>JAVIWB010004751.1:0-628541 GCA_031893035.1 Dermolepida albohirtum | reverse complement strand
CGCGGCCATGGTATCGAGCATGTGCTGCAAGATTGGTTCGGTTTCATCTTCGGGGGCCCCGCCGTCATCGGAAGCGTCATTCCTTGCTTCAATTGTCACGGAGAGCTCAATTACATTTAGTTAGATATGCGGTTCGAGTAGAACAGGCAGATCGTCACCGGCTTCATAGTTGTCAGCACGGATGCGATCAAGTATGAATTTATATCGGTGATGTCGCCGACGCCCCTTGAGCATGTCCACAGTTCTATCGATTTGCCTGGCTAGGGCTATCATAATTTGCTTCTAGCCGGTCCATGTGCTACATCTCCACCTCAGACCATGCCTCTCGCTGCCTCTTTGCCGCTGCCTCCTGAATAGCATTATACTCCATCGGATGTGCTCTACGCATATGCTGCTGCAGGCAGGGTTCTGTCGGAATACGATTATTAGTATCGATATTTTGACATAACCTTGACCTTGATTGACATAAATCAAATAACTGGTTTATAAATATTCCGTAGAAATTGTAGATTAAAAGATTATTATATATATATCATTTATTACATACAAGTAGTTCATATTTCTTCATCGTTATTATGTACACTTCACCTAACATTATTTTTAGGTATACCATTTCTAACCTGAACTTAAAATGTACTCAATTGGTTCTATTGGTTGGAATTACAACAAACATGGTATATTATGTTATTATTACATGATATAAATAAATATACACTGTAGTTTATTTATAGTTTAGCGTATAACAAATTACATCAGAAATTCTAACAATAAAAGTGTTTAAATCAATGTTTATATTTTATTGAGATTCTGAAATATAAATCTCAGAATATAAGGAAGATTTAGTATTTTACAAGATATATAAGTACATCTCAAAATATATAAAAACAATCGCTATATTAAGAGCATCTGAAGCATGAAGTCTACAGCAAAACGTACATCTTTATGCACATGAATAGAATGTTTTTAATAATAATTGTAAACCTTCTATACAATGAATTTTTGTATATAAAAATAATATGTGTGAATTTGATATCGGACCACGTAATATGCACATTCAGATGTCTTAACATAATGCATGTTTATATTCACATCAATAACTATTTCAAAATACACAGCAGTATGTATATGTAAATACTAAGAATTTGGTATAGTTATGAATTTATGTTTAGTATAGTTTTCCGTATATTTAATTCTGAATGAAAGGTTAGAACATTCCATGTTATTTGCTATTGTATTATCCTATAATAAGATTTTATATCTGTTATTCTTTCTTTGCGATTGAAAACAGAATTGTCTTGAAATAATTGAATAAATAGATATTTGGACAGAATACAAACTGTCTCAATTTACTGTAAAATAATCAACCACATTACATATTTTTAAAATAGAATTTGTTGCTTTGCGAGTTTGTCGTAGGTCAATTCTTGAAATATCGTACCGCAGGGCTTATTTAATTTGGCGTGCCGTAGATTCTTTGATATAGCTTATTTTTAACGTGTCCAACAAGCAAAACCAAAAATTGATAGATTCAGCGAGGAAAGAGTGGGCACTGGGTAACTAGTTTCTATCCATGGAAGCTAAAGTGATGTGTGAAGGAACCCGGTCATGTCAGAACCATTTACATGGTTCTGGTTTCAAAAAGTAGCTCATTTAACATATCCTGTAACTTGGTTTCTAGAAAATGGAGATAATTATCACAAGTTCATTTACCATCAAAAATATAGGGCTCGAGAACTATAATGCTGATTATACTTCATCAAACGTGTACCACACCGTGTATTCGTCGTCTTCGGGATGCAACATTTGACCTATTTACAGAGGATATAGCTACCTTAGAATTCTTCCTTTTTGACTTCTCTCTAAATTCAATATAAAAGTCTTATACGAGGTTAAAGAAAATGGAAAATTTAGTTTTCTTCAAATATCTAGTAAACTGATTTTTTACTGAAATACAACAGCAGCACTAAGTCAAGTTCGTAAAACTACATTTCTTCTCCCATTTAATCTAATTTGTATCTGTTGTAGTTTATGAACTTCCCATGCGAATAATGAAAAATTCGCTTGTACGTGGTATGTCTTTCAAGTTCTGCACAGTGGGACATAGAGGATGCCATTAATCAAATACCAATACTAAAAATTAATCTCCACCATCAGTTAACCTTAATTCAAAGGTTCATTGCGATAGGTGTAGTGTTGTAGCTACAACGAACTGTCAAAGTTGACAAGTTAGTTGAAAAATGGAATTTTTTCCAAAACAATTATCTTAACAAGAATGCCTCGCCGAATTTGTTTCTATTTTCGGCAATAAAGCACCACATCGGTCAACAATTCCTCGTTTCTATGGAGAATTCAAACGTGGATTGATTAGTCTGAGAGACGATCCAAGAGCAGGTTCACCAGAAACGGCAGTCACTCAGGAAAACGTCGATGCTATGAGCAAGATCATCAACGAAGATTTCAAAGACCTCAAATAAAAACATTTTGCATAAAGATTTGTGTGTAGAAAATTAGTTTCTCGTTTCCCGAAGAACAGACAGCAGCTTGAGTTAATTGGTGTCAAAAAACTGTAGATCACTTCAGCGCCGGAAAACCTAAAAACGTGTACAACATGGTCAGTAGTGATGAATCTTGGATTTGCTATTACTAGCCAAAAAATAAACGCCAGTCGTTTGCTTGGGTATTCCAAGCTGAAGAAAATCTGACAAAAGTCATCCATTCTTGAACCGTCTTCAAAACGATGGTCGCGACATTTATTTCGAGCTAAAAAATTAATGCCAGTCGCCAGTTCGGGTGTTCCAAGGTGAAGAAAACTCGTTCTCGAATATATATCCAAAAAGATCATTGCGACATTTGTCTTGAAAGCAGGTCATGTAGCAACAATTCCTCTACAGGATCAAAGAACTGTTACTACCGATTGATATAAAATCATTGGTTTGCCGCAATTCATCTCTGAGCTTTGAAAAACCAATCCCAAACGACGAATCATCCTTCACCAAAACAATGTAAGTTCGCACACAGAACGCAAGAGAATTGAATTTATAACGCAACAAAACGTCGAATTGTTGGACTATCCTCTGTACAGTCCAGATCTAGGTCCCAACGATTCCTTTACCTTTCCGAAAATCAAGAACGGATTGCGTGATCTAAAGTTCCAGTCGTCAGAAGGAGCAGTCGATGACTTCAAAAACGTAATTTTGAATGTACCAACAAACGAGTGGAACAACTGCTTCCAGAGTTGGTTCGAGCGCATGCAAAAGTGCATTGTTCTTCGTGGAAAATACTTCAAAAAACAATGAAGTCTTTAAAAAGCTATGACATATTGCCAGATTGAAGCATTATTGGGGATTTCAAATACCTCAATCCAAAAATTTTGCATAAAGAATTGTCTGTAAAAAAATCAGTTTCCCATTGAATACCGCATGTGTTGACCGAAGAACAGAAAGCAGCTAAAGTAAATTGGTGTCAAAAAACTTTAGATCTCTTTAACACCGGAAATACTAAAAACACGAACAACATTGTCAGCGGTGATGAATCTTGGATTTACACATGCGAACCAGAAAATAAACGCTATCTACTATTTTATTCCAGTTTTATATGCAAAACGTACAAGACAACCCACGTATGTTGCTAAAACTGCTTTTGTTCCTTGGACTAAAATGTAAAGTATGACATAATTTTCGATAACAGTGTTATTATAGCGCGTTAATATTATTATCATTATTACCTTATCAAACATTAATGTTAAGAAAACGATGTTAGGGAATTGGAAGGAAAACTACTAAAAGCTACAAATAGTTATAGTGAAATGCGCTAAAATATTATTTCATCGCTAACTATCATATGTACGTATACTGCCACATTTAAGAAAATATAAAGCTGAAAGCGAAACCAAAGAATTAAATAACGAATATAAATCGAATAATACCATCTGTGTTATTAAACTGCCAACAGCTGAATGTTACATTACAAAATAACGGCATTACTTTGTAATGGGCCAGTGTACAAACACATGCTGCAAACCTGATGTCTTATCCAACGGTTGACGTAGGAAAGAGGTGTTACCAATAGACAATAAAAATTTCCATAAGAACTTTAGACCTAATAAACTATTTTGTTTAGATAATTAACCATAGCTCTACATATTTTTTTTCATTTTGAACTTACAAACAAACGTTATTAGATTTATTTCCTCCGAGGGTGGTGCTAATTTTTCCTCTCTATTCAATCATGATTAGGCAAAACACATCTCGCCGTGAAAATTTTATAATATGCCTTTGCACTAAATCATTCAAATTCATTATTTTCTAGTCAAAATAAATCATTCAGTAACATCTCCCCCTCTCCAAGAACTCGCACACCAGTCTGCCTCCTGGGACACAATTAAAGCCCATTCATTATTCTCGCACCAACGCAAAAACAACCTTCCACCTCCTCCTCTGTCACGCTTCCGTCCCACTGGCAACATAATAATGCACTCCATAAACAAAAAGCATCAAAATTTTCAGTCATTTATTTGACGATAAGATTAGAGCGGGTCGAGTATTCGCGACAGATTTGTTCACCGGAGACTTTATTGCCCCCAGCTATTTAATTAGTTATACGTGTCTTTTACACTGGAGAAACTTTGCGCTGTAGCTTTTACGTATCTAGGTCGGGATGAGATCAATATGATGTTGTACGTACATGAAACTCTTTGAGGTTACAATCGATAAAGATAAAGTGAATGGTCAGAAGCATCATCAAATACGAAAATACATAAAATCTGCCATAAAGTATAGTACTTAGTAATAAAACCATATAATGTATAAATAGCTAGATAACAAAGGAAATATATTTTAAAGTTTTGAAACAAAGTAGAGCAATTTTCGAACAGTTACAAAACTTCAATTCTACGACAAAGTAATTTTTCCACAGCTGTTACGAGAGAACAAATGAAACGACTGCGGAATACGAATTTTTGTGTAGATGTGGGATAGATTACTAAATGAGATATTTACCGGCAAAAATCAAGTTTGAGAAATGTCTTGCTTTTAAATGATAATTAAACTGAAGATTTAAGAGCTTTTAAAAATTATTCATATTTTAGTTAAACAATATCCTGTTAACGAATAATATTTCTTCAAAATATCTCTCTCCGACAATATAGTACGAAAAGTTGGAAATGCATAAGAGCTTTCCTATGGGTAGTTTTGCTCCAATTTTATTTTAAAAAGAACGCAAGTCTTAGTAAGTGTATACGACGACGTGAGATCAAGTGCTAATTTCTCACGATTTTTCCCCAACTGAAAGTAGATGGAAAGGTGCAGTTGAGCTTAATATAAGAAATATGAAGGCGTGGCATAATTATCAGAAACGCAGTGTTATTATTCGCATATATATTATTTTTTTATCGTGTTTTAATTGGTTTTATTTGTTTAAATACAATTCAACCTAAAACTCGAAAATCATAATGAAAAGCCAACGTTTGTAAGTTACGAATATTTCAAAGAGAAATCAACATTGTTTAGTTTACGTGCTTTATACCGGTAAGCGTAAATTGAGTCCCAGGGTTACAAATAAGTAGCGTAAATTGGGTCCCATCTTAGAGTTGACATACAAATAAAACATTCCATGGCACTGAATAATTTATTTAGATACAAATTACAATATTATGTACAATATCTCTCTGTACATACCTATGTATAAAAAACTAGTGGGTTATTTAAAACTAACAGGAAGAAATTTAAAAGATACGTTTTTAACAAATTGGGAAAGAGTAATTTGTTTATTACATACAGCATTCATTGCTTTTCTCAAGTAGGTTTCTTTTGCAATGATTATTTTAGGTTTCTTAGTCGGCTTACTTCTAAGTTGAATGTATGTTTCTGCTTGTATGCCTTTTAACACTTAACTTTTAAATACTTAGGACAGCTTTTAAACGTACCATCTACATAAACATTGCACGCACGACATAATGTTTCTAGGTTCTTCTTTGTCGAAAATCCAACTACTTTGAATTGGAATCATTGACGATTAAGAAATCTTCGTATGCGTTAGTCTTGATTTCCATACTTTCTAGCGTAGAAAGGGGTTCTTCCAAGGTTTTAGGTTGTACATGTTCAGATTTTCGGGCGTTTTGCGTGTTTCCTTTGATTAACAAAATATCGGTGCGTGTAAGTGAATCGATGTCACGTTCTTTTAGAGCAAGGTGTGCAGAAGTTTGGTAGATCTGGCGCAAATATCTTCAGCAGCTTTCCGTTTTAGATTATTGCTTAACTTTTTACGTTGTAGTTCATTTTCTTTCACTTTTTCGTAATCGTGATCCGAAGGAAATTGGAAGTTGGAAAATGTATTGATTTTTTCCCAATTTCAAAAAAGATTTGCAAGTGCTTTTGCAACACACCCACCGTTCAATTTCATTTGCCAATGATTTGTGGAAACGATATTTGTATCCCTGTAGGACAAACAGGGGTCTGCTTTTTTCACTTTGAATCACTTCCATGTTGAATAAACACAAACAATAACACACTACACGAATGTTAACGAGTAACAGCAAGCAGAACATAAAAATATCTAAAGTGCACCACCAAGTCTTATACTACCTTTACTCCTCATTTTCCTTTTCCCGGTAAAACATAGTTACCATATAATTAGAAATAATTAGAAACGATTAGTGATTTGGGATTAGTGCAGGTACTTAGCAAGATATCGGACTCGATTTACGTCAACCCCTTCATACATACGGCCACTTTTCCAAGAAAATATTATCTAGTAGGCTTCACATGTAGGTCGTTTCCTAGAATAATCTTAATATAACAGGAAATATTACTTACTGTTAAATATCTACCTGTCAAATGTTAAACCAAAGATACCTTTGGTGGTATCTTTGGTTATAATAATCAAAGATAGATGTGTATCTTATATAGATGTGTATCTTATTAATTTATTTGCTTCCATTGTATATAATGATTACATTAAGCAGATCGCGTGACTTACCATTTTAAAGCGCTCCTTATGTCGTCACAACCCTGTATTTATGTTGCCCTTCTTAATTATTTGTAATTCTTGACATGCTATTTGAGTCACAACTTAGTCTTCGCCCGAACGATTAATTAAGGCCCGATTTTTGGAAATGTTCTCTTTTATAACGACTCGTAACCTAAACAATTAATGCTAAAACACGTCGTGCATTCATGCTTCAGTTTATCGTATCGCGACACATACAATGTACATGTGTAACGTACATATATTGCGGTCGCGGTATACAACACATCGTATCCAAGTAAATACAAGTACAACATATTATCGTTCGATATCCACTTTATTTTACTAATCCTTGTTTATTTTATTCTACAGCTTCATTACCTATTTTTATTGCAGTGTTTGCAGGTAATTTTTCTTTTTGCTAAAGTCGACCGAGTTCATAGAGCTACCACTAAAGCCAAATGAATTTTCAAAAATTAAAGTAGCGAACTCATATGTACAAGAAAAGCATTTAATCCTTACATTGAAGATTTATACAATTCCTAATAATCCTAGCGTTCACATATTTTAAATAAATATTGCATAATATTTTGTCACAGAAAATATAGTCAAAAATTGGATATACACATAGGTGCTTCTGAGGAATAGATTTACTCCACTTTTATTTTAAAATATGGAATGCAAAGTCCAGTAAGTAACGCTAGAGTAAGAAAAGGTGAGCTTCTATATAAAGGCATAAACCCTTAATAGTATCCAACTAACACAAAGATGCGCAGGTGCTAATTTATTTATTAATTTAAAACGGTATGCCCATCCACTTAGCACCATCGACGAAATTTTGGATCACCGTCGGCCAAGAAAATTGTTTTGGGACAGTGGACTAATAATCCTTCCTCGTTGTGTTTCAAAGGTCATTAAAGGGACGAATACGTCCCACGGATATACTTCTAGAACTAAGCTCGTTCCAATATTATAAGGAAAAGGCCGGAAGAGACTTTACCTTTTCATCAAAATAATGCTCATATTTATCGCACGATTCAATTCAGAAGTGTTGTTTCACGTTTCCTATTCACTTGATCTTCCCTTTATCAACTTTTGTCTCTTTTCAATGATGAAGTTTCCTTGGCCATTCATTTTCTAGTCAAGCTCCTCTTGCAACAGCAATTTCCCAATGAGCAAAAGTTTTCAAAAACGGTGGAATCAGTCAGGTCGACTTAATGTTGTCTGTTTTTTCAAACCTAATGTAAGTCCTGGTTACCTGTGCTGTTTTCCTTCACTCCTTCCTATCCTTACATTTCTTCGAATACTCACACTGTCTTGGCATCTTCGACCAGAGCATTTTACATCTTTTCATCTGTCATCTTCTGAATTTCATCTTCCGTGCCCGTTCTTCCAAAGATTTTTTCCATCTTTTCCTCAATTTTCTGGTCCTGGGAAATATTGGGATCCACTACGTTATCTTACTGATTATTTCAGTTAGTCTTTTTCTCATTATATATCCTGCCCATTATAACTTCTGTGCTTTAATGCACCTCATTATGTTTTCCCCCCACCTTCATCTTCCTATCTTTTGAGTCCATTGTTTTGATTGTTCTTTTGTCGGGGGTGTGAAGTGATGGATCCATGTGGTTATGAAACGGCGCAAAAATACTGCTTTGTTGCTGTGAAGCTTAGCTAAACACTCAATTAAAACATCTTCATTTCTAGAGGCGCAACCTCATTTAGTCGACCACTGCGATGGTCGTCTTGGCAGCTCGTACGGCCTCGTTAAACTCTATTCCCCAATATTTCACTGTTGTAAACGAAGGAGCAGACTCACCCAGAGTAGAATCCAGTACAGTTTTTATATTTATTGGGCAAACGCGGCACCCATCTTGCGCACAGCTTTCTCATGTCCAAATTTTCAAATAATATGCGACGTACCGCACTTTTTGAAATGCCTACTATGTCTGCTAGCTCGCGCACTTTCGGTCGACGATCATCCAGTACCGCTTTGTGGATTTTCTTTACCATTTGTGGAGTCGTCACCTCATTTGGTCGACCACTGCGGAATAGACTCACCTAGAGCAGAATCCAGTTCAGCTTTTATATCGGTTGGGCTGAGGCCTTTCTAATAAAAGTATTATATCACGTAACGATGACCTATTTTCTCCATTTTTACAAGTTTACTGAAAACGTTCACTATTGATAGCTGCCAAACAAATAATAAACAACGTGGTCTTTAAACTTGAAACATGTGCTTTAGTGATTGTGTACTTTCTAATACTGTGATATTTTTCAAACAACTACCGCGATCTCTAGGTCAGGCCGGATACTTATAGAACCGCCCTTGTAGCCTTGCTTTTCCTTAAACTTTATTAATCCATTTTTAATATATAACTTAAGTGAATTTAAGAATTGTAATTTTGTTAAATCTAGTGATATATATATATATATATATATATATATATATATATATATATATATATATAAATAAAACATATCTTTAAATACGAAAAAACGACTAAACTACTGCCCATTAGTATGATACTTCCACTATATACATAATTTATGCCAGTAATAACAAGCAAGCGCGTATCTACGAAACATTGCTACATGTAACTAAAAACTTATCAAAACATTATACGCTTCTTTATGAAAGAGCGTGCTGTAGCACGCTCACCTGTAATCCCTTTTGTGTGTTTAGCATTAACAGTGAATTTTCTTCTACATTATTAAAAAATTTATTTATCCTATTTATGAGTTACAGTGTTCCCATCAACAAATATAGGTGAGCCAGATCTGATACTGCACGTGTAGAAAATATAGCCCGAAAACTGATAGAAGAGAAGCCTAGCATTATTAAAAATTATATAATTATTTTTAAAAACTTTAAACAAGACATAAAACATAGAAATTTCACCCTTATTCTACAAAAGCGGTAGGAAAAAGCAATCTAAAGTTTCCCTATATGACTCGCAAAGTTCTTTTCTGCAATTTTATTCCACGGACTTTTTAGACAACTCTCATAAAACGGAAAATGTTATAATTTGCAGTATTTAACTTCCATAGCAATTAATTCCAAAAATGAAGTTTTAATGGAACTTTGTGTAACTATAAATCCAAACTAACTGCATTTCATTTACTTGCTCTGCAAATTTTCCCGCGCTCGTTTCACGGAAAAAAATATTGATATACTAGCTAGACGAGACGGCATGAACAACAATATAAGCGGTTACACGCTCAGTGAAATGGAAAATTAACTTTACAAGGAACAAGAACGACATGCTACGAGATATTTTCTGTGGTGATGACGTTGCTACATCCAAGAATGTTTTAGTCACCGCTGTTTAAATACATGAATTCAATTCGCAGTTCCGTCGATGTAAGAAAATTTGACAGGTTTCATTTTAAAAGAACCCCGGCGAATGCAGAACGTGTCGAAAAGCTTCGGCTGACTCATCCGCAAATAACAAGATTTTTCTTTCCATTTTCACATACATGTATGGTACTGTATGTATGCTGAAAAAGGGCGGACAGATAATCGCGTCTCTTTAAAAGAATTATTTCCTTGAAATTGAATTGCATTCCTTGAACAATAGGATAATGTTTTTGGCGCATTTCTTTAAGATTCAAACTTAGGAAATATGTTAATGATTCGTTTGTACTCGTTCATATCAATCCTGTTTTCTTAAAATTCAATATTAATGAAAAATGTCGTCGTTTCTTAACGCTGAGATTTATTGAACTGTCGTCGATATTTAGCTAAAGCTTTTATTAAAAAATCTATTAGACTGGGTCATAATTTCCATTATGGAAAATACATAGTATGCGTTTGTTGTCCTACTGATTCATTAAATTTGACAACTCTGAACCTGTCCACAGTAAGTATTAGTTTTATTACAGAAGTGGCAACGTGTACATAGGAATTAAATAATAAATTACACGTTATGGGATGTTGAGCAAAGGAAAAGCGCTTTAAAATCATCTAAAACAATATACAGTATTTATCGTAAATAATTTACTGGAAAGTACATAATTGATGTGCATAAACGAACCCAGACCAAGACGCACAATAGGCATTGATAAATATATTTTAGGATCATTGAAAATGTTATCTTTCCTTATTCCAGAGATCGTTATAAAAGTTTGGAACATAATATATTATAGTATACATAACTTAGTTAATCTGGCGCGTTTTTTGAAACGGAAATACGACAATAAAATACATAAATAAAAACGAAAACCTGCCAAAGTTTGATTTGGAAAGTTGTTCAGTAAGGGTGCAGCTTGTCAGCCTATTCAGTTGAAGACAGTCATATCGGTTGTTAAGTAAAATAAGCGGGCCACTTTGTTAAATGGATAAACACCAGCCTGTGCGAGTGCAGGGGTGAGGAACAAGGAATAAATAATGTATAAATAATGTAATGACAAAAAGCTAAGGAAAGCACGCTAATAACAAAACGTACTTTTGTTGTACTTAAGAAAAATTAATTTAAAAATGATGCATAAATTAGTATTAGGTTGAGAAGATAAGTAATACCAATGAAAAAAACAAATTAACAAGTCGAAAGTAAAAGGTTTGGCATTTTAGATTATATAACGCAGTTAATTCAAAACAAAAAGCATTAGGAGAGTTTTTCCAATACTCGGTCAAGTTTCGTTTATAAAAATTTTACATTGTCAAATTCAGTGAGTTACGTTTACTCAACAGGTATTTAAACAATATTCAATAAAAAGATAGAAAATTTCACTTGTGTAAGACAGCAAAACAAAGGTAATTCTTGCGTAAGAATTATATAAATTAAATATACATATAACAAGAAAAAAGAAAAATTATAATAACTGGCAGATACTAAATTAGAGAAAAAAAGGAATTAATTCGGTTTTAATTCATAAGTATATGAGAAAAATATAATTCGAGATCTATACTAACTGATACTGCAACGGAGATTTCGTATTCAATAATGGCTCAAAATACCACGCTTCGCGTTCTACGCATCGAGGTGCCCATGCACCCCCCAATAGAGTGAATATGTTCGACATTGTCGATTTTGCACCTGTTGCGGAAGCGTCATTCAACTACCCGGCAGCGACAGTGACGCTTCCGGTCACAGGTCGATCTTAGTCCCCTGACGTTAATTTGCGTATAACAAAAATAAATATAATTACTATATAAAAGACATTACATAAAACAATAATATCATGAAAGACAAAATAAACGCATAATATACATAATATATTCCAAATAAAAATAAAATATTTTAATTTTAACACGAAGTCTTTAACAATTGTTATGAATTTGGATATAAATTTGTCTACAATGAAAAATATTACGGTCTAAAAAATATGAACTAGCAAGATTAACATCCAAGCATAAATTTAAATAGGATCATTCAGTATAAACTAATTTATGTAAAACAAGTTCTAAATTAGCCCTTCTTTTTGCGTTATAATTAGATGCAAATTTTTTTGTAGGCTTATTGTCATATAACCTCAGGGTAATATTTAAGGCTAGGTGGTGTTTATCTTTAGGTACTAATTGTATGTGATCATTTGTAACAGTAATAATGAAAATAAAATTAGTAGAAACTAAATCTAATAACTTATTATCACAATTAACTATAATAATAATAATAATATTTTTATTGTCCAACAGACAAACCATTTAGAGGATAAATCAAAAACATTAAGTACAGTGTACAAGTATTAAATAAAACTAACTTAAATATAAATGAAAATTAAAACATACAATAATAATAAATGAAAACTGAGAACTTAAGTATATATTTATAGGTAAAAAAGAACTAAGATGAAATCAAAATTGTGCCACAAACTCTTCAACCACCGATATTATTCCCTATGAAAGGGATCTGGAAACAACCTATTCGCATTCCTGCACATATGAGTAAGCGGAGCTTTCAAAAGAACATTAGTTCTGGCCCTCGGAAGAGCGAAGGAATCAAACCGAGTGGAATGAGATGGAACCAACAGACAAACCTGAGACAGTACAGACGGGGCATTCACACCATTGTTAATCAAGTTAACAAGAAATTTCGCGCTGGTAGCATCCCTACGACAAAACAGAGATTGAAAGCAACATCTAACCAATAACGCCTCATAATCAACTCCTCTCAGTGGGTATGTACCATCTAGCCGGTAAGGTAAATACTTTAGAAATCTTTTCTGGATTGTCTCCAGAAACAAACTCTGATAAATATAGCACGGATACCATACCACCGAGACATACTCAAGCTTAGCCCGAACAAAAGCATTATATAAAATCTTGAGAGCAGCAATATTATTGAACTGTCTGCAAGAGCGCACAAGAAAACCAAAGGCATGTGATGCCGAAGCACATACAGTAGTAATATGATCTGTAAATTCCAATCTGGAGACATGACCCCAAGATCCATAATTCCCGACTTCCTCAAAATGACAGTGTGATCAATGGTATACTGGCCAATAAGGAGATTATTACATTTAGTAAAAGTGACAACAGAACACTTATCAGCATTAATAGTAATATCATTCTGCACACACCAATCATTAATTATATTAAGATTATGCTGCAGAATCTGGCAATCGCCATAGGATGTTATTCTAGAAAAAAATTTTAAGTCGTCTGCGTATGCTAAGGGCATTACATGTAAGTAATTTAAACAGATCGTTTATGAAAACATTAAACAATAATGGTCCCAAAGTGGATTTCTGTGGAACTCCAGAAGAAGCAGTATATACATTTGAAGATAATCCATTATACGAAACATACCAACTCCTGTTATGTAGATATGAAGAAACCGAATCAATTACGTTATGGCAAAATCCAAAGCTGCATAATTTAGAAAGTAATACTGAATGGTTAATTGTATCAAAAGCCTTAGCAAAATCAGTATAAACGACATCCACTTGTTGCCTGCTGTCCATTGATTCACTAATAAATTGTGTTATTTCCACTAAGTAGATCTACCAGCAGTGAAACCATGCTGCTGGAGGAAAATGAAGGGTTTCAAACAAGTAATAAGTTTTTGGTGTAGAAAATAATCAAATATCTTAGCAACTATATTATTATATTGCTGTAAGTGTAGCATATTTTGAAAAATTTGTAAAGTAATAAATTTGCTATTTTTTAAGTTGTCGCAGATATTACATTTAGGAAAATTGAAATTCCCATATACAAGGTTTTCCAATAAGAGTGATATGATTTCTTTAAAAAAAAAACACTTATTGTTAAGAAAATTCAAAAGTTTTTTATTGAATATGAAGTACAATCGATACAATTAAGTTCTAAATAAAACGTCATTCAAATGGCCTCCACGACTTCTTCTGCAGGAACGAATTCGATGAACCCAATTTTCGAGCGCTTTTTCCACTAAATCTAGTCGTATGTCATGAATGGCACGTTCAATATTGACTTGTAAAGCTTGAAGAGAGTCTGGTTTATTTCGATAGACCAATGACTTCAAATAACCCCACAAGAAATAGTCTAATGGTGTTAAATCACAACTTCTTGGAGGCCATTCAATATCACAATTTCTTGAAATAATCGAATCTCCAAACTTTTCTCGCAACAATTCTATTGTTGCATTTGCTGTGTGGCACGTAGCCCCGTCTTGTTGGAACCAAGTGTTGTCAAGATCAACTTCTTCCAATGTCGACCATAAAAAGTTGGTTATCATCAATCTATACCGCTCTCCATTGACAGTAACGGTGTTACCAGCTTCATTTTGAAAGAAGTACGGACCGATGATTCCAGCATACTAAAAACCACACACAATGTAATGGTTTTTCATAAATAATTTGTGGATTTTCTTCGCACCAGAATCTACAGTTTTGTTTATTTACCACACCATCCAGATGAAAGTGAGCCTCATCAGAGAAGATGATTTTCTTAAAAAAATCATTATCGTTTTCAAGTTGTTCCAAGGCAAAATCAGCAAATGCACGACGTTTACGGTGGTCCAATGGCTTCAGTTCTTGAGTGAGAACAATTTTATAGGGATGCAAACCCAAATCCTTTCTCAAAATCCGCCAGGTTGTGGTTTGAGACAGTCGCAATTGTTGAGAACGTCTTGGAATCGACAAATTACGGTCTTCAGTAACACTTGCCTGAACAGCAGCAATATTTGCATTACTTCGAGCGGTTCTTTGTCTTATTGGCACTTGAAAATTATGTAAAGAAAATGTAACCTCAAAATTTTTAACAATTCGACGAATAGCGAGCACACTTGGACGATTAATACGACCATAAAATGGCAAAAGCGCACGAAGAGTTGCAATTGGAGAACGATTATTTTGATAATAAAACTGAATAATTTGTAAACGTTGTTCTTGCGTATATCTCTCCATGATGAAATTGTAAACACTACTGAATACAATGAAAAACAAATGACAGATCATGACATATTACAAATGGCCGAAATGTCACTTCAAAATCATATCATTCCTATTGGAAAACCTTATATTACTATCCTTTTATCCGACAAAGATAAGCCAACGTTTCAAAAAGTAAGTTGTAGTCATTGTTGCTTAGATCTGGCAGACATTCATGTTAACAAAATGTATTGCTAAGCAAGAAACAATATATTTAGGTATAATAATATTTACTAAAGGCATCATATACGATGTATGACACGAAACGACAAGTAGGGCTCCAGGCACCGCAAGCAATAACAATAATAAGTTTTATTTCAAATGTAAAAGATACAAAATAAGCAAGAATATACATTAAAGTAATCAATATATATACATATGCACATGCCAGAAATACATCATGAAAAGTACTACAGTTGTTTGACACACAAAAATTATTTAAATAATAACAAATTATCCTAAGAAGCTACTACTCAAGAGATCTTTTAAAAATACTATAATTAGTAATATTTCTAATAGTACATTGTAAGTTATTAATATTATCAGTCTACATTCTTTGTAATACATTCTTTTTTGGAATATTCTTGGCATATATGGAGCAGGCAGTAAATAATTGTCAGTCCGTGTTTTATAAATATGACTTCCATTTTTTACTTGGAGAAACACTCTTATTCTTAAAAACAAAGCTTAAAATATCCATTATATAATTACGATAAAAGATTAGTAATGAATTGCTTTGAAAATGTTCCCTATAAGAATCCCTATAGTCAACCTTAAAAATTTTTCCGAAAGCCCTTTTTTGTATAAGAAATACTTTACCAACCTCCAGAGATATTCCAAAGTTTATAACAATATCGTATGCAGGAAAAAAAAATTGACTGATAAAGTAAGTAGTTTCCAATATTCTGGTTCTACGAAGCTGCTCTAGGGTAAGATATACCTTAGCCAAGGTATTGCAAACTCCATATGTGAAGACCATTTAAGGTTTCTATTGATTACAAGACCAAGGATTTAGAAGAAGGATTGAGTCCCTTCATTTATTTATATTTTAGTAATGTGCTTTGTCTTATTACAAAAATATACAAATTTGGTTTGTTGCTTATCTATTATTAACTTGTTGTACAGTATCCATTCATTAATTTTATTAAATGTTTGTCAAGTCACTAGCACATTTTATATTTTCCGGTTTCAGAACACACATTATTAGCATAAAGAACAACTCATTTTATATACTCCATTACCAGTATTTCAGTTATCCCTAAGCTATGTTTTCTACAAAAAATAGATTCTGCGTTAGACGAAAAGTTATACCGATACATTTTATTACCTCCTTCGTTCTAAAGAAAGAGTATTATTAGCTTCTAATTAATTTAATAATTATAATATTTCCACGTGGTGATTAATAATAATAATAATAAAGAAATTGAAAGAGTTAGTAATATTTAATTCATGATGATGTGTCAGAGGTCTAGGACGTGTTTCAAGCTGAAAAAATATTATTAGTGTAAATAAAGCAACAGGAGTGCCCTTAAAACTTTATTTAGCAATAGAAAAAGCAAAATATAAGTAATTGTAGAGAGTAATAAGATAACTAAAGTAGTAAAATTCTGTTGAGTGAAATAGGCAAGGCTTGGAACGATAAAATCAGCGGAACGAAGGACAAGCGACCTGGTCGTGATTGAAATAAACTCTCAAAAGAAGTTGCTCGGCACGCCAAAAATAGGATTAACTAAAAGACGAGATACATTAAATATAATTACCAGGTAGATAGATATTTGTACAGAATAATAAAATCTGGGTGAAAAAGGATTAATATTTAAATTTCTAAATGCATTTAGAAATTAGATAAAATAGAAATAATATTGAATGTAAGTGAATGGGAATATTACCGAGAATATCCCAGGAATTGACACCAAGACGTGCAAATTCTAAGAACTGTTCATTATAGACTGACGAAGCAAAATGCTATACCATTCGAATATTCGTTCACAAACGTTGTCTTAGTTATTATTACTATTATTGTTATTATTAATAATCTTTTGTTTAAAATCTAATTGTGTTTCAGTCAAATAAATAATTTAAAAATATGATATGACATTTACGAACCAAGACCACACTCGGGAGACTATATGCCGCTATTTAGAAAAAATGAGAAAGTCAACAAGTAAAGCGTTTAGATTACAAATATTCTTAATGGAAAGATAAAGGAGATCGTTTATCCATAGTGACAATTCTTGTTTCACAGTATTCTTTATAGTGAAACAAGAATTTGATAATTATGTTTTATTGATGGAATTTGATTCATCGCAAAGTATTCGGAAACGATCAAAGATGTTAAAGACATCCCGCTTCAGTATATACTACACTTAGATAAGGCACAGCTTAGAGGAAAGTCTGCGAGATAAGAGTTTAGGTTGAAAATATTCTTAGTGAAAAGAACAAAAATGCTCGTTTGCTCACAGTGACAATTCTCGTTTCACTGTATTTCTCTATAGTGAAGCATGATTTGTCATTATGGACAAACTTTAAGAATTATATTTTAGAAACATTGGCGGAATTTTATTCACGGCAAAGTATTCCGAAACAAACAAAGAATTAAGGACATACTTCACTATATACTACCATGTAGAAAAGATAAAGAAAGTCAACGAGTTAAGTGTTTTGATGCAAAACACTCTTAGTGAAAAGAACAAAGGAGATCATTTGCCCATCGTGACAATACTCGTTTCACTGTATATCTTAATAGTGAAACAAAGAATTATCATTATGGACAAACGCTAATAATTATATTGTAGAATCATTGGTGGAACTCGAATCACGGCATGGCATTTGGACACAATCAAAGAAGAATAACACTTCACTACAAATATATGTCGCTATTTAGAAAAGACGAGGAGAATTGGCAAGTTAAATGTTTGGGTTGTGAATATTGTTAGTGAAAGACAAAGAAGACAGTTTGTCCATAGTAACAATTCTCGTTTTACTATAAAGAAATTACCCATTTCATAAATATATATCCGGTGATTAAAATGAGTCACATACGAGAATATTCCTAAGAGGCGGTATTAGATTGGAAAGAATAGATGTCCATAATTTATCCTAAGAGAATGACCTTTACGAAAATTCATACTATTATTTATTTCGTGTTTATATATTGTGACTGAATACTTAGCACGCGTGAAATAACTGTAGGATGTTCGATAAAATTAGATCGAAAAAGCCGTGGTCTCATCAATAAAGAAAAACGAAAAAGAATTTAGAATTAAGTGTGTTTATTCCACTCCACAATATATATTATAACTGTTTATTGCTTTATTCTTTGATAAAGTTTCTGCAGTGAAGCAGATATTATTTATAACTCTACTTGGTAAATTTTTTATGATTTAAACTCTCGGCTATTTATTTTGCAGATGGGCATAAACACCCACCTATATTTTGCAAACTTTCATGAAAAGCGACGTCAAATTATTTAAAATAAAAAGTCACTTCATTCGCTTCTGCTTCATAGAAGATATTTGAAAAGTTTTATTAATTCGTGGTAAAGAGAGAGTTGTGGCATACAAAGATTCCAGAATAATGTGTTTTTGTATCAGACATTGTCGACGTTCGATTCTAAATATTGGCCGATATACACACAATATCAGAAATGCCATAAACAGTTGTTAGAAGCAATAGTTATTATGAAAAGAAAATGATGACAGCACATATTAAAACTAAAGAGATGTGGTGAATCGTCAATTTTCCTATAAAATCAAATAAAAGAATTCTCTTTGACTTAATATATTTAGGCAATACTTTTAATCAACGCTTTGCAAACTGTAAGGAGGAAATACAACGAAACAATAGAAAGACCCGCCATCAAATTCAAACAATCTGTACACAAGATGTGCACATCTTGGTTTTGAACGGTGAGGATCGCGTACGGAGTTTGTTTTTTCGTGCAATTTTTCGCCATGTTTTACCAGGTGCGACACTTTGAAATTATCTGCTGATGATGACAACTTGGTTGTCGAAATGCGTATACAGAATTTACAAATAGTTAATTGTGGAAAAGGGGTTATATATCAACCTTATTGATCAATGCTTATTATTATCTTGATCATTTCCAGAAAACGTCCTACTAAGAAACTAAACAAAGCATGTGCGAAGTAATAATTCATTTCGATCTTCAATTGCATCCAAAATATGTTTTTCAATAAATATATTTTTAAACATTCGTTTATGCACAGTAAAGTTTATTACGATTTATTCACTATAGTTTTGGTAATTTTGGTGTGCTGAATTTTTTTTGTTACCTCTCATAATTTAAATTTCATTTGCTAGTTCAAGACTTCGTGACCAGTTTGTATATGGCGGTTACCGCTATATTTGATTAATACTTCGTTTAAAAAGCCCTTACATTGCATTTTAAAAATATTGTCTTTGCGAGTGTAAAACTTCATATTTTTAGTTGTCATTTCGTCTTTTTTTGACCCGTAGAACCAACTGAGAGCGAAGTGGAATGGTCTACTGTATGATCGAGGTGAGGAAAAAGCCCTTCAAACGAGTCATCAAACTTTTGTTTTCCCATCTGCCTCTTTATAGAAAAATTGATGTAAATCCTTTTCATACATTATTTTTAGCTAAAATTTTATGATAATATAAAGAAATCATTCAATTTAGCAAAACAATAATAACTAAGAACATCTCAAATTGGCTTATAAATATGTTTTTTTATTGTTTATTAAAGTACTTAAATATTCCGACGCTTGTACTAATATTTCATTTGTGAAAACTTCAAAACAAGCTAATTTGGTACGTAGACTTCCGCGGTCGTGGTCCATGCTATCTGCTTCTGGGTTTCCGGGCTGGAACCGCGTCACTAGTATATCTGCCGACGTTTCGTATACTAGTGACGCGGTTCCAGTTCAAAACAAGCTGTTTTGCGAAGTGGAATGTCACAAAAGCCATACATAAATGATCTTAAATTGTATTATTTCTAAATTACTTATACACGATGACGCCTATCACATTGTTTGTTTTCCGATCTAATAATTTTGAATATTTCGTGTTTCGCCCTACTTCAAGAACATCTCATTTGGGGATAATATTTAGAGTAATGGTGGTCCAAAGCTTTGACTCAACTTTACTCTTTCATTGCGATATATCATATCTAATGTAGAGGCATCCAACCTCGCCCAAAAATTATTAGAACGCGATTTTATTTTGAATATGCAGTTTCTGGTAAGCACAAAAAGTGTTAAAAGTATTACCGCTAATTAAGTAGATTATAACCCTTTTCTTCCATTTCCGATATTTCCTTAAAATTTAGATCGTAAGATTGAATCAATTAAAACAACGCAAATACAACTTCTTACGTCATCAGTGCTTGTATTCTATAAACGTATGTCGACAACTAAGTTGTCATCACCAACAAATACTTAATCATAGTGTAACGATAAAATTAGCTCATAATAATTTGTCAGAACTTTCTCTGCTAACCACCAAAGACGCCACAGTAAAATTGATATGGGCCAGCATAAATGTTTGTGTACAAACGTCAATAAGAAAAAATACATAACATACATCGCAGACTTCAAAACTGCAATCTAAAGCGCTTAACTAAAGAGGCCATCATCTAAGTATTGACAAGCAATTTCTCATATTTAGTTAATTTTGTTAATTTGAAAAAAGAAAATAAAAATTTTCTACACGACTACTGAAGGAGACCAGAAACAATCACTTAGACATTTTGTAGTAATAATAAACTCATTGATGTCAAATTGACATATGTCCTAGATATTACATATAAAATAAAAACATTTCATGACTTTAAAATTAAATTGTTATAGTGTTAAGTGGCGGAAACGTGGCGAGTACGCAATCATTCTCTGTACGTATTAGTTTGACATTTATGTATTTTTTTGCTTGAAAACTAACAGCTTTTAATTTTGTAAGTTGACATACTACAAGTTTACATACATTTCTATTTCAAAAGCAGCACTAAGGATATCAACTTTTTGTTTACGTTCTACAGTCAAAGCGTCAAAACAGATTCCCAAGTCATCGCACGCGGAGAACAAGAAAACTTTTCTAACTAACAATGATACATAAGACCTACGATTTTTTTATAAATTTTATTAGAAATAATCTATCAACGCCGTCTACTACTATAGTCCACTTCTTTCAATTAGCAGTCGTCTGATAAATGACGTCTTCTAAGGTGCTATTCAATTTTTTAAATAAAAAGAAGTCGATCTAAGTCAAATCTAGACTATATAGTGGGTGTCCCAATTCAAAGAGTTACACTCGCACATTTGAGCTGGACTTTGTCTGACTTGTATACTCATATATTGTCATGAGGAAGGAGAACGAGTTCCTTTGTGACGCAAATCTAAACGTTTTTGGTCAACGGTCGTGTAATTTTGTTAAGGTATTAACGTAGGTAATTGCAATTATTCTTGTCACCGTTGGCCATATTGAAGAAAATAACTCCTGATTTAAAAAACGGTGGGCCATCTTCAATGAATCATCGATTCCACCTAAACGGTTTCGACCAATATTTCATATATATGATGAAGTCTTTTCCCTATACACTGCCTGTTTAAGGAAACAACCTCATCACCCCTCAATTTTTTAAAAAAGAATTTATGCAATTTTTGTTTTTACCTCTACCATATATTATTGTGCAAGTACGCATCGTGACTTGAATTTAGTCGTTAGTCACAGGGAAATGGAGAGCCTAATCGAAAAATTTTGTTTAGTAATGACCTTCACTAGAAACAACATCAATGACATCAGGAATTCACATTGTTGGGCACTTATCGAAAATCTACTAAAGTAGGGAATCTCATTTTCAAAGGAGATTTTCGGTGAATGTTTGGTATGGTATTTTATTGATACTTGTCCCATTGTTCCCTTTATAATCAAAGAACGTCTCATTATTTACGTTTCCTAGAAAATAAGCTTACAGGATTACTGAAGAACGTTCCTCCCAATTTAAGAGGACGAATGTGGATACAGCACGATAGCGCATCTCCGCACTTTGGTAGACAAATAACAAATTTTCTTAAAGTTATGCATTGGAAGAGGTTCAGCAGTTTCTTTCCTGCCAATATACCAAGCTTTAGACTTTTAGAATGCTGAAGAATTTTTTTATGCAGAAAAACTTAAAAACAGAGAACAATCTGTTGCTTGAATTATGGATGAGGAAAGCTAGACTACGTATACAGCAATTAGGTGGATATTTTGAACATCTAATTCAATAAAGTGACGTCTTTTTGGATGATTTTCATTGAGATTTTTTTGCAGTGCTAAATAATACCTGCATTAGTATGCTTATCTAAAACTACAAATGTTTGTAGCTCAGTTACGATAGAGTTTTAGCCATATATTTATTAGACATTTTTAACTTGAAATTGCTTCATCCTTAAGCTGTGACAATCATGTTCTGGGACATCCGGTATATATCCCGAAATTTTCTCATTTTCGTAAAAAGGTGCATTCTAAGATATCTTTAATATCTTTTAGAACATTTAAAAGCGATAAGGAAGTATTTATAGGGCTAATCTACAGATCCATTGTTCTTGTTCTTGTTACCATGTTTGACATGGGTGATATTGAAGGTATAGAAGAAAATTTTAGGGTTGATACAATACGTAATATACAAAGGGTACTAAGAAAGTTTGGCAATACAGCTTTGTTTATTTAATTTTCTCAAAGTAATTTCCTCTACACTCAATACACCTCTCCGTCCTCCGAAACCAGTCTTTAAATCAGTTCTGCCAAGTTTCACTAGGGAGTAAAGCACACTCGTTGTCCCAAGCCTGCAGAAGGCCCTCATCACTGGAAAACCGCCTCCCTTTTAGCTTCATTTTCACATGCGGGAATAGTGCAAAGTCGTAGGGAGGGTGCTCGAGAAGTTTCAATCCTGTCGTAGTCAAATATTCAGTGCAGGCTTTGTCGCGGTGAGCTGGAGCATTATCGTAATGGAGGAACTAGGTGTCCATTCTTGACTTTGGCCGCAGGTTCTTCATAGATCCAATGACTTTAGGCAGGCACTGTTCAAGTCTCGTCACCTGTCACGATGTTGTTCACATACCGAGATTGCCCCTCATTAAACTTTTCTAGCATCTCCCGGCACCAAGTCACACGTCGTGTCATCTGCTCTTCAGTCAGTCGATGCGACACCCAGAGAATACAAAGTTTCTTCACGTGCAAACGATCATGCAGAATCTAACGAATTGCTGGTGCATTTAAGCCTGAAGTATCCTCTATCTGTTGGTAGGTCACTCGCCTGTCCTCGCCAAGCATTTTCCTTACAGTAGTAACGTTTAACTCCGTAACTGATGTCTCCCGACACCAAGTCTCTAACTGACGTTCGTGGCCTTCCCGGCCTCTCAGCGTCCTCCACAGTTAAATTGCCCCTTTAGAATTTTCTATACCGCCTGAATGTCGTGCGATGTGGACAAACATCACCTAGTGCAAGATTCATTTCATCGAAGCACTGGTCTATGTTTAAACCACGCACGAAATTATAACGCAAAACTGCTCTTATCTCATTTCGTGACCACGATGCCATCGCAAGCACTTTACACTCTCACTGCTAATGAACTGAGCCCATCGACATGGCACGGCGGCTACCATTCACGTATGAACACGTCTCAACATGCAGCAACAAGCAGCTTCCTACGATTCATTGTTAGGTCATATTGCAAAAGTTTCCTAGTATCCTTTGTATTTCATAAATTGATAGCATTAGTTTTTCTTCTATATTCAGTAACTCCTATTTTCACTGGTCCCAGTATCACTCTCAATATTTTTCTTTCCATTATTCTCAGATCCTCCTCCTGTTTCTTCGCCATGCTGAGTGTTTCTGCTGCATACATCATAGTTGGTCGGATTATCGTCCTATATATTTCCATTCTACAACTTTTGCTTAATATTTTGCTCTCGAATAGCTTCTTATTTGCCTGTACTACTCTATTTGTTTTTGCTATTTTTCCCTTGATCTCTATTTCTCCCTCCTCACTTTTATCCAACATCACTCCCAAATACTTAAACCTATCTACTTCCTCACTAATATACTCTCGTTGGATCTTCGTTTTGGTATATTCCTTACCAAATTTCATCAATTTGGTCTTATTTTCTTTTATTCTTATTCTCATTTTTTTCCCTGTGTGCTTAATTCCTCAAGTATTTCCATCATTATTGTTCTTCTTTTTGTAATCAGCACTATGTCATCTGCATACGCCACTATCTGCCCTCCTCTTGTTCTTAGCGTGCCCTTCTTTATTTTCCGTAGCACGTACTGTAATGCCAAGTTGAACAGTGTTGCCCATAAGGAATCTCCCTGCCTCACTCCTTTATCAATTTCAAAATCTTCAGTCTCTCCTTCCCGTGTTTTGACACTTGCAGTTGTCTTTTCCATGGTCATCGCTATCAGTCTTCTTATTTTGGGATGTATTCCCAGCTCTTTTAATGCTATCTTTAATTCACCTCTTCTAATGCTGTCGAAAGCCTGTTGGAAACAGCAATTCTATTTACATTTTATGCTGGTGGGCTTTTTCCATCAATTGCTTTACTATATGTATTGCATCAACTGTTGATTTTCCTTGGGTAAATCCACACTGGTACTGTTCTATTATGCTTTTTGTCGTCCTTACCAACCTTTTTTGAATTAATGTTGCTAATACTTTATATGCAGTATTTTATAGGGCGATCCCCCTATAATTATCACATATTTTCTGGTCTCCTTTTTTGTGTATTGGTATTATTTGTCCGTGTTTACATTCTTACGGCATTTTTCTTCCCTCCATCTTTTCCTTATCAATTGATATATATTCTCTTTTAATCCTTGCCCTCCTCCGTATTTAAGCAGTTCCACATTTATTCCATCTCTGCCCGGCTACTTCCCATTTCTACTTTTTTGTATTATTTCCTCTATCTCCCTTCTTGTTGGTTCTTCTAATATCACATCATGCCCATCGCATTCCATATCTTCTTCCTTTTTTTTCTGTCCCCTGATTCACATTCTCGGTTAGTAAATTGTTAAAATGCTCCTTCCATGTTTGCTTGCACTGCTGCTCGCTTTCCGTTATTCTATCCTCTTTGTCTTTTATTCCCTTTATTTTTCCTTTGTTTACTTTATTCTGCTCTCCTACCTTTTTGTACAGTAATTTCGTGTTTCTTCTCCTGCTTTCCAACTCAATCTCTTTCATTCTGTCATCCAACCTCATCTCCTTTTCTCTTTTCTTATTGTTTTTGCATTCCTTTCTCACCATTTCTTGAGATTATACGTCCAGGAAAATTTTCTCTCAATAAATCAATTGATTCATGTGCAAAGTGAGGTGTAGCGCCATCCTGTTGAAATCACATATCCTCTAGATAAATATTCATTAATTCAGGCCACAAAAATTCGGTTATCATCCGACGATATCGATCACCATTCACAGTTGCAGCTTCACCAGCAGCATTTTCAAAGAAGTAAAGTCCACCTGACCATAATGCTCACCAAACAGTAACTCTTTTAGGATGCATAGGTTTCTCATGAATAATTCGTGGATTTCCCTCACCCCAGATACGGCATTGTTGTTTATTAACATAGCCACCCAGTTCAAAATGCGCCTCGTCGGAAAACATTATTTTTTGAGAAAAATCAGCTTGTTGTTCATCGATGAAATTGACAAATGAACGACGTTTTAAATGATCTAATGGCTTCAGTTCCTGTGTTATTTGAACCTTATATGCCTTCAGAGCTAAATCCTTGTGTAAAATACGCCATGTTGTTGATCCACTAAGTCCCAAGTTGTTGTGAACGTGGTCTAATGGACATTTCAAGATTTTCAGCAACACTTCAGCAACCAAACCAACATTTTCTTGTGAACGACCACTACGACTGTGTTTTTCACTTTTTTTGATCTTCCAGGTAACCGGTCTCTTGAAATTTTTTAATAATTCGACCAATAGTGCTTTTAGATGGACGATTATGTAAACCACAAGGTTCACGTAATTTTCTAAAAACTCTTTTCACAGAACGCTGATTTTCGTAAAATAATTCAACAATTTGAACGCGTTGTACCGTGTACGAAGCCATTTTTATAAATATCATACATCACACTTTTTAAATGCCCACATACCTAGACAAATTCAGTGTGCCATCAATATTTTATTTATTCTTAAAAAAAAACGCGCAATTTGAAACACCCTTTTTATTAATAGTTATAATCCCAATCCAAAGCCAGTATTTCTCAATTTTCGAATTCATCTTCCCCTTTCTTTCCCTCTCTCTCTCAAAACACCGACATGCAGTTTATCCGCTTTCACAATAGTACTAAGACTTCTTCTTTGCTTCCTTATTTGTGAATAGAACTTATGTACGCAATGTTCCAATCACTTGGTATTGGTTGCCATCGAAACGTTCATTTAAAATTTTTATTAATTTTCCAATACTGTATTTAGTATAAGCTTAAATAGTTCTACTAGTAAACCTCCAAGTCCAGGTGACTTTTTCTTCTTTCTTTTTGGCGCTTGTTTTACTTCATCTATAGTAAACGTTTACATTAGTTTCTATTCTTTGTGGGTTATAGTTTACACTTATCTAGTCTGTTCTATGTGAGCAGCGCTTCAGAATAATAATTTATATATTATTACATATAATCTTTGCTTTATTGTATACTATATTATCCAAATTTTTATTTACTCATTGTGATGAACTTTTGCAAACAATCTACTTGCTATGTGCATTTATGAACTTAAATATCTGCCATTAACATTTTTTTTTAATTTACTCATTCAATTTAGTCAATCTTAAATTAAATTACATAGTTTAACATTATTACATTATTACGTTTTAACTGATATAATAAAAATAATAATAATCTTTATTTGTTCAGCAGTCAAAGACCAATTACAGGACAAAAATAAATAAAAATACATTGAGAAAATACAAATGATAAATAGGTAACTACAAAGCAATATATATAAGGAAAAGAAAGTTGTAAGGGTACGATTCAAAATATTTAATTATTGAAATTGAAAATCCGAAAAGATTTAGTTTGGAAGGCAGTACAACGTGATCAATTCTATCAAAAGCTTTACTAAAGTCTGTATATATAACATCTACTTGCTGTTGTTTATCCATAGAATAACTAATAAATTGAGTTATTTCGACTAAGTTGGTGAGCGTCGATCGAACAACCACGAAACCATGCTGGTTCGAAGAGATATAAGGTCGAACACAGGCATAGATTCTGGAGTAAAGGAGTTGTTCGAATATCTTGGTGCAGCTCGATAGAATGCTAATTGGACGATAGTTATTAATACCTGAACGATCACCACACTTGAAGACGGGAGTAATCCTGCTCAGCTTCCAGGCATCCGGAAATGAAGATGTAGTGAGACTCATGTTGAATATCGTCGTCAGTGGATCGCTGAGTAGTGGTACACAGTTACAAACTAAAAAGCTAAATTAGGCCATCATGCCCACAGCACGAATCTGCCTTCAATTGCTGAATAGCCGAAAGTACCTCCTCCGTGGAAAAAGAGGAACGTGGAAATTTGAGAATGATGTGTTCAAGAAAAAAGTTTGGTCACTGACCAACACGCGTGGCTGATAAACATCAGAGAATGCCATTGCAAAAGCTTCCACAATTTCCACAGGACTAGTGATGTTTTGATTGCCTAAGGACATACATCCAGGAATCCTTGATTTGCCATTTCTTTCTCTAATAAACTGCCAAAAAGCCCTAGGATCACCCGAAATATTTTTTTGAATTCTGTTCAAATACATACACATACTGTAGGCGCTGTTGCACTCGTCCTTTACCAATTTGTTTAATCTTTTAAATTCGTTACGATAGCTTGTAGATCCAAGAGACTTCCACTTCCTAAGATAATATTCCTTCAAGCGAACCAACTGAGCAAGCTTAGGTGTATACCAACAAGGAAATCGATGAGAAGAGCAATTTCCTGGGATAAACCCCTCTATACAGGAATAAATTATATTGTAAAACGCCGAAATGGCAAGATTCACATCGGAGTTAAATGCCCAGTCGGTCGGTTTCTCCTAGAGCACGAAACAAACCGTTATAGTTAGCAGAATGAAAGTTTAACCTCTTGCTCAAGTTGCAAGGAAAGCTAACATATTCAACAGCAGCCAGGCTGTCAAAAGAAGCACTAAGAGCTGGGTGATGAACGTCCAGAGGAACCAAAGAGTCTGTCTTGTGACTTACTGTTAGTGCGAAATCAATGTTGGAAAAAACCAGTGTTATAATTTATACACTAATATTTACATTGTTATTCTTGGCGTTCTGAATTTTGCGGTGCAGAAAGTCAGATTTTTGGTGTTTGGATCTCTTTAGCCTTACTGGCTTTTTAAAACTCCTGCTGCTCTTATAATAAAAAATACTCTTCAACTATTTACTTTTATCTAAGCTTTTGACAAATGATTGTCATAGTTTTTTTTCATCTTACGCGTATTTTTATGTCGTCATTTCCGAAAATTGTATAGTATGTGTATTCAGAT
The DNA here is from genome assembly GCA_031893035.1 of Dermolepida albohirtum. Taxonomy (NCBI): domain Eukaryota; kingdom Metazoa; phylum Arthropoda; class Insecta; order Coleoptera; family Scarabaeidae; genus Dermolepida; species Dermolepida albohirtum. The sequence goes on along the minus strand of JAVIWB010004751.1, from coordinate 599,722 downwards.
ATTTGCGTGAACTCGAATATCCATATTGTAACGTTTTATTTCAATTCCTATTTGATCACGTTTCGCATTAGTTTATTTTCATGCATTCGTGTATTTCTTCGTATAATATTACATTTAGCGTAATTTAAGTTTTATTGCATTGTCAATTAAATAGCGTCTATGTATTTCTAAACCATGGGAAAGATCATTTCTTATCGCGTTTTTTACATCTCGTATTTGCCAGACCATTTAGTTATCCTACTCACGCTTACGATCGGCATATGTGCACGTGTGCATTGGAAGTACTTGTCTCGCCTGTGAATCGAATGAGACTGTTATTCCCGAACCTTCTAGAAGGTTTCTTTTATTCACCCCGCGCTTTGGACAGTTTGGTGTTGTCTATTTTATGTCATTACGTTTTGATCATCTGAACATTACGGTGATACATTTCTTTCCTCATATTCGGGTAAATTTCTCCGATGGAGGTCATAATGATAGAGGTTGTAATTGTGTCTGTTTTATATTGAATTCACCATTTAGTCCTTGAGGACGATATAAAACTGTACAAGCCTGTAACCTGCCCAACAACTAAGGTATGCCTATTGCATTGACGCTATTTTCATGTACATATTCTTATTGTAGTTTATTCTTTTAGGATTCTTCATTTTACGTACATATACATATATATAAAATTTGTTAAAGGTGCTTTGGTCGACCGTGTATATGATAATCCAAAATAATAATGTTAGTCGGGTATTCGGTCACTGTTAGGAAAATCAAAAACCAATCCTTTGTTATATACTCAATATTTCGCTGTAACTTACAACTTCATCAGGAGTTCTGAAACAATACCATGTACACTATATTCATCATTTTACTAATTGTTATCTTTTCTTACAAAAAAAACTGGATTAATTTAAAAAACATTAATATATGATTTGTCATTCTTACTATATATTATACTACATACAAAACTGTAAACTATTATACTATTGCGTTAATTATTAGTGATAGGTAAAATTAAGAGCATGTTCCCCAAATGACTTGCACCTCAAACTAAACTATTTTCCGTGTAAAATCCTAAAAAAAGGAACCTTTTTTTTCTTTTTTGAAAAGTGTCAGGCTTTAAAAGAAATAATATACGAGGTGCTAACAAAAAACAAAAATATATGAATGTGATAAAGAATTAATCTGTGTGACACTTGACTTTCATTATATTAGATTGCAATAGATTGTACTTAACTGGTTGATATCGGATTTATAATTTATGGTGTTTGGATTTTGCAGGTGTGAGCCATTTCCAAGAATATTCTTTTTTTTTAGTTGTTTTCTGTTTCTAAAATGACGGGATTGTTGAAATCAAAATTGTGATCATTATTGTTGACATGTGTGGCCAGGGCACACGAGTTCTTGCCTAGTTTGCAATCACTTATGTGCTGAGTCACCCTTTGTTTTATTGATTGTGATGTGTGACCTATGTAACATCTAGAGCAGTTTTTGCAAGATAGTTTATACACTACATTAGACATTGACCACAAGGGAATTTTATCTTTTTTTTTTACTGTAAGGAGAATATCAGGTTAGACAAACGCTTAAATATTTAGAAATCATTTTCTAATACACGATCAGTAATATATTTTGTAATTTAGTAGTATACAGTTCATTTATAAATTTTGAATAGAGAGTTTTGAATTTCATTTTGTAACTAACCGTCGTGAATCGGATATGTGTATAACTAGGTGAAAAGATTTATTGATTCAGATATTTCCCTATCATTATATTGTTAGTATATTATTTACTTCAGCATGTTCACCTTATTTACATGTCCACGATTAATCGCTGTTTTTCCTACTAACTGTTTTACATTTAAATAAAGAATTAGTCACACTGACTGTTCTTTTGTTTTGCTGAATATCTTTAAGGATATTCACGAGCAACGACTTGCTAAGAGACCTTACATGTGCCATTATTTGCCCTGGCGCCCATATATTTTACATAAATCTTCAATTAGATTGTTGACTACGACCTTCGCGACAGCTAGCTGGTGACTGTTCTGTTGTCACTCAGATAAACCAAGGTTTCCTCAACAGGTCGTTCGCAACCTACAGCATTCTTGTTACTACTGACAAGACTGTAGTATGATTTTCTTCCTTCCGCCAGTCTTATCGACGCACTGCAGCTCTTACTATCTGATCACCTAAATACCACCTTCATAGAGGTTAAAGAGGTGACAACCTTTCTCCTAAAGATAGGTTTCAAATGAGGGTTGGGGGACGGTCAAAATAATAATGACAATTTTAATGCTATGATATAGCAGTTTGTCTGAAATTATACATTTTCAGCTTCAAAAAATATAAAAATTGGTGTAACAAAGAACATTCACCGCTGCTAGGAAAATATATATTTGGAATAAAAGTTGGATTTGAATGAAAAAGGTGATGTTGAGCGATTGCAAATTAACAAAAGTTAATAGACATATAAATCACAGGAGGCTCGTAAAGACTAAAGAATCTGAACAAAGTAGAAGGTATTAGTATACGGACCTGAACTTGCTGATTTGTTAAAACCTAGACATGTACTTTTTAAATTTTGATATCTCCCTAAAAATGCACATTCTTTCGCTCATACAAGGTATAATACCGCTTTAAATAAAATCTAAAACATAGTCTTTGTCTTCTAATCAGTTGATTAAAACCCAAAATGCTGCTTTTTAAAAACCCTGTAGATACAATATAATGTCAATTAAATACACCATGTTTTAACCTTATTAGGTTTATTTAATTAAAACCGTTAACCATTTCTGAAATACTGAGCGATTTATTAAAAACTTCGCCAGCGCCAACTCCAGTACGCGTTAATGGCGTTCTATTCGTCGTCATCTAAGGCAATGGCGACAGGCTTTTAATAGAGAATACCAAGTTCCCAAACTTTTAGATAGAAAGTTTCGCCTTACAGTTCGGCGATAACAAATGAGTCCCGTTTTGCCCTTTTATTGTCTGCTATATAAACAGGACGACTACGGAATGAAGACGTCTTCTGTCAAGAAGTTTTACTCAGAAGTTAGAGAAATTGCGAAATGTCGTACTTGTCTTCGCTCTTGTTTGTAAGTTCTAAATACAGCTGTCTCAAATCTATGTTCCTGTATTGTTTTTAACTAACATTTGTTATTATTTTAAAGCTTAGTTGAACCTGTAAAATCCGTATGACATAGTTACAGTTCAAATATTTTGTAGGGGAATAAAATCAATATTTCAAAGTGTTACTGTTTCTTCTAATAAATTATAACCATTTATTATTACAGTGCACAAGACAATGTGATACACTCGCATTGCAATACATTTCTTAATTTCACGAAACGAAAAATTGCTGGTACTATCAGTTGTCCATTTCATTTTATGAGCATTAATGTACGTATTTATGTTTATACAACCAATATAATAAATAACAAAAGATGATAATCTGAATATACTGTATGAAATTCAAAACTAAGACATTTCTATAAAATATACCGTATGATCGAAATCTTATATACACCATAATGCCGTGACTTCGTTTCTTCAAACTTAAACTGGCGTATAAATGAGTGAAATGATATTGTTGACAGATTGGCTTACGTTGTTTTGACAACCAATTACATAAAAAACAATTGCAATTAATGCTCAAAGTATTCTTGTTCATTTTCAATATATAAGCCTTCTTTGCATGCTAATGTAGTAGTACTAGTATTTTATTTTGTAATAGCAATTACAAAAAAGTTAAAAGTAAAACTACCAATATAATCCAATAGCTAAAATACATATAAATAAAACAGTATAAAATGAGTTGAATTTGATGGAGCCTGTGGTTGATTAACTCAATCACTAACGTTAATATGTAACCCCTTTTCACATTAATTTTCGTAATTCTGTATACGTATTTCGACGCACGCTGTGCATCTTGGCTTTCAACGGTACGGATCGTGTGCGAGATTAATTGTTTCGTACGGGTATTTATTGCCGTAGTTCTCCAGGTGCAACACTGCTTAATTAGCTGCTGATGATGACAACTTAGTTGTCGAAATACGTATACAGAATTACGAAAGTTAATGTGGAAAGGGGTTATATATTAACCTTAGTGATTCAGTAAAAAAATACGCAAAAAAATTATAAAATTTCATAAATGGTGGTAAAGAAATTCTACATGTAACATATAAATATATAACACAAAGGACCAAAATTAAAGATAAACAATTGCTTGCGCTGCAACTATAGGTCGTGTATATATTCGTCGATAGAATAGTATGCCTTTTTAAGCAGCAATACCTTCACTGTTGCGGAGAGCTGTACATAGTTCATATTTTTAATATTTAGCGGCAGTCTGTTATACAGTTTAGCCCCCCTGTAGTCAACGTAGGATTGGGTTGTTTTTATCCTGTGATATGGTGTACTTAGTTTGTTTTTGTTCCTAGTATTGTTTTCGTGGACTAGTTTACCACAAATGAATTTATTTTTATTTTGTTGTACATATTTGACTACCGTAAGTATATATTCAGACGGTATTGTTAATATTTTTTGGTTAATAAACTCATTTTTACATGTTACTGGCTGCTTTATAATCCCCATAATTCGCAGTACTCTTTTCTGAAGAAGAAATATTCTTGCGTCCCATAAACTAATGCCACAAGTTGCAGCCGCGTGGACATTCGAAAAATATGTTAGCCTGAGGAGTGGAAACATGTTTTATTCGTGGCATAGCGTAGATTGCAGGGTTTAGTTTTTTGCTCTAGTTGTTAACGTGAGCGTTTGGGTTTTATTCGTATTCAACGACAAGTTGTTACTATTTAACCTTATTATTGTATAATTCATTTGTAATTTTATCTACTTTCGTTGTTACTTCAACCTCTGTAGCTCCTCTAACAATTAAGGTTGTATCGTCCACATAAAGACATATTTTGGGGTCTATACTGTAGGGTAAGTCATTTATGTAAATGATGAATAACATTGGGCCCAATATCGATCCCTAAGGCGCACCCTTACTTGTGTATTCCAAACTTGAAACTTTTTTATTGAATTCTACACATTGCCTCCGATGCTTTAAGTATATTTTCAATAAGGCGTGGCCACTACACAGAATTCCATAAAAATATAATTTATCCAGAAATATTTCGTGATGGACGTTGTCAAAGGCTTTTGTTAGATCGTAACATACTAATTGTATTCCGTCCTTTACATCCAAGGCATCTGTGAGAGACTCAATAACCTCAACCATGCCTAAATGGTGGATCTACCTTTTCTATGGCCGTGTTGAGCATCATGAAATATATCTTCTTTTTCGAAGAAATTTAATAATCTATTTGCAGAATATCTACGATATTAATGACAATATAGATATAGACCGATAATTACTGAGGTCGTTAATATTACCCCTCTTATGAATTGGCATTACTGTCGAGAGTTTTAATTTCTTGGGAAATTTCCCCTCCAACAAACACGTATTTATAATACGTACCAGCAGTTCTAAAATGCAGTCAATAATTCGTTTTAACATTTTTTTAAACATTTCGTAATAATCTTCTGTGCTTTTAGACTTTATATTGTTTATAACTGTCATTAACTCAAACTCCGATACAGGCTGGAAATAGCTAGAGTTTGATAGATCAACTTCAACGTTTTTCATATAATTCCGTACCATTTTATACGCAATTTCTCCTTGAGCATGCAGCCAATTAATAAAATAGATATTTAAATCTTGAGCGCTAAAGTTAGATACCTCCGTCTATATCAAGTTCTGTGTTGAATGCTTATAATATTCCATATTTCTTTTTGTTTATTATCAGATTCATTAATACGGTTCAAGTAGCTCTCGCTAATAGATTTGTCTAAATAACTATAATAACTATATTCTATGTTACGTTCTTTATATTCCTGATACACTGCAAGGTTTTTTGATGTAATTGCTACTGTTGCTAAAGCGTAATTCCATGGCATCAGGAGGAATATCTCTAACACCAAAATGACGAACTCGCACAATCCTTCATTGTGGAAAACATTCGTTAAAGTGGAGCATTATCTCGTCATGAAATATAGTAAACAGTTCCTGACTATTTCCGGACATTGAACGTACAGATATTAGATTCGTTCTTATTCCTAACATAAGTTATTTTTTTTGTCAAGTTCTGCGACATTTTCATAGTACGTTAATTTTTCTGCGATCTGACATATGTAAATTAACAGGGAATAACTCCAAGTTTTCGATATTGATATTCGTGAAAATATTATATAAACAACTCCGGGAGTTATGGTCAAATGCAGACCGTGTGACCCCAATAAATCTATAAAAGTATCTAGATAGTGTGTATTTTCTCAAATGAAGGCACTCCTTTAATTTTGTGGTCCAATTGCCTCACGAACATTTTGAATAACTTCAGTAGGTTCGCCCATTGGTGATCCTTTATAAGTAATACTTCTGGTGTAAATCATTTAAACCATCGTTAATGTGCTAAGTTCAGTATAATTATGTACAACAGGTGTGCGAACATCGATTTAAATTAAGGTGAAAAAAGTGAATTCATTCAGTTATTTATTTGAAAGCGAGCGAGAAATGAATAACGTCTTTTGTTCGGTGTCAAGATGCTCATCTGTACAAAAAAAGATAAAAAATGAGTATTGACACGTTTCCAAACGCAGGGGAAATTAATATAGAAGTTGAAATTGGAAAAATCAATTTTAGTCGCATTACAAGTCTAGTGAAACTGTAAAGTTTATGACAGCTGTATCTCCTGCGGGTATTATATCATATATAAGTGAAACCTATGGTAGTGTTACATCACACAAAATAATTTTTGAACAATTTGATTAAATTTTGAAAAAAGCGATGCAATAATGGTGAACAAAGACTTTTAATAGAATATATTTGAACTAAATTTAAGTTAAAATCTTATAGACCATAATTCTTAAAATATAAAAAGGAATTACCCATTGCAGAAGAAATATATAATACAAAAGTTTCAGTTGCAAGCATTCACATTGAAAGATGCAATTAAAGAATTTTAATCGTGAATGAAAAAACGCCGTGATTCTGACGTTTATCATATATTTACTATCAGTTGTCCTGTCACCAATTTATAAGTAGCAAATTAGTAAATGATAAAATTTTACATTAATTTTTAACTTGTAATAATCACTAGTTTTCCTCAGACTACCGTCCGGAACCTTTTCACTCGATCCACATATCTAAGGGTTTAAGCTGGACCTGTACGTGATTGATATTGTACGCTTTTATTCTCCATCACAAAACGGTACTTACTACAAATTTTATGATATTTTTTATATCCACCTAAAGATGGTTACCACAGCAGCGATCGTGTTACGAGTATCTTGATGTTTTTCAGTTATTCTTAAATTTGTAATTTTGTTTTCCAGTTGGCATAGTTACGGTGGTTTATTGTTTGATTTGCGTATATTGTTTGTCATGTAATATATTCTTGATCATTGAGTATTAATGTAGTGAATTCTCTTGTATGTCTACATAAATGAATATATAAATTTTGGTTATTTCTCTGAGTATTTTTTTAGATATTTATTAATAGTGATTATAGTAAATGAGGCTTTTTTAGTAACAGAGGTCTTTCAGTAGCATCTACGTTTTGTATTGCAGCTGTATTTCTGTTTGCATTTCCTTTTGTAAATCCCCATTTTAAACTATGTTTACTGTGTCTTCATGATGACGTTTATTTTCCTGTTTCAGTTTTGTTCTGAAATTGTTTTGTTATATTATTTGTAGTAGCATATTTTTGATCCATTAATCTAGTGGGAAAATTCTGGGTATATTTTAGTCAAATTTTAGTGTAGTATCTGTCTGTGACCTATTTTAATGTGTCACCTTTTGTAGCAATACAATAATAAAACATTAGATTTATATTAATTTCAGTAGTTCATTGTCGTTATATACTTGCTTTGGTGGTTAACGCTTGATTTATCGTCTAAATACTTTCAGCAGGTGGGAGCGTAATATCTGTTTCTTGTGTAGACATGTTTACATTTTATAAAACAGTATAGTTTTCTTCATATATCCTTTAAACTATATTTTGCTTTTTATAAACTAGGCTTTATAATCATATAAATGTAAATATGTATATCATATAAATTAATGTCGTTCGTGGCAAATTAACAGATTAAATTAAAAATCGAAGACCTTCAATTTTGAAGTAGAAAATACATGAAAGGACAAACAAATAATTGCATAAGATCCTCGTACTTTACTACCAGGTCTCTGAAACTAACCACTAACACAAATATAAAATTTGTAAAAAAATAAAAATTTCTTATACGGTACTTCAAAACACGTTAACATGACGTCAATGTCAACCTGTTTTTACGTGGGATGTCTTTTAAGTTTTGTATAGTGGGACATAGAGGACCCACTAATGAAATGTCAGTACTAGAAATTAACCTCCATCTTTAGTTAACCTAAATTCAAAATTTCGGTGCGGTACGTGTAGTGTTATAGCTACAAGGTACTGTCAAATCTGACGAGTTAGTTGTAAAACAGAATAAAACCGAGAACATTTTCACGGAATAATTTTTTACACTTGTCGATGACAATTATCTCAACAAGAATACCTCGCTGAATTAGTTTCTGTTTTCTGGAATGAAGCACCACATCTGCTAACAATTTCTCGTTGGTATGAAGAATTCAAATATGGACGGATTAGTCTTAGGGACGATCCAAGAGCAGGTTCACCAAAAACGGCAGTCACTCAGGAAAACGACGATGCTGTGCGCAAGGTCATCAACGAATATCGATATGTGATATATCGCCAGATTGAAGCACTATTGGGGATTTCAAAGACCTCGATTCAGAAAATTTTTCATAAAGAATTGTGTACAAAAATTAGTGTCCCGTTAGATACCGCATCTATTGACGGAAGAACAGCAAGCAGCCAGGATGAATTGCAAAAAACTGTAGATCGCTTCAACTTGTCATTCATCCATTTGTTTGCTGCTAATCATGGCTGAGCTTCGAAAAACCAACTTCGAACGACGAATCATCCACCACCAAGCCAATGCATGTTCGCACACAGCACGCAAAATAATTGAATTTTTAACGCAACGAAACGTCGAATTATTGAACCATCCCCTATACAGTCCTGACCTAAGTCCCAACGATTTCTTTATCTTTCCGAAAATCAAGAAGGGACTGCGTGGTCAAATGTTCCAGTCGTCAGATGGAGCAGTCAATGCCATCAAAAACGCAATTTTGACTGTACCAAAAATAAGTGGAGCAACAGCTTCTTGCATTAATCTTCGTAGAAAATACTTTGAAAAGTAGTGAAGTCTTTAAGAGCTGTCTACTGTTTTATTCCAGTTTTATATGCAAAACTTAAAAGACAACCCACGCATTATTATTATTATTGATTATTAAAAATAAAATTTTATTTTTCATGTTAGCCAATGATAGTACCAATGTGGATTTTTAAAATAAAGCAAATTTACCATTTCATTTTTAGTTACGTAATAAATTGATTTTCACTAATAGTTGCTCACCCAGATCCGATTAAGCGTCATTTTTGTCAAAACTGTCTGGCATTTACTGGCCACACGCGATTATCACGAGCCGGTATAGATTTTATCGCCACAAGAATAAATCTCCGGTTTCATTTTAAATTGATCTTCACCGTGCGGCCTATTAAACTAGATCTCACCAGTATTTGAAATTCATAGCCCACTAGAGGCATTACAAAATAACAGCGGCATTTATATTTGCAAATCGTATATAATAGTTTCCACAGAAACGAACATTTATGTATATCAATTATAATGCTTTACAAACGTTGTAAATGGAAACAAAAAGTATTTGCATGAATTTTAGATGATGCCGTAAATTGTAGATACTTCTGGGATAAAGTTTTATTGGATGTTTTTACTCGTATATGTCTGTGTCGTTTTACACTATGTATTTATTAATATTACCTGCACAGTTTTATATAACAGCTATTACACTGAATGTTCAACATATGAGAGTGGAGCGAAATATTATTGGCTTAACTAAAGAAACAAAATTAGTGTACAGTTGAGATCAAAGAAGGCGACAAGTCTAAGTCTTATGGAATTTTTACGGTTTTTTCCTAGTGTGAAGTATACTCGTCACAATACAGACATTTTTATTTAGGCTCCTGTTGATATCAGTATTACCTAGTTCGTTGACAAGTATATATGAGAAGGAATTGCTATTTCAATTTGACACTATATACCGGAAATATTTTCAACTTTACTATAACTAATTTATAATAAATTAATGTTTTATTTCTGTTCATACAACTAGAATTCAAGACTAAATATATTTTTATGTAAATATACGAAAAAGATAAATTATACAAGAAAATTTAGTAAATACATGACATTTTCTATTAATATTTAATGTAACCACAATTAGCTAAAATTACAAATTGTAATAGCCTCTTCATAGACATAACAGTACGAGGGTGGTCTGAAAAATTTCCGGCCAAACAAAGATACAAAACTCTGGTTTATTGAGCCTAGACTGAGCCAACAGAGCGTTCGAAATTGTTCATTCGAACACGTTTTTCATCTAAAGTTAGCAAACGCGGCATTCAACGCGTTGACAGCTTTCTCATGCCGAAATCTTGATTTAACATGTGACACATTCTTTAAACATATTCATAGCCTTTGTTATCTCTCTCACATTAATTCGACGATCGTCTAGCACCAATTGGTGAACTTTAGCGATGTTATCGTCAGTAGTTGCAGTTTTTAGACGTCCCGAACGTTCATCTCCCAAGCTCTTACGGCCAACTTTAAATTCTGCTGCCCAAAATTTCACTGTGGTAAATGATGGTGCAGACTCCCCGTACACAGAGTCCAACTCATCTTTGATTTGCGTAGGCGTATTGTCTTTCAAAAACAAATATTTAATGACAGCTGACAGCTCGATACTCGATTTTTTCCATTTTCACAAAAATACTCACTCAAACGATTGTCAAATAACAACTGCGCGCCCAAAATGGCTGAAACTTTGATGAGTACCTGACAATAGATACACAACTATATTTCCTAGCTTTTATTGATGAGCGCTACTATCTTCACGTTGATGTCGGAAACTTTTCAGACCACCCTTGTATGTCTTATTGCTTGTTGTCCAGTTCTTTCCAAATTGTTTCAATCCTATTCCGTAGTTCTTCTACATTTCCTGGTCAAATATTCCTGTTGTTGACTTTCTTAAATAAAATCGCATGCGTTTTCAATAGGATTTGGCTTCGGAAAAACGCCACTCTTGTGCATAGGGTAATCGTCGTGTGGATGAAATACTATAAAGACAGATAAAAATATTTTTATAACGTGTTTAATCTTATAGGTTCAAGAGTGAATTCATTACGAAGAAAACTTGAAACGGGTGGGAGTAATACATTGTATTACTCCTTAATATTACTTGTAATATTTACCTATAATACAATATAAACCGGTAAGTCTTTCACTGATTCTCCAACAAATACCAGTTCCAGAGCCACTTATCCATGCCCACACGTTTATAGAAAATCTCTCGCTCTTATTGCTTCCGTTAATGTACCGTTCGTTAAATCTTTGTTTTGACGACCGATAAACATTTACATTGCCGTTATGTGCGGATTGAAAAATTTCTTCATCTGGGAAAATAACTCGGCTCCAAAAATTCACATCACTATATAGGTATAATTATTTGCAAATTGTAGTTTTCAAATTTATTTTCTTCCTTCTATTCCAGTTTATTTGCAGGTATGTGGCATCTGTCACTTTGATTTATTCTTCTATGATTTGTTGACACGGAACAAGTGAAATATGTTTCTACAGCTGGCATGGCCAAAAGAAGTTCCTCGTAAATGATTAACAAAGTCATGTTGGTGTTAATCAGAAACTTGTAGTCTTCCAGATTAAGGAAATCTACTTATTGTGTGAATAGTATTACATTTACGTTTCACTTTACAGAAGCATGATTCTTCTGAAATATATTTTAATTAATATTCAAATTTCAGTTTCGTCTCTATTTCAGTTGTCTGATCGTATATCAAATGGTGTGGCATGTTTTCGAGAAAAAATGTAAATCTAAAATAATTTCAATTAATAGCTTCATGACAATGAAATGCGTAAGATTAGTAAATATTAGAATAGTGCGAAAACATTTTAATCTAGAAAATTTTTTGCAACCGACATTTTTTACAAAATCTCTTTCTAACTCTACTCGCTTAGTCTGACTGAAGATAATTTGAGTCTCTTCGTTGTTTGTCTCCATATCCTCCTTCTAATTCTACTCGCCTGGTCTGGTAGTGTTTAAGCTTCTCTATACCTACTCTAACTCGATAATTTTCATATGAAAATGCTTATGCAAAATGAACCTCGCTTTAACCTCCTTTAGCTTCCCGAAAACGAAAACTTCCGTGTCCCTTGGTGGAAGCGGAAGACACGCTTCCACCACGCGACATGGAAGTGTCAAGTATTTATTATCATGGACCTTCTTTTCATGCGTTTGTAGCGAACTCCACACACATACCCGACGTTGATATGAATTGTTACAGTAAACTGTGTTCCGCGAGCCCTGCCTTAGATTGGTACACCTTCTTGCACTTGCCACATTTGAAAGTGTAAATCGAAAGTCTCGAGGGCGCACTAGGTTCCTGTGTGGTAAGGGACAGGCTGGCACAAGATTTTTGGCACTGTCGGTTTTAGTATCCTGTCCTCCACCGGCAGGGGGCCTGGGAATCGATCCGGCTCTTGGAGAGGTGCAACTTCCGGCTTTCTTCATTGTGCAGTGTGCATGAATCTACATACCGTGAAACTAGGAACACAAATCGAAAACGTTGACGTCACAAATAACACATGCATGTGGGACAGTACCCGGGGGTTCACACATCCAAAAGGAAATGGGGCCCACCAACACACACTTTATTTGATACACTTTTCACTTTTCGATCCGTTTGTATATATATTAATCCCCGCCCTTTGCGTTTGCGTATCCTTATCTCGCGATATATCTACTTTGCCACGTTATGTATTTCCATGGCCAGTCTTCTGCTGCTCTTCACGTCCTCTGAGTCGTGAATGTCTGTCTATTCTATCTGACCGCGTCTCTTCTCCTGGCGAGTTCCTTCGCTCGCAACAATCGCGCAATTGTAGCCGCAGTCTCCACCGACGTGGTCGCCTATACCCTTGCAGCCCTAACTTCAGAAATTCTCTTCGTGTTTCCTTTACCTTTGCGAATCGGCCCATATCTGTGCTGCATACAGCATCGTTGGTTCTATCGCGCCCTTATACATAAATGATTACGACCGTGCTTCCACCGAGGTCTCAGGTTAATTTGGCGGCCCCACCTACCTTATTTGTGATCTCTCGTGCTTTACCTATATACCGTATTAGACGTGCTGCTTAAAAATTATCGATAATTGCCCCTACATAGATATTCGACGCATCCTTTACAATATATCATCCCGTTTCACAACTAACACGTCGGCTATTGTTGGCCCGGTTTACCGAAAAACAAAACTTCCGCTTTTCTCGCCTTAAATATAAGTTTTTTCGTCACTTGCAGTCCCACACGAGTGTAAGCAGTTCTACCGTAATTAAGGTAGTGCGTAGGAATTATATATATATATATATATATATATATATATATATATATAAATATAAAGCCGTGGATGAAATACCTTGATCCGAGCAAGCTCTTCATCGCAAGTATATGTTTCTTACAGCGCAAATATTGATTTTGTTCTCCAAAAGGAACATAGATAAGTACTCGCTCTTAGCCTTAGTGATCCCTTCTACCTTTAATTAGCGGATTCGAACTCAGGGTTCAAGAAACTTTGTATAGGAGTTCCTAACAAAACTGTTCGGTCTAGGTATCATCGTCGATATGTACTCTGTACTTTCCAGAAGGTCCTATAATAAGAGAGTGCCCTTTAGCATTTCCCAGTATGCACCATTTTAAGGCGAGTTAGAGTTGTACAAATTTATTGTCAATTATGACATGCGTCATAAATATCAATTAATTCTTTAAAATTACCATCAAAGGAAGGTCAAAAAAGGAAAATATACAATTGTAAACGAAAAAAACAGTCAAATTAACCAATTTCACATAAAAATATGTACGTTGTATAAATCTATATGTAGTGTACATCTATGTCAATTTGACAGATGAAATTAAAAATTCATAAATAAAATAAAAAAGGACAAACTAATACTTACAGAAGATCTTAGTACTTTACTTATCAGTTCTCTAATCACTAAACATCAACGCAAACTTGTAAAGCCAATAAAAAAATAAAATTTTCTAATATCTATTTCAAAACACGTTACTTAAACGTTAAGTTAGTCACCTCTTTATTAGTGACAATCACACAAAGCCACTCTGGCATCTGGAACCATGCATTCTGAATCTCTTCAAATGCCCATTAGAGGAACAGATGTTACAACTAAACTCGTGATTTGTCATTTGTATATATTCAGAATGCTAGTTTTGGGTGTGATATACACTAATGTATAGCTATAATACATCACTTATCGTCGATTAATTAGCTGATCAATTTCCATTCTGCATTATTTAAAATAACTGAAAATACAAGACACATTACTAATTAGGCGCTAAATGTAGATTTTCTTAAATGGATTTCCTCATTACAGGCAAATAATGAAGTCAACGGCAAATTCTGCACTGTAGCAATTAATATACACAATCTCAAACCAAGATGAAAATTAGTGCTGCTGTATTAGTTTAACTGTTGGCATAGTTTGAACAAGTTGTTTGATTATTTTATTGGCATATAAACTTCTTTGTCTGTTATGTCTGTTCGTCAATACATAATTTTTGGGTAATTTCAAACTTTCGCAGTGATCACTTCTTTGTTCACCAAAAATTTTATCTCATGTTTTACAATAATTTTTTCGACAAACCAGGATGGCTGCGGTTTGAAATTTCGTTTATTTTTCAACATAATCCCTGTCACCTCAGTACAATCTATCAACGATTATCCAAAGTTTCTATGCATTGACAAAATTTCGAAATCTCAAATTTATTAAAATAAACAGTATCCAGAATAGTTTACCATCGTTGTCTGTCAGAAATTTCTGATATGCAAGGTATTTTTTCGGTCTAGGAAGAGGTAATAATCCGACGGTAATAAATTACACAAATAAGGTAGGTGCAGCAACAAATCGCAGCCTAATTCGTCAATGTTTGCCATAATATTTATCCGAGGCGTATATTATTCGGGCGAAAATTGATGATTTCTTTACTTTTTTCATCTTGGCCTCCGAGCAGGAATCTTCGAAAATACTGGCACAAATATTTCGTTAACACTCGTATGGGATATCTTCAGGGCTTAACAGTCGTTTGGAAATACAATACCGACAGGCGTAATGTAGAGGGTAACCATCATCACGGATTAGGTTATTGGGGTGTTTAAAGAGCGCTATTGATTCACGGATTTTTCGGCCATAGTAATGACTATTGAGGGACAGGATTTTGGTCGAATCGATCTGGACATGGTGCCCGGTTTCAAGCCTATGCTCGTCAAGTGCAGAACTAGCTACGCGCAGCAGTCTAGCATAATGATCAAGCTCTGAAAAACGAGACAGACGGCTTTGTTTCATTGCCGCATGAGCAAAGAATCTTCTACACGGTCGTCTACTGAAAATGGGTCTGAAAGTTTGGAATGGAGTTTAAAGATGATTTCAATATTGTTTCTAAGAAGTATTCTATTGATACATTCAGTAATGCCTTGTATACAGGGTAAATGGGCTTTAGAGAGGGGGGATGATGTATGTTGGCTATTGGGTTATGGAACTCTAGGACGCGGTTCCATCCCGGAAGCCAACCTGAAGAAAGTATGGACAATGACCGCGGAAATCTACAAGCCAGATTGATGTTTTCTTGTCTAAACCAAGATGATTTTCATTGACTTTTTGCTTTAGTTTGTCTAACAAAACAAGCACTCGTATTGGTTCGGCCTTATAATAATAATAATATTTATTAAGTTACCCAACAGAGATTATTACTCCAAAACGGGTAACAAACAAAGAAATACAAAAAAAAGATTAAACAATAGTTACATTGTGAAAATGAAATGTGTATCTTAAAACAAATATATTTTTACAAATAATGGTCATAGCAAATCGTACTGCAGATTGTTGAAATTTATCGCCGAATGAGCCAAAGGGGCCTTCAGCAAAATATTGGTCTTTGCCGTAGGGACATAAATCAGTTGATTCGCCCTTGATTCCAGGCGTGGAACAATGAAATAAACACGCGACAGTAAATCCAGCGTATCAACCCTCCTAGTAACGACACTCTGCATAAATAAAGCGCTAAGAGTTTTTCTCCTATCGGACAGCGATACGATGTCATGTTGCTCCAACAACTCGTTGTAATTCACTCCACGGACAGGATATCGACCATCACATTTAAATGAGAGGTATTTCAAAAATTTGCGTTGTATCTGTTTCAGGAGGCTAGTTTGAGATTTATAGATGGGGTACCAGAGTAGGCATATTCCAGTTTGGAAACGGCATGAGCAAAGAAAAGGGTCTTCAAAGTGTCCATATTATGAAAGTATCGGCATGTGCGAATTATAAAACCGAGAGATCTGGAAGCCGCAGCCGTCACACCAAGAACATGATCGGAGAAAGTAAATTTCTCGTCAAATATTACCCCAAGATCTCTGATCGAGGTCTTACGAGAAATTACGACAAAGTAAGCAATAAGAAGATCACTTTTTGTATTCAAAAAATGAAAGCGCTACCTTTCTTGTACACGGAACAGCCATCGCTTTCTTTGGAAAAGATTGTTGTTTTGTTTCGGGTGTATAATGATGAACTTGTATCTGTGGTGATAAATCGGTTTTACCATTTTTCCAGTATTTCACAGTTTTAATTTTATAATCCAGGTTTAGAACACGGCCTTCTCTTCAGAAACACATACAATATGTTCAAAATTATATTCTATATCTTCTACAAATAACGCTTTATGTAGTTCTTCTAATCGTTTAAAATGCAATTCAGTTACATATTCAAAAAGAATATGCTTTCTTGTTTAGCGTTTACAATAATAGCTTTTAAGTCATCATATAATTTATTAACGCTGTAAGAATATTACACCACTGATGTACTTGATATTTATGTGTAAATATTAAATTCTTTCTTGTTACGATAAAATTTGATTAATTGAATTTTTTGTATTATTTCGAGTTAATTAACTATAGATAAATCATTTCTTATATTTTTGAAAATTTACATATTAACGTTAATTATTTCTGTGAAACCATGTTCTAATAACGCTGATGTTTGACTAATAAGAACACATACAGCAATCATATGGCTGCGTTATCCTATCGGTGATCGCAATTTACCCAAAGCACGTGTTACACATAGGGTTGGCGTTACTGGTCGCTAAACGCGAGAATTGTTAGAGCGTGGCTTTTCGATGTAACAAGAGTAGCTCGTAGAGAGTCAATACCCAGAAAATAATAATAGCTTTACCCCGGTGACGTATACGACATCCTAAGCTATTATTTATTGTACTAGAGAAACGTAGTCGTAATAGGAATTAATTAGACCCCTTGGATATGTACATTAAGTATTATTGTTATTAATTCGTTATATCAAAAACTTAATGTCAATAAAGACCTCCACCACTCACCATAGGTTGCTCAGCGTGAGGACGCACACTGGGGATTTTTGTATGGAGGTAAGGAAAAAAAGGTTTCTTTTTAAATATAGTAATTTAATGACTGTTGTAATTATATTTATATAGTAGAACATAAAATAATTCAGATTAAAAAAGCATATATGTTGGGGGGGTGGAAAGCAAAGGAGTACAAGTATCAAAACTAAAAAAATTGAGTTATATGCAGGAATCAACACTTAGTACCAATATCTATTACTCTACAAAAATTCAGGCCTGTACGATGACCTCAAGATGCGGTATGTATTAGAAGCCAAAAATATTATGTATGAAAATGCGTGGGAACAAAAAACTTTGAAGCTTAATTACTCAGAATTTTCTTTTTTGCACTTGTACCCCTTTGCTTTTAAGCCTCTCATATGTTATAAATATGTTAAGGACAAACTTAAGTTGTACGAATATATAACAACCGTAATATTATCATTCTAAAAGAGCCTTAACTTCTTTACTTATATTACTACGATTTTTCTTGTTAAACGAAGGAGTCAAATGTGTTATCATTGGGTATGATGTTACCATCATTCGGTGCATAATACAGGGTGGCGCAGAGGAAACGCATGTTTTTCACTATTGAATGAAACGGTTCGATAAAATTAATAAAAACAAGCATTAAGTGATAGATTTTTTAATACAAATTTTGAAATATACATACTTTAATTAGGTTCGAAAAATAATGTCTTGGAGATGACGTCCTTCTTGGTGGATACAAATTTGGATCCTCTCCTGAAAGTTACGGACGGCTCTCTCCAACATTTCATTCGGCACGGCTTCAATTACTTGACGAACGGAATTCTTCAGGTCATTGATTGTGCGAGGCTTGTTCATGTAGACTCTAGATTTCAAATATCCCCACAAAAAGAAGTTGCATATCGACAAATCGGGTGAGCGAGGGGGCCAGTGAACATCACCATTTCTCGAAATAACATGTCCTGGGAACATTCGTCGAACCACTTCCATGGATGCTCTCGCCGTGTGAGCTGTGACACTGTCCTGCTGGAACCATATTTCTCTCATATTCACTTGACGCCTTTCAAGTTCTGGATGAAGAAAGTTGTTTAGCATTTCAACGTAGCGCGCTGATGTCACAGTAACTGTAGTTCCTTCTTCTTTAAAAAAATAGGGTCCAACAATTCCCATAGAAACTGAAACTGCGTTGTATGGACAGTCTGCAAACATTCATTCAAGGACAATACCCCCTCACGTCGCCGCGTACTAGTAGTTCGAAAAACATCCGTTTCCTCTGCTCCGCCCTGTATCTTCGTTCCTTTTTACAAATCGCGACTTTATACGCTTAGAATCCTGCCACCTTCGTTTAAATTGAGAGTAAAAACGTTTATATATTGTATCCAAAATTTCACATATTCTATCTTCGCTTAAGGCAACCTATGATTGTTCCAAAAATCATTTTAATTTTATTCTGTCTTTGTCACATTCCATAAGCTTGGACTTTCCATTATCGTGTATATAAATAAATCGGCATAATTAACACAATCCGTAGTTTATTAAAATCTCTAGTAAGTGTTTAATCGTAAGATAACTGTAAAGTAACTGTTTGCAATAACTACCTTCAAAATGTTGCGTCAATCTGAGCTATTCGAAAATACAGATCTCAATAGCGTTCCGTTATAAATGCAACTAATTAAAAAGGAGCACCTAGGAGCACTTGAAATTGATTTAAATTGTAAAAGCCGGTATTAGACAATGTGCTGGTAGTGGCTTCCAACTGCAATGTAGCTAAAATTAGTTCATAAAAATATTTTTAACCTGAAAATAAAAGTCTGCAGTGTTTATTTTTTTCAATTTTAGCTTATCAAAATATCCTATTTTAAATAAAAAACAAAAATAAAAATGTCTGCCCAAGCAATAAAATAATATTCGTCTTGAAATTGAAGTAATTCTTTTTGATTTGATTGTAACAGTTATTTGGAAATTTAAAAATACCGATGCATATTGCATTAATAGTATATTGAATACGAGTATATGACTTTTTTCCGCGAAATCCCCACAGTGGTACTTCGTATTTCTTTCCTTCTTCTTTACGTAGAGGAGCAGAACCTATTATTGACCATATCAAACCAATGCAACGTCCAGATTTAACAGTTATTACTTCCCTTTGATTATAACATTTAGCAATGACTTAATGTAAAATTCCATTTAAAACCCTCATCAATTTCACATTACATTACTGTCTCACTCAAGTTTCATCTTAGAATAACCCATTTTTGTTTTTTTTACCAATGGGTAATTGTCAACGTTCCTTGTAAGATTAATGCATTGGGTCTGTGTATTTTAGTTGTAGAAAGACCTATTTGATGAATTGATTTAGCAATTTAAATTAATCAATAGTCACCATCAATTCACTTGCACATTTTATTAATTATCGTTATACAGCTACATCGTAGTGTTCTAATTACGGCTTCTCACATGTATGAAGAGAGAAGCTTGCTAGCCATTGTAGGAAAGTAGTATTGATGAATCTATGCGATACCTGTATAGTTAGTTATACGTAATAAACTCACTTTCTTGAGATGTTAAGGGAATTACTTGATATTGGCTACTTGAAACGTTGCAGGCCACATATTCAACACGTTAGCTATATTCATCGCTACTGTTGTGCTAAATTAAAACTTACACTGCACGAAAAAATGCTTCTATTATATGATTTGAAAAGCCCACCTTACATATGCTTTACAATAATGGCATGACAAATCCAAAATACATATTTTTTAATTACGATGATACGAGGGAGGGTTTTTATATTCGCGGAATGAGCGGGTTGTAGAGGGGTGAGTAGGCGTATTGGGGGCGTGGCCTGTTCAGCGACTCATGGTTAGTATAAATACGAAGTTTCATTGTTATTAGACAGTTAGTCTTTGAGCTATCGTCAACCAAGTAACATAATCAGGAGTGAAAAGTGAAATATGGAAAAAATCGAATATCGTGCCGTTATAAAGTTCCTTACCAGGCAAGGAAAATCAGTCGCGACCATAATGAATGAGATGTCATTGGTTTACGGCGACTCTTGTCCAGGAAAAACCATGGTGTACAAGTGGCATAGTTTATTTAAACAAGGAAGGGAATCCCTTGAAGACGACCCGAGGCCGGGCAGGAGCATTGAGGTGACCACGCCAGCACTTATCCAAAAAGTTGAACAAATTGTACTCGAAGATGCTCGACTAAAGAAGAAACAACTCGCAGAAATGGTTGGAGTATCCAATACAACAATTTTTAAAATCCTACACGATCATCTCGGCATGTCTAAGGTCAGCGCAAGATGGGTGCCGAGAATGCTCACGTCGCCGCAAAAACAACAGCGCGTAGAGTGTTCGCGTGCATTTTTGGACCTCTGTAATGAAGACAAGGATGGTGTATTGAGTGGAATTGTTACTGGAGACGAAACTTGGGTTCATCATTATGAACCTGAGTCCAAACAAGACTCCATGCAGTGGCATAAAAAGGGCACAGCACCTCCCAAGAAATATAAAGTGTCACAATCAGCTGGGAAACTCATGGCAACGGTATTTTGGGACTCGGAAGGAATATTGTTGATTGATTATAAAGATGAAGGTGTTTCTATAACCGGAGAATATTACGCTTCAATATTAGAGCGACTAAAAGAAGCCATTAAAGAGAAAAGACGGGGAAAATTGACAAAAGGTGTTCTGCTTTTGCACGACAACGCGCCCGTCCACAAGAGCCGCGTTGCGTTAGCTGCCCTGCATAAGGTGGGCTTCGAAATTGTGAATCACCCACCCTACAGCCCAGACCTGGCCCCGAGTTATTATTACCTGTTTCTGAAAATGAAAAAAGAGCTGCGGGGTAAAAAATTTACTGCCGATGATGAAGTCAAGGAGGCAGTTTCGGCGTATTTTGCAGGTAAAGAGAAATCATTTTTTTATGAGGGTATAAATAAATTAATTGAAAGATGTGAAAAATGTATCCGTCTTGCAGGTGAATATATTGAAAAAGAAAAATAATTTGGTTTTTTTATTTCCGCCCCTTGTCCCCCATTCCGCGAATATAAAAACGCTCTCTCGTATATATACATTATTATGTAATAAATAAAACTATCTACTCATAACTATTTTTGTTCATTCATATTTAATTTACAGTGAGTACATTCATCGCATTATATGTACAAATCTTTGAAACGCTATTAAATTCCTAAGCAATTGTATATATAAACATATGTATATACAATAAATACATTCCTTTCACAATGTAAATTAATGAAAATTCGTAATTTTCTGCACATCGTCATAATTAAAGCAAAAATTAATGGAAAAGCCATTCCTCTTCGGTAGTAACGGAACCTCAGGTGGGTGCTCGGCCATTGAACTATCAAGGACTTACTCTAAAATTAGATTCGATTTTTTAATTACGCCATAAATCTCATTATGGAAACAAAAACATTATAACAGAAACCTTATAGATGTAGTGAATAATTTTAACTGTTTTATGCATTTTATTATTTTGTGTATTTTAAATACATTGATAATTATCTATGTCCATCGAACAATGCCAAGTATAGCTTCATCATTTTTTAAAATTTTTAATGTTTGACGCGCCTTCAAATACTTATGCTTAGGTTTGTGCGTATTGTTCTCGAAAACTTTGGACTTTTGAAAACGTGTGCCTGCCTTTCTTTTTGTTACGCCCCGAAACAGCAAGAATAATCACTCAGGGAACTCAGGAGGCGAACACAGTCGGAACCCCGAAAACTAGCTATAGGGTAAAATATACTCAACGAAGTAAGAAAAACATGCAACTGTTCAAGTATAAATCAAAACAGCCAAATCGATTGCATATATTGTATAGTGTAAAAGGTGTAAAAATAAAATTAAGATTAAAAGTATAATAAACAAAACAATTTACGAATCACCCCAAGGAACTTGGAATGAAAAGAAAGACATATCGGAAAATGTCAAGCGCGGTCAAGTAGTGTCTTGCCACGACGATCCTGGGTATCTACCAATTCATTAAGTAATGGATTATCCTATATATCAGCTTAGGTTCTCAACGAAAGATGCTGTAGGAACCATTCTCTTGACGAAACTTTCGAGTCTCGTCGAACTTGCTTGTTATGAATAAACTGAAACGCGCCAGTAATGAGGCGCAGAATCTTGTTTTATAGAATCTCTAGGACGTTACGGTTCTATTTGGCTACTGTCCTCCACAAAAGTATGTCATAAACAAGCAAGGGCATGAGAAACTGTTTAGAAACGAGCAATTTATTGAAAATGTTTAGAGAATTGAAACTGAGTAAGTAGCAAAGTAAGTCGAACGTTTCTGTCTGACACGAACTTCTATTTTTCGATTGGCACGTGTCTCTGCCAAATGAACCTTTTATCGTTCGTCAGCATGCTGGGGAACCGCTACCTCTCAGACGCAATCTATTTCTGTGGCGGAACCAGTTTTCCGGTAAATCGCACCACTAGACATTTCTCCTCATTCAATTTCAATCTACAGCTTAAAGAGACAATCGAGGATATTATTCGAGGCCTGTTGGAGCCTCCGGGAAATAATGCTCTCGTTACTCAAAGACGTTCAGATGGCGGTATCATCAGCATACAACCCAATGTGGTAAGCTAGCTGTCTAGGTATATCGCTCATATTGATGTTAAAATGGTTTGTGCCTAACAAGAATCTCTGCGGAAGCCCCGCCGCAATCGACTTTACAGAGAATTTCACCTTCCCATACCGAACGTAAAATGTCCGAACTTCGAGGTGTAAACCCAATAATTACACTAGCGTCGGGTTGAAATTCATCCGGATCATTTTATGGCAGAGTCCGTGGTGCCATATCGCATCAAAGATGGCGGAAATATCGTAGAAAATTGCTTCAAACGTCTACCTCCGGTCAAAAAGAACTTCTGACTGATTCTCTAAGGCGAGAAACCTACAAGTCGACAGAATGACCTTCATGAAAACCAAATTACTCGAGCAGAAGAGCATTCACCGCTGTAATTTCATTTCTCAATCTACCTAAGAGGACCGCCTGGACTATCTTGGATAGATGGGAAAGGAGACTAATCAGACAATAATTATCGAGTAATCTTGAATCCTGATCAGGTTATGGAATATTAGCAACCGCTACCGTTGTCTAGTATGTGGGGAAGTAGCACAATGAAAATCTTTAATGTTCGATTGCCTAAATTTATTATACAGTTTTCTACGTAAAAGCGACTTTAGTTCTGATAGGTAAAAGTAAAGAAATTATTAAAAATATGGGGGACATGAATTACCCGGTCTCCTGCTTTTTTATCGGAAAATAATTTAAATCATTTTTGACTACACAGTCAGTCGCAGAGGAAACTACGCTTGGTCTTTGGATCGTATTGAAAACACCACGTCTCATCGCCAGTTACAATAGAATACCTGAAGTTTTCGTCCTTTCTTGACTCTTTAATCAAGTCTCTACAATCTTAAATTCAGAATTCATGGGACAAACGTCGCACAAATCTTTCTCAGTCCAAAATGCCGTGACGAAATGCGATGACTTGAATCTTTGGATATACTTAATTCCATTCCCTCGTATGGCAATAAGGATTTCGGCTCATTTCTGATAAATTCATGCACAAGTTCGATGTTACTTTCCATAACCATTTTTTTTTGCACCAGGGTGTTCGTCGTCAATTATGCCCGGATTTAAATCGTTTATACCATTCAGATACACTCGTATGTGATAAGCACGAATAACCGAACATTTGTTTCATCAATTTAAACGTTTCAGTAAACGATTTACCGAGTTTAAAACAGAACTTGATATTTTCTCGTTGTTCAAAATTCATTACTTTATACGCAATTTATCTGCTTCTAATGATGCAAATGTCATAATATTTTGACATAACGTTGATGAAAGATCTACCTTACCGAACCATATTTTTGTTAATAGATGGCGCCACTAAGAATTACTATTTTAAAAAAGTTCGGCTTTATCTGCGACAGGCTGTGTATATACACTTCATATCATCTTATAAGAAGAAACTGTTATCGTCTCTGAGATATTTAAGAAAATTTATATGTCGTGCTGAAAATTTCTTAAGGGGACCGTACCCTGAAATCGAGAGATTCTCTTTAAGTTTCTACAGTTTCATCGAAATTCGGATTTTTCAGTTTCCGCTGCCTACTTGAATGTCAAATTGCTAAATCTATAAAAGTTTGGATTCCAGTCTTACGAAAATAACATTTATCACGCATAATTGAGTTTCTCTATATTTAATTTTGCATTTATGTGCTGAGAAAGCTTAAAGAAAGTAAAAACGAAGGAGAAAGGTAGGCCTCCGAGGGATACTGGTGCCAACATAAATTTGTAGACAATTTTAAATTAACGAAAATTCGGTCAGGCAAACTATATAAAAATAATAATTTGTTATTTGTTTGTAGCGATCGAAAGTTAGATAGTTGTAAATTATCACTCCCAGTGGAACGGTGAACACAAAACGAAACCCTCCTTAAGAGCATTTGTACCATAGAGAAAGGAAATAAGAAAACTTCACCATTACATTTGAGTCCTCGAGGTGAGATCGGTTTTCCATTTAATTCTATCTGAAGTTGTTAAAGTTACGGTTTCTTTACCTACTTTCGGAATAAATCAAATATGGAAGAGGAAATGGAAAAATAAAAATAATTTTAGGAAGGCATTCGTAAATGCATATTATATCACAAAGAAATTCCAATTTTTAAAATGCCTAATTTCGAAACATTAATGTGTATGTAAACTAAATACGAGGATAGTTTGACAAGTAGTAAGAATGACACATAGGTGGTGCTCTAATTGGCAAAACAAAGGCTGATAAAATGGAAAAAGCAGAGTATAGTGCGGTGATTAAATACTTCGTAATTAAGGGTATGAATGCTACCGAAATAAAAGATGAGTTACGGGAAACATTAGGTGAATCTGCTCCATCATCCGCCACAATAAGTATATGGGTAAATGAATTTAAACGTGGTAGAACAAGCTGTGTTGATTAAGCGCGCTCTGGAGTACCCAAAATCGTGACTTCTAAGGAAATGATTAGAAAAATCCATAATATTATTACGCAAGATCGACGACTCAAAGTGAGAGAGATAGCAGACCTAGTAAACATTTCAACAGAACGCGTACACCACATTTTAACGAAAGAATTGGGGAATTGCTTACGACTGATCAAAAGTTCACTCGTTCGCGCATTTCCAATGAGTGTTACTTGCGATGAAACTTGGATACACTAACTAAACAACAGTCGAAACAATGGTTAGAACGTGGTTCTGCACCTCCAAAGAAAGCGAAAACCACTTTATTTCACAACCCAGTCTTTAATATTGGCGTGTGAAGGACACTAATCAGCCAAGGTTTCTGTCAGTAAAAATTTAATTTCTTTGTCCAAAGTCCCAAACTTTTTACTAAATCTAGTTTTCCTTGGAATATTGTTTTCAAAAATTTACTGTTTTATCACCGTTAAACTTATGGATGTCAAACTTTGACAACTTATTTATAAAACATCGTAATTATAACCATCTACTAGAAACTTTCCAGATAATTGAATAATTGAGAGTGTGATGTACAATAATAATCAGAGATGATCACTGGTTATTAAAATATATTCAAAATAATAAATTCTCATACAAAATATAATAAGCAAATTTGTTACAGTATAAAAACTACCAGTTGCAAAAAATTTAATTACTCGCAGTAGACTAGTGGGTTGTGCAACAAACACGTAAAGCGCTAATTTTCCCATGAGAGTAGGAGTTAGTGCTAATCTAACTATTTGTAAAAGTGCCTTGCATACATATTTTACACCATATTTATTCTATGACCGCTTAGTAATAAAATTTAATAGATATTTTATTTATTTGAACAATGTGATGTGTCGTTGTACACTACCATATCAGAACACAGAAATTTTCTATTTATAGTATCTCCGTAGTGGATATCATTCTATGTTCCAGGAGGCAGATTGGCAAATTCAATTCTAATTAGATAAAAACTGGCAACAAAATCGCGCAATCAGTTGAACCAAGTCTATCTACATCCTGTAATAATAATCTATTAATGAATATCTAATGAATTTTACATTATATCTTATATACTTTACCATTTAATTTGTTTTCAGTTTATCTCATTCAGTACTTCCTCCCTTTCTTTTTTATCCCCAGCTTCCATTGTTCTCTGTCTTGGGCCAGCTGTTTGATTTCATGCCATCCTATATTCCCCTTTTGCATCGCCTCTTATACTTGTTCCCTCCAAGTTTTCTGCGGTCTTCCCATTCTGTTTCTACCCATTCTGTTTCTACCCTCCGTCTTAACTTCAAACATCCTCCTTGTTATTCTCTCGTCTCTCATTTTCTGGATATGTCCAAGCCATCCTAGCTGTTTCCCTTCTATGACTGTTTCAACTGGTTTAACCTTTTGCTTTCTTGTAATTGTCGTGTTTCTAATTTTATCCATCCTTGTTATTCCTTCCACCCGTCTTAGAAATCTCATCTCTGTGGCCGTAACTTTGCTTTTAACTTTATTCCTCCTTGTTATTCTCTCGTCTCTCATTTTGTGGATATGTCCAAGCCATCCTAGCTGTTTCCCCTTCTATGACTGTGTCAACTGGTTTAACCTTTTGCTTTCTTGTAATTGTCGTGTTTCTAATTTTATCCATCCTTGTTATTCCTTCTATCCATCTTAGAAATCTCATCTCTGTGGCCGTAACTTTGCTTTTAATTTTATTCGTTATTGTCCATGATTCGCTGCCTGCAACTTGCCACACATCTCATGCCACAATCGATTTATTGCGTCAAAAGTTTGATGGCCGTTTAATTAGCTGAAATAGTGACGTCAATTGGCCGCAAAGAAGCTGCGATTTGACACCGTTGGACTATTTTCTGTGGCAAGCCCTTAAAGACAAGTGTTATGCCGACAAACCAGAGACAATTGAGCATTTGAAGGCCAACATTCGGGATGCCATTGCCGAGATACGACTCCATACACTCAAAAAAGTGCTCGAAAATTGGTCCGATCGAATGGGGTACTGTGCGGCCAGCTGCGGCAGCCATATGAATGAAATAGTATTCCATCTCTAACCGAAATAATTGTACTTTACAACAAAAAAAAATAAATTTGGCAAAACTTCAAACTGTTTTTGTTTTATTGCATTTTTAAATTTAAACTTTTAAATGGCCCACCCGTTATAAAAAAGATATTCAAAGATCTTGGTAATGGTCTTTAATAGGAAAATACCGATGTTCTTAATGATAAACTATGAATTTTGTCTAATGGCCCATATAATATTGGTGAACAATTTAGCCCAAGAAAGCTCAGTAGTCCATCACATTATAAACATTATAGATGTCTCTGGACATGACAAAATTAATATTAAATGAGTTTGTATTTAGCTTTCTTCACAGTATATGGAGTAGTAACAGTCAGGTTTATTTGCGAAAATTGACTAGCAAAAGCTTCTTGGACGTCAGTAGAAGCAACAATTTCATCATTCCAAGTAACCAACCCGTCTGGAGAAATCACGCCTATCGTTGACATATTGTAAGAATAATTTCCTATGGTTTGAAATTTCATTTTCGGCAGCCATTTGATATTCATTGAAAACAAATTCCCGTTTCTGTTTTAAATAATCTTCTTAGACTCTGAAATTCATTAACCTACATGTCAGTTTAATGTCCGGGCCTTTTTTGCGGTAATGTTCCTTTATGTTTAAGAAATTAATGATTTGGCCGTTGTACCGTGG
The DNA here is from genome assembly GCA_031893035.1 of Dermolepida albohirtum. Taxonomy (NCBI): domain Eukaryota; kingdom Metazoa; phylum Arthropoda; class Insecta; order Coleoptera; family Scarabaeidae; genus Dermolepida; species Dermolepida albohirtum. The sequence continues at coordinate 571,323 of JAVIWB010004751.1, read as the reverse complement.
TACTGTAGTAGCAAATTATATTATATAATATTATATAGTGGTACAGAGTTTCATTTATATAATTGTGTAAATAACTCCAAACAATTTTCGCCATAGCATTATATAATCTAAGAAAATTTGCTATTTTGAAGTTATACCTTATGCTCCCTTACGTGTAGAACTAATTAGCTCTCATATATCACGAGGTGCGATCAAGATGTTCTCAGACCGACGCTGTAGTACGAGAACCCAAATAATACCGGCACGCACTAATAAATGGTGGAAGGTATACGTCTACCGAATGTATGTGGGACAAGCTTCAACGTGATTGGTGCAGCTTTCACTAGGTTACGCGCGATTGCGTAAAGAGGTAATCATGTCCTGTCGCAATCATTATAATGGATGAAAAACATAAGCATTGCGCGTGCAATTAAGTTTTAGAGTAAGTTCAGAAAACCGGCTATTGAAGCATATGGAGTGATTTAGCAACTATTCGGCGAACAATCAATGATGCGCAAACAAAAACTCCTAAGTTTGTTCGTTTTAAGACTGCTAAACCGTTCATTAATAACGATGAACGAACAAGAAGACCTTCGACGTCTACCACGCGCCTGAAAATATCGCAACAGTTCAACGTTCTATTTATGAAGACTGTCGCAGGACTATTCTTAACATTTGTGATAAAGCTGGATATGGCATATGTCAGAAAATTATGACTAAAGAATTGGGCAATCACCGTATTGCCGCGAAACTCGTTTCTAGGCTTCTGACTTACGATCAGAAGCAGAAACGAATTGCCAATTCCACTGAAAACTTTTTGTCAAGAGTCATTGCTGGTGACGATGGATTTATGGTTATGATCCCGAAAGTAAGCAACAATCAAGTCAGTGGAAGAGTTCAAACTCGTCAAGATCCAAGAAATGCCGACAAGTGAAAACCAACGTGCTCATTGTTTTTTTAACATGACAGGCACAGAGAAGTTGTTTCAGCTGGTCAAACGGTCAATTATAAGTTCTATTATGTTTTAAGGCGGCTCCGTAAGGATATCAGACGCAAACTGCCCGAAATTTGGCGAGCGGGAAATTGATCACTGCATCACAACAATGCGCCGTTTCCTCCCTTATTCTTTACACAAGTTTTTTAACGAAAACGACTACCTCTCCACCCCCGATTCGACTGATTTGACTCCCTGTGACTTTGTTTTATTCCCAAAAATAAAACTGCGTTTAAAAGGCCGACGTTATGATGGCATTGATGAAATTCAAGGGCAATCGCAAGCAGTACTCCACTCGTTCACACAAAACAACTTTTTGAATATCTTCCAGAGCTGGAAAAAATACTGAGGCCGGTGTATAGCTGCGCAAGAAGACTATTTCGAAGATTAATAGTAATAGTAGTTAATCTTCGAATTTCTATAACATCAACACTTATTTCTATAGCATCAACAGCTATTCAAGGTAAGTTTTTGCTTATTAATTGCGGAAAAGCCTTCTTTGAACATGAGCGTAGAAATACATATTAAATAATTCTCCAAATCTGATCGTACATAGACATATATTGGAATTACTGGCCTTTTTATGTTTGAATAGAAAAAATGAAACAAATTATTATACATTGATTTTCCAATTTCCCAACTTAGTAGTTGAAAGAAAAGGGTTTTATACGGTCCGGCACCTTCTTTAGGACATCGCTATGTAGATTTCTCAGTCATTTTTACCAGTTCTAGTCAAAGGTAATTTCAAAAACACCTGGTATCTGTGAATATTGATGTATTATATAGATAGATACAAATATAGATTCAAAAAAATAACATATTTATGTTCGATTTCAAAAAATAAATATGAAAATTCAATATACTGTAGATATGCCCAGTATAAAATTTTTCATATTGACAAAAGAGCTCGAGTCGAACATTGAACAAACAATATACTACGTGACTTTCTTCCTTCGTTTTCAATAAAATAAGATCTATCCTCTTCAAATATATCTCTTTGAATTCTAAGAAAATACACTGTTCTAGATATCGATAATATATATCAATATCCGCGTTCTTTGTACTACCCAAACGTACAAACTGCCATAAATAAGTCTTCCTATATCTCTTTAAAGGTTTTGTATGCCGTAGTTTTGAATAAAGTAATGAAATTTTTCAATGAGGGATAGAAAGGAAAGTAGTAGCACTTCTTTTATTGTTGTTTCTAAACTATTTTATCCAAAATTAGATTTTATGACCTACTTTTTATCAAAAGTCAGAGCTATATCTTCTCTCGAATAGATTACAATTAGTTTCCCTTTATCCTTTTTTAGAACTTAATTCTTATAACATGTATTCATGTTTTTTATTTACTTACTGTAAATTAAATGTGGAAATGATATACGCAGATAAGTGGATGTAGGGAAGTATTTTGGATTAGTTTCTGGGGATTTACTAGAGATTTTCGATGAAGACTGCGAATAGTATTACCGATTTCCTAGGTAATTTTTTTCTCATTCATACGAAAAAGAATTCAACTTTATTAAGAATATCGCGAGATACAATGGTTTTGATTCGGAGATAATCAATGGTCCTATTAGGAAGGGTAAAATAAGAAAAACAATCCGGGATACTACATATTTGTCACCTCAAAGCAATCGGGACAAGCAGTTTGTATGTTTACCTTTTCACCGTATGACGAAAAATTGAAATAGTGTTTTTAAAGAGCGCGGTTTTCAAGTCACATTTCGATCCACTAACTCCATAAAATCCCGTTTAGGAAATGCAAAAGACAAAGTCGAGGATAACAAGAAATCGGGAATCTACGGAATTAAATGTCTAGATTGTAGTAAACAATACATCGGCCAAGCAAAACGATCGATAGAAGCCCGGTATAAAGAACATATCGCGCATATAAAATTCAACTGGCCAGAAAAATCTGGTTTAGCAAAACATGTGTTGGATTGTAATCATAGTGTTAACGCGGATTGATTGTATTTGATTGTAATTATCGCGAATTAGATATGTATGAAAGTATGTACATTTTGAAGAATAAAGGCCGCGTGTTAAACATTGACGCGGGCCCGAATAATTCGTCTTTCTTCGGTCTGCTAAATGACAGAAAAGGGACAGTGCAATAAATCACATGTAGGTATTTATATGTTATTATAATGTCATTCATCTTAGTGTAAGTAAAACAATTTTTAAAAATCATGTGAAACGAATATACAGTGTACGTTTTTGCTTTCAGCGGTGCGGATCGCGTGCGGAATTTGTTTTCGTACGGATATTTTTATCGTAGTTTTCAGGTGCGGCACTGTTTAATTATTTGCTGATGATGACAACTTAGTTGTCGAAATACATATACAGAATACAAAAATTAATGTGACAAGGCGTTATATATCAACCTTCAGTGATTAAACCGATTTCCTAGTTTATATTCTTAAACAACAAAGGGACATATAAAAAGCTCAAACAAGAATACACAAGCTAATACATCAAAGAAAGAATGAAGTAAGAAAGCACATACTTATTCTAGATTAAACTCATATTTTATTTGACTTCTTGACTTTGCCCATTTACCAATTTAGTAATTGAAAAAAAAGGATTCCACATGGTCCGACACGTTCTCTAAGAAACCGTTATGTAGATTTCTCAACAATTTTTACCAGCTTTAGTCAAAGGTAATTTCAATAAACACATGATATTTGTGAATGTTTATGTGTTATACAGAAAGATACAAATATCGATACAAAGAAATAACGCATTTATGTTCGTTTTCCAAAAATAAATATGAAAGCTCAATGTATTGTAGATATGCTCGGTATAAAATTCTTCGCATTGATATTAGGGCTCGAGCCGAACATTAAACAAACAATATGCTACGTGACTTTCTTCCTTCGTTTTCAATAAAATAAGATCTATCCTCTACATATCTATCTCTTTGAATTCTTAAAAAATACACTTTTGTAGGTATCGATAATGTATATCAATATATCAAACATACAAACTGTCATAAATACATCTTCCCATATCTTTTGAAAGGTTTTATATGCAGCAGTGTTGAATAAAGTAATAAAATTGTTCAATGAGGCATAGAAAGTATAGTAATAACTCTTTTTTATTGGTGTTGTTTATAAACTGTTTTGGCCAAAATTAGATTTCATGACCTATTTTTTATCAAAAATCAAAGCTATATCTTTCCTCTGGAATAGTTTATAATTTACATTTTTTTTTTCTTTTTTCTATAAATTGACTCTTATAACACGTATTATTTTTTTTAGATTTACTTATTATAGATTAAATGTGGAAATACTCTAAGCATTTCCAAGGATTTACTAGATTTTCAATAAAGACTGCGAGAAGTATTACCGAAACCCTAGTTTTTATTTTTAAACAACAACGAAGGGATATATATATATATATATATACATATATATAAAATTGTTCAATGAGGCATAGAAAGTATAGTAATAACTCTTTTTTATTGGTGTTGTTTATAAACTGTTTTGGCCAAAATTAGATTTCATGACCTATTTTTTATCAAAAATCAAAGCTATATCTTTCCTCTGGAATAGTTTATAATTTACATTTTTTTTTTCTTTTTTCTATAAATTGACTCTTATAACACGTATTATTTTTTTTAGATTTACTTATTATAGATTAAATGTGGAAATACTCTAAGCATTTCCAAGGATTTACTAGATTTTCAATAAAGACTGCGAGAAGTATTACCGAAACCCTAGTTTTTATTTTTAAACAACAACGAAGGGATATATATATATATATATATATATATATATATATATATATGTATAATAATAATAATATTTTATTTCAAAAACCAAGTATATGTACATACTATCTGAACATACAAAAAATAGCAGCTCATACACAATACACATAACATACGCTAGAAATACGTCACTAAAAAGAAAAGGAAATACTACAAATTTCTACATAAAAAGTCATTTAAACTGTAACAGTTTATCGCAAGCAAGTACTGCTTAATATTGTTTTTAAAATTGGGGAAGTTATTGATACTTTTAATACTATGAGGTAAGTTATTATACAGTTTGCAGCCCATAAAATATGTACCTTTTTGGAACACAGTTGTAGAATGGGAAGTAGGCAGTAGATAATGGTCGGCTCTCGTTTCATATTTGTGCTTTACATTCCCATTCGAAAATGCCTCCTTGTGCTTAAACACGAAGCAAAGAAGGTCAAGTATATAAATATCATAAAAAGTCAGAAGCGAATCCTTTCTAAAGCGTTCCCTGCACGAGTCCCTGTAGCCCATCACAAAGATGATTCTGAGGGCTCGTTTCTGCAAATGAAACACTCTAACTACTTCCGGCGATACACCCCAGTGTATCACCCCATATCTCATGGAAGACACGAAATTGGCGTGATAGAACGCTAGTAGAGTACTCCGATTGCACGTTTTGCGGAGCAGCTTCAGGGTGAAACACGCCTTAGCCAAGGTACTGCACACGCTATCAATATGAGTGGCCCACTTTAGGTTTTCGTTAACAATCAGACCCAGGATCCTCGCAGAAGAAACGCAATGGAAGGTCTCATTATTTATTAATACATGAGGTAGATGCTTAATTTTATTATGAAAGTAAACCAATTTGGTTTTTCCCTTATTGAGGCTTAACTCATTGAACATCATCCAGTCATTAATTTTAGTGAAAGTGTCGCTTGCCAGATCACATAGATCCGCCACTTCAGAAGACCTGACAACCACACTCACATCATCTGCATAAAGAACGACACGCTCCACACTTTGAAGCGTGTTCGGCAGATCATTCACATAAACTAGAAATAGTGTTGGTCCAAGGATTGAACCCTGGGGTACACCCCTGTTGAGATTAATGTAGTCTGATTGACAGGTTCCGACCCTAACACTCTGCCTACGGTCAGAGAGATACGACTCGAACCACTTGTGAGCTGTACCCCCATATCGTGATAGCTTGTAAAGTAAAATCTCGTGATTAACCAAGTCGAATGCTCTCGAAAGATCAATGAATATGCCCATACAGGGGAGGCCAATGTCGAGCGAGTAATAAATAGTGTTCAGGTACTCAAAGAGCGCCGTATGGGTACCCCGTTCACTGCGAAAACCATGCTGGCTAGGGGATAGCAAGTTGAAATGAGTTAGATAACTCATTAGGCTCTTGTTCACAATACGTTCGAATATTTTTGAGAAGGTTGTTAAAAGACTAATGGGCCTATAATTTTCTAAATGATTTTTATCGCCTTTTTTATATATGGGATGAATAATCGAAAGTTTGAGATCTGTAGGAAATATTCCTTTTAGAAACAAAAATTTATGAGGTAAGTCAGCACCGGTGCAATTTCTGTAGCGACGCATTTTATTACAAATGATGGAATATTGTCATATCCGGTTGAAGACTGAGTTCCCAAGCTATTTATTGTAGCAGTTACATCATTCTCCGAGACAGGCGACATATAGAAAGATGAAACCATGCCTGGTGTTTGCATATTAGAGCTAACTTCCCTCCAGTTGACCTTGCCGTCTAGGGTATTACGAGTGAACTTTAAAGCAAGAGAAGTGAAGAAATCATTAAATTTTCCACATAGTTGTTGCTCATTGGAGTCTGGAAAAATGTTGGTTCTCACTTGGGGAAGGTTATTGTGGATAACTGACCAAGCAGCTTTTGTTTTATTAGATGATGTTCTTATTAGTGCTTCATTCATATCGTATTGTTTTTTGTGTAGAAAGTCCTTGTAATATTTTTCATAATGCTTAAAGTCGTCTTTAAATACGGGGTACTGTGCGCTAAATTCTTTGAGGAACAGCATGTTGTTTTTCACCTGAAAAATGTCTGAGTCAACCCAAGATGCTGTTGATTGCCCGCCCAAACTACATTTTAGTACGGGAAAACAATAACTATGGTAATACGAAAAGATATTTAGAAAATTTTTAAACGCTTTGTCAGGGCAATCACATTCATATACACTGAGCCACGATTCTTTTGCTAGCATGTCTACAAACAATTTTGACGAACTGTTGGAATATTTGTGCCTGTAAATGTAATCCTTCACATGATCTGTGCAAGGTATCATCACTCTTATAATTTGACTGTGATGGTCGGATAAATTGTTATCTATACAGGAGACTGTGAAGTATTGACTAGGGAAATTTACCAAAGAATTGTCTAAACAGGTAGCCGAATCCCCACAAACACGTGTAGGTTGATTCACTGTCCAAAATAGGTTATGAACACTGCACAAGTCTTTAATCTGTTCACGCATTGAGGAAGGAACAAGAAAATCCACATTAAAATCACCGCCCACAACAATGGGAATGTTTTCATCATCCATGCTGTCCAAAATCTGCGATAGATTTTCCAAAAACACATTGTAGTCCGATTTTGGAGGCCGATAAAGCACTAAGATTTTAATAGGGTGCGTTGTCTGGAGTTCCACCGCGCACACCTCCAAAACATTTTTTAGGTTGTAACGGGACACATCTACCAGTTTACACTTAATGTTAGGTCCAGTATAGATGGCCACGCCTCCGTGCTCGTCAGCATCACGGCAACTACATGCAGACATCCGATACCCCCTCATCCTTATTAGTTGTATCTGGTCAAGCGATAGCCAATGTTCACTAATAAGTAGCACTTGAATGTTATGTTCGTCTAGCACAACCTTCAGTTCGGCTAGTTTATTTTTCATAGATCTGATGTTTTGATGCATAATTTTAAGACTCATGAAGTTTCTCCGGTTTTTTTACTATGCGGAATAAAAAACGATTAACGCATACATTCTGAGGCCAAAACTCAGGTGTGTTCACCACTTCTAAAAATTGTGACGGAACCGATACCTTGAAAGAAGAATATCTATCCGGGTATTTACTCTGTAAAGGCTCACACTTTACCCCTTCAACTTCCTTGGCCAGCACGTAATTAGTAACTTCCTCCGCAGAAACATTTGGATCGAAGTTGTATACATGCAGGTGACTGTAAATTTGAACTCCCTTAATCGAAGCAGTAGTGCTTGTTCCCCGCATTACGTCGAATTTTTTTGGTTTGCGTTTTTTTGGTAATACTTCTACCCACGCATTTGCGGCTGTTGGCGCTGTTATTATTTCAACACCACCCGTATTTTGCTCAGATGAGCGTTCTTTATTTTCGATTGCTTTAGTCTTTTTTTCCGACATGGATTTTTCTATGCTTTTAGACGTTGAAAATAATTCTGGCTTTTTCTGTTTAACTTTTTGCTTCCCAACGACAAATTCCTGTCTGTTGGATAGTGAAATTGTATTTGTTTCCTTATTATTACCAATAATTTCCGGATTCCTATTATTAGGACTATTCGTTAATAATCTAATTAGATCAATGTTGGTTTGTTTTAGTGTTTCAATTTCAGTTTGAAGATCACATATCTTGTTGTTCAAATTTACACACTCAGCACTCACTATATTTTTAATTAGCAAACTAAACTCCTCACTTTTCAAATAAGTAAGTACTTTGTCGCATTTCTCGCCAGTAGATCTTAGATCAGGTGGCATTGTGTTTGTTTTAAATCGGTAAGTTCTAACAAGAAAACTAGAAAGACATCAGCGATGTTTACACACATGTGTTTACACATCAATCGCACGACATACACGACATACTATAAGGTAGCCTAATCAAAAATACAGCAACTGACATGGCAAAGAAAGAATGAAAAATAGGAAAGAACATATTCTAGACTAAATATTTCAGAGGAAAAGAGAGTATAGAAAGAAGACTGCTTAGGAACATGAGATGATATCATATAGAGAAATAGTCTCACGAATCACTATACATGAATACTAGCAATACTTTGAAGCAATGTTCATAGAGAATAGAAAAGACTTTAGAATCACTTGTGCTGATAACGCGAATGTTTTCGCAAAAGGATCTCCAATAAGGTTGACTAGAACGGCAGAGCTTCGGAAATGGATAATATTGATTAGATTGTAGCTACAATGACAATAGACAAAGAGGAGGACCAAAGCAAATATGACAACTACAGGAATATTTCTGTTTCGAATTCTATTAGTAGGATATATGGAAAAATATTAGAAAATGGAATCGAAAAAGATATTGTTTAATAGAGGCAGAAGAACGATCTACCTTTAGTATAGGGGGTTTCAAAATCAATCACCTATTATAATGAGACAAATCCTAGAAAAAAAAGCGTTCAGCTATTGCAACTTGCTCCATGTGGATTTAATAAAAGCATATGATTGCATGTCTCTTGTAAAACTTTGGAAAGCTTTATATCGTACAAACGATAAGGTAGAACGGGTCAAGGCAATAAAGTCGTTATATGCAAATAACATGTCCTAAATAAAAATATGAAATAATTCGACATCGAAATTTGCAGCGACAAAAGGATTAAAACAGGACTGTCGCTCGTCATTATTTAAGATCAATTTAAATAGTGCATAAAAGAAATGGAAAAGAAAATATAAATGGGCATACAACTTACCGATGCAGCCACAGTTTATGCACTGTTATTTGCGAACGTTGATGACATGAAATACGTGACCAATAAACTTATCAAAGAGTATAAAAAGTGAAAATTGGAGATAGATGTGAGTGAAACAGGGTATACGTACTTTAGAGATGGTCAGCATTAATACTGAGAATTGGCTCCACAATACATATATCACCACCATACGCGATGGCGAATAGTTTCTTTTATATAAGGGGTCTGCATATAGAAAAATTGATAAAAAGCAAATAGACCTGATATTTCTGGAGAACGAGCATAGCAACATTTTGCTGTTACATTTTTGCCGAACGATGCTGCACTAAATTGAACTTTACAAGGAGGATCCATAATCCACGAGTAGGCGTAAACATCTCCTCGATTAGATTAATCATATATGTAAGTTATAGATACTTATACACTAGGTATATTCATAGAGTTCTGTAAGACTGGGTTCTAGATAAGTCGTATTACACTATAACTTAACTTGTAAATAAAGTACATATTCCAGCACGTTAGAAACTCCCCTCGAGGTGAAAATATTTATTTGCAAATTATCTTATGACAAATGACTTAATGACAAATGCACCAGATACATTTAACGGCACAGGTGGATTCCTGTTAATAATTGATATATTCGGAGTTGCAAATTATTACGCAGATGGTATTGGTGCATATTCATAATGTAAATATATTTGTGTATATAGTCCACGCCACATTTATTAAAATCGAGGAATATTGAATTATATTTATCTTTAGTTATTGAAGAATCTGCAAGTTTTGTTTCATGCAAGTTTTTTCTGTTTATTTTAATAAATGCATTGAAGGTTTCCAAGACTTTCATTTAGAATTAGAAGTACGTACCTTTAAAAAGCGAAAATAATACAGTATTTTATTCTTAACAAAGAAAAGAGTTGCGCTTATGGTATTACTCTTCTAATCATAATCAGTGCACAATTTATTCAAAACAGAATAACTTGACCAAGAAAAACATATTAAAAGAGTTAAATGCATATTGGAAAGATGACCGCAAGAATAATTAATTATGTTTATATTCCTCTAGACATCGACACTAACCTTTGGCACATATAGATTTCAGCCTTTCACGTTACTGCAGCACTAGAATCGCAAGATTAGTAGTGAACAATATCCAGCCCATTTGCATAAAATAAGCCAGATCGACCTTTCGGTATATTCATGCGGGTCTACGGAAGAAAGTATAGATCATGTAATTATAGCATATAAATTACACAGAAATAGCTATAATACATTTTTCAAGTTCCTAATCGACGAGGTTATTCCATTACCCATAAATATCATTACTCAACTAAATTTCAATATTAAAAGATATCTGATCGAATAACCCAATTATTCATAAAAACAGAATAATGTCTTTAGAGTCAATTAATTACAGTTAACACTTCAACTTCTGTCACCTCTGCAATCTACCCATGTTTCCTTGACCGACTTTTGTGTGCAAGTTAGGCCCAGGCCTGTAAAGTGTGTGATTCCTGCGTTCCCTATTATTACACGCCTGCAACAAGTGAAGTAACTACGCTTTAATAAATGGGCTTTGATCCTGCAGGCCAAAAGAAATTTTACAAAGATGCAATAAAGAATGACATGATTATAATATATGTAAACAAGACAAACATTTATGGGAAAGCTGTAAATAATAATGCATCTATGAGAGCAATTAAACGTAAGAAATATAATAGAATATAAAAAAGCTTCTAATATACAGGCATGACAAAACGGATATCAAATTCTCATTTGTAAACCTTCTAAGTCATATTTTAAAAACGGATAATATATAGAGAGGAGAAAAGAAAATATAATTAACAGAACTATATATAGAAAGATCTATATATATATATATATATATATATATATATATATATATATGTGTGTGTATATAAACTGTTTATTATTTCGAACGAAAGGAGTATGTTTAAATTCTTATTACGATGAAACCATCCAGACAAAAAAAACTCACAATTCAATGTGGGTGAAACGTAGAATATCCAATCGGTCATTGAAACTTTTTTAAATATTTACTTTCAAAGTGAATTTCAATAAAACGCAAACAAGACGTATCACCTTTTTATGAGTAGGATAGTATCTAGAAAATTGGAAAAGGTTGTATTCCCAAAGCGGTGACGCAACGACTACGGGGACGTATATATTTTTTTTACGAGAAACTTTGTGTGTCGCTTTCAAGTTTTACGTTCGGATACTGAACGGTGATGGAATATGCAAAAATAAATTGGAAAGTTCAGGCTCTTCTTCCGGGTGAAAAAATGTAACAATTAAATCGCGAACGTTTATTGGTAGAAAAATTGCGATTGCGAACCTAAATTCGATTGTATGTTTGTAATTCAATAACACTAGTTTGCAAATTATATTTTTTTAGTCCCTCGTTCACTTTTATGGCAAAATTTGCAAAACGAATATCAACACATGACGTATTAATACTATATGGATACGATAATGAAACAGCAATTTTTAAATCGTTTGAAATGGAAAAAATCCATTATTTCAATCATTTATTACGAAAAAAAATCAGCTCTTCGAAGGTTTTTTAAATTGTTTCTCCTCTGGTCTTCTATAAATGAATAAAAATAAAAAATAATTATAGTTAGCGGGAGTCTCGTATAAAAGGAAAAGATTGGAGTAAAATCAAGCTGTATATTCGAGGCATGTAGAGTTAACTATCTACTGCGATAATGGAAAACAGCTCCTCAATGGAGGTACAAGGCGCAAAAAGAGAAGAAGAAAAATTTCTCAGACTGAATAAAAGATCATTTCGTAAAATGATTATATAGTATGCAAAAGTGTATGCATTTAGAGAACATTTTAACGATTTTTTTTAACTTTCTTGAACTCTGCAGTAATTCTCATAATGCTATTATTTTAAAATTTGAACCCAACGAAAAATTATTTTCAAAAGATGTCTCAAACGAACTGGGTGTCTATCAATATACAAATTACATTATTTCACAATCTCAATAAGAAGCAAATTAATTTTAGAATTTCGTAGATATAAAATTTTCTTAATATGTTTGCTGTTGCGTACTATACAATACTTATAACATGCACGTTTGAAAAAATAGTCTGTTGCTTTCTTCTAACGCAAGTTACATATAATTTTTTTTACGAAGTTTAGCAGTAGTTTCTCTCAAAAAATGAATTCTTCTAGTATACACGCAAGCATACACATTAGGAGAAATGAGCTCAAGTGTAGAAGTAGGGTATGGTCCTCAAAATTCTTATGAAGCACGCTAAGGGATTGCATGTGATATGTGTATGATGTCTCGCTATTTTGAAGCTATTGGGACCGAGTGGGGAATTCTTATTGCGACAGAATCTTTTGAGAATTTTCAGAAATTATGTTAGAATCTATTCTACATATCGCAACTGATTCAGAGTGACAATATTTCTTGGTCTTCATCAAATATAGAAATAGTTGGCAGGTACTGTACATCAAATTTTTGCACGTCAAAAATAAAGTGGTTTCTTTATGATTATGTCAGACAGTTCGATTTCAAGAAAATGTGTTGCCTAGGGGTTGATAAATTCCTGTGGATGTTGTTCGCCAGAAAATTATACATATGAAATGAACATTTGACCACAGTTAATCATTGCTAAACTGAGCTTGTTTCGAATGTTTTCCTATCTTTCTTTTATAGAAAAAATCCACTTTATTTAGGAACACTTTTCTAGCAAATATTTAATTGAAATTCATTTTTAAAGTGATTTCTGTTCTGAAATTGTAAGATCTCTTCGAAAAGTTTCTCGTGTGTGATTTTTTCTAGTAATTTCTCCTTAGTATCTACTGGAGTTGAATAAACTATACTTTTAAGAAGTCCCCATAGATTAAAATAAAATAATTTTAAATCAAGTGATCGGGGAAGGCAGGCAATTGCTCAATTGGCTTGGATACACGATTCAGTTGTGCTCACAGAACGAAACTAAAGTAAAGAGGAGCACCATCACACATGAACCATTACTGCGTTGGATATCAAATGGAACATTTTTTATATCTCCCAGAGTATTCGGGAATACATCTACTAAAATATTTTCTAGTATTTTCGCCTAAGCATTAATTGATAGAAAATGATTATAATATGGGGATTCTCAGAGGCTCAAGCACTTAAATTATGTAAATTTATTACCCAATTTTTGTTTTATCCGTGTACAGAATCGAATCAAGCAGGGAAATCATTTCGACGAAGAGCATGAACTTTTTCGTTATAGAATAGGTATCGCAACTGCTTAAGTAAAATTTTCGACACACTAGACACACTAGACACTCGATACCCTGAAGTACAACTTTTCTAGTACTAATGGGAGGATTTTATCTAAAACAGTTTCTTCTAGAAGAAGATCGTTCTTTGGACACCACTATTAACAGAATATTTCTCAAGTTTACCTAATGCCACGTTTTCAATTTACATCCACCATAAACTTCTCGGGTTCTCTACCAGTTTCTCTTAAACGTTACTCAATCCCTCAAACGTTTTCCTATCTGGAATTCTAAGGTTTGGAAACCGTTCTGCATTCAACTTCTTAGCTTCTTAAGCATTCCAAAAAGTAAGGCCGTACATCGAATAAATATCCGCATGTTCTTTAATGTATATTCCATTTCGAAGAAGCAAATTTTTCATATTATCTAAAACAAGTCACATTATTTTAAGGATATAATATCTTCGCAGGGTTGCGTTCTACCGAAAAAAAAAATATTGGAGAATATACTGTTATTTTCACGTATACTTTGCATTCCCGAAAGATTACTTTCATTTTCCGGAACTGTATGTAAAGTAAAAGTAACACATAAGATTATTGTAGTATTTACAAATATGTACGGTTGGTATACGAAAATAGAGTACTCACATTCCACATTGTTTGACAATAGTAATACATAATAATTACAACTTTATTTCCTACTGCACCAGGAAGAAAACAACTTAAATAATGACAATAATAAAAGTCTTGGTACCGAAAAAACTATAAGGTTGAACTCAAAACACAGCGTAACTGAGTTTTGATCTTCCGTCCAACCTTTGCGACTGCAATAACAATAAAAAGAAGAGCATGCTTAACCAAACTTAATCCTAAATTCCGTACTGTACTTATGTGCTTACTGAATTAAATGTAAGGAAAAAATATAGAAACGCAAAACGCCAACAACGGTTACTAATTCAAAAGGTCTATGCTATTTAGTGAATAGAATACATAAATGTATTAAATGATTTCCGCCATGCTGAATATAATATTTACGTGTAAGAGAGAGGTAGTCTTAAGAAGGGATGTACTCGTGTAAAAAAATGAGTTAATTGACACGCTTTTTAAATTCGGAAAACCGCCACTTTTTAGACATAAAAATTAAGTATAAAAGCTATTAGGGGTGGATTCAATTACCCAAAGTTGCCCACTCAGCGTGCAGCTTACTAGTCTGCTCATTCGGAGATGGTCGTGTTAGTTGAGAATAAACGTTGTTAAATGAATGTAGCAACACCCTATATATTTGTACGTAGGGGTGAGCAACAAGAAATCTCATATTCCGTTCTATGCATCAAACGCCCCAAAAGTATAAACAATACAATAATAAAAGGAAAAAAATCAAAAATATGATAACATAATTTCGCTAATAAAAAAAAAGACAAATTGGAGGTATTGTACAAATTAATGCTAGGTTGATCATAAAATATAATCAAATAAGAAAATTAACAAATCAGTCACTGGTTTGAAAATCTAGCATTCTTATAACCCAATTATATTTTGCAAATGTAAATAAAAAAGGAAAATGTAGAAAATTTCATTTGTTTGAGATAATAAAAAGGAAGTGAATAAAGAATTTTGAATGCCTAATAAAACTAATGAACATAAAAAATTACCACGAAATGCGGTCACCACATTTCACAAAGAAAAAAAGAAAGATAACTTAGCTGGTATCGGCGATGTCGACGAAGTTTCTATCGAAGGCTCAACCTAAACATGTGGTAACACTCTTAGGGTGTCAAGTTTACTCTTAAATAAGTGCTTAATCTTCATAACTATAATAATAATAATTAGTACTTAAACAGTACTTAAAAAGACCTAACAGCTTAAAATAACGACAACAAACGACGAAATAAGAAAAGTCATGCAACGTGCTCAAGATTGAAATTAAAAGAGATATTAGAAAAACATACCTTCATTCGAATAGTCTAGAAGGACATTCTGAAATCAAATTCGATAATTGATTCCCAAAAGCAAATATACTACAAAATATTGACAATTCGTAAAGGCATTACAAATACAGAATTACTCTGAAACAAGTAGCATACTGAAATACGTCTTTTATGTTTGAAAACTTGATGTAAAATCCCTATAACTTGGCAGATCTTGCTGCAGATCATGCACTCCTACATGCAAAATTAAGTATAACACGCGTTACGGAACCAAGTAAAGGAATAATAACAAACATCTCAAAATAACCTAAGAAAACCACGCAATAACGGTAATAAATCCACATATAAGACAACTAAACAAGCAAGATTGAAAACAAATATATAAATAACTCAAAAATTAAATAATAGCTAAAAAACATTCCACGAACGCACCCTAATACAACAGAACTTGAACAATATGAAGGAACGCCCTCGAAATTTAACATCGACACCTACCCCTCAAAACAACAACAATAATGATAACATGTAGATAGAAGAGAGATATTTCGTTTAACAACTATCAGAAAGAACTAAACTCAAACAAGATATAAGTTCTAGATCAAGAAATTAATATAACTATAGACATACGAGAAGATACGCCATGGTTATAACTTACATAAACAATACAAACTTATGGGAAAGCTGTAAATAAAATGCATTTACGAGATTAATTAAAGGAAAGAAAGAAAGAAAATATCTTCAACTGCAGGATATGATCAAATAAGCATCCAATTCTCCATAGTATATTATATATATATATATATATATATATATATATATATATATGGGAACAAAAGAAGGCATAATTTGGTACGTAGACTTCCGCGGTCGTGGTCCATGCTATCTGCTTTTAGGTTTCCCGGCTGGAACCGCGTCACTGGTATATCTGCCGACGTTTCCAGTGCAGTAGTTCAGCCCTGAAGATGTCCCATACAAATGGGTACGAAATGTCGGCAGATATACTAGTGACGCGGTTCCAGCCCGGAAACCCAGAAGCAGATAAAAAGAAGGCATAATTAGTAGACTAATAAAGATAACAATACTGGAACCAATAGATATCAGGATAGCAGTGTGCAGTAATGGAGAAATTATACAAACAGGACTAAGTGAAAAACCCTGAATAGGATTAAGATTAACAAAAGGAACAATTATTAAATATAAAGGAACATATTTTACACCAGGTAAGTAATGTACAATAGGTTCCGGTAAAACAGACGGTAGCGGTGTCCATTGTTCAGAGATGTCCACTGGTGAGAAAAAAAGAATATAAATAATCTTTAATTAATTTATTCTCACAATATACGCAAAAACTTATTTATAAAATTTGAAATTCTAGTTCATTTTAGATTTTCAATTCTTCCTTTTACAATGTGTTTCTACATTGCATACTATTTCAGCAACTTTTTCTCCTTGAGTAATATCTCCAAACAAGAAAAAAAGTTTTGAATATCCTTGAGCTTTTCATAAGCTCCGTTAACGTTTTTAGTTTCTGAAATAATATCATCATCCTCACTGTCGCTATCACGTACTGTTTTGAAATTCACGTACACTCTTGTACGCTAATATCGGGATTCTCGGTATGTAAATTATCATCAATTTATACATAAGATAATATGTCAGGATAGGGTTTGCAAAGTTCTTGCAGTGGCACATCGTTTTCAGCACTGAAATCTATATTCTCTCAAATATCTTGGGCATTCCACTCACCAAATCCAGCTTTAAGAAAATATTTGTTGATAGTTTCAGCGCTTATAGTTTTCCAAGAAGTAATGGTCCATATTAGAGCACTGAGAATGTTAACGAATTTTTCTATATGTTCGGTAGATTTACAATGATCCATAGTCGATAAAAGTCTTTTAACTAAAAACTTTCTGTAATTGGTTTCAAAATTATTGATAATTCCTTGATCAAGTGGTTGACAATGAGAGGTAGGGTTTGAAGGCACAAATATTAGTTTAACATTTTGCAACTCATTCCGCTGCTGCATTTTGCTATCAAATTTGGTTAACCAAATTATCATAATTTCCCTCGTCATCCACGCTTTTTTTTATTAGAATACCACTCCACTGGCAACTTTTCAACGTTTGCTTCTTTAAAGCATCGCGGACTCTGGCTTTTCCCAATTATTTGTGGTCTTTCCGTTTCTTCAACCATATTCGCACACAAGAGAATAGTTAATCTTTCCTTAGCAGTTTGGCCTTCCCGAATATTTTTCACCTTTTAATGCAAAGGTTTTGTTTGGCAAAGCCTAGAAGAAAAGTCCGGGTTCATCCGCATTAAAAATGTCTTTCGATGAGTATTCCTTTGTGATAGTTATCAACTGTTTCTTCCAGACAGATATTTCATCCACATTTACTGCGGCGGCTTCACCACAAATTGTTCGAAGTGATATGTTGTGTCGCTGAGAAAACTTGTCAAACCACCCACTCGAAACTTTGAATTCATAATTTAGCTCTTGTGCAACTTCAAGAGCTTTTTCCCTTATTATTTTACCGGACAATGGAATTTGCTTAGCGCGCACTTTGCAAAACCAGTCATACATTATTTGATCCAGTGCAGCTCTATCTGTTTTCAAAAATTTTTTCTTTTGCTGCGAATTTCCATTTCCAGCACACCGTCTATTAATATTCTCTAAAGCATCGTGGCTTCTTTTGTTTTTCAAAATATGGCCACTTGACCTTTACCGATACAGAATCTTTCTGCACGCAGTCTCACACTAAGTTTATTCTTCTCTACACACTGAATAACATCAACTTTTACTTCTAAACTGAAAAATTTTCTCTTTTGCGTAGCTATGTTACTTGTATGAATACTAAAACACTAGACATCTAACTTGCTAGAGCACTAGATATCAACCGAATGCTAGAAAAGCTGTAGCCGTTTTATAAAAGACCATCATTACAGTTGTACTTATTACCTGCCTTAATTATATGTTGTTCATGTCCATTGTTAAGAATGTTACAGCGCTCATAATTATTATACATTTATATGTGTGTAATTATTGTACATATAATCAACCGAAAAACCATCATTACAACACTTATTATATTAAAATATGTAATTATGTTTAGAAATTATAGGAATTGCAATAAACAACTAATGTCCATTGTAAAGAACTAAATTTTCATTTAAATTTACTGTAGGGGATGTATATTATTATCCGTGTCTATTGTTAAGAATGTCCTTCGGTGAGAGATATTGTTATATAGCAAATAGTATACTGACGGTCGGTGCATCAGAAACCATTAGAGATGTCCATTGTCGGGAGATGTATGTTAAGGGAGAATATACTGTAGTAACATTAATAGGGATTGTAACTTATCTATTAAGCTAACAAAAACGTAACATAATACATGATAGCAGACACGAAAAAGCAATAAGCAAATTATCTATACTAAAAACGAAAAAAAAAATAAAGTAAAGTTTTACAAAAGCATAAAATGGCAAGTTTCTTTCTTTAAACTTTTGAGATATTCTGATAAAATGTCAAAATGAGAGCAAAATAGGTCCGCTATGTTCAATGCGAATATATTTAAATTTTACAGTGAACGAACATAGGTGCAAAGGCGAAGAACGAACGCCGCAATTGTTTCGCATTGTGTCATTCTAGTGGAAATTACGTTCAAACGGAAGCTTCCTTTCAAATGCAATATAGAGACGCTTTCTACCGCCTTAGACTTTTGCAAACGAATTCGTACAGGTATGGGAGGATTTAATAAAGGTCTAAATATGGTATGTTGATTTCTAGATTGCACATTTCGTTTTACGATCAATAAGACGAGATTTACTGGCTACTATCTGCATGAATTTCCGAATGAAACTTATGGAAGTATCTTAGTTTGACAAACAGCTAATAATATTATTGAATTACCTATTTTAGCTATCGCACATTTAAAGAACGTACACATGATAAGGTATAATAATTTCTTTTATATGCATCTAACAGTTTTAATCAAAAACAAGCACACATAAAGTCTTACAATAACAAAACACAATATATACAGTACCATATTTACATGCAAATTACATCATAATAACAGCGGAGTCTCATATATAATGTCGTCAAAATACTTGTTCGCGTTCTTCATTATTTGGTATATAAAACTTCTGACCACAGAATTTATTCAACACAGTGGAGTCAAAAAGATCGTACTAGTTCAAGAAGAGTCTCTGGACATTGAAATTAATTAAATTGAAGTGCCGACGATTATGTTGGGTTCTGAAAGAAGTTATCACTGTACATCATTCCGCAAAGCAATAGAATAATTACGAGATGTTCACGCATATAACACGTGCATAGCTCAATTTACGGTATGAAGGATAGAATATATAGTCTTTTGATTTTGATATGTCCAAATTGTTATAAAATACATTTTATTAATTTATATAAAATTCTAAATTAATTTAAATTTATAAAGTACACATTTTGAAATTTTAAGGCAACCACGAGGGTGGCCCCAGAAGTACCCGACCCAACAAAGAAAACATAAAATTTTGGAAAGAAATATATATATTTTTCAACATAATCTCCTTTCAGCTCTATACATTTTCCCAGCGATGTCCAATAAGTTCGAAGCCCTTTCTATAATAAGAACTGTCTTGCTCCTCAAAATAGCTATTAACTGCCGACATCACTTCTTCATCGTTGGAAAATCTTTGACCACTGAGCCATTTTTTCAAGTTTTTGAACAGAAAATAATTCGAGAGGGCTAAATCTGGCGAATAGGGTGCATGAGGTAGCAACTGAAACTTTAATTCATTTATTTTGGCCATTTCAATACCGGATTTGTGAGCTTGTGCATTGTTTTGATAAAACAACACTTTCTTCGCTCAAACGTTGCAATAAGTTCGCATAATACTCGACGATGACAGTTTTTTCGAAAAACCGATGCCATGACCATGCCTGCAGATGAAACGGTCTTCGCTTTTATTGGAGCCGGTTCTTCCACTTAAATCCATTGTTTTAATTGTTCTTTTGTCTCGGGTGTGAAGTGATGGACCAATGTTTCATCCATGGTTATGAAACAGCTTGTTGCTGTGAAACTTCGCTAAACACTCAATTGAAACATCTCACAACACTGTTTTTGCTCGAGTGTGAGCAAACACGGCACTCATCTTACACATAGCTTTCTCTCATGTTCAAATTTTCAGATAATATGCGATGTACCGCACTTTTTGAAATGCCTACTGTCTATTAGCTCGCGCACGTCCAGTCGACGATCATCCAGTACCGCTTTGTGCATTTACTTCACCATTTCTGGAGTCGTCACCACATTTGGTCAACCACTGCGATGCTCGTCTTGGCAGCTCGTACAGCCTCGTTTAAACTCTGCTCGTCTTGGCAGGTTGTACAGCCTCGTTTAAACTCTGCTACCCAAAATTTCACTATTATAAACGAAGGAGCAGACTTACCCAGAGTGGAATCCAGTTCAGCTTTTATATCGGCTGGGCTGGGGCCTTTCCAATAAAAGTATTGTATCACGTAACGATAGCTAGAAATAATCATATAAGTCACGATATTCAAATATACAAATAATGTGTTAAGAAATTGAAATCACACGTAATGCATTTATATGCATTAACTCGCCATGTAAAATGTTTAGAATCTTAGTAACGTAACATCTGTATGTATAGTGATGTACACTACATTACAGAAAAGTTTAATTTGCTTCTAAAAAGGATACGTATAATTATATATCGATTATGCCACGTCGAATTCAATCAGTACAGTGAGATCCTCCGTGTAGCTCGGAAACTGACAGATTTTCTTTATTGTGCAACCTTTGTATTCCACGATTACCATAAAAAATAAAATCATTGACAAAAACACTTTCATTTGAAAATAGTAATAAAATGTTTTGAATTTCTAATCAATATAATTTGAGTTAAGTTTCTTCAATTGTTTAAATATAAATGTATCGCCCAGAACCATCCGATGTATATACAGTAAAACAATTAATATTCTATGGAAAACCAGTATTAATATGAATATTGATAGCAAAAGGGTACCTACACTTGGAAACTTTCTTCTCACAAATTAATGTATACCTAAAAATGTAACAATAAGAAAAATATATACAAAATGGACAAGATAGTAAAATAACCATAAATAATGCTTTAAATTAGAAATTAATATTTTACAACTGAAAATAAAGCTATATTTAGTCTATGTTTAATAATGTAATTTTGCCATTTGTTCAGTTATCTGTTTGCAAATTTTAAATTTGTAAATAAAGTGCCAACACTATGCAAAATATTAAAGGATCGATATAGATTGTATTATAGGAATCATTCCATTAGAAATACCGTATAAAATACCCGAGGGCTGATCACTTTGGTCCACCGGTGACCAATTTATAAACCAAAGCAACTATTTATCTTCATGTCGTATTGTAATCCGCTATGTATAGACACGCTACAAACTTACAAGTCTGGACCTGTTAAAGTGTTCCTATAGTACACACCTGAGGTTGAGAGACTCACATATCAGTATCAAAATGGATCGTGCCGAGCAACAAGCGATGATTATATACTCAACCTAAATTCCTCTATATTTGGTGGATACCTTAGCGGAATCTGCAGTATCATATGACATAATTAAAACGTGGTGTTGTGAGGTGAATGTGATAGACAGTTGTGTACAGACGAACATGTAGGTGGAGCGCCCATAACCATCGCTACCCAAGAAAATGTTAAAAAGGTCCAAGATCTCGTACTGCAAGATCGACACGTGACTATTAGATAACTAGTTGAAGATGCTGGTCTCTCATAACATGTGGTATATAATATTATATAATTACTGCCGAATTAAACATGGAGAAATTGTACCATGAATGCTAACAGATGCACACAAGGAAATTCGAAAAGACATTTGCAGCCGTTTTTTAACGCGGTTTAGACACGACGATTTTCTTGCAATACTTGTGACAATGGATTCATGTGACAATGAATTTATCATTATGGTGTAGAGACCAAACTGCAGAGTAAGAAGTGGACACATTGAGGTTCACCACCGCCGAAAAGATTCAAGCTACAACCTTCAGCAGGGAAGGTCATGCTATCTACATTTTGGGATGCTGAAGGTGTAATTTTAATAGATTTCCTGCAGAAGAGGGCCACAATTACAGGTGATTAATGTGCCAACTTAATTTTAAAATTACTTGATGCGATAAAAGAAAAACGTAGGAGGGAAGTTGCGCAATGCGCAATTCCCTTACATCAATATAACGCAGCCACAGTCCACAATTGCAACAGCTGCAATAGGCCAGACAGGCTTCGAAATAGTTGAACATCCGCCATATTCGCCAGATATAAACCCCAGCGATTACAAGCTGTTCCCAAAACTGAAAGAACACTTGCATGATTAACGATTTCCATCAAATAATGATGTGATATGTGCAGTAAATCAGTGCTTTGCAGAGGTTGAACAATTTTTTTTTTTTCGGTGCTAGAGTGCTAGAACATCGATGGGAAAAATGTGTTAACCTTAACGGAGACTATATAGAAAAATAAAAGTAAAATATTTGCAAATTTTTTGTTATGAGTGGGTCAGGGGTGGAGCAAAGAGATCCACCCTCGTAGTAGGAAATATATCTAATCGATGACAAAATCTAATTAAGAGTTTTCTTTAAATACAAATATATTAAAAAGTAGAAATTTAATGCAAATATTAAACCTAAATAAAATAATAAATAAAAAGAAATTGAAAAGGATTATAAAAATATGTTTGAGAAGTTCTAAAAAGGGATAAAATTATTGCACTGATGGCCAGTTTAATGTACTGGTTGCGTGCAAAGAACAGCTAGTTTTGATAGCTCTGTTTTTGTGCCCCAGAAGCAGATATCCAGGAAAAAATACGTCTGCCTTTCAAAGTAATAACACGTATTAAAATGGTTAATAGAGTCAATTATATTTAAAAATGAAATGTTCGATATTTTTATGCTTAAATCACAAATATTTTAAAAATATTTTAATTAATTTAATTTAGTTGGAATTTAAAATTTTAAATGGTCTTCTTGTTTCCATTTTACCGAAATTAAATTAGCAATATAGATGAAAGACATGAATCTGGGATAGAAAGTTAAGTAGGCCGACGATGGCCATGAAGCGTATGATGCTCTATATTCGTTCAAATATTTATTTTAAATTTGAAAAAAAGTAATGCTTTGTTTTACGTACATTACGACTTCATAAATGTTTCTTGAAATAGGGACAAAAACTCTTTCTGATATGTCAACCATGTTTCGTACAGCAGTTTTTGCTACAAAGATCTGATCCTGACGCACTCCAAAAAACAATACAAATAAAACGATTTTTCATTAACTGTCTGAGATAATCTATAAATAGCGTAGAATACAGATGAAAATCTTCTACGAAGTTGATTGGTGTGTCTCCTAACTATTTTCAAGGCATAATCCCAAGAATTTGGTCGACTGAACCTGCTTCACGGATTTTTGATTGATATACAAAAGCAAACCTTTGTTCATTTTCTTAACGCAAGGTGCAAAATGTATGAAATTGGTTTTATCCAAATTCAGATGGTATTTATTCATATTGAATCAGTTCAGAAATTTCTCGAACATTATTCCACAATTCGTGATTGCAGTTTTGTTAGTTACAGAGAGCAACAATCATCAGCATATAACATTACAAATCATTAATATAAGTAGTAAATAGTAGCGGTTTTTGGTCATCGATTTAATATTAGTTCTCTACAAGAAATCCACGAATGTCAAGCACCTATTTACGTTCGCTCAGATGTCATTCAATCCACGACCATGCTTTCCAGCGACTACCATAAGAATACAGCTTCGATAATATATATATCACACCCTACATATCAACAACATATTAAAAGCTTTACCAAGGTCAGTAAAAATGAAAATATTTTTAAAATTTTTATTCAGGTATTTATTAAGCGGATTAATGATATGTAAAGCGGCCGTTTTCGTGGACCTGTATCTGGTAAAATTATGTTGTGCAGCTTCCATGATATTGTATTTTTTTTAAAAGTTCTGTCAATTTTGAGCTTATAATTTCTACCAATACCTTCGAAATAGCAGATAATAGAGATATTGGCCGATGTTGTATGGGTGTCCAAAAATTAACGCAAAATTTGAATTTGTCGCCATTTGTGCAGTAAAGTGTTGGCAGCCCTAAAAAAAACATTTCGACAGCTGACAGTTTAGGGTTAGTAAAAATGGAGCGTTACACGATAGAACAACGTGTCTTTATTATTGAACAATATTTCAAAAATAATGAAAGCTTGGCGGCCACAGTTTGAAAATTTCATACAAGATATGGTTGGAATAGTGTTTTAACTTCGTCTGGATGTGAAGAGATTAATTGAAAAATTCAGGGAGACTGGATCCGTTGGAGACACCAAACACACTGGTCGTCCAAAAACAAGCCGTTCAAATGTCAATATCAAAGCAATGCATGAGAGTGTCGGTGGCAATCCAGCGTATACTCACTAAAGATCTGTGTCTCCAATGCTCACGAAATTCAATTAACACAACTGAAGTCTAATGACCATGCACAGCAAAGAGTGTTTGTTGAATGGATTATTCAGCATCACAAAATGGATGCTGATTTTTCGAGCAAAATCATCCTAAGCGATGAAGCACATTTTCACCTTGATCACTTTGTTACTCGCCAAAATTGTCGCTTTTGGGGTTCTGAGAACCCACATGTGATTGTCGAAAAACAAATACATCCACAACGTGTCACTGTTTGGTGCGGATTTTGGGCTCGAGGCATAATTGGACCATACTCTTTTGAAAATGAGACTGGTCAAGCAGTGACTATTACTAGTGCTCGATATTGCGACATGATAACGCAGCTCTTTCTGCCGAAATTGGATGATATCGATATGGCCAATATGTGATTTCAACAAGACGGTGTCGCATGCTATATAACACGTGAAATAATTCAATTACTGCATGAGACATTTCCAGGTCGTGTAGTCTCTCGTTTCGGTGATCAGAATTGGTACCCTAGATTGTGTGATTTAACACCATTAGATTTCTTTTTATGGGATTATTTGAAATCATATCTATGTCAACAAGCCCACAACCACCCGTGCATTAAAGGATGAGATTCAACGCTGCATCAACAAAATTCAGTCACATTTATGCATAATGGTCATGGAAAACTTTGACAAAAGAGTGCGTATGTGCATGCAAAGCCGTGGAGGCCATTTGCCCGATGCGTTATTCCATAAATAATCCTATCCTATGTACTTTATGATTCAATAAAGAAGTAAAAATCAAAAGACTAACAACTCTGTTTTTTATTTAATTCAAATCTTGCGTTAATTTTGGAACACCTTTATAAATCAGTTTTACCAGCTATAGAACGACTTATTATACGGGTCGATGGTTGTAGTATTTTTGTAGTCCTTCAAATTTAATTTGAAATCCATTTAAATTGTATCAAATACAATTACATGTGATACCATTAGAAAAATTAAACTTTTATATTAACAAATACATATTTTTAACATAATTCAAAGTTTGTTTGTATTATTCTTAATACAGCTTACAGTTTTACATATTACAATAATTAAATTGATTTTTTAACTATGTAATAATTTACAATTGAAAAATATCTTGCATAATGTATTATTTTTACATCCTATAATTGAATAGCTTATCCATTTTGTTTAAATGTCATATCTAACCATGAATTTCAACTTTATTTGCTTTAATCTTCATTTGTCGTTTATATGGACACTTCGCTGTTTTTATGACAATAGATGTTCTTTTCGAATACAGACAAAGTGATTATTTAAACATCAAATTATGGAAATAAGCTATTAGACGGATGATAGCCATGTGTCTACCAAATAACTGATGTATTCAATGCTAATTATTATTTCATTTTAAAAGGCGAAGAAGATATTAGGATTCAGTTTATTTTGGATTATAATATTTGAAGTCAATTTGATGTGTTCTTGTAAAATATATAGAATAGTAAAGGAGAATTTTAGGTCCTATGAGTATGTCGACAATAGTCATGATTATGATAAGTGATTGCATTTATCTTTAATCGAGTTGGTTTAATTTTACATTCAAACACAAATTCTTTAAATATAATCATTATAGTCCTAATTTTGATTTAGTAAATTTCGAAAACAGTATTAGTTTACTTTAGTACTCGTAAGATGAAATGTACATAAATAGCGAAGTGTATATTTTTAATATTTTTTGTGAACTATTCTAATTTTAATTATATTTATTTATCTTAAGATTTTGCCGACAACAGTTGACAGTCAAAGTTAATAAATGTCAATTTAGGCAATACCTAGTCATGAAAATAGCCAAATATGTAAATTTGATTCAAAGACATCAATAAATATATATAAAAGGAAATTAAGCGATAAGCCTATCTCCCAGGTTTACGTTCTACATTCCGGCTTAATATCTTCCTTAGAATGGAATTACCTCCGCCGTAAAAGTAAAAATAAAAATACCTTTGCATTCACGTGTTGTCGGTTGTCAGTTCTAATTAATATTCAAGAAAGAAGGGAGGATTACAGGATTTTCATGTACAGCATCCTAGAGCAGTGTGAGTGATAAATTTAAAATTATTCCGTCTCAAGTTGAATTTAACAGAAGAGATAGAAACGAGAATTAGTGTCTACCGGCATTCCCATTCTTTCTTTTGGAGATAGAACAGTTACTGTAATTATCTTAAAACCCAGTACAAAATGACATTTTTCTTCTGTAATTAACACGGTATTCGCAAAAACTAAAAAGGAATTGTGCTTGCGATTACTGCATTTTCTTTTGTATACTGTGTATTGTATTCTTTTCAAAACTAAAATATTAACTTACAAGTGTTGTTATCTTCTAGTTAAGCCTTAGAATTTTACACGTTGTTTCACGACTTCATACCTGCAATTTTTTACACAAAAGTGATAATGGTGAAAAATATTGAATTCAATGAAAACTAATTGAAGGGCTTTCGTTGAAAGAAAAATAATTCTGAAGTGCTATAAAAATTTCAAGTATTTTGTTTCTTTTAGAAGTAATGTACACAGTGATTAAATCCGCTGGAAAATTCTGTCTTATTTTCATTAACCTGCATTAAGTGCCAATCGCACGTCTCGTAGGAATTCTTGAAGTTAAATTAAAATTATTTGTCCGTAGCTTAATTATTGTTGAAATTATTTTTTCCGTGGTGTGCCTAACTTGATCATAAGTTTTATTGACTTGTCGCGAGTACGGGAATGAAATATGTATTCGAGAGTCAGAACGTGGTGTCGATTTATGTATCTAAACAACTGGTTAGAAACTTAACGCTATACTGACCGCGAAATGAAATGTCTTACCTTAGAAGGAGACTGGAAGTAATCGTTTTCTAGACGTTCCGCTTCAAAATTCGAAATTGCTACGGTATTACTTCGGTCAATATTCATTGCAAATAAAAGACAGTCATAAATTTAAAATAAATGTTCAAAATACGGACGTTAATTTTAAATTATATTTTTCTTGCAACATTAAACAAGAAATACAAAATTCATTATTATACATTGCTAATACACTAACCTTTCTGTTTAATAAAATTCACAACGAATAATCATTACATCATTTTCTAATCCATTGCAAATATTCGACTTCTGTTTTTGTTGGATTAAAGTATATATAAGTATACCAGGTGTACCGGAAGGTCAT
Source organism: Dermolepida albohirtum (assembly GCA_031893035.1). NCBI lineage: Eukaryota > Metazoa > Arthropoda > Insecta > Coleoptera > Scarabaeidae > Dermolepida > Dermolepida albohirtum. Next base: position 542,989 of record JAVIWB010004751.1, on the reverse strand, counting down.
TACAGGTTTTTTTGTAAAAAAAATTACATAACTTTCAAGAAAATGGAAAGAATTATTTACTCAAAGTATTAGCCGTTAGATTCTACACATCTTGCCCATCTTTCAGGCAATTTATGAATGCCATCCCAAAAAAAACTGTTTGTCCTTTGAGCAAAATTATTTATCGAGACATTTTCTAACTTCTTCGAAATTTGCGAAGTACTGCTCTGCAAGCAAGTGTCCCATTATTGCGAAAAGGTAATAGCCGGAAGGGCAAGATCTGGAGAGTGCGGCGGGCGCGATATTATGTCCCATCTATGTGCTTTCAACGCTTCGTTGACCGGTTTTGCTGTATGAGACGGCGCGTTGTCGTGCTGTAAAATCACTTAAATCAACTAATCACTTAAAATCACACATGTCTTCGAGCCTATTCTGGATATTTTTCAATTAATGCATAGTTCAAATTGATAATCTGTTATCGGCAGCGATCACTATTAACTATTTCACCAGGATTCAACAGTTCGTAATACACCACACCACTCTGGTCCCACCAAATACAGAGCACTGTCTTGCGACCAAAACGATTTAGCCTTGGAGTCGATGGGCCGGCTTCGCTAGGTGACAACCTTGATTTTTTGCGCTTAAGGTTTTCGAAATAAATCCATTTTTCATCACTTGTCACTTGCAGAAATGACTTCCGACCATACCTTTGAAACGGCATTTCACAGACGATTTTTCGATTTTCTCTTTACATGTGATTCAGTTAAGGTGGCACCCATATTCCCATCTTTTGGATTTTTCCCATTGCTCGTAATCAATCGCTAATAGCTTCTTGGGCTACATTTAACGCTTCTGCCAATTGTTTTTGAGTTTGGGTTGGGTCTCCATCCAATTACTCCTGCAGTTTCGCATTTTGAAACTTTTTCGGTCTACTAGAACGTTCCTTGTCTTGCACATCGAAATCACCATTTTTGAATTGTCACATCGTAAGTTTTTACCAGCAAACAACGATTTTCAGCGTCTTTTCTCTTTTGATTAAATAAGAAAAGTAATTCGTGCCGCAAATGTACTTTTCAGGCACGAAACACGACATTTTCAAAGAGGTGTAAATCTATGACAGTGTTACTTTCAAAAAATATAATCTGTATGGTTTTGAAGCCTGATGTCAGTAGAATAAAATGACATATGTATTAAACCATAATATTGCACACTTAAGCCTAGCGACATCTGTTAGAAAAACCAGTAATGACTTTCCGATACACCTGGTATATATAAGTTTGAATCTAAGAGGCAAACACCTTTTTGCATCTCTTATTTCTATTTAAATTAGCATAAATACATATTTGTATACGAGTACAATTCTTATTATTATCTAAAACTTTGACAGTATTTCTCTACATGTGCGCATAATATTTTATGTCAATTTGTCATTGTAAGTTTTCTTTTCATCTAAATTTAAACTTTAGAATATCCGCTACTGTAAATACATAATAATGTAATTGTCGTTATGTTATTCACTGTCCCGTTAAACGTAAAATGTGCCTCTTCGCTAAAGATTATTTTATAAGCAAAATGTGAATCTATTGCCCTTTGTTCTAACATCCAACTAACAAAACTTCTGCATTGTCGATTGTCCGTCTCCTAGAGTTATTACGCTAACAGAATTTTTGTACACATGCAATTGCAAGTCCTTATATAAAATTCAACATAAACTGGTTGGAGTAATGCCCAATTCTTAAGATCATTGTTGTTGTGATGTTGATGGGTCATCTGCGATACTCTCTTGTACAGTGGTAATAGTTACACCAGAACGTGCATTTTTTGATCTGCCTGAATGGGATTTGTCTCAAACAAATTCAGTGTCTTCAAATTTTTTTACTACATTCTAACTGCTAGCTCAGTAGAACAATTAAAAAGACCATGACTACTGCGATAAGTTTGTTTTATAAACTGACCATTTGCATTTTATGATTTTTATACATTTATTTTATATATATATTTTTTTATATCTTCAGAGAGTGGCGCCATGGCTAGATTTGTATGGGATACACACTAGTGTATATGAAGTTTCATCTGAAACAAAATAAATACTTTGAATCTATAGCCATTTAAATTTCTACAATAATTTTGGAAAACCTTAATATATACGAGGGATACCCAAAAATTTCTCTATAAAAACATATATTTTATTTTTTTTGACAAGACAACCTTAATACTAATATACTCCACATTTAAATTTATACACTTGTCTAGTCGATGATTTTATTGTTGAAAACACTGTTCTAACTTGTTTCTCTGTATGACTGCGAGCTGCTCTCTTGTTTTTTCACCCACATCGTTAAAACAATATTCCTTCATGTCCTTCATTTGTAGAAAGAAAAGTCGCACGGGGTAAGATCGAATGAGTGGGGGGCGTGAGGCAAACGACTGATAAGGCGTCGTGAGCAAGTACATTGTCACAGTGGCAAAACCATTCCCCCGTCTGCTACGAATCGGGCCTCTTTCGTCGCACACTATGACGCTGTCTTCTCTAAACCTTCAAATAGAATGCCTGATTAACTGTCTGACCGGATGGCATGCTGGTCACTTAAGTCCGACATTACAAAAACAAAAGCAAACGAAAATGCTCTGTAACAAGACAGAACCTTATTTGGCGAAAGAACCGACTGCACCGAACGCAGAACAAGAAGCGTCACGCTTACCTAGCGACAGGAATGTGTGCTAGGCAAGCTCCACTCACAACGCTGCCATTCCGGTTATTTTTTTGGATATATATATATATATATATATATATATATATATATATATATATATATATATATATATATATATATATGTATATATATACACGAATGTACAACTAGAAAGTACGTACTTATACGTACTTTCTAGTTGTTGTTGACTTTTTGCGTTCTGAATATATTCTTTTTAATTTACATTTTTTTCTACGAAGCTGTTTTCATGTGCTTAATATTTTCTAACTGGTGTTCATCGTCCATAACATTCTATCTTTTTGGTTGTGAATTATGAAATGTTGATGTAAATATCAGTCAGCGTGTATTTTCTTGCGAAATACATAGTAGCCCACTTCGTTGCCGCTTACACGTATCGCTAGTACATCAGAAACTAATATTGCGTTGCTTTCTTCAATGTTAAAATTTATTCTATTCACCATCATTCAATTATAACTTTAACAGAGAAGATGGATATAAACTAAGCAGCAAGTTGACGCTACAGAAAGAAAACACTAAGAACAGCAAAATCACACCACTAGTTCAAACACTGTTAATTAAACCGATGCGAAACCAACAAAGCAAAACGACATTGAGGTATATAACAAGATGCAGCAAGAAGCTTTGTTTATGTAACTTATTACTTAAAGTAACTCATAACTTATTATAACGCCTGTACTATAAACTATTTCATAACAATATATTTTATTGTGTACCTATGCTAGCTTCGTTGTGGTACACAAAGGAACAATTAGCGACCGTTTTATGACATATTACTTACTAATGCTCACTGAAACACTATAGCAGCAATTTACACACATAATCTATTTATATAAAGTTGATATAGTCTGCTAGATATTTAATTTTAAGTTAGCTACAAAAAATTTTCACTTATATACTATTCTCCTTTACTCTTGTATTGTGTCAGGCATAGAATGACAATAATTTTCTTTAATACATTTAATAAATCTAAAGATTTTTCTATGAATCAGTTCCAAAAGTTAACTAAAAGCTGACTTAACTTGAAAAACGATATATTTTTTTTCCCCTTACGCAAAAGTATTGAACACTCACAAAAGAAGGACTCGAAATGAAAAATAATCCGAAAACAAACATCTATCGTTTTCCAATTTCTTTCTTGCCTCCTCTTCTTTCTTTTCCCATTAAGTTTCCGGATCCGTTCGTTGACACTTAGAAAAGATTTTACTTTCAAGAACGAAAAAATCCGTATCACTTAGGACAATTTCAAAGCACAATCGCAAAAATACAAGCTTTTTTGTCCATATTCAACGGAGAACTGTCACGATTCACAAAAAGGATGTTCTCTTTAGGATTTAGAAAGTTTCGGATTAAAACCGACCGACGGAAATCCGCACGGTCCTGTTAACACCTTGTAATGGAGAATGTGGTAGAATGTGATATTTTAATCAAGAATAAAGAGTTATAAAAGCAATGTTAAAAGACATTAATCGGCCATTTCATTATAGGTATAAACTAGCTGGTTTTCCTTAGTATTAACATACATAATTAAAGACAGACCTAGGCACTTTCTCTCATTTGCAGGTGTGATTTGTAATTTGGAACATAATTACAATACATAAATACAATCTCTGTAATGTTACGAAATAGTAAAAATAGTACCTAATTATAATTTTGAAGTGTTTTTGTGTTGTTGTAGAAAGTATGTTGTATATTACTATAATAAACATTTATACACTTATTATGTTTACATTTTTATTAACATTACTTGCAGTATTTACGTAAACATTTAACACACAATACACAGTCTGTCGCAGAGAAAACTGAACTTCTTTAAAATAAAAACAAAACTTTACTATTTTGGTAAAATTCATTTATTTTATTCAAAGTAGTCGCCTTCGGCTTCAATACAACGTTTTGCACGGTCAATTAACATATCGAATGAGTTTTTAAGTTCATCTTTACAGATGTCCTTCAAGATCATTGTCGACGCTTTTGTTAATGGCTTCGACGTCGGCATAACGCTGCCCTTACATCGACAAATGTAGTTTGGAGAAGAGGTAGAAATCACAGGGAGCCAAATCCGGTGAACGCGATGAATAGTTAATGGTTAAAATGCTATTTGTAGTTAGAAAATCAATGATAAGCGTTGATCGATGAGATGGTGCATTATCATGTAACAAACGCCAGCTTCCATTTTCACGATATTGAGGGCGCACACAACGAATACGCGCCAAAAAACGCTTCATAAAACGAAGTTAGTATACAGCATTAATTGCTTGACTAGTTGGTACAAATTCTTTGTGCACTTTGTCTTTCGAATCATGAAAGCAAATCAACATTGTCTTCACTTTTGATTTCTCCAAACGGATTTTTTTCGGTCTTTCTTCACATGGATGCTTCCATGCAAAGCTTTGACACTTGGTATCTGGATTATATTGAAAACACCACATCTCATCGCCAGTTACGATAGAATACCTGAAGTTTTCGTCCTTTTTTGAGTCTTTAATCGAGTCTGTACAATGTTGAATTCAGTTGGCTTGTGTTGCACGAATCTTTCTCAGTGCCAAATGCTGTGTCAAAATCCGATGAATTGAATTTTTGGAAATATTTAATTCCATTTCCACGTATCTAAATGAGGATTTCGGCTCATTTCTGACAAATTCACGCACAAGTTCGATGTTACTTTCCGTAATTACAGATTTTTTTGCACCAGGATGTTCGTCGTCATTTATTTTCGTACCGCCGTCTTTAAATCGTTTATACTACTCATGCACACTCGTACGTGATAAATACGCATCACCATACACTTAATTTATCAGATTAAAGGTTTCTGTAAATGATTTATCGAGTTTAAAATAGAACTTGATATTTGCTCTTCATTTTTCGATCAATGCCAAATACTTACTTTATGCGCAATAATTACTTTATGCGCAATTTCTCCTGCTTCTAATGACGCAAATGGCATGGTGTTTTGACATAACATTGGTGATAGATCTACCTTACTATTTTACAAAAGTTTAAATTTCTTTGCAACAGACTGTGTATACATTTATTGTAGTGCTTCCATTATTTACTTGTAAATATCATAAGTAAAATAATTTTTTTATCTTATACAATACAATATTTCAATTGATTGGTTATGCTGTTATCATTCTATGTCGACAACGAAAGGCCGTGATTCACAAAATAATACGAGGGAGCGTTTTTATATTCGCGGAATGGGGGACAAGGGGTGGAAATAAAAAAACCAAATTATTTTTCTTTTTCAATATATTCACCTGCAAGACGGATACATTTTTCACATCTTTCAATTAATTTATTTATACCCTCATAAAAAAATGATTTCTCTTTATCTGCAAAATACGCCGAAACTGCCTCCTTGACTTCACCATCGGCAGTAAATTTTTTACCCCGCAGCTCTTTTTTCATTTTCGGAAACAGGTAATAATCACTCGGAGCCAGGTCTGGGCTGTAGGGTGGGTGATTCACAATTTCTAAGCCCACCTTATCCAGGGCAGCTAACGCAACGCGGCTCTTGTGGACGGGCGCGTTGTCGTGCAAAAGCAGAACACCTTTTGTCAATTTTCCCCATCTTTTCTCTTTAATGGCTTCTTTTAGTCGCTCTAATATAGAAGCGTAATATTCTCCGGTTATAGAAACACCTTTATCTTTATAATCAATCAACAATATTCCTTCCGAGTCCCAAAATACCGTTGCCATGAGTTTTCCAGCTGATTGTGACACTTTAAATTTCTTGGCAGGTGCTGTGCCCTTTTTATGCCACTGCATGGAGTCTTGTTTGGACTCAGGTTCATAACGATGAACCCAAGTTTCGTCTCCAGTAACAATTCCACTCAATACACCATCCTTGTCTTCATTACAGAGGTCCAAAAATGCACGCGAACACTCTACGCGCTGTTGTTTTTGCGGCGGCGTGAGCATTCTCGGCACCCATCTTGCGCTGACCTTAGACATGCCGAGATGATCGTGTAGGATTTTAAAAATTGTTGTATCGGATACTCCAACCATTTCTGCGAGTTGTTTCTTCTTTAGTCGAGCATCTTCGAGTACAATTTGTTCAACTTTTTGGATAAGTGCTGGCGTGGTCACCTCAATGCTCCTGCCCGGCTTCGGGTCGTCTTCAAGGGATTCCCTTCCTTGTTTAAATAAACTATGCCACTTGTACACCATGGTTTTTCCTGGACAAGAGTCGCCGTAAACCAATGACATCTCATTCATTATGGTCGCGACTGATTTTCCTTGCCTGGTAAGGAACTTTATAACGGCACGATATTCGATTTTTTCCATATTTCACTTTTCACTCCTGATTATGTTACTTGGTTGACGATAGCTCAAAGACTAACTGTCTAATAACAATGAAACTTCGTATTTATACTAATCATGAGTCGCTGCACAGGCCACGCCCCCAATGCGCCTACTCACCCCTCTACAACCCGCTCATTCCGCGAATATAAAAACGCTCCCTCGTGTCTAAAGATGACTAGTTAGTATTGGAACCTACGAGTACATGGTATTAACCAAATACAAATAGTATATAGGGTTTTAGCAATAAGATACATAATTTAGAAGATGTAAATTGAACCGTAACAACACATACACAACTAAGTGAAAAATATTGAATAGAACATATGTTAAGAAAAGAAACTAATTATAAAATACTAGGGAATATATCTTATTCCAAGTTAGTAATAATATATAATTTCATCACTATAATTTTTAAGATATATCATAAGTTATCTGTAAAGCAAAGAAAATGTGACAGTATAGAAAAAAATATTAAAACTTAAATTACTGGAAAGTGAGAGTGACTAAAACTGATACGTAAATTTGAATCGCAAATACAGAGAAGTTAAGAACTGGTTAGGCGAAGAACAATCTTTCCTAAATTTTTTATTCACACAAAATTGGCTCACGAAGCTTAATACAATTCGAATTCTTTCTAATTACCCTAGATAAAAATTTCAAGTTAAAGTTAATACGATTAATAAACAATTTTAATGTATTTAAAATATAGTTAATCAAGTTACCTCGTTATCGATTATATGTAGCATACGCCAACCGAATACATATACTATATACGATAATGATAATAGATAATCACCCATACGGATGATGTTACACTCTCCACTGAGGATTGTATACGTTCGTTTTCAACTAAACACGACCATAGTATATAAAGAGGAAGCGTAAAGAATTTTTGCTGGCTTTGCGGTTACATTAATCTTTCATTTCTAGAGCAATAATGTATGGTCACTGCACTCTTATAAAAACTACGAAAGTTTGTGATTTAATAAAAGTTCTATGTTACAAGCTGAATGTTAAACTTAGGAAAATTCATTTTGCTCTTGATAAATGATCCAATTTACGTATTTCTAGTGCAATTTAGTAATTATCTAACAATGATCGCTTTAATTTATAAACGCCCCGGACAGTATTAAATATCTGGTGCTGGTAATAAAAACGTCTCTGCAATAGATTCCATTTAATGAATAATCCACGTTTAAAGAGTTAATGATATCTTTTTTCGATTTGTCTAATCTGTCTGGTTGTGAAATAATCTAATAATAATTATTTTTAACCAAAATATACACCAACGATCTGAATAATATTTTGTTAACGCAGGGAGGTGTGTTCTCTACATCTGTTACTTATAATCAGGTAAATTCTGTAATTTTTATAATTTGTAGTTGTTCTTATAAAACAAATCACAGTAATTTAAATTTGGTAAAAGAAATGATTCACGAAGTAACTATTTAGTTATCTTATCTAAGAACATTGTGTATTGTTACACTTCACATATATAATCATTTTATGATGTTTTTTAAATTATTTTATTTAACTTAAATACGAAAATGATTATTAGGACGCTTGTAACGTACGAATATTCGAATGAGAAATTCTTTTATTTGAATTACGTACTTTCAGGCTACTATGTATAATAAACCACCGGTCGCTATTTTCTAGAGCGAATATATTTGTACATCTGTAATAATTTCTGAAATATTCTCGGTAATATTCCACTTACATTCAATATTTTTTCTATTTTATTTAATTTCTAATTACAATTAGAAACACAATCTCTAATCCTTTTCTCACAGAATACATATTTATTATTCTGTGCCTATCTGGCAATTATATTCAATATCTGGCGCCTTTTAATTAATTCTAATTTTTGGCGTTTCTTTCTTGTTCTCTCATTGGTTTATTTCAAAAAAGTGCTCTTTCTCTTCGTGCCACCGATTCTATTAAAAGGCCCAACATTAGAAAGACTCCTTTCTTATTTAGCAACGCTCGTTGTTAGCTTTCAGCGGTAAAATACGTGTTTAATTATAAGTGAAGTTTTTATTTATTTCATTTATTTACGTTTCGGCAATATATATATATATATATATATATATATATATATATATATATATAAAGGGTGTTTCAAATTTCGCGGTTTTTTAAAGAATAAATAAAACAATTTGCATTCACTTTTAAAAACTTTTCATTGGTAATTGAAGTATCAGTTATGACATTTAAATGCGGAAAACAATATCTGCCAAATGGCCTCTTTTTGCAGCTCCACAGACGTCCACTCTTTTGTTAAAATTTTCAATGACATTTTGACTTAATTGAGGCTCTATCTCATATATATAATAATTTTATCTTTCAAAGCAGGCATTGATTCTGGATTGTTTTTATAAATCTGACTATTCATATAACCCCAAAGAAAATAGTTTAACGGTATCAAAACACATGATCTTGGTGGCCAATTAACATCACCGTTTCTTGAGATTACACGTCCAGGAAATTTTTCTCACAATAAATTAATTGATTCGTGCGCAAAGTGATGTGTAGCACCATCCTGTTGAAACCACATATCCCCTAGATAAATATTCATTAATTCAGGCCACAAAAATTCGGTTACTATCCGACGATATCGATCACCATCCAATTACACCACCTGACCATAATGCACACCAAATAGTAACTCGTTTAGGATGCATAGGTTTCTCATGAATAATTCGTGGATTTTCCTCACCCCAGATACGACAATTTTGTTTATTAGCCACCAAGTTCAAAGCGTGCCTCATTGGAAAACAATATTTTTCGAGAAAAATCAGCTGGTTGTTCATTGATGAAATTGACAAATGAACGACGTTTTATATGATCTAATGGCTTCAATTCCTGTGTTATTTGAACCTCAGACCTAAATCCTTCTGTAAAATACGCCATGTTGTTGATCCACTAAGTCCAAGTTGTTGTGAACGTCGTCTAATGAACATTTCAGGATCTTCACCAACACTTTCACGAACCAAGCCAATATTTTCTTGTAAACGACCTCTAAGACTGTATTTTTCACTTTCGTGATCATCCACGGAACCGGCCTCTTGAAATTTTTTAATAATTCGACCAATAGCGCTTTCAGATGGACGAATATGTAAACCATAAAATTCATGTAATTTTCTAAAAACTCTTTTCACAGAACGCTGATTTTCATAAAATAACTCAACAATTTGCACATGTTGTACCGTGTACGAAGCCATTTTTATGAATGCCATACATCACACTCTTTAAATGCCCACAGACCCAGACAAATTCAGTGCGCCATCTATATTTTATTCATTCTTAAAAAAACGCGCATTATATACATATATATATATATATATATATATATATATATATATATATATTTTATATATAATTTTATTTTATTTTTATTATTAATCAAAAAATAAAATTTAATTGTTATTTAATTATATTATTTAATGTATATTGTATATTCAGCAGAAGTTTGTTTGTAGATATAATATTGGATATATAATAAAACTCTGAGGAAGGTAATATACATATATATTGTCGAAACGTAAATAAATGAAATAATTTCTCAATCAACGTTGCCGCAAAAAAACACAAAAAAAACTTGTATTATTAATTATAAACGGCAATAGGGGAGAAAAAGGGAACATACTAATGAATATTACAAACCAGGTTGAAAATATGGTTAACTCAGCTAATCAAGAAATGACATTTTGGAAAATCAAACAATTACACACATCAATAGTGTCTTCCATATTGTAAAGAACATAATCAGAGAAGAAAAGAAGCTGGCAAAAATGAAAAATCGCCAAATGTTTTTTTGAGATGAAGAAAATTACAGGTTTTGCCAGCCTTCCTAAATTTCAAAGTTTCCCACATTCATTTTGATAACAATAAACTTCACAACAAATATCAAACATAAACAGGGTGATTAAACGAAACAGAGAAGTTACACTTAAATTTGCAAAACAAAGTAAGTCACTTATTATTAATGTCTCTTAAGAAAAAAATCAGTCACACTTCAAAGATAATATTTAATAATATAAAACTTAAACAAAAGAAGAACACGACAGTCTATTACAAAAAGCACAGTCACATCATGTAACCAGAAACACATCTACAATATATCAGACACCATGATACCGGAAAAAATTGCAGCTACCTTAAGCTTAGGCCCAAAATTTACACTGCAACATTCATCAAATAAGAATATTCCTGTCCACAACATAGAATCCTGAATTAGTCACTTGACGGATGAAAATAAAAATTCGATTAGAACTTAGATCAACAATACTATAACAAACTACACACAGACTCCAAAACCCACAATGTCACATGAACAAACTACATTAAACAAAAATGCAGCTATCACAAAGAAATTCACTAAAAACAATCCAGAAATCATGATCCTAAAAGCAGAAAAAAGCAATACAACAGTAATAATGAATACAACAGATTATAATACAAAAATGTACACACATTTAAATGATCAAACCATATACTACTGTGGGCAACAAATAGTAAGACTTTGTTCATAATTTTTAAATTCTTAATTTATTCTTCCAAATCTATTTCGTCCCCCTCAAAGTAATCCCCCCTGGCCCCAATACATTTGTGCCAACGTTTCTTCCAATTCTCGAAACAATTGTTAAAGTCAATTTCAGGAATAGCCTTCAATGCGCGTAGCGATTCACGTTTAATGTCTTCAATTGACTCAAAACGGTTTCCCCGGAGCGGTCATTTGAGTTTGCTGAATAGCCAGAAGTCACACGGAGCTAAATCAGGCGAATACGATGGTTGCGGCATGATATTGGTTGAAAATTTGCCGAAAAACTCACGAAGAATTAATGCAGTATGCGACGGTGCATTATTGTGGTGCAAAAACCAAGAGTTGTCGCCCCATAATTCTGGCCTCTTTTTAAGAATATCATTGCGCAAATGACGCATAACACTCAAATAGTATTCTTTATTGACAGTTTGGCCGGTCGGAGGCAATTCGGAGTGCACCACATCTCGATAACCGAAGAAAACTGTCAACATAACCTTGATTTTTGACTTGCTTTGACGTGGTTTTTTGGGCTTCGGCTCACCTTTGATACGATATTCGGCCGATTGATCGTCTTTTTTCGGGTCATAAGCGTAGATCCAAGTTTCATCTCCAGTTATGATGCCTTTTATTTTATCTTGATAGTCGGAAAGCATTGTTTCACAGACGTCAACGCGACGCTGTTTTTCGAAAAAATTGAGTGATTTTGGAACAAATCGTGCTTTCACATTTCTTAGGCCCAAATGATCTTTCAAAATGGTTTTCACTGATCCTTACGATACTCCAACGATGCCAGTAAGGTCTATGACTGTTAATCGTCGATTCTCAAGCACCAATTCCTTGACCCTATTGACGTGTTGATCATCAGTTGATGTTGATGGCTGTCCTGGACGTGGTTCGTCGTCAACGCGTTCTCGACCCTCTTTGAATAATTTGTACCAATCAAAAATACTTGCTCGCGACAAACAATTATCACCGAAGGCCTTTTGCAACATTCTGAACGTTTCGGCACCAGAAATTTGATTCCGTACACAAAATTTAATGGAACTTCTTTGTTGAATAATTTCACTCATTGTAAAAATCGCCGAATGCACTTTTTGTACTTCAGAAAGACAAGCGTATTCTAAACACTAATGATTATTTTGATGTGACATTTGACACAGATGTTACTGACAGTGATACCAACCTAGAAAAAAAATATTTCGACGAATGGATTTTCGCCCGAAATTTAAATTAAAAAGTCTTACTATTTTTTGCCCACAGTAGTATGTACGCACAGTTACCAAATGATCCAACAAATAAAATTCAAAAATTAAATAATAACCTTATTAAACACTGGGAAAATATTAATTATATTTCACCAGAAACGGGAAAAAATATAAAAATCAACAACGTACAATCACCTAAAATTTACGCATTACCAAAACTGCATAAAACGAACATCCCACTGCGCCCAATATCATGCAAACAAGGTCCGTTATATAAACTTTCAAAATATCTGACTGATTTAATCACAAGTATCATAAATAAAAATAAGTTCTACATAAAAAAACCTTTCAAACTCAAACAATTTACATATACCAAATGATCATGTATTAATTTCCCTAGAGATCATATCAATGTATACAAATATTCCCTGTGATTTAACTATTCAAGTCATAACCAAACGGTGGAATACACTGAAAACCTATACAGATCTACCTTTAGAGGAACTTATAAAAGCGGTAGAAATTACACTAAATACAACATATTTCCAATTTAGGAACAATTTCTTTAAACAAACACATGGATGTGTGGTGGGATCACCTATATCCAGCACGATACAACCAAATTTAGAATTTAAACCGATTTTTTTCGAACGCTACGTAGATGATTGCATAGCATGCATCCCTAAGTCAAAAACAAACTACATTTTACAACAATTCAATAAATATCACATCAAATTACAATTTGCAATTGAAATAGAAAACTAAAGTTTCTGGATATAACTTTGATAAACCACGATAATAAAATACACTGTAAATTATACCATAAACCCACAGCATCAAATAGATGCCTAAACTACAACTCATGTCAATCAATACAACACAAAAAAAATGTAGTAAGCACGGTAACAGATAGAGCAATAAAATTAACTGACGCAGAATGCAGACCACAAATATTGAGCGATATTAGAAAAATATTAGCTCACAACAACTATCCACCAACATTCATAAACACTATAATCATAGAAAGATTACACAAATATTATAACACTAACAAAAGAATCAATGATAATAGCAAGAAAAAAAATTATAAATGTGTATATACAGCATCCCTACATCCGACACCTTTCAGAAAAAATTAACAAAATCTTAATACCATATGCGATGAAAGTAACACATAAAAGTCACAACAATGTCAATAGTCTGTTCACACAGTTAAAAGATAAAATACCCCAAAATAAGCAAACACATATTATATATAAATTACCATGCAATAACTGTGATGATATATATATATATATATATATATATATATATATATATATATATATATATAGGATAAACTGTGCAACATTTACAAAATAGATTGAATGGCCATAAATATTCTAACAACATTACAGCATCGAAAGAACATGAAAACCAAAAAACACACATTCAACTTTAAAAAAACAAAAATCATTACAAAAGAAAAAAACAATGAAACTAGAACCATATTAGAAAGTATTCACATCAGAAATGAGAAGAACTCAATAAACGACAGAACAGATAGATTAAATTTATCAGCAATATATTCTTCTATCATGCAATCCACCCTAAGAGACGACCATGCATACACAAAATGGAAAACAGACTCTGTTTCAGTATCAAGACATGCTACCATCGCATGTATCTTTTGTCAATAGTCAAATATTTCTCAGTCATAGACATATATTAAATCGATTATTGTTTAACTCATAAGAGTAATATGTTACGTGATAAGATCAGAAATAATTATTAGTTACAAATAGCAAATACTACACTGCTTAAAACAATTAGGGGATATTTGGAAAAATGGTAATAGAATAAATAAATAAATATTTAGCAAATATTTTTATATTTAACTACGACATTTTTAAATAAGAAACCGAACACATTAACACGTTTGAACTTTGCTATCTGCTTCTGGGCTTCCGGGCTGGAACCGTGTCACTAGTATATCTGCCGACGTTTCGTACCCATTTATATGGGACATCTTAAGGGCTGAACTACTGCACTGAAAACAGTGGGTTTTCAGTGCAGTAGTTCATCCATTGAAAACAGTGTGTTTTCAGTGCAGTAGTTCAGCCCTGAAGATGTGCGGTTTCTACGTGCAAATACTTTTAGGTATCGATCATCTTTTGGTGTTGTAGGTGCTGGGCGTCTTTGTTCGTCTTCTCCGAACATCTCCAGTTTCTAAAAACCGATTCCACAAACGCGAAATCATACTTTGCATGTGCATGAGTCGAATCACGTTACCTTTCCATTATTACCAGTAATTACAGTTAAAATATTTCCTATGATACAGAAAATGGTAAAAAATCTAACTGTAGTCCAGATCACTCACATACGCGCTTTATATCCTCAAGCAGTGGCGGCCGCCCCGAAGCGCTGTACAAATTGAAACCTGTCAATGCATTCTATTTCTTGTTTAGAAGCGTTATAGTTGCAATATACAAATATTTGCGTATCTTATATTATCTACTTATTTATTTTATTATTATTTTTCCAAATATCCTCTAATTGTTTTGAGCAGTGTAGCATAGCGAAATCCAAAGTACCAACTAAAGCAAGCAAAAAATATAATTTTGCAGGAACTAAAGCATCAAATACTATTAATACAGTGAAACTCCTTTAATGTTAAATGCCTGAAAATAAATTCGAAAACGGTACTCGATTATCGACATACATTCCCGCTTGGAATTGAAAATTTGCTTTTGTCGTATATTTGTTTACGTTGTCGGATCGACATACGGGCTATCAGAACGAATTTTCAAATATGGAGAGGATAACATTGGTACGCGTTGATTAAAAAACAAGTTGGACGAGATGCGTTCGGTGTTCGATTTCTATTGGCGTTTGTGGCAGTATAATTTGAGAAGATTCTTCCTGTCGAGGTTCGGAATTCAATTATGATAATTATTTTTGGTTTAATTTCTATTTCTAACGTTTAGTTTCAGTTTTTATTACGTTTTATGTAAATTTACTGCCAAGGCTGCTCTTATATTTGTTAAACGCTTTATTGTCAACGGAAAAACAAAACATAAAAACGATAAAATATCTTTTAATATCGACAAATTTAGCAGGACGCAAAAGTTTTATTCTAATTGTTACTTCTAATATTTTAATCAGATCAATATTTAATAAACAACCATTTCCAATTATAATTTAAAATAATTATAATAATATTTATTTCGCCCAATAGCAATAATAATATTAAATATCAGAATCCAATGTAAATTAAATAAAATACAGTGCAAAAACATATAAACTAACTAAATATAGCTAATCAAATATGACATCAAAGTAATGAAAATAAGGTGACAAAAATTTTAAGAAATATATTGTATATAGGTAAAGAAAGGTTATAACAAATGAAAATTGTTACACTTCGCATATTTAATAATTTTCTTATCCTGTTTCAAAATTATTTTATTTAATTCAATTTTAAGCACAAGTTGATCTTAAACCCAAAAATTATTGTTAAGGCAACGTCTGTGTGTTATGAATATTCGATTGGAAAATGCTAGTATAATAAACCAACGGTCGTTATTTCCTAAAACGAATGTACTACCATATTTAAGCCAATTCCTGGAATATTCTCAGTAATATTCCACCTTTATTCAATATTATTTCTATTTTATCTAATTTTTAATATAATCTCCTATCTTTTATTTTTGTTATAAGGGGAGCTAGAGGTGATAGTTTATTGCTTCCTTAATTAATTGAATAATAATAATTATAGTATTTGATATTTGCATATGGTGGTCAGTAAATCTAGCTAAAGCTCTGCAATAAGTGCAAATAAGAAAAGAAAGTTGAAGTAGTCAATAATTATTAATGGTTTGAGATGAGAATCAAAAATCTAGAACGTATGTCACGCTGAATGAAAGATTATTAGCGTAAGTAAAACAACAGGAATACCCTTAAAATTTGATTTTCTTATTTAAATCGAATGAATTCTTAAAGATGTTAAAGTTATTAATTAGCCAGAATAAAGGGCAACTTTGGCTAAACTGCTACGTAAACTACCTGACCATGAAAAAATGACGTATGATAATAACTTTAAAATTTTAAATAGTGTCAGATTTTGTAAGTGATCTGATCAGCTGGTTTTGAATTTGAAAGATTTTTGAAGATCTGCTAGCAATTTAGTCAGAGAAATTTTTTTAAACAAAAATAGAAATAGACCAAAGATTTTTCGGGAGTCTATTGATTATACAAAATCTGATGGATCTCTCAAGACACAGGAAACGATCAAGGATATTGAATATTCGCTGTCACCATCGTAGAATTAAGGTTTTAATTACTGTATGAGAGGGTCAAAAATCAGAGAAAAATCTTCGAAGTTTCACATTAATGTAGGAATGAAGTGTCAACGAAGCGGAGCCCAGACTTGTACCACACCAGAAATTTGTCTAACGAGAAATTTTTTAAAAATTTTGAATGCATTAACACAAGACTGCAACTCTTTCAAAACTGTCACTGGTGCTGAAATCTGTATACATCACTGGGACCCTCCAATAAAAAGAAAGTCAATGCTGTATGTAAAATGTATGGCAAAGGTTTTTTTTGTATCACAAAGAGATTTTTCTATCTGAGGTCATGAAGAAAGATGCTACCAGATGAGATCACTAAATGTCATAAAGCTGCCATTCGAATCAAAAAACCTCAAAATTTTTCCAAGAGACCAAATTGCTACAGAATGAATGGTTCAAAAATTTCAGAAGTTTTCTTCCAGTAATGCTCTGAAAACTCCTTTTACTAAATATTTTGAAACCTTATCGTAGGAATTCCTTTGAATGGATCTCGTTACTGCAGAAAATGTATAGATGATGAAGGTACATCTATTTACCTTAACCCAAAGCTTTTCTAATGTTGATGTAATTATTTGCGTTTGATGCTGTATCTGTTTTCGAATTTTTCTCTGAACCTCTGTATTAAAGTTGGAAACGCGTACGTTCAATCAGCGGCTCATGCGACGAAGAAGAGCAAGTAATAAATATACATATTTCAGCCCTTTTAAGCAACGTTTTCACTAAACAGATGCAAAAAAGTGTATAGGATTAGTTGAATATTTGCAGAATAAGGTATTCTTCAATGGTTTCTTCATGTAATCGTGTACACTGTAAGAAATAAATGTTGTATGCGCAGAACAACCATTCAACATCTAATGATGAAATACTGGAATAACTAAAATAGTCTTTATTAATACTTAGTGAATATGTTTGTCTATTATCAAATCTAGTAAAATCTTTCATTAACTGAAATTATTCATAATAATTACAATAGACTAGTTGAAGCACTTGACAAATTACAAAATTCTTCGTTGTCGTTAGTGGAGTCATTGCAAATAGTGGACATTATCCAAACACAGTTGCATGCATTCAGCAACGCAAGAAACTATAATGTTATTGTTAAAGTAAATAGTGTGTTAAAGAAAGATTAAGAATTAAATACAAATTTTTGATGATAGTGACTCTGCAGATCCGTTAAGTATTAACAAAGATTATTTTATGTACGAAGTATATCATCATTAGATACCTAACGGTCGTTCAACGGTCGTTCTCTACATTTAAGAACAATTATTTATCACGGCCAATATGAAGTAATTGTCGAAGCATACGAGAGTGGTTCCAGAAGTAGCCGACTCAACAAAGAAAACACAAAAATTTTGGAAAGAAATATATTTATTTTTCAGCATAATCTCCTTTCAGCTCTATACACTTTTCCTAGCGTTGTTCAATAAGTTCGATACCTTTTTTTTAATAAGAACTGTCTTGCTCCTCAAAATAGATATTAACTGCCGACATTACTTCTTCACCGTTGGAAAATCTTTGACCACTGAGTAATTTTTTCAAGTATGGGCACAGAAAATAATCCGAGGGGGCTAAATCTGGCGAATATTGTGCATGGGGTAGCAATTTAAACTTTAATTCATTAATTTTTGCCACAGCAATAATGGATTTGAGAGCTGGTGCATTGTCCTGATGAAACAACACTTTCTTCTTAGCCAAATGCGGCCGTTTTTGCTTGATTTTCTTGCTCAAACGTTGCAATAAGTTCGCATAATACTCGCCGTTGATAGTTTTTCCTTTTCCAAGATAGTCAATGAAAATTATTCCACGCGCATCCCAAAAAACCGATGCCATGACCATGCCTGGAGATGAAACGATCTTCACCTTCTGTGGAGCCGTTTCTCCCTTTTGAGCCCATTGTTTTGATTGTTCTTTTGTCTGGTTTGTGAAGTGATGGACCCATGTTTGATCCATAGTTATGAAACGGCGCAAAAATTCTGCTTTGTCGCTGTGAAACTTCGCTAAGCACTCAATTGAAGCATCTTCACGACACTGTTTCCGCTCGAGTGTGAGCAAACGCGGCATCCATCTTGCACCCAGCTTTCTCGTGTCAAAATTTTCAGATAATATGCGATGTACAGCACTTTTTGAAATGCGTACTATGTCTGCTAGCTCGCCCACTTTCAATCGACGATCATCCAGTACCGCTTTGGAGATTTCCTTCACCATTTCTGGAGCCGTCACCTCATTTGGTCGACCACTACGATGCTTGATTAAACTCTGCTACTCAATATTTCACTGTTGTAAACGAAGAAGCAGACTCATCCAGAGTAGAATCCAGTTCAGCTTTTATATCGGTTGGGCTGAGGCCTTTCAAATATAAATATTGTATCACGTAACGGTGACCAATTTTCTCCATTTTTACAAATTCACTGAAAACGTTCACTATTGATGGCTGCCAAACAAATACTAAAAACGTGGTATTTTCAAACTTGAAACATGTTCTTTATAGATTGTGTACTTTCTAATACAGTGATATTTTTCAAACAATTGCCTCCGTCTCTAAGTCAGGCCGGGTATTTATGGGACCACCCTCGTACATTATACTGCAAATATTTAACCAATCTTTTTCACTTTGTGCGTTTTCATGCCGCTGCTGTTTGAAAATGTAAATGTTTATACACATTTATGAATATTTGCTAAACCTCTCGCACTTCTTCGAAGCACGCGCCGCCGACCAAGCGCTCGCATTGTCAACGCTAACTATGTATGTACATGTACTCGTATATAATAGAGGGTCTAAATTCAACCCCTCAGACATGTCTAATTGTAGAATTAATATAGCTGGCCATTATAGCTACTACTCTAAATTAATAATATAGAAATAATTATAAAAACATGAAATACTCTTATGTCTGAATTAATACATATTTAGGAAGTTACGTTATACATATATAATCTACTTTGTTCGTAATTTATTCAAGTATATATTTTTGTTTTCCATACCAGTCGAGTCTCTTTGGTTTTGCGAGTGCAAACTTAATTTAATTTTAAATTCTTCCTCAATATTTTGCGAAATATTTGCATTGAAGGCGAACATTATTATTAAGCTGTGTTTTCCTACAAACACGAGAGACGATTAAACGCCAAAATATGCTTTATGATTTATTTAGATATTAAATTTTCCTTTTTAATAGGAAACAATATTTCATGTTGTGATTGTATTGTTCGTTATAGCCTTCGAACTCCGCCTGAAAGCTATTTTGAAAAAATAACAAAGTAACTTTTCCATCCTCTTCGAGTGCAATTAAATCTCTGTAAAAACATATATAAAAGTCAATACGTTATATTAAAAAATACAAGGAGTATACTGATAAGAACATACATCCAAAGCGCGTACTTACCAATGTGAGAATCCACCATTATTCGTATAGTCCTGACCTTGTCATCTTTTCTTATTGTCTTTGGAGGAGTGCTTAATCGTGACTGTTTCTAAAAACCTCAGATTAATATGGCTTATCGTGCATTGTTCGAATGTTACGCCTAATTCAGTACTCATGTTTCCTGTACTAATATATACAGAACCATGGCGAGACGGTTGCTGATTATTTCCGGGTCTGTATTAGACAGTCTATAAATCGCTTATCTCCTTTCATTTAATGCCGACACTCTTGTCTGTTAGCCTGGTTTACACGGGTAGAGTTCCAAGGAGAGTACAGTAACCAGTAGAGGACACTCTACTTGAATACTCAAAAAATTGTAGTTACACTAATGTTAGTAACCAGTAGAGTGAGCTATCAACTATCTGAGCTGGCTATGTCTGTTAAAATTGTCAAGGCATCGACGTCTATTTTGAGCATCAATTTAAATATGTATTATTATTCGAGTAACTATATTCTAAATAAAGACTAAAAGATAAAAAAACTTTAGTTTTCATATTTATTGTATTGAAAAATAAATAAGAAGAGAAAGAATTGAGTGATTAAGAGATTGGTTGCAGAGAAGGGACTCACTAATTTCGGAATATCTTCTGCTAAATGAGTTAGCTTTGTAGGATAAATCAGAATATAAAAGTTGTCTTAGAATGACGCCAGAGAAATTTGAGGAGCTGTTTTATATGATAAAACCTAAAATTTTAGAAACGCAATAAAAGCAAGTGTAAAATTACAAATAACATCGAACTTTTTACCTACGGGGAATAGCTATAAAAGCCTTTCTCATTCTTTTCGAGTTTCAAGACCTACAATTTCAAAATTGCTTCCAGAGGTTTGTGACGCCATCTCCGAAGTGTTGAGTAACTGGATAAAGGTAAAATGTAATAATTTTCAGAGTAAATATATTAAAATAAAATATTATATTAGCAGTAAATTTTCTTTATCGTTACAAAATTTTAAAGAACGATTGATAATATTTGAACTTTGTTGATAAGTTTGATCTTGTGCATCGTCATCGTACACTTCAGCTTCAAAACACATTGACCCAGAATCGGTATTATGTTCTTCTGACATGATAAGAGCTGCCCGAGGAATAACTTAAATTATCATTCAGCCTGTACTTCAACAGAATGCGTTGAATTTCATCCTGGGCTTTAGTGCTTCAGTTTTTAACAATTATTTTAAAGTAGTTGAAACAAAGTTACCAAACGCATCATGCTCATTGCTTGTATGCTCCTCTTCATTAAAAGTTTGACTAGCTTCTCGCAGCTCTTTTACTGCTCGTGCTAGATGTTGCATTTTACTTATTTTATTTGTTGGAGGCTTTTCAATTTCCTTTAATGCCGATCTTTTGCGTAAGCACATGTCATCGACAGTTCCTTTTTCTATTTCAACTGTGCTTTACAGTAAAATATTTGCTTCCTAAAAAAAATAAAAATGTTTTAGGTGCCATTAGGAGAAAATTAGGAGAAAAACTATTGCCGATGGTTTCCAGAAGCATTGACATTTCCCAAATTGTTGTGAGGCGATAGATGGAAAACACATTTTGTTAAAGGCGCCCCCTAATGCAGGCAGTGAATATTTTAATTATAAAGGACAAAACAGCATTGTACTTATGGCACGTATGGCCGTAGGTAGCTTTAGAAAGCAATCTTCTACCTAATGGGCTATTTATATTTGGAAACGATGCATTTCCACTTAAAATGTATCATGAAGCCTTACAGCTGGTATAGAACACGGCTACAAATACATGAACAGGTAAACACGTTAATGTAATTGAACAAATAATAAAGATTATTATGATTATACCGATTGAGCAGGGCGAGAAGAATTTTAGTAAGTCGCTTCCGTTTATTTGAAAGGACATTAGCAGTGAAGGTAACAACAGTAAATAAAATTGTTAATGCATCATGTGTTCTTCACAATTGGCTAATAAAAACTAGCCCACAGTCATATTTGCACACTGGAAGTGTAGATAATGAAATTGTTAATACTAGAGAGATAATTCCAGGCCAGTGGCGAAAAGAAATCAGTGAATTACGAAACATTGAACCGTGTGGGGGTACGAAATCAACAGCCATGGCAAAGAAAATGAAGGACCATTTAAAAGAGGATTTCAACAACGACGGGGCTCTACCTTGCAGTACCAAAATATTATCTAATTAAATGCTACTTTAATTTGATTTATAAAACATTTTAACTTACCATAGAACCTACACTTTTCTTATTTCCTTTTGTGTTTCGTACAAAAGCATCCATTGTATCAAACCATTTCAAATTTAGCGTGTATAGATCCTCCGTTCCCGCTCAGGATTTCATTGATTTTTTAATTTTTACATACTCTTGATTGTACGTACAACGCAAATTTTTAATTTTCTGCTTGAATTCTGCAACTTGACGCTACTTAAATTCCATAGGCACTCGTAATCCGCGTATAAATTAACTAGTCTAATCGTTTCACTTTCTGTGAACTTCATTTTAAAATGTTTGCTCTTTAACATTTATAATACGAATATTTCGCATAAATTGCCAAACAAACTTTACTAACTACTTTACTCTACCTAGTTGGTTAAGATTACATGGGTAAAATAAGCAGGAGAGTAAAGTTTTTGACAGTGGTGGGAGCAATAGACTAGAACTACTTTCCCACATGTGCGATAGTCCTTCACTCTACCAACAACTAGCTAAATTTTTCGATTAAATTTTTGTCGGTGAATTAATATCCGTAACAATTGGTCTCGCCGCATTACCAGGTTTGTGTATCCTATGTTATCACTGAAGGTTGATATATAACCCCTTTTCACATTAATTTTCGTATTCCGTATACTTATTTCAACAACTAAGTTGTCATCATCAGCAGATAATTAAACAGTGTCGCACCTTGGAAAACGCAAAATACCCGTACAAACAAATTCCGCACATATCTGTACCGTCGAAAGCCAAAACGCACACAGCATATATATCACCAATCAGTGATTAAATGAATCAACCACCAATTAAACCAATTAAATATCCTAGGTAAACAATAAATTTTCGGGATCATCTCACAATTAATTTATAACTCTGGTTAGAAGTTGTTGGCATTTTTTAACGCGTCTCTAGTATCCCTAATCATTTTAGGTAACGAATTTTTCTTAGATTCAACTGTTGGATATTCTGAAATTAAGTTTTTCACTCTTTGTTAGTAATCGATTAAATCCAAAATTCCTTATTTTCTTTATGTGCATTTAAGTAAAAACAGTTTATCGAATTTATTTCTGTTTGACTCCTACATTCTTGCAATGAATCGAACCGATACGTGCTAATCAAAACAATATGATTATATCCTTGAGGTGGATAAAATTCAATTTAAATATAAGATACAAATATTTTAAAAATTTTCTGAGTGGATTCCAACAAATCAAGGTATGTTTTATAAGTAGAGCACCATATTATTGATGAGTGTTGTAGTTTTTGAACGAACAAATAAAGCAAGACCAAAGCATCCGTGGAAACAATTTTTTCTTAATTACAAATAATACACCCCAGAGCCTTCATTGAATGAGGGTATGTATGGAAGATAAGCTCAGCAAACTATAATTAACATCGACCATGATACTTAAACTTCTAACTCAGGTGCAACGGTTTATGAGGATGTCGTTACATGTATAAAGAAAGATTGCTATTTCGAGTATGTATTAGAAATATCAGAATATTACTATCTGCTTCTGGGTTTCCGGGCTGGAACCGCATCACTAGTATATCTGCCGACGTTTCTTACCCATTTGTATGGGACATCTTCAGGGCTGAACTACTGCACTGAAACTGGTATAAGTATGAGTTTATATATGGATAATGGGTCATGGGTCAATGGACAAATAAAGCAGGACCAATGTAGGGGGTAGCCATCATCGTGGTTAAGGTTATTGGGGTGCTTAAAGATATCTATAGTTTCATGGATTTTGCGACCATAGAAATGGTTAGTGCGGGATAGGTTCTTGGTCGAATAATACACCTATGCCAGAACCGCCTAGTACAACGCTCATGAATGAGGGTATGTATGAACAAGGAATCCTGTACATACAAGGTGATTCTAAAGAAACATGGTCTTTTACGGAAAAAGGATCAGATAATTTGGAATGGGGTTTTAAGATGGTTTTGATGTTGTTTTTGAGAAGAACCCTACTTATGCGGTCAGTAACACCTTGTATATAGGGTATATGGGCTTTAGAGAGGGGGAGACATGATGTAAGCTGATTAAGATGTCGATCTATGGTTCGCTGAATATTATGGTTGGAGAAATCATTATTCAAGGTTTATGAGGATATAGTGCTGTCAGATATGTTGACAGCTCTTTGGAGGAATTGATAACACCCTGTTTCGGGGCGGGATGATGGAGAGAGCATTGAGATACCGATCAGTGTGTGTGGGTTTGCGGTACACTGAATATATATTAGAAATATCAGAAATATGGTGAAATTTATGGAATCTTTTGAAAACACACCCATTGAGGCCTCCCAAAAATTCACAAACCCAGAAATTGAATACATCTATTTGTTTTTTGTAAATCCTAACATTGTACACTCTGGTTACCATTAATTGAACTCTTTACGAAATTCAGTTAATGGACAACATTTTAATGAGTCAAAGGTGAAATACGTTGCAAACAATTTGGTGAAGAAAGATAGAAATTTTTGATATGCCAAAAATTTCGTACTTCTCTGTAGATATTGAAAATTTATCAAGAATGATGGTACTTACATTACTGATTAATTGTGTTAAATTAAATTAATAATCTGTTTAAGAAAATTTTTTCAAAAATTGCTACAAACTTTTTGAACAACCTGAACATTAATGATATTCCTTTTTCTTTAATTATAATGTGTTGCGTCCATTTTGGTACTTTCATTGTTCATGCTATCTGCTTGTGTATTTTTAAAAATTATTTATTAAAACGAATTTAAAGTCTGTCTCTAGACTATAAAAATTTTATTCGTTCGAAATTCATAAAATTATATTTCCAACACTTTATCTCAGTATATTTCTTCCTAAAGTAAACAATAATCTTTCGCAATTGAAATTGTAAGTCAAGCGGAATGAAAATGTAAAATCAAATGAATTTAAAGTAATCGCCTTCGCCATCTCCATTTAATTGAACTAACGTCTAGAGCTAATTAAAAATGGCATTTAATTTTAAGCGAACAGATCAAGAATTAGCTCTCAAAGTTTTCGAGGAATATTGACGAATAAGGAGGCGGCGAGGAAAATGGAATGGAATGAGAAAGTTTAGTATGGAAACATTCAAGCAGTCGGTTATTTATTTTGTGAATTTAAATTATGACGCTCCTGATAAGTAAATAAAATCTAAGATATTTTATTTTATTTACGTTCTCGTATTGAATTTCATTTAACTCGACTGCAGCTAACTGTAAACATACACTTAAAAGTTTTCATCAATTTACGCGAGAAATTAATTTGAGATTTAGTAAATCAACGATACACGTGTTCAAAGTTTTTATTGAATTATTTTAATATTTAAGAAAAATTTGTTTTTTCTTTCGCAGAAAGTAATGCCCTTGTACTAAGAATAGTACAAGGACATTACGAAGATAGATGAAATCAAATTTTTCTATTTTTCTTCTAAATTATCATATTATACTTTTTCTATGCACGAATTGTTGTTATTGATAACCATGAGGCGATTCAGCAAATTAATTATAACTTACCAAGTGCACCGGAAAGTCTTTACTGGTTTTTCTAACAGATGTCGCTAGGCTTAAGTATGCAATGTTATGATTTGACACATATGTCATTCTACTCCACTGATATCAAGCTTCAAAGCCATACATATTATATTTTGCAGAAGTAATACTTTCATAGATTAACACCTCTTTGAAAATGTCGAGTTTCGTGTCTAAAAAAGTGCATTTGCGGCAAGCATTACTTTTTTTATTTAACCAAAGAAAGAAGCCGCTGAAAGTAGTGACTTCGATTTGCAAGACAAATAACGTTCTGGTAGCGACCGATGTCGAGCAATGGGTAAAATTCAAAAGATGGGAAATGGACGCCACATCAATTGCATGACAGCCAAATGGAAAATCGAAAAATGCTGCTTCAAAGGTATGATCGGGGTCATTTTTGTATCGAATAGTGACGGTTGATAAAAATTGAATTTATTTCGAAAACCATAAGCGCAAAAAATCATGGTTATCACTTGATGAAGCCGGCTCATCGACTCGAATTGCCAAGATTAATTTTGGTCACAAGACTATGTTCTGTGTTTGGTGCGACCAGAGTGGCGTGGTGTATTACGAACTATTGAAACCTGGTGAAACAGTTAATTCTGATCGCTACTGACAGTAAATTATCAATTTGAACTATGCATTGATAGAAAAAGTCCAGAATGGGCTCGAAGGCACGGTAAAGTAATTTTACCGATAACGCGCCATCTCATACAGCAAAACATGGGACAATGGGACATAATATCGCATTTTCAGTCCTCTCCAGGCTCTGCCCCGTCCGGCTATCATCGTTTCGCATCAATGGGCACGCGCTTGCAGAGCAGCACTTGACCAATTTCGAAGAAGTTAGAAAATGACTCGATGAGTAGTTTTGCTCAAAAGACAATCAATTTTTTTGGGATGGCATCCATTAATTACCTTAAAGATGGGTAAAATGTGTAGAATCAAATGGTCAATACTTTAAATAAATAAATTTTTCCATTTTCTTGAAAATTATGTAATTTTTTTACGAACAAAAACCGATAATGATTTTCCAGTGCACCTGGTAAATGTAATTTTTAGAATTGTCATCTCGACATCCACTTTATTGAATCCTTATAATACGATGGTTCTGCTGCATTTGAGTAATAAGAATGATGTTCCGTAGCTCCGTAAAACTGCAAATTTTAATACTGGGAAAGTGAATCTACCTCTCGAGTCCGGGCGAGGAACCTAGGAATTACTTTAGGTACGCAGCTGCAAATTTAAAACACACGAACTTGAATGCATTCGACGCCCGCCCATACATTTATTTAAAATGAATCTTTCCATTGACACAAGACGTAACTTATGTGACTCACTTGTATTGTCACATTTTTCTTACAAAGTATTAATTCTACTTCACTCATTCAGCGAGTTTAGAATTAATATGTCATGTTACATTTTGGTACAAAGTAATTTGATCGCATCTCACACAAATTAACTGAGGTGAATAGTTAAATATGAAAGATAGGCAAACTTTACAAATGATCATCCTGTTTCCTAGGATCGTTGTATACAAGCCACCTGCATACTCATACAATGAAGTTTACAGTCAGCCTGGCTCCACCTTTGCATAGAACGGTATTTTATGAGCGATCTTATTCATATCAAAGCTTATATCAAATTGCTAAATATTACAATGCTATACCCAGTGACTTTAAACTTCTATCTGTGAAACGCTTCAGATTCTTGATAGCAGTAGGTGCTCTTGGAATTATATCGCTTCAAATTATTAGTTTATTTTGTTTACATTTACTTGTGTATTATAAGTTGTCTTTCTGATCCAGCACTTACAGAATATTAATTTAAATGATAGCCATGTCTTTTCTTAATTGGCTATTTTAATTTACGCGCCTATAAGAAGAATACTTTGTCTAGCGCGAGTGATATACATACATCCTATAGTTTCCAATATTTTTATTAGAGAGAACTTTCTTTGTGGAGATAAATCATTATTATTATTTGTCTGAACCAGGTCATAAGAAGAGTGTCCTCACGGATTTAAGAACAGAGCCCGGTCCTGTAAACAGAAATGATAGACGTCGTTCGAGTTATCAGGAGGAGAATACCTATGAAGATAGAGGTGACTGTGGGTATGGATGTCATATCTACCAAAACCTATGTGAAGTACTTCGAATTGCAGCTGGACCGCAAGGTGACTTTCTAGGAATAGATTCGGTGAACGAGCGACAAAACCGCTAATGTAACAACGACGCTTGGCCGACTCATGGCCAAGGTGGGAGGCAAGGACACACTCGCTCTTGAAGATCGTCACCCAATCCATACTATTGTATGTATGCGTGATTTGAGCCAACGCTTTACAGCAGTAGAAGTACAGGAATTCAATGACTGTAGTACAAAAGTGGAGGGCTCTCAGTATCTCAAGCTCGTACCATATGGTTTTAGAACCGGCGCTGGTGATTGCGGGAGCAACCTCCAAAGACCTACTCACCCAGGAGAAGAAGAGAATCTTCGAGATCTAGGAGAGGTCGAAACAAGACGCACAAGTGGCAAGAACACAAACGAAACGAAACGAGAGGGCACTGGAGACAGAGACTGATCTGCAACATTACGGAGTGAATAGATCAGGATAAGATCGAGGTAAACTACTGCCTCATTCGGTTCTTCAGCGAACACTGATACTTCGATACATACCTGGCCAGAATGGGTAAAATAGAAGACAACTTTCCAGTATCAAGACTACAGAAGACGACGCTTACCAAACTTCTTCCGAGTGCGAGACGTAGAACGAGTATAGAGAAGCTCCACAAGAACAAGTAGACCCTTTGACGCTAGACAACATTGTGGACGTGATGTTGGCTGAAAACGACCGTTGCATTTCTTGCAACCAATACCACGTCATCTTCTCGTTTTCATCTTATTCTGAATCTAATGATGGTTCGTTCATCTGTTCTTCGAGTATTTGTTAAATTCTTCCATATCAATTTTCTCGTATTCCACGCTTGGCTTAATACACTGTAGAAAATATGATACAGTACTTTGTCATAATTTACATTTATTGGCGATTTGTTATAACTTGTCTGTAAAACAAGTATACCAAAACTGTACTAGCTATACCAAAAACAGTGAACAGCACTATACTGACATCTTAAGGAGCACCTAGAGAACTTGAATTGGTACTATGTTATTCCATGGCATAGTAAAATTCAGAACAATGTACCCTGACGTGTACGTTTGTAATAAAAACTATCTTGTAACATTTTGTTTCATCGGTTGTATGAGAGAATCTATATTTGTCAGCATATATATTATACTCTGATCAGATTATGAGCACGTTGACGCTCTTCTGCAGAAGAATGGCTAGGACCATTATCCATCAATGATAAAACCCTTTCAGGTTGACTATCCTTTAAACATTTTGTAACTTCCTAAACAACATACTGTAAAATATTTTTTAATGTAACTTGTAATATGTAATGTAATATGTTCAGTCATTCATTCAATTATTCCTTTTCACCTATTAGCATGCACTATTGCAATTCTCGGTGATGATATTGGCTAACTATAATTCTATGAAAAATAGGGAGAATCGATTGGTTTGTAATGAACGTCAAAGGTCCAGAACATATGCAAAACTGAGAAAAAGTTGTGAAAAAGATTCCCAGATTGTTTACAGTTTCCAGAAAAGATTATCCCCATTCTAATATAAGTTCTTCAATTTTTGTTTTCTCTTTAAAAAATATCTGCAAAAGACGTATATCATAGTATCTAGAGCTAGGACCATTATCCAGCAATAATAAAACTTTTTCAGGTAGACTATTCTTTAAAAATGTTGTAACTTACGAACATAGTTTGAAATATTTTTTTAATGTAACTCGTTATTCATGCTGTTTTAGAGCTTTCATAATGAAGATTTCTGAATTTTCATATTATTAGGAGTTTAAGTTTACAAGTTCCTCTAGCATTTATATACATTGAAGATGTTATTATTTTGCAATCTCTCTTCTATAAGCTCTTCTTTCCAAAGTGAAGAAAATGCTTTACAAAGCAAGGGTTTCCAGTAACACATACAAACAAACACACAAACTCATTGCCGTTATAAATTTGATCTAGTCGTAAACCAAGTTCAATCTTTTATTTAAATAGGTCCATAAACTCGAAATGGGATGACGATTTTTTTACAGATATTTGCAAAAGACGTATTATACTATGGTGGGTTTTGAATTTATGCAATCATCCGCTACTTACGGTAAAAGAACAAAATTAGTCAATTTTTGTTGTGCAAAATGTTTGTCTTTTCTTGTAACGAGTATGTTTTGTTTTTTTAACTTATGTAACCATTTATATGATGCTCCATGACTCCAAAATTTCAAATAACTCTTTTAGAAATTGAACGATTTAACATTATATTTCTTCGCTAATTCTGTGAAGATCATTCTCTTATTCAGTATTTCGTATATTTTAGTTATTTAAATTCAAATGCTTTGATTTTCGCGCCATCACCAACATAATCTTTAAGTAGTAATTAACAATCAGACAATTCAAACAAGTTTCTGTAGATGAGTGTGTCTATTACTACATGCAATAATAAATACACAATTCGCCAAGATACTCTTCAGATAAATTCTATTAAAAGCACACGCTACAATGCTATGATAACCACGAGTATCTGATAGTGGAGCATTAACTGCATCTCTAGTGATAGAGAAATCTGGTAATCCCCAAAACTAAATCGCTATTCATTGCAACGAGGTATATTCCTTTGTTATATCGCAATACTTTCACTGTTTACTTCACAGAGTGGTTCTCTGAAAGCAATGTTCATTAGATTGAGATTCTGCTTCATTAAAAAATCAGTCGAGAACAAAATCCTAAATCTGTCACAGCTAGAGTCAGATTTAAACTAGACGCAGAATGTACATGTAGATGGAAATAAACAACGAATACCTTAAAGTAAGAGAAGAAACAGTGCGCTACTTATTATGAGAGATATGAAATCTCCAATTCTGGTTATTTTGCATTACTCTAACAACTCTAGTACAATGTAAATCATATAAAAAAGTGCAGGAAACTTATCTGGGTTTGGTGAAAAAGAAAGCGGAAGCGTGAGCTACATATTTTCTTTTTGTTTATACTACAAAGTTATGCAGTGTAGTCTTTCACCGTATTTATATAACAAAATACTTAAAATGAAACTATTAGCGGTTTAATCTTTCCGCCATGATATATGACATACATAGTACATTAAACGTCTTTTACTATTTATTCAACCGATTTAGAAACATTATATTTCTTCACTAATTCTGTGAATGTCATCCTCTTATTGAAGATTTTGCGTATTTTATCTTCGTCAGTTAAATTCAAATGATTTAATCTTCGCGCCACCATTAACACAATACGAGGGTAGTTGGACAAGTAGTGAGAATGGAAAAGAAAAACGAATTTTTTAAATGTAAATAATTTTTATACATTTATTCCAACGGTGCTCCAATGCCCTTATGCCATCTCTAAAATGCGAATCCGGAAGGCTTGCAAAATACTCATTTACGAAGATGATAAGCTCGTCATTCGACGAAAATTTCTTTCCACCTTGTGCCGTTTTCAATTTTGGAAAAAGGTGGAAGTCGGAAGGGGCTAGATCCGGCGAATAATGCGCATGCCGTAAAAATTGGAAATGTAACTCGTGGATTTTGGATATCGCAACTGTGCTGGTATGCGAGGGAGCGTTGTCTTGGTGAAACAGAATCTTTTTCTTTGCCATTCCTGGCCGTTTAGCACGAATCTCAACATTTAATTTTTATAGAAGTTCTGCATAATATTGTCCGTTTATTGGGGCACCTTACTGAAGGTAATCAATGAGCAAAATGCCCTTTTAATCCCAAAAAATTGATGCCATCACCTTGTTTGCCGATAAAGTGGTTTTCGCTTTCTTTGGAGGAGCAGAACCATGTTCTAACCATTGTTTCGACTGTTGTTTAGTTTCGGGTGTACTGTAGTATATCCAAGTTTCATCGCAAGTAACAAATCGCCTACAAAAATCAACCGGATTCCGCTTATAAAGGTCGAAATACTCATTGGAAATGGGCAAACGAGTGAACTTTTGATCAATCGTAAGCAATCGCGGCACCCATCTTGCCGAAAGCTTGGAAAGACCCAATTCTTTCGTTAAAATGTGGTGTACGCGTTCTGTTGAAATGTTTACCATGTCTGCTATCTCTCTAACTTTGAGTCGTCGATCTTGCGTAATAATGTGGATTTTTATAATCATTTCCTTAGAAGTCACGATTTTGGGTGCTCCAGAGCGCGCTTCATCAACACAGCCTGTTCTACCACGTTTAAATTCATTTACCCATCCACTTATTTTGGCGGATGATGGAGCAGATTCACCTAATGTTTCCTGTAACTCATCTTTTATTTCGGTAGCTTCCATACCCTTAATTACAAAGTATTTAATCACGATACTCTGCTTTTTCCATTTTAACAAAACGACGTGTTGCTTCTTTTTCAATCAGCTGTCAAAAATAAACTAATCAACCGATTTATCTAAATATCAGAATGTAAACATATAAATAGGCAACCTAAATTACAGTGCACTTGTTTTACCAATTAGAGCGCCATCTGTGTGTGAGTCTCATTACTTGTCAAACTATCCTCGTATTCAAATAGTAATTAACAATCATACAATTTGAAGAAGTTTCTGTAGATATGTGTGTCTATTACTATATGCAATAACAAAAACACAATTCGCCAAGAAAATATCGACATAACTTCTATTAAAAACGCTCGCTACAATCCTATGATAACCACAAGTATCTGATAGTGGAGCATTAACTGCGTCTCTAGTGATAGAGAAATCTGGAAATCCCTTAGCTAAATCGCTATTCACTGCAGAGAGGTATGATTCTTTACTATATCGCAATACTACTACTGTTAACTTCACTGAATGGTTTTCTTGAAGCAACATTCATTACATTGAGATTCTGCTGCTTAAAAAATCAGTCAAGAATAACATCTTAAATCTGTCACAGGGAGAGTCAAATTTCAACTAGACGCAGAACTACTCAACTGATTTTCTTAAAATTAAAATGTAATAGTATTGTTCCCTCTTTGTACTATATTGGTTAATCCTTTTAACAATGGCGTATGGGTAAAATCCCCAAGGCATGCAATTAATGAGAGGAAGATTAATTAATGAATTATCATTTAATAAAGTATTTTGAAAAGCGTTTTTAAACATTTCTACTGCTCTTAATAAAGCATTGTATGTATTTACAATTGTACAATTCTCACCGGGATTCTCATTTTCGATATTTACAGACGATTTCGCTTGAACGGACATTGGGCACTGTTGTCGAATTGTTTTGTTATTGGTATTCTCCGCAAATATTTTTAGAAAGAAAATTCTATCATTACCCATTACCTTGCTCGTTTACAGAAGCTATTTTAAACGCGAATTTGTAATGTTACGCTTCAAGTATCTCATGGAATTTTTATAGGGCTTTAAATCTTTTTATACAAACATTTTAAGAACTTTCTATAGTTATTAAATGTAAAGCAACTATTCCTTTTGATAGACGTTTTTGATGTAAACCCTTCAATTAATTACTCTATTACTTTAGTTTATTAATTTTGATATGTTCAAATTTATCTAATCAAATTCCAAGAAAAGGCAAACATTTAGCAGAAAAAAAATGGAAAATGGATTCCTATTTCTTTAACATAAGTAGTGAATCGTTGAAGAACTTAATTTATAATGACAATGAGTCTGATCTTTACTGGAAACAAACTCGGTACCTTTTTGACAACTTTCTCTTAGTTTTGTATATGTTCTGGACCAAAATTTTGAAAGAATAGTCTACCTGAAAAGGCTTTATTATTGCTGGATAATGGTCCTAGCTCTAGATGCAGTGATATACGTCTTTTGCAGATATCAGTTTCAGGAAATATCAAAAAAATTGAAGAACTTAATTTATGATGGGATGAGTCTAGTCATTACTGGAAACTGTAAACAATCTTGACACCTTTCTCCCAATTTTCCCAAGGTTTTGCTTAGGTTCTGGGTTTTTGACGTTCGTCATAAAGCAATCCATTCTCCCTATTTTCCATATAATTATAGTTAGCCAATATCATCCATCAAGAATTGCAATAGTGCATGCTAATAGGTGACAAGGGATAATTGAATGAATGCGTTTTACATTGACTGAACACATTTTTTGTACCAACGTAAAAATCCAATATTAGTTACATGCTGAAGATGGCCTTAAATGCTTTAGTTGAGAACGTTCAGGAGCTATACTTTCTTTAGAATAGATCAATCGTCTTCATCTTCTTATTCATTTTACATTTCCCAAAAAGAACCGACGTATTTTTTCTTGGCTGGATAGTCATATTTCTTATTGGTACAAGGATTTAAGAAGTTCCAACGGTTCCGATATTAAAGTAAGCTGTCTAAACTAAATATTTTTAGAAATCTTTATAAACAATCCGTATCCTACTTCATGCGTCACAACACTGCAATCCTTATCCTATGGTTGCTTGTTCTATGTTTTGCTTATATCGAGACATATTTGCAATCACTTTTATACACAATTTGAATTAATTAAAGTAAAAATTAAATATCGAAATATTATAAGAGGATATCAAGGTCAAAAACAAATTATCAAATAAAACAAATATTGTATAACAAAAATAAAGTATGTTGTTTTCACTCTGGCTAGACAATAAGACTATAACCTGAGTGAACAATTGAGATAAAGATTTAATGATATTTAATCATTTAAGGTTGATATATAACCCCTTTCCATATTAATTTTCGTATTCTGTATACGTGTGTGTTTTGGTTTTCGACAGTACAAATCGTGTACGGAATTTGTTGGGTTTTTGCAGTGGTTTCCAGGTGCGACATTGTTTAATTATCTGCGGATGATGGCAACTTAGTTGTCGAAATATGTATACAGAATACGAAAATATATATATATATATCAACCTTAAGTAATTAAGTTATTCAACCACAAGCTCCATCAAATTTACCTTAAATGATATTTAATTTTTAAAAAAATCAATGAAGACATGAAAATCTATTATTGTACACTAATATACACTGGATTATTATTTTTTGAAAATGAATCTCGTCTATAATCACATTTCCACAAATATTTCAATGTCGACTAAAAAAAAGAAGTTTTGAGAATTTATCCTAAAATGGGAGTTGCTAATTATTTTCGCTTCATTATTTTCTATCAGGCGGATTTGTTTTGTAATCGAAATATCTAAAATTACTCAGGTACTACGTATGCCATATATCATAGCGGAAAGATTAAACTGCGAATAGTTCACTCTAAATATTTTGTTATGTAATGTTATGTATATGGTGAAAGAGTATATATATATATATATATATATATATATGGGTCTGGGAAAAAGTTCGTGGCGTTTTTTCAGTAAAATTCAACTGGTCCCCGCATGGCGCGTGGACGAATTCATTTAAACCGAATATGCTCCATTATTATCGACAATGTTTCGCCATTTTTTTGGTAGATCCATGATCCCATCGGTGAAAAACTTCTGTGGTTTCTGGTCGAAAAACTGAATCAAGTAGTTTTCACAGGCTTCTTTTGAAACCAACTTAATTCCATTGAGAGAGTTCTGCAGAGATCGAAACAGATGATAGTCAGAGGGTGCTATATCCGGACTGTAAGGTGGGTGCATCAAAACTTCCCAACCAAACTCTCTCAATTTTTGACGGGTCATCAAAGAAGTGTGTGGTCGGGCGTTGTCATGATGGAAGACATACCTTTCCTATAATCAATTCGGGCCGTTTTCTTTCAATATTGGCGTAATCTCTCTAGTTGTGCACAGTAGAGTTGAGAATCAATCGTCCGACCAGTTGGAAGTAGCTCGTAGTGGACGATTCCCCTCCAGTCCCACCATACACACAACATCACTTTTTTTGGCGTCAGTGTTGGCTTAGCGAACGCTTGTGACGGCTCACCATCCTTTATCCACGATCTTTTACGCTTCCGATTATCGTACGTAATCCATTTTTCATCTCCGGTTATTAAACGTTTCAGAAACGGCTCGATTTCATTCCGTTTCAGCAGCGCATCGCAGATGTTAATTCGGTCCATCATGTTTTTCACGCTCAACTCATGAGGAACCCATACGTCAAGCTTTTTTTTGTAACCAGCTTTGTGTAAATGGTTCAAAACAGTTTTGTGGTCAATGCCTAGCTCCATGCCAATATCGACACTGCTGATATGCTTATCTTATTGGACTTTTTCAAGAATTTCATCAGATTTTTCAGTGATTGGACGACCGGAGCGTGACTCATCTTTCACATTGAAATTTCCAGAACGAAAGCGAGCGAACCATTTCCGCGCAACAGATTTCGATAAAGTACCTTCACCGTACACAGCACAAATTTTATCACAAGCCTTCGCAGCGTTCTTCCCCTTATCATAATAATATTGCAGAATATAGCGAAATTTCTCATTATTCTTCTCCATTTTCAAGTGCGAATAACTTTCCAACCCCTGCACCGATTACAATGTTTCTACGCTCAAACTAACGTTCGGAAGGTCATCTAAAAAACGAGCCGTCGGTGGTGTCGCTGTGACTTGTTGTTCTTTAGTTATCGGCAACCAATGCCATCTATCGGGAAAAACGCCACGAACTTTTTCCCAGACCCAATATATATATATATATATATATATATATATCTTATTATGGGAGATATGAAGCCTTTAATTATGGTTATTTTACATTACTCTACTGTCTCTAGTATAACGTAAAGCATATAAAAAATTGCAGGAAACTCTTATATATATATATATATATATATATATATATATATATATATATAAATTCTCTTACTTTAAGGTATTCGTTGTTTATTTCCATATACATATATATTGGGTTGGCAACTAAGTACTTTCGGTTTTTACTGATAGAGAGCGTTGCTTTATTTTTTGTATAACGTATGTTATGTACCTCACGAATTGAAAGAAATTCATTTAACACAAAGAATCAACTTTTGCGATATGCACCTTAGACGAAATGAAACCGACCCTTTCTTAAAAAGAATCTGGTGATGAAAAATGGGTCCTGTACAGTAACATAGTTCGAAAACGATCATGGAGCAAACACGATAAACTAGCTCAAACCACATCGAAAGCTGAATTGCATCCAAAAAAGATCATGCTGCCAGTTTGGTGGGATTACAAAGGTGTTGTGTTTTTTGAGCTGCTTCCAAGGAACCAAACGATCAATTCTGATGTTTACTGTCAACAATTAATAAAACTGGATGAACCAATCAAACAAAAACGGCCAGAATTGTCAAATCGGAAAGGTGTAGTTTTCCACCAAGATAATGCTAGGCCTCACACATCTTTGGCAGCTCGTGAAAAACTATTGGAGCTTGGCTGGGAAGTGATGCCACTTCCCCCATACAGCCCTGATCTAGCACCATCTGATTACCATTTATTTCGAAGTTTGCAGAATTCTTTGAATGGTAAAACTTTCACAAATGACGATGACCTTCACTCGCATCTGGTTCAGTTTATTGCTGATAAGGACCAGAAATTTTATGAGCGCGGAATCATGCAGCTGAAAGAAAGATGGCAAAAGATCATTGAGCAAAATGGAAAATATATAATTGATTAAAAACTATTCTTTGTTTAAAAAAAAGTGTTTTATTTTATACTACAAAACCGAAAGTACTTAGTTGCCAACCCAATATATATATATATAAATATATATATATATATACATATATATATATATATATATATAACAACTTAGTTCCCGTTATATATGTATATACAATATATATATATATATATATATGTATATACATAAATATATTGGGCATATGTGTAATTATTTAACCACAACAGATTTTAGGAAATAAATTTCATCCTAGAAATTTATGGTGATAGGATTGTCCCAGCAATATTAGAAATAATCAAATCGTTTTTACGTCTTTAATATTCCTGAGTGGCACCCTTAAGGGAATGAGAAAATTATCTAGAAAATAAAAGAAAATATATAATTCAAAGCACGTCCAGAAGAACTTGGTTTTTCAAGTTCGTGGGGGCATCATTCGATGTTGATATTTAATTTAATAATTCTTTTGTTTCTGTGATATTTCTGACTGGTATTTTTGCAATAATCACATCTTACTTTATCTCTGTGTTTTATTAATAAACGACTATTATTTCTTAAGAAGAGCTTTATATTAGTAAGAATATAGTAGCACACAGCTTTCAACTGTTCACAAAAACTCGCCTAAATGAAGGTTTAGGTATTTTTTTTTTTTGAAAATTATTGGTTTATTTTTCGTACCGCTGAGTATATTTTCGAGGTCCTGGATATGATACGTATACTTCAATTAATTCTAATATCTACCACCGTGCCAGAATATTATCAAAATATTTACAAAATTCAGTCTAAATATGATTTAAAACTTTACGTAATGCAGAATTTACACTTTCGCTGAGGGAGAGTCAAATACATACGAGCAAATATCTTTGACATTTTCTTTAGAAACTTTAATCTCCGAAAAGTTAATAAACACACGTTTCAGAAACATCTGAATTTGATTTGACAGGTTTATTTAATAGGACCTGTGCAAAAATGAAATAAAGATAGGCCGGCACGCTCGTTATAACTTTTTGTTGTATAAGGAGTTCGTGTTGATTAGGGCGAATCTGGAATCGATCTTTATTTGAGCTCACTTCCATTTGCTCGATATAATGACTTACGATAAGATCCGCCAAGAATGTCGGGAACGTGCTGAAGACAATGGGTAGAAAACACGCAGAGCGCGTACTGTAGACCGGGATGTGAAATTCTAGATAAGTCAATTAGTTTTATTAGATATATTCACTCGGATATTCTGGAGTTAATGTCAAAATTCCTAACCATAATTTACTTACTTCCGTGTACATAAATGTAATATTTGTAATAACAATAATACTAATATGGTAGTATTGTTATACGGCGCTTTATTGAATCCTAGTAGTTTTTTAAATATTTTTTAGCCAAACTATGCGAGTATTCATGCGTTTGTTAATACAAAAATACAGAACCAAATATTTACTGCTTTCCAATATACAGAAGGATTCAAAAAGATTGTTATTGCCGCTCGTTTTGAACAGTAAAATAATGTATACATTAGAAACGCAACAAGTCCTAGATCCGAATCGTTCTTTCAATGCAGATAGGAGATCCGATCCGATACAGAGATTCAATTATAAGCATGTCTTAATTATAGGATTATGTAATATAAGTGTTTATAGAAATTACATTAATTAATTAAGGCATAAAATATTCATTTAAAGAAATAAGATGTAATAGCCTATGACAACTGAAAAAGCGCAATTTTCCTACAAAGTGAATTTTAGAAATTTTTCATTCTCTGCATAATTATATCTATCACTGAAGCATTGATAAATTTCATCATAGCTTCATAACAATAAGCAAATAATGAACGAGTTATAAAAAAGAAATGAACTTCGAAAATTGTAAAACAGTAATAAATTCTTATTCAAACAAAAAGAGAAAAGATTCCATAATTGTATAAAATTTAACAATAATTTTGTATGTACTTATAAAATATTAAGTTCAACAGAAATAAATTTTATTGTGAGAAATTAATACTAATTTTTAAATAGGATTGAATTGCATCGAATTGAAAATGATAGAAAGTTCAAAAAAATTAATTATTTACTAAATAATTTTTCTTCTGGCATATAATGCATTTTTAATATGAAAAAGAACACGTCTACCTCAATATAAAGCCTGTTTCAAATTTCGCGGTTTTTTTAAAGAATAAATAAAACGCATAATTTGCATTCACCTTTTTTTTGGTAACTGCGAAAAATAATATCTGCCAAATGGCCTCCTCTTGCAGCTCCACAGACGTCCACTCTTTTGTTAAAATTTTCAATGACATTTTGACATAATTGAGGCTCTATCTCACCAATGACACGAATAATTTCATCTTTCAAAGCAGGAATTGATTGTAGATTATTATTATAAACCTGACTTTTCACATAACCCCAAAGAAAATAGTCTAATGGTGTCAAATCACATGATCGGTGTGTGGTGGCCAATTAACATCATTATTTGTTGGAAATTTTTCTCTCAATAAATCAATTGATTCGTGTGCAAAGTGTTGCGTAGTGCCATCCTGTTCAAGCCACATATCCTCTAGATCAATATTCATTAATTCAAGACACAAAAATTTGGCTGTCATCCGATGATATCGATCACCATTGACAATTACAGCTTCACCAGCAGCTGACCATAATGTACACCAAACAGTAACTCGTTTAGGATGCATAGATTTCTCATGAATAATTCGTAGATTTTCTTCACCCCAGATACGGCAATTTTGTTTATTAACATACATAGCTACCAAGTTAAAAATGTGCCTCATAGGAAAACATTATTTTTTGAGAAAAATTAGCCGATTGTTCATTGATGAAATGGACGACGTTTTAAATGATCTAATGGCTTCAGTTCCCCTGTTATTTGAGCCTTATATGGCTTCAG
Organism: Dermolepida albohirtum; assembly: GCA_031893035.1. Classification (NCBI taxonomy): domain Eukaryota; kingdom Metazoa; phylum Arthropoda; class Insecta; order Coleoptera; family Scarabaeidae; genus Dermolepida; species Dermolepida albohirtum. The sequence goes on along the minus strand of JAVIWB010004751.1, from coordinate 502,217 downwards.
AGCTAAATCCTTGTGTAAAACCGCGCAATTTGAAGCACCCTTTACAATTGTTGATGGTTGATATCACCTACACTAAACGATCTCGCTTTAAAAACTAACCGAACCGAGAAACAAGCGATAAGTATTACGCATGCGTCAACGGTCAATTAGCGATTGCTTGGGTAGATTGTCCAGTTGATACAACAGTATATTAGAAACAGGACATAGTTTCTGATATATTGTGATTACTCTAATTATTTACAGTATACAGAAAAGACCAGACTCATCCTCATTATAAATTAAGTTCTTCAATTTTTTGTTTTTCTTTAAACCGATATCTGCAAAAGACGTATATCATAGCATCTAGAGCTAGGACCATTATCCAGCAATAATAAAGCCTTTTCAAGTAGACTATTCTTAAAAACTTTGTAACTTCCGAACCAAACATACTTTGAAATATTTTTTTAAAGTAGCTCGTTATTCATGCTGTTTTATTTTAGACCTTTAGTAATGAACGTTACTCTTTAAAGTTTCAGAAAATACGTAGATTTCTGAATTTTAATATTATTATGAGTTTAAGTTCCTCTCCTATATACACTAAAGATGTTTTTATTATGTAACCTCTCTTCTATAAGCGCTTCTCTCCAAAGTGAAAAAAATATTTTATATAGCAAGAGTTTCCAGTAACACACACAAACACAAGCTCATTGCCGTTGTAAATTTGATCTAATCGTGAATCAAGTTCAATCTTTTATTTGGTCTTTAATTAGGTCCACCAACTCGAACTGAGACGGCAATTTTATTACTAATATTTGCAAAAGACACATTATACCATGGCGTGTTTTGAATTTATGCAATCATCCGCTACTTGCGTTTAAAGAACATAATTAGCCATTTTTTTTTGTGCATAACGTTTGTCTTTCCTTGAGGGTAATCCTACTAACGAAACGTTTTGTTTTCCTAACTTATGTAACAATTTATATGATGCTTTTCGTCCACGACTCCAAAGTTTCGAAAAACTCTCTTAGAAGTTTTTTACTCCTTATTCAACCTATAGGCGATTTAGCCACATTATATTTCTTCGCTAATTCTGTGATGGTCATTCCCTTATTCAGGATTTGCGTATTTTTAATTAGTCAGTTAAATTCGAACGCTTTCATTTTTGCACCATCGTCAACACAATATTCAAGTAGCAATTAACAATCATACAATTCAGAAAAGTTTCTGTATATGTGTGTGTCTATTACTATATAATAACAATAACAAAAACACAATTCGATAAGACAATATCCAGATATCTTCTATTAAAAACGCACTCTACAATGTTATGATAATCATACTTATACGAGGGTAGCCATTTATATTTCTGGAACTGGCAACACTAATAGTGTTGCCTCTGATCTGACGATTGCATCGTGAAGTTTGTCATTTTTGACAATATATTTACCTTGACAGTTTTATTATCTGGCCGCTGTTTCTATTAATGTTAAAAAAAATGGAATTAACTCGCGAACATTTTCGTGCAATTATTTTTCATAACTTTCAGCGTGGACTATCTCAACAAGAATGCTTCCACAAACTGAATTCTTTATATGGTAATGTAGTACCATCGAAAACTGCAGTATATCATTGGTATAGTAAATTCAAACTTGGACGGGGTTCTTTGGACGATGAATTTTGTGAAGGTCGTCCCACAAATGTAGTTGTGTCGGAAAACATTAATTCAGTGTCTGAATTAATAATGCAAGACCGTTATGTGACAGACCGTGAGATTGCGGCATCTCTAGGTATTAGTAGTACCAGCGTGCATAAGACCCTGCATTAACATTTAGCCGTTAAGAAGCCATGTTCACGTTGGATACCACATAATTTGACAACCACTCAAAAAAGGGCGTCGATTGATGCCAAGAAATACACAAAAAATATATTGCTGGTGCTTCAAAGAACATTTATAAAGTCGTCACAGGTGATGAAATTTAGGTCTATACGTATGAGGCCGATAGTAAACAGCAGTCGATGTGTGAGTATCCCAAGATGAGCCAAAATCAACAAAAGCTGTTCACGCCCGAAGCACATCAAAACAAATGATCGTTTGTTTTTTCGGAAAAACCGCTCACGTTGTAACCATGCCCTTAGATAGTTGTAGAATGGTCAATTCCGAGTAGTACACAATTATTTGTTTGCCAAAAGTTTTTGAAGAAATAAGGAAAACAAACCAAAAACGACAGATCAGTCTCCACCATGACAATGCGAGGTCTCACATGTCGATTCAAACAATTGAATATTTGATAGGGCAAAACCTTGAATTGATGAGCTATCAGCCGTACAGTCTTGATCTAGCAACCTGTGACTTCTTTTTGTTCCCACACGTGAAGAATAAACTTCGTGGTCAACGGTTTTCTACGCCGGAAGAGGCAATTGGGGCATTCAAAACCCATATTTTGGAGATACTGCTTTCACAGTGGCAGCAATATTTTCGGATTGGTTTAAACGAATGTAAAAGTGCCTTGATTTTCAAGGAGAATATTTTGAAAAGCAATAAAACTATTTTCGATAATAAAAATTTTTTTTCGTTTGCTATTCCCGACATATAAACGGCTACCGTAGTATCACTTGTGTCCCTTATTCCAAATGATCGCCCTTTAAAAACTAACCGAGCTGAGAAACAAAAGATAAGTATTACGCATACGTTAACCGGCAATTATCGATTGCTTGAGTAGATTGTACAGTTGATACAACAGTATATTAGAAAGAGGACATACATAGTTTCCGATATAGTGTGATAATCCTAATATATTATGTATACAAAAACGTAGCATACGACATAATCGCTCAGAAAACCAGTATGAATATACTTTAGTTTTTCTAACAACTATGGACTTTCTATTGATCTCGTCTAACAACAGTGTCATATATCCTCACAACGTTACTTAATCGCTATATTATACTATAAAAGAAACATTTTTTACATTTGTGTTCAATGGTGCTATATGCATATGTAAATTTTGGTTATAGCTGCATATAATTACCAATTAATATCTAAAATTATATGTAAGAAAGACAAATGTTTCAGAATTTAAATAAAAATATTTGTATTACGAAAACTTTTTAATTTCTGACGTAGTATTTATAAATCGACAAGACATTACTACGTATAAAATTTAATCTATTGATTATATTTTTCAAGAGCTATATAATTAGCTTTATTGTTCATACATATATACAAGAAATATAAATGTAGATACATACGTACGAGGGTGGTCCCAGAAGTACCCAATCCAACAAAGAAAACACAAAAATTTTTGAAAGAAATATATTTTTCAACATAATCTCCTTTCAGCTCTATACACTTTTCCTAGCGATGTTCAATAAATTCGATAACCTTTTTATAATAAGAACTGTCTTGCTCCTCAAAATAGACATTAACTGCCGACATCACTTCTTCATCGTTGAAAAATCTTTGACAACTGAGCCATTTTTTTTTTGAGTTGGGGAGCAGAAAATAATCTGAGGGGGCTAAATCTGGTGAATAGGGTGCATGAGATAGCAATTCAAAGTTTACTTGATTAATTTTGGCCATTGCAATAACGGATTTGCGAGCTGGTGCATTGATTGTCATGATGAAGCAACACTTTCTTCTGAGACAAATGCGGTCGTTATTGCTTGATTTCTTCGTTCAAACGTTGCAACAAGTTCGCATAATACTCGTCGTTGGTAGTTTTTCCTTTGTCAAGATAGTCAATGAAAATAATTCCACGCGCATCCAAAAAAACCGATGCCGGGTGGGAAGTGATGGACCTATGTGTCATCCATGGTTATGAAACGGTGCAAAAATTCTGCTTTTTTGCTATGAAACTTCGCTAAACACTCAATTGAAACATCTTCACGACACTGCGTTTGCTCGAGTGTGAGCAAATGCGGCACCCATCTTGCACACAGCTTTGTCATGTATAAATTTTCAGATAATATGCGATGTACCTACTATGCCTGTTAGCTCACGCACTTTGAGTCAATGAGCGTCCAGTACCGCTTTGTGGACTTTCTTCACCATTTCTGGAGTACTCACCTCATTTAGTCGATCACTACAATGCTCGTCTTGGTAGCTCGTACGGCCTCGTTTAAACTCTGCTACTCAATATTTCACTGTTGTAAACGAAGGAACAGACTCACCCAGAGTAGAATCCAATTCAGCTTTTATATCTATTGGTCTGAGGCCTTTCAAATAAAAGTATTATACCACGAAACGATGACCAATTTTTTCCATTTTTACAAATTCACTGAAAACGTTCACTATTGATGGCTGCCAAACAAGTACTAAACGACGTGGCGTCTTCAAACTTGAAACATATGCTTTATAGATTATATGCTTTCGAATACAGTTATATTTTTTAAATAACTATGCGAACACCCTCATATGTATATAAATAGAATTTGTTTTAACGTTAAATGATTTTAATTGTTTTAACTGTCCATTTTAACACTACATTATGTTTTAACAACTTTGGTCTTTCATTAAGCAATGATGAATTTGAAAATATTTATTAACAAAAGAAAGTGGCGCTATTGCTATACTTTCATTACAAAATTTCATATACTAAATGATGAACGGAATGGATTATGATCCTAAAATTAAACTGATTGGGTTTAAAAGAACTGTGTCCGAATCTGGTTCGTATTGATTCGAACCGAGCCGAAATCTGAAATTATTTTTATTCGGTGCGATTCGATGCGTCCATCTGGAATCTGATCCGAGGTTGTGTCAGATCTCGGACTCCGATCTATGTAAATGCGCATCTCTAGTACATGTAGACTTCTTTTTTCCAATTATGTTGAAAATTTATTCAGTGGCGATACGTAAATTCCTAAAAATATTGCATTTATTGAATTGATTCGGCCTTTACTCATTGAAAATTCATATTGACAACATTTAATGCAATAATAACACACAATTTATTAAAATATTCATGTATTTCAATTTTTAATTATTGCACATAACAATTACTTCGCCACATAATGGCTTCTTCTGTAATAAACTAAATTGTAATGTACGCTACCGTCCATATTAGTTTGGACACTTAAATTTTAAAAAATAGAAAGCAGTTAAACTAATTTTTGTCAAAATTTTTATTGCATTACTGTTTATAGATGTTTATAAAGGATAATAATAAAAATTAAAGTAATTCTAATATTAAATAAACAATATCTTAAACAGTCGAAAAAAACCCCTTTTATGCGAAGAATACCCCCTACAATTCGAGGCAATCGTTTCACGAGTTTTTCAAGGACCCTATTCGGTATATTATTCCATTCTTCTTACAATATGTTCCACAAGTGATTTGTTGAGGTAGGACCTTCCTGTCCAAATAATCCAATAACAGTTCTATAGGGTCTAGGTTGGGGCTTTTGCAGTGACCCTGTTGTTATTTGTAAGCTATTATTGTTTTGCTCGCTATTTAAGAAATTCTTACATATTACTATTAACCGTTCGGGGTCGTTGTCTTGGATAAACACAAAATTTTCGCCGATTAAACATAGCGCCGATGGCACTGCATTTTCTTGCAATATTTTTAAATAGCCCTCCTTTCGCAAAATACCCTCGATTCACTTCTAGTCTCCTATGCCGGTGTCGTGAAAACAACCCCGAACAAGCACACTTGTTCATTGTTTGACGGTTGGTACTATCCAATCCCACAGCATTCTTTGACCACTCGCTCTTCTTACAAAAACACGCATTGATTGTTCAAATACTTCAAACTTTGATTCATCAGTCCATAAGACCCTTTTACAGTCAGTACCGGATCTCTTGAAATGCCCGTGCGTTAACGTGTCTTTTCAGAAATTTGATGCACTGAATAACAATGGATGAAAAGGAATAATTACAGAACGCTTCTCTAAACTTGTTGATTTTCCTCATGGCATTTTAAGAAGTACACACAAAAAATACGATCTTATTAGTTATGTGCAGGCTAGCAAGTTTATTTGAAAACTAATGCATATTTTGGTAGATGAGACTTTTTGGGGCGAGAGCAGGTGAGATTCGCAAGTTTTTTGCTTGGAATATTATCTCAAAAATAATCGTATTTATGGCGGTACGAATTATTCCAGAAATTACCGCAGTGAGTCATAAAATACAATAGTTATTTGTATGTGCTTTAATAGATATATTTGCCCGCAATTAGTTATGAATCTCATAAAAGACCTAATGTAAATATATTATTTATATTTAAACGCAATTATATTATTTTTTAGAAGAGTTTACTAAATTTCACTAGCTGTCCGAACTAATATTGACGGTAGTGTACATTGTAATGCCCATAGGGCATCTTATTTTATATTGTGATCTAAGTGGTATGTTAAAATGATGTAGAGAGAAGTTCTTCGGGGTTCTTGCATATTTTTATTACACAATTTGTTAATGTTGAATCGCTTATCTTATTTGTTCATTTATTTATTTGAATTTTAAGTTTATTAATTTCTAAACATTTTAATAATTTTACTTAATGTCCTTTACTTTCTATATACATTTTTAGATATTCATAATTTGACATATTATTAATAAAATTACTAACGAAAGAAGTTTTATTTATGTATAATTCACTGTTCTAGTATGAGAAAGTCAAAAGATCTTGTTTGTGCTTCATGTTGCAGAAACAAGAATGGGAATGTATCACATATTAACTTACAGACTCCTGACTTTCTGCTATTATAGATTTTGTCATTATTTTTAATATATTTGGAATCTTTTTAATTCTAAATGTTAATTGAGTCTTTTAACATATTTTATTAATTTAATGCTTGGAGGTATCTTATTTATCGCCAAAAATTTTTTGTGTTGCATATAATTATGTGCTTTTACGATGTGAAAATCAAGAATTCCAGTTGTGGAAACTTTTTATATTATATGTATGTTGTAGAAATTTTTGAACAATTTTCATCTCTCTGCAACATATATACGCTGTAAAAAACGGTAAAAATTAAAATTTTTGAGTTCACATCTTAAAGATGCATAATTACATGCTATTAAAACATGCCGCGGGTTTCATTTAATATTTGTTTCTATAATGCAATTTATGACATAGTAGTAGACTCGAATATCACCATTCTCTGTGGTCGAATATTAAGACACGTACCTGGTAAGTACGAGATTGTTCGAGTCTCAGCCAGTAGGAAATTTTCATACTTCTAAATCATATGATGTTCGATTTCCTTTGCTATAATTTTTTTTCTTTTGAATACTCGCCGACAACGAAGAATCGTGTAACATTGTCTATATAAGCTCTGAATATTCGATTTGGACTAGACCATTTTTTTTTTGATAAATTTTTGCTAGAATATTATGCATTTAATTAAATAATTTTAATATTATCTTTCATTTCTGTAGCCACTTATTAACAACAATTACAATTGCAATTTGTCGTTCATTATATCAGAATAACAAAAAAACTTATAACAACACGAAAAAGATTGAAGATAAATATAGAAAATAACTAGTACGTGTTGATATAAAAGTAAATTCCACATTCGAATACGGAGAAAAATACATATATGGCATTGTATTTGAAAAACAAACGCTTTTGTCGTTTAAAGTTGCATTTACTCTAAATTACTTTATAAATACCCTGAATAAGATTTATCAAAAATAAAAGTATTAAAACAAGGTCTTCTACACTTCCACTCATGCTGCAAATATTTCCGATGCCAAAATACCCACAGAAAATAACAACAATGCACAACCAAATACTCTCAAAAAAATTTAAATACGAGGGTGGTTCCATAAGTACCCGGCCTGACCTAGATATGGCGGTGGTTGCTTGAAAAATACTTCTGCATTAGAAAGTAGACAATCTATGAAGCATATTTTTCAAGTTTGAAGGCGTCACGTTGTTTAGTATTTGTTTAGCAGTCATCAATAGTGAACTTTTTCAGTGAATTTGTAAAAATGGAGAAAATTGGTCATCGTTACGTGATACAACACTTTTATTTGAAAGACCTCAGCCCAACCTATATAAAAGCTAAACTGGATTCAACTCTGAGTGAGTTTGCTCCTTCGTTCACAACAGTGAAATATTGGGTAGCAGAGTTTAAACGTGACCGTACGAGCTGCAAAGGCGAGCATCGCAGTGGTCAACCAAATGAGGTGACGACTCCGGAAATGGTGAAGATAATGCACAAAGCGGTACCGGATTATCGTCGACTGAAAATGTGCGAGCAAGCAGGCATAGTAGGCATTTCAAAAAGTGTGCTACAGCGCATATTATCTGAAAATTTGCACATGAGAAAGCTGTGTGCAGGATGGGTGTCGCGTTTGCTCACACTCGAACAAAAACAGTGTCGTGGAGATGTTTCAATTGAAATTTAGCGAAATTTCACAGCAGCAAAGCACACTCTCTGCGCTGTTTCATAACCATGGATAAAACATGGGTCCAGCACTTCACAGCCGAGACAAAAAACAATCAAAACAATGGACTCAAAAAGGAGAACCGGCTCCAAAGAAGGCGAAAACCATTTTGTCTGCAGGCAGTCATGGCATTGGTTTTTTGGGATACGCGTGGAATAATTTTCATTAACTATCTTGAAAAAGGAAAAACTATCAACGGCGAGTATTATGCGAACTTACTGCAATATTGAGTGAAGAAACTTGAAAAAATGGTCAAAGATTTTTCAACGATGAAAAAGTGATTTCGACAGTTAATGGCTATTTTGAGAAGCAAGACAGTTCTTATTATGAAAAGGGTATCTAACTGAAAGTGTATAGAGCTGAAAGGAGATTATATTGAAAAATAAATATATTTCTTTCCAAAATTTTTGTGTTTTCGTTGTTAGATCGCGTACTTCTTTGACCACCCTCGTGTCTATAAAAGTGTTGAATTTTTGTATAGGAAAAACAAGAAAATCTTAGAATATCATGTAGAATTCAAATATACATTAAAAGGTATATCCTTTTCTTTTAACTGGCAGTGACTTCCGGAAGCGTAACTATCACAAAAATATTTTCTTTGAATAGAACATGAATCCTCATGTTTGTCCTACAGTTTTTAAAACAGTGCCCCCAATAAGTTTAACGAACTACTAAAGCATACATTGTATTATTTCGATTCGAAACAAGGTAATTTACATATTGTTATACGTATCCCTTTTAGAATCAAATTAAACTTCTTTGTAATGTAATGTATGTACATTTATGTATACATAGATGTAACGTTTTTGTTAAAATTCTAAAGATTTTACATAATAAAATGATGTACAAAAATGCGTAATATGTGATTTAAATTTCTCACCATATTTTCTGTACATTTGAATTTGTTACATATTAAATGATTATTTCTATATGAAGGCATGGTCTAAAATATATAGCAATACGTATATTTCTTTTATTTATTTTGTAACTGTATATCGTTGGATGATAAAAGTTAAAAGGCTAATATTATTACTATTGCTATCACATAAAATCTAATATATTTTGTAGAGGCAAACCTAAAAAACAAGTACAAAATTACTAGTTGAATTTGATGGAGCCTGTGGTTGATTGACTTGATCAATAAGGTTGACATATAACCCCTTTCCACATTAACTTTTGTAAATTCTGTATACGCATTTCGACAACCAAGTTGTCATCATCAGCAAGATAATTTCAAAGTGTCGCACCTGGTAAAACACGGCGAAAAACAATTGTACGAAAATCAAACTCCGTACGCGATCCACACCGCTCAAAACCAAGATGTACACTGTGTTTGTTTCACAAGATTTTTAAAAAATTACTTTTACTTAAACTAACATGCACTACATTGAAAAAGGTTAGTATGGTCAAGACAACACAGGCAGGCACTTGTCTTGACCATACTAATCTTTTTCAATGTAGTGCATGTTAGTTTAAGTAAAAGTAATTTTTTAAAAATCTTGTGAAACAAACACATCTTGGTTTTGAGCGGTGTGGATCGCGTACGGAGTTTGATTTTCGTACAATTGTTTTTCGCCGTGTTTTACCAGGTGCGACACTTTGAAATTATCTGCTGATGATGACAACTTGGTTGTCGAAATGCGTATACAGAATTTACAAAAGTTAATGTGGAAAGGGGTTATATATCAACCTTATTGATCAAAACAAAATTACTACGTTATACATATTACTATGAATTTTCACACGACTTTTAAAACTTGTATTATATATTAAATTATTAATTATTAGAGTCAATACGAAACGCAGTATACTTTTTCACCTCTCACGTATGTTAAAAAGAAAAAAACCGGAATGCAATGTTTTCATGTGAAATGTGAGATATTTTGTAGAGGTAAACCTAAAAAACTAGTAAAAAATTACTACATTGTACATATTACTATGAATTTTCACACGAAAGGAAATACGAATTTTAAAATTTGTATATTAAATTATTAATTATTAGAATCAATGCGAAAGGCAGTATACTTTTTCACCTCACACGTGTGTTAAAAAGAAAAACAGAATGCAATAATGTTTTATACTTTTTTCAAAACAAAAACTAAACACCGAAGCAAAGAAATGAAGACCATATGCACACGCAGTTTTTTATTGGAAGTGGCTTTCGCAATCGAAAACAGTGTTCGTAGAGCTCTTTAAACAGTATCGTTTGGTTCTGTGAGTTGGGCTGTTCGTACTTAAATGTATCTCGCGTTGTTTCTTTTTCTTTCTGCCACATTAATTTCGATTACTACTCCTTTTATCTTATTTAAGGTTGCTGTTCTTCTACTACTTATTTGTTATTATTTTTTGGTCTTTTATTTTATAAATTTGGTTATAATTTATTTATTCGTTAAAATAAATGCAAAGAATGTGCATTCTAACGTTTCCGTTACTAACTGACTCAATGGCTATGAAAATAATTTTCTTAGTGTTAATAATCAGAGTGTTTTCTGTGACGTTCGTTGTAAAAACATAAATGGTAAAAGGAAATAGTGCATTATGGATCATATTCGAATAAACACACATACAGGTTAAATTAAATCCGATGCAGATAATTTTATTATTTTGTCATATCAAAGGTTGGGTAGTTAAGAAATCTGTATCCAAATAATACGTACTTATATATTACCATTTGGTCGCATTTGTAAATTTATCAGAAATGAATTTCTCGACGTAGACAAATTAAGATTAATTATTACATATGTACAGCGCCACCCAAAATTTCAATTTATAGAGATTTCTGCATTACTTTAACTTTACCGACAACACCTGTGCTTACACGATAGGGAACGTAGATAAATACCGGTGTTTTGTTTCAGTTTCTTGAATAGTTGCAATTTAAAAAAAAGTTATGCTTAATGGATTCTACAAAAAACTCTACGATGCATTTGATAGGTCTGCTCCTGAATTCAATTCATTTGGTCATTATATTTATCTCCATTTATTCAACTAGGAAATTCTACGAACACTCTAAAATTAAATGGAAATATTTTAACGAATTTAAAAAACTTCGTGTGCTGGCAAAACGTTTAATATCTGATTCCTACGAAGCAAATATAAAGAACGTCAGGTAATTCATTAGATCATACCCTAGTTGCATTTGCAACTAGGATCGCATAAGCAATTATGCCCGGATGATTCTTAAATTCCCGGTTTTATGCGAAATGCATTTGGATGAGACAATCCTCGAGATATTGTTGATTCCTTTGCTCAATATTTTTCCAGTATCCCTTTCCCTTAAATACATGCACTTCATGGGTTTTTCATGTGGATCAGATTTCGAATTGATGGATATTATATTTTTTATGAATTTTATATAATTCTATGATGCATTTGATAGGGCCGATCCAGAATTCAATTCATTTGGTCATTTTATTTATTCCCATTGGTTCAGCAAGGAAACTCTACAAACACTTTAAAACTAAATGGAGATATTTTAACAATATTTCTCGTAACGAATTTAAAAAACTTCGTGTATTGGCAAAACATTTAACATCCGATTCCTACGAAGCAAATATAAGGAACGTCAGGTAGTCCATTAGATCAGACCTTAGTTGCATTTGCAACTAGAGAATCGCATAAGCAATTATGACCGGATAATTCTTAAATTCCTGGTTTTATGCGAAATGCATTTGGATGAGAGAATCCTCAAGATATTGTTGATTCCTTTGCTCAATATTTTTCTAGTATCCCTTTTCCTTAAATACATGCACTTCATGTGTTTTTCATGTGGATCAGATTTCAAATTCGATTATGAGTTTTATATAATTTTATGATGCATTTGATAGGGCCGATCCTGAATTCAATTCATTTGGTCATTTTATTTATCCCCACTGGTTCAGCAAGGAAACTCTAGAAACACTCTAAAACTAAACGGAAGTATTCTAACAACTCACTGTAACGAATTTAAAAAACTTCGTCTACTGGCAAAACATTTAATAGTTGATTCCTAATCTGATTAACAAAATACAATCAGCGTGCTTAAATATCAATGGTAATAATGGAAGGTAAGGTAATGATCTCTAGGGGTGTTCGATAGGGTAGTATTCGCGAACCCATTTTATTTCTTCTGTGCGACTTGATTATCTCGATTATGGGCCTAATAAACAATGCGTCGCAATTAATTATACTGACGATACTACACTTTTAGTCACCTGTGACTTTTAAAATCAGGTCATTGAGAGTACTGTTTTAGTAGTGGAAACAGTTCATAATTGACCGGAACATAATAACTTGAATTTAAACAAGTCGATGACCAAAATAATATTGTGCAGATATAATACTTTTGCTAAAGCTCCTAATAATATGGAACTTAGTTATTCCTTGTATCCTATACATAGTCGCGTTCGCTTATCCGAAGTTACGATTGATGAGTTTCTGAAATAGAAGGATCATATCCAAAATTTGTGTAAAATCGTATCAAATGTATGTTTTGGGAATCGTTGCTTGAGTAAATTTCTGAACGAATAGGCGTTACAGGTAATATACTTTGATTTTTGTTCCAGAATAAGGTACTGCTGTTTCGGGTAGCAGTACTGATTTGGATCGCGTATTCGTAATACAAAAAAGAATTCTTAGAATAATACACAACACGAATTTTTATTAATCATGCAGAGGCATATTCGAAAAACGTTTTTTGTTAACTATTTTTGGAACTTATATATTCGAAGTTTTGTTTTTTGCTTGCAAACATAAATATTTATTTGACGAATATATCGTTATTCATGAATACCCCACAAGACATAAATCTGACTACTACTTTCCTAAACACCGCATGATCTTGATAGAGGATAGCCTTCACTACCCTTTTATTAAATTTTTTAATCACTTGCCATAAGTATTTAAGGAAATTTAGGTTTTTTCAATATTAATTTAAAAGTTCGTGATTTCTTATTTTATTTAGAACCTTATAATATATTTGAATATAAATCGTATTTCTCTACATTAAGATGTATCATATTATATTTTAAGACAAATATGTAGCATATTTATGTTATGACGTTTACATTTCTTCTTCTCGACAATTTCATTAAAGTTATTATTATTATTTCCATATCTATTTAGTAACAATCATTGGAATTTGTACCTCATTCTACCAAGATCAACAAAAAACTATAACATGGAACGGATTGAAAATAAGTATAAGTGGAATGCTGTTACGTATTGGTGTAGGAGTAAATTTTATATTCGAATACGAATAAAAGTATGTGACATGTGTGAAAAACAAAAATTTTAGTGCTTTAAATTTGCACCTACTTCAAACTACTTTAAGACCACCCAGTATAACATTTATCAAAAATAAAATATCAGAGTAAAACTTGAGGAGTCTTCTACCTCTTCTGCTGAATAAATAAATAGCATTAATAATAATATTCTAAAATTATTGAATTTAGGTACAGGGAAAACTTAAAAAAGTCCTCCTGAAATGTCTTGTATAATAAGAAATAATACGTATATTGTTCTACATAAAATTCGTTATACTTCAGTTTAACTGGAAGTTCAACTATCACGAAAATGTTTTCTTTGACTGGTATATGAGACCTTATGCGTACATTAAAAATTTTCAGAAAAAAATGAAGCATGTTCCTCAATATATCTAACAAACAGTTTCGATCAATTACCTTGAACAGATTACTAAAATCAAATGGAATCTGAACTTGTGAGTAATAGAAAGATATTATAGGCAAAGCGTATTGTTACAGTTTATTTTTCATTTAGAACATATTTCTGCGTATTGTATATTTATTTATATATTAAAATAACCCTGCCGTATTTGATAGAAGGGACGCCCATGGACATCGATGAAGGTTATGTGGAAACACATATATAAGATATCGTATTCATTTTAAAGTTTTAAAATCGTTTTAAATAAATATATGATATTTCAGCGTACGTTTACGTCGACCTTGATTTTGTTTATATCTATGAATCGCTTTTTGTGGCGACCAGGTGTACATATCGCGAGTGCAAAACATCCCCCCATTCGTCTTACTCGCCCTGGTTCGATACAATATATCTACATCGAGGGCATTTGAGCTATAACTCTACAAAAGGTTGGACGTTTGATATCGACTCGCTTCGATTTCTTATAGTCAAATGTGTATTTGATCATAACATAATTAGCTATAATTAGCAAATCATCTTAAGAGCCCGTTACCATCCACAGGTATGTGTCTGCCAATTAACTAAGAATATGCGTACAGTTCCTTATTGGTATTGTTGTTTTAGGTCTTCTTCTAATACCGGCATACATATGTTAAATACCGACGAAACATCATAGCAGCCAACGTTACTCTTCCGCAGATATTACCAAACGTTCCGACTCTGACGGAATTTCGTCCAGCCGTCCCGTAGCAGGTTCTAAACCACCCGGAATTTGCACCACGACGCGGGATACGTTAAGTAACCTCTAAATTTTCTTTATTATATCTCGACACGTGCAAAAACTGACGGAGTGGGTACATATTAAGAAAAAATCAGGCGTCGTCGTTGTATGTAAATTTAATCAGTCTAAGGAAATTGTCATATGGGAAATGTATTAATTTGCAAGAGAGAGATTATTGAATAAATAGTGGAATTGTTGAATGTATATATACTGGGTGTTTGAATCCATAACTTACCCGTCGTAACTGTGGGGATTCTAGGCAACTCACAGGTCAATAGAGCTACGGCCTGTGAGAAATAAAACGATTAATACATCTGCCATAATTTTGCTCTTGGCGCCCTTCTTTTGTAATTGAAAACTAAAAACTAAATCTGAACTTGCGAACCACGACCTCCGCGATAGCTAGCTCGCATCGTTCTGTTGCTGCCCAGAATTAGCTCCCCCGAGCGGTAGTTCGCGACCCGCAGCAAATTGCTTCTGTGTGAACCAGTACGTAGCAGCATGTTCTGTGAGGGAAACTAATTCACTGAACCCCAAGGAATTGCCGACATATTGGCAAAGTAATTTTTAAGAGTTTTTCAACCAACTGATTGCTGATTGCGCCCTCTTTGGAAATTATCAATCTTTCGATGTGGATTGTATTATGAAAGATTATATGAAATATATATTAGTAACAAATTCAAACCTGATACAACTTCTGGTGATAACTTGATCTCAAATTCTTTGTATGTGATTGTGCTACAGTATTCACCTGTTGTCTTATAGAAAATAAAAAGAAATCGTGGAATAAGAAATACGAGGGTGGTCCCAGAAGTACCCTACTCAAAAAAAGGAAACACAAAAATTTTGGAAAGAAATATATTTATTTTTCAACATAATCTCCTTTCAGCTCTATATACTTTTCGCAGCGATGTTTAATAATTTCGATACCCTCTTTATAACAAGAACTGTCTTGCTCCTCAAAATAGCCATTAACTGCCGACATCGCTTCTTCATCGTTGAAAAATCTTTGACCACTGAGCCATTTTTTCAAGTTTGGGAACAGAAACTAATCCGAGAGGGCTAAATCTGGCGAATAGGGTGCATAAGGTAACAATTTAAACTTTAATTTATTAATTTTGGCCATACTCGTCGTTGCTAGTTTTTTCTTTTTCTAGACAGTCAATGACAATTATTCCACCCGCATCCCAAAAAACCGATGACATGATCTTGCCTGCAGATGAAACGGTCTTCGCCTTCTTTGGAGTCGGTTGTCCCTTTTGAGTCCATTGTTTTGATTGTTCTTTCGTCTCGCGTATCAAGTGATAAACCCGTGTTTCATCTATGGTTATGAAACGTCCAAATTTTCAAATAATATGCGATGTATCGCCCTTTTTGAAATACCTACTATGTCTGCTATCTCGCGCACTTTCAATCAACGATCATCCAGTACCGCTTTGTGGACGTTCTTCACCATTTCTGGAGTCGTCACCTCATTTGGTCGACCACTGCGATGCTCGTTTAAACTCCCAACTATCCAATATTTCACTGTTGTAAACGAAGGAGCAGACTCAGCCAGAGTAAAATCCAGTTCAGCTTATATATTCGTTGGGCTGAGGCCTTTCAAATAAAAGTATTATATCACGTAACGATGACCGATTTTCTCCATTTTTACAAATTCACTGAAAACGTTTACTATTCATAGATGCCAAACAAATACTAAACAACTTGGCGTCTTCAAACTTGAGATATATGCTTTATACATTGTGTACTTTCTAATACATTGATATTTTTCAAACAACTACCGCCATCTCTAGGTCAGGCCGGGTACTTATGGGACCACCCTCGTAAACACAATGTCAAAGGTAACAACGTAGCAGATATAAATACAGAGAATCAAAGAAAGAACTAATAAATAACTAATACATAGATAGGGAGAAATTTCGGGTCATATGAAAAAAGGCAAAAGCAGAAGGAATAGACAAAATAGAACCATATTCCTCTCGACAGTTTATGTCAATTGACAGTTAATGTTCGTGTGAATATGCCAATGTAATTCCTGTCAAGTAAATTTCTCTAAGCTTCAAATTTTTCCTTTCCCTACTTTAAATAAAATCAAAAATCGCATGGATAATCTGTCCACACGAGTGTACAACATTGACACGGAGAACTGTGTTAAGAGAGTTTTAAGTTGAATTATATTTTTATCCTTCGGCAAAATTTAGATTTACGTTTCTAGAGTAGACAGACTTTTGGGCTGTGTAATCATTTGCTCTTCAATATATGCCTTGATCATAAAAACGAAATTACGTATTGAATAAAAAACACAGATCTCGAGTACACAGACGAAATATGCTTTCTGTCACACGATGAAAGACAACTCAATAAAACGTCCGCATTGACTTTTTTGTTATCGTTCTCGCTTCTTTTGCTATATAATATTATTTAAGTTGTACTATAACAGAATTTATTTTCTGTAAGGTACAAAGGAATAAATAAAGAAAGTAAAGGAGAAACGTTCGTAATTGTAACTCTTCCCACTTCTTAAATAAATAAGTAAAGTAACTTACATGGGTGTGTCATTGCTATAAGTAGTTTTAATAATTATAATTATTGTTATGAATGTTGAACTTTAATGTGTAATAAAAATCTCCGCTTGCGGAGCGTTTCCTTTGTTATTTCCCATATCCTTGAAATGCATTTTATTCCTAATTCAAAAATGGACGCAGCAGCGTACATAAATCAGTGCTATCCGACGTTAAATTCCGTTTCATTACAAAATTAAAACCAATTTCGTGTCAAGCGTAAAACCCACATGAAAATCTAGCAGCACAATGGCCGCCAACATACATATTTATTGGCAAATATTCTTTGTACTGGTGCTACGATTTACTGATTCAGGTACAATTTCGGTAATAAATTTCTGTGCGATATTTGTTCGCTTTTGTATAGTTTATTTTGGTTCTATAACGTTGATAAAATGGTAAACACTTTTTCTTCGGTGAGGAGATAAATGACCTACAAAACTATATATCTTTGAGCAGAAAATTGATATGTCCGAGTGCAGATAATGAAGAAAAATGAAACGGAAGATTGGAAAGACGGAAAGTGATGTTTTTCTAAGTAAATATTAAATTACAAATGACTCTACTATTTATTATCTAATAGAAATACTGGGAAATAAGATAAAAATAAAAAAAATATGAATTTATTTATGAAAATGTATTTATGTAAGTTTTTTTTTCGTATCTGTGAACATAATGTAAATATTACTACGTCCGATTTAAACAAAAACATGCCAATTTATTATAGGCAATAGCAATAATAATAGCAATAATAGTTCAACAGGATGTATAAATACCAGTGCAGCACACTTTGTCATTAAGTTGAATCGCAAATCGCATTGAGTGATATTGTAGCACAAAAGAGATAATGGGATCGAAAAAGTGTGTTCAACAATGTAAAGTTTGGTGATCCGTACTTTGCGAAAACGTTGTTGCTTCGGGCAAATGAGTGCGATGAATCAACTTTTGAAGAAAGTGATGTTTCAGACATACAAAATGATGACATAATGGACAGTGATCTCGAAGCAAATCATAATAGGTATTCTGGATTCAGCAACGATGACGATAGTGATGATACTAATGCAGAGAAAATTAGTGTTAGTAATAATCCAAATCCGACTAATGCATAGTATACCACGTAATATTATTTGGCGTGCAACTGGCTTGTTGTTGGCGCAAAAACATCTGGCTACCGCACCAAGGGGAGCTTTTCAGTTATTTTTCACTGAAGTTATTGTGCAGAAAATTGTACAGTGTATCAACTTGGAAGCAAAATATGTTTACAATTGGAGATATAAACCAGAACTGATGTAACTATTGATGAACTTTATGCATTTCGTGGACTACTTATTTATGCTGGAGTTGACAAAAGCTGCGATGTTGCTGAGGTGAACCTTTTCCCAATGGATTTGTAAATTCCCTATATTGGTCCATGATGTCCATATATCGAATTGAAGAACTTTTAAGATTTATAGATTTGACTATAAAGAGACTCTAGCAACATGTTTAGAAATCAATAAATTGGTACTGGTATTTTACATATGAGATTTGTTTATTCAACAATCGAAAATGTGTATCGTACCAGATATCAATGTAAAAATTAATTAACGACTTGTCCTCAGAGACAAATGCCGTTTCATTCAGTATATGACAGGTGGTAGGTCGACAAAGTATGGCTTGAAAATTTAATTTTTTGGATATGCAAATCTAAATGTGGCTTTAATTTTGATGGTTTAATTTATATTGATCGTCATCTAGGGAACCTAAAAATAACAAACTTGGATTTGAAATAAGGCAAACTTCAGTGCATAATATTCATAATTGTGATCTGAATCCGACCATTGAAAATTCTTTTACGAGTATTCCATTGGCAGAGTATCTTTTGGGAAAAAGTATTACTACTATTAGCTATGTCAAAATGAACGAGATATTTCAAAGGAGATAAAACTATCGAAATATCATTTAGCTATATCTTCTTTATTTTGCCCTCAAAACAACAGCAGGTTACACTTAAAAAGAACAAATGCGTAAGCACTGCATCATGACAATGCTGTCAATGACGACGTTAAAAAGTCCGAAATTATCTAATAGTTTAATAAAACAAAAAGCAGTGTTAACGTTATGGACCAAATGGTATACATACACACATGAACAAGTCAAGTAAGTGCAGGTCTAATTTAATTTTTATGGTTTAATTTATATTGGTCGTCATCTAGGGAACCCAGAAATAACAAACTTGGTTTTGAAATAGGGCAAACTTCAATGCATAATATTCATAATTGTGATTTGAATCCGACCATTGACAATTCTTTTACGAGTATTCCGTTGGCCGAGTATCTTTTGGGGAAAAGTATTACTACTATTAGCTACGTCAAAATAAACGAGATATTTCAAAGGAGGTAAAACTATCGAAATATCATTTAGCTATATCTTCTTTATTTTGCCCTTTCAAAACAACAGCAGGTTACACTTAAAAAGAACAAATGCGTAAGCACTGCATCATGACAATGCTGTCAATGACGACGTTAAAAAGTCCGAAATTATCTAATAGTTTAATAAAACAAAAAGCAGTGTTAACGTTATGGACCAAATGGTATACATACACACATGAACAAGTCAAGTAAGTGCAGGTCTATGACGTTTTTCATTAACATAATTGGCGTGGCAGCACTAAATGCGTTAATTATTTTTACCAAGGAATATCCAAATTATAACGCTGTCATTCGCAAATGCAAAATCCTTCTAAGAGCCAAGGAAGTGGTGATACTCTTATATGGCGAGACGGTCGACGTAGTGTATAAAAAATTTATTGATGTCTCCAATCAACTTGCGACTCAAATAAATGATATAATCAAGAGAAAAAGATGTTAAGTATGTCCTTCAAAAGTCATAAAAGCAAAATGATATTTGTTAATTGCAAAGATAATATATGCAATGAACACAGTGAAAGAATATGTGCTACTAATCTATAAACTATTCTTGTTATATACTGTTTGTTTCCTTTTGTCAAATGATCTTTTTAGAGTAGTTTTATTTCAATAAATTTGTGTCGTCACATTTTATTAAGAGTGTTAATAGACTGGTTTGTGGACCCGGTTTATGTAAAAATAAATATTGTACCAGATATACATCCTATAGTTAAACACATGGTTGCTGCTCACAAGTACGTATTGAAGAAAAATATATTAATAACATTGTATGTAATATCCAAAAAAAACGTCGAATTCAAGTAAAATTAAAGAAGGTGAATATCTATGCTAACAAAAACTAAACTAAAAAAAGCGATAACAATATAAAGTAAAAAAGTAATTCTCATATTAGAGTCCAGATATAAATCGTTTTAATTCCACATCGTATGGACTAAAAGGGCCTTCAAAAATATTTTAGGAACGTAACAGGCGAAGGAATATGATAAGACGGCAAAAGGAAGTCAACGACCCGAACAATCAATAATATTGTTGGTTATTGTCAAAAGAGAAGTTGCGCCCGCTGCTTTCCTTGTACTGGCGATGGAGCGGAAATCATGTCCATTAAGCAAAGAATATAGTCGATTCCGGATACAGTATATAAGTCAACACACTTGAAGCTGAGATATTTTAGTTATCACTTCTGAGTCACCTTTGAAGCAATTCATCGGTAAACCTAAAACAGTTACTATACTACCGCGCCATGCACCTCATTACTTCGAAAATAAACATTGAAGGGACACTTTAGAACCTATGGATTGTTAAAGTCTGGACAGGTTCGAATCAAGAAACTCAAAAGATTTGGATGCAATGCTGCAGGCTAAAATACGCAGTTAGTAAACAAAAGAGAAATACCAAAGAGAATTATCAAGACCCTTACCTCAAATTACAGAGGAATCTCAGTTCCGTTAATCCCGTTAAGGAAACCGAATCTGGAATGTAACACAAAGATATACTTACTTACTCAATCCTATAGACTCTTATATCTTTCGGTGTCGAGTGATGCGTGGCGAGAGTCCGGCAATAGGAAATTCGTTAACGAATCTTATACGGAAATATCGCGATTGTGTGCGTGTCGGCGAACACAAAGATATATTTGTTATACACAAAGATATATTTGTTAATATTCAGAAAAATATTGTTTTTCCCACATTGATTATAGACCCTTTAATTTATTATTCAGCCTGTAGCAATCCATATTACCAGTTATCTTTGCATAGATCTTCAGGTCATTTGAGTAAGCCGAAGCCCAGCAGTCCGACCAATGGTACACGTCATGAATAAAAATATTGAAAACTAAAGGCCCGAAATTTAATCTATGGAGTTAATCATAAGTTGGATAACATAAGGTAGGAAAAGGGCAGAAAGAAAGTATTTTATGAAACGTATAAACAATAGTGGGCCTAGGTTTGATCCTTGAGGAACACCGGATGTCGAAACGAATGTTGAACTGAATCCGTTGTAATAGGCATAGTTAACACGGTTTTCGAGAAAGGTTTACATTTACTTACGGAGGCAAGACGACTGACTATAAGAAAATAATAATGTACGATGATCAATTGTGTCAAATGTATGAGAAAAGTCAATATATACACAGTTAATCTCACTTGATTATCGATAATTTCTCAGGTAAACTGCATAAAACAAACCAAATTAGTTACAATAAAAATTACAAGGAAGAAACCGTAGTGATAGGAGCGGATATTACAAAATACAGAACTGTAAATATTGCTCAAATATTTTAGAAAGATTAGAACGAATTGTCACAAGCCAGTAATTGGAGAAACTATATTTATCACCTTTCTTAAACACTGGAACTATCCTACCATGCTTTCAAGTAGAAGGAAAGACAGAAATGGAAATAATAAGATTGATAATCTTTTGCAAAGGAAGAGTGAGCGAATAGCGAGCATTTTTAATAAAAGAATCATATCACGAAGTGAATTTATTCGGAAAAGAATACATACTTTGAATAAAGGTTTCTATATTAACTGAGTTAATCCAGAAATTGGATAGATCTATAGAAATATTAATGGGAACATAAGTAAGAGAGGGGACTCTGTTCACCTAAAATAATGTGCAAATGAATCGACATTGTACTGCGGATTGTCCAATACCCTCGAGTTATCGTACATTACTCCGTGAATTCGTAAAATGCTCTGATTTAAGTGAAAAAACGACCATAAATGGCGAGGATTCTCTTTAATAAAATGCAAAACATTCTATAAATATACTTTGTAGCGAACAGAAATGAAATGTTTAGCTGAGTTGCGATGTCATAACTTCTTCATAATTAGTAAGTAATATAATAATAAATAATTGATTGTATTTTGAATTACTATATTGTTGTGGGCAAATAAATAAATATTAGCGGCTTTGTCATCTTTGGTCTACAAAAATTTAATAATAATTCGTTGCACTACAATAACAGATACACTATTCTATGAGATGTTTGATGCGACTATCATTACTTTTATGAACAAGAAAATCTCTGTTGTCCGTAGGTTACATGAGAGTCCTAATTATTTTAAAATAAACTAAGATATAGCTCATAAACGAAAGTAGAAAATTTAAGGAGTCTTAGTCCAATTCTTCTGTCTCCGTTATGGCTTAATTATTATTTCTTATTTTTAAATTATATCTACGCGTTACACTAACAAAATTAATAAATATGAAAAGCAAACATAATATTATACAATCAACCATTTTGTTTGAAGTTTATTCCGGATTAATTAACTGTCTAGCGTTAGCGGCATTAAGTGTATTATCTGTATCAACTGTGAAATTTTATGCTAATTGAAGTCGCATCAGGCTTGTAGCACGTTAATTTAAAAACTGTCCCAGCGAAAAATTAAACTAAAAGAGTAAACAGTTGAAAAGAGAAACGTGGCACCTCTAGCAAGCATCATTTTGTATGAATTTCTTCTTTGAAATCCTAAATGAATTATTATTCAAGTTTACAAATTCATGACATCGCATTGCTGCAGGTTATTTAACTCTTTTTTTAATTAGCGCAGTGTAAAAAGGATAGCTAATTCATGGTAAAATTTTAAAAACTTTCTCGCTAAAATAAAATTTAGCAATGTTTCAAAGAACAAAATGTACTGAAACAAACAACTGTATACTGCAAATATTTTCAAAGAAATTTGACGACCTGAATAATTAAATAATTGAATTACAATCAGCTTACTCTTTTATGTTGGTTGGTCGCGGTACATTTGAATTTTGGTAAGCGTTTGTTGTGAGGTATATCGAAAAATCAATCCAATTACTTACCTCAGACTCAATGGTAGATCATCTCTTCATACCTACTGACCCTGTTAAAAACTTTTGATTGATTGATTGATTTATTTATTTAGCATTTCTTGTTGCTATTTAGTATAATACATAGGTATACAATTTCAAATCAAATATTAAAATTTTTTACAAAAAAACATACATTAAATTAAAAGTATACATTTAAATTAAAAAATGATTTGTACTTAACATTGTTAAAAAATTTCTCTTGATATAATCAACAATCCCACGTTTAAACACATAATAATTTATTTCATTTTTTATTTCTGGAGGCATTTCATTGAAAACTTTCAGACCTTTATCAAATATAACATTTCGACAAAAACTTGGTGTTGCCAAAGGTAATCTATGATCGTTAGCGTTCCTCAAATTGTATGGTTGGACTTCAGCTACATTGACCAGATATCGCTGCATATAGTTTGGCATATTTCCTGTCTTAATTTTAACTATAAATAATAGAGTGTTCATAACGAGTCGTTGATTGATGGAGAGCCACTGTAGCTTACTTAACATATCACTTATATGTCTCATACTGTTGCACCTTAGAATACAGCGCATGCCTTTATTTTGTAATTTATGTAGTCTTTCTTTCATTTGCTGATTACCTAAGAATAATAGCATGGAGCAGTACTCAAAATGCGGTTTTATAATTGTGTTGTAGATAATAGTTGCAGTGACAGTTGAAACCCTATAGCGGACTCTTCTCAAAAAATGCAATTTTTTTCGATATGTTTTTGCAAACATATTCAAAATGCGGTGTGAAACTCAAATCATCGTCCGCTATTATACCAAAATATTTTATTTCTTTTACTTTTTCAATATTTTCATTTTAATACATGTTATAATTTTAATTTCCATTGATCAACATTGCTTTTGTTTCATTCGTGTTTAACTTTATTTTATTCATTTTAAGATATTTCTCAATTTTTGCCAAGTCTTCATTTATGTTATTTACACATTCATCTGGATTTACACCACACGTATACATGAGTGTATCATCAGCAAACATGCAGACTTTACATTTTTGTAGAATTTTTGCCATGTCATTAACATGAATTAGAAATAATAGTGTTCCAAGCACTGCGCCCTGAGGAACACATATGTTCATTGTTCTTGGTGTCGATATATATCTGCCACACTTTGTTCTTTGAGTTCTGTTACTCAAATAGTTCAACTCCATATTTTTCCAATTTCTGCCGTAGGATTTCCCTATTGACAATTTCAAATGCTTTTTTTAAGTCTAAAATTACTGCCGCAACGCACCTTTTACCCCCCACTTCAATCTTCCATTCAGATGCCACGAGATTCAGTAGTGATTCACAGTTATGTCCTTTTCTAAATCCGGATTGGCTCCATATAACAGATTATGTTTTTTAAGTATTTACTTAATTCATTATACGCCACCTTTTCTAATATTTTACTTATTGTTGGCAATATATTGACTGGCCTAATTTCATTGCGGTTTAATGTATTTTCAACTTTTTTGTGTACGCCTTTTTATATTCCAGTGTTATTTTTTTGATGAATATTAAAATCAATTAGTTTTCATGTTCCTAAAACTTTCACTTTCGTTGTTTGATTTACAAATTGCATTTTATTGAATTCATTTCGTATGAAGGGGGAGCAGCAATACGAATTTATTACTAAGATGCATATCCTTTTATAAATCGAGGTAATGGACCAATCAAATCAGCACTTGCAATCTGTCATGCTTGATGCTGTTTTAGATTCACCCAATAAATTCCTGCAGGTGTTCGTTGTTCAGCTTTGGTACTAATACATACCGCACATTGACGAATGAAATGGGCACATCAGCACGTAACTTGACCAATAATACTGCAAGATGGGTGCTTCTGTTTTCGTCACAGCACCATGTCCACAAGTAGGGCAATCATGGAGCTGCCTGCTGCTGAAATAGTCTGTTTCTATTCATCTGTACAATTACCTTAGTCAGGATAGCGGATCAGAACGTGTCTTCACAATCCGACATACTCAATGCGCCATATGAAAAAATTCTATAACTGTCTTTCAAAGTTATTGAACACACGGGTGGACAATTAGTCCTTCACATCTAAGGATCAAGTTTTAAGTAGCATCTACTGCTACTGGCAAGTTACAAGGTAGGAAGCCAGGGACAGCATTTTCTGAACCCTTTCGATGAATTATCTTATAATCATACTGCAGTAGGCGTAGCTGCCAACGCACTAATCGTCTCTGAGAATCTTTCAGACGATGAAGTCGCAAAAATGAAGGACTGTCGATAATGACTTTAACATGAAACCCTTTTAGATAATATGGAAGTTTCTCCACTGACCAAATAACGACATGTAATTCCCAATGTGGTGCCATCTTTTCGGTCAGTAAGAGTTAAGGAACGGGAAAGATAACAAATTGCTTCTTCTCCATCATCACACAACCAATGCCAATGTGAAAGGTTTGTGAGAAGCTAGGGCAACTTACATTGGGGTTGATACTAGACAGTTTTTCAACGTCTTTCAACGCCAAATCTCGCAAAATCGATGGGTGCCATCCTTGTTTGGAATCATGGAAACCGGGAAAGATCATATTCTGAAAGGTTCAGTAATATTTGCCGGACTATTGTCTGAAATTCGACATCGATGATCTGTTGTTTTGCCGAAGAAACCAGGTAATATCTCTGCTTAATTTGTTTAGTGCCATGAAGCACTTATGGTATGAGGCACCAGATGCGTACGTCTTATGTTATAACTCATACGTGTCTTTTTTCGGCAATAAGATGGTCTAAAGTTAGACGTTGTGCTTCAGATAAAGAAGACCCAGTGGGATCAGTTTCTGACAACTGCCAACCAACAGTCATTATATAAGTTCGAATTTGAACTTTTCCCTCCAAGGTCATTCCAATATTGAAAGATTTTTGTTCATTCGTCACAGTACATTCTCTAACCTGATGTAATGGCAAACCTAAGTACGATAACAAAGAATAGCCCTCACTGTCAACCATAGATTTATTAGAAACATAGTCCAAAAGACCTGATAAGGAGCAGCCCATGATGTTAATAAAGCTCACTATGTTAATACTGAAATATACAGAAATGTGCACGAAATATTGGTTTAATAGCTTTATACGCAAAATCACACTATGAAGAGCTAAAATGAACCAAAATGTAAAATAAACACGTAACAATTCCGCAATGTCGCTTTTGTAAATATTGAACAATGAAGGTCTCAGGTGAGAAGCTTGACAGCTCCAGACAGTACCTCTACTTTAGATTAATAAAAATCACTTACCTTGACCTATTTCGTATATAATACGCCATGCACACCAACCCCAGCCAACTGAACCAGCAGTGAATGATGATTAACTTTATCAAAGTCCTAGCTGAGGTCGTCAACCTAAACAGGTCGATCAATAGTACCGCGAATATATTCTGTATAACTCACTAAATTTGATATGACAGACCGACGGCGTAAAATTCATGCTGTTGGAATGGCAGTTCGTGTTTCAAAACCAAAGTAAAATATTATACGCAATCGACTCAAAAACCTTGGCCAATGTGGACAAAATAGACACAGGCCTGTAATTTTCCAACCAGTTAGTTGACCCAGTTTTAAAAATTAACTGTGGAAACCTGCCTTCAGTAATGGACATATTGAATACAGTACAAAGAGAGAACTTATCGAATGAACATATCTTACCAGAAATACAGGTGGTATTATAAGACTTTCATCCATTTTAAAGCCTGAGGAAGCATCAAAGGCCTCAGCCTCCAAAAAAGTTGTAATAGAATGATATTACTCGTCTCAGTCTGAATATTGTCAACACCAAGCGAATTGATTGTACACAGGATTAAATTTGAATGCAAAATACTCAGAAAAGAAGTCAATAATTGAATATCTGCCCGTTGCAACTTTGTTAAAACTGTTTGTATTCAGTATAAGTGACATTGTGTTTGACTGTATTTCGTTAGTTGTAGTATTTTAACATAATTGCAGTAATAGATAAACAATACAATTTATTTACTGTGTATGGGTTTTAAACAATTTGTAACCAATGTTTTCATAGCTAAAGATCTACATTTATACGCAAGTTTGATATAATCAATTACATACTCGTATGTATGTAAATAGTCTTTTATACACACTAATCGTAAAATGTCGTTTCCCAATATCCATAAGTGTGCGCGAAGCTGAACTTCCCACACTAGTGCGTGAAATAAAAAGTACGTAAAGCCAATAAATCATTATTGTAGTAACAAAATAAACGTTAATTTGAATTAAATTGGTTTAATTGAAACTTGTAAATATCGGGATATTTATTAAAAGCTATTTTAAAAACACTTTCTCCTACTAGACATATTCATAACGATATAACTGTAAATGAAAATATAATCAAAAATTAATCAACTGAACCCAAATATGTCTATGTATAATCGCTAAAATATAATATACCTGCTTTGCAAGTTCAAGTACATATTGGGGGCCTCATAATACATGTAAATACAAAAACTATTTCGAAACTGCTGACATAACAAGCATATAGGGGGATGCAGGGGATGACTAGAAGTCATCCCCTGCTCTAACACCAAACCCTTAAAGTTATAAAGAAATATAAATAACAAAGTAATTGCCTAATACTAAGAACTAATAAAATCCTAACCTAATTGAATTATTCTGCCCGTGCACACAACCGTAACCCAACAAAGTTATTGGAATTAATGTAGAATAATATATATAATAATGATATAAAAAATTCCCTAGCATAGAAGAATAAGTTAACAATGGAGAGAGACATCACACACAAGACTGCTTATCAAAAAGGTAATTAAATATAGCACGCCTGAAAGGCACCAATCCCATGGACTTGAAGTGATCATCCAAAGAATTGTAATAGTGATAAATATTATACGTGAAAGATCTTCTAAAAAAAGTTGTGCGGTATCTAGGTAGACCAATCATATTCTTCCTTCCTTCTTACATTGATATTATGCACATCGCACCGAAACCTAATTTTATACATCATGTATGGAGGACACTTTGTCAAAAGTATTTTATGATAAAGGTTCAGAGAATGGAAAGCAATGCGATTTCGCATATTCAGCCACCGCAAAGTTTTTAATTTATGTGATATTCTTTCATACTTACGAACACCAAAGATGTATCGCACACACGAATTTTGCACTCTCTGAACCCGTCCTACATCATCGAAATCCAAACAAGGGCCATACACAGGTAGGCAATAGTTAAATAACTAGAGCACCAGTAAGTCACACAAAGTCTTTTTTAATTTAATATATATATATTTAATTTATATATATATATATATATATATATATATATGTGTGTGTGTGTGTGTGTGTGTGTGTGTGTGTGTGTGTGTGTTCATATTGTTATTATATATAAATATAATTGAATTTTCACTTTTTTAAATACAACGAATAATTATATCAGTTTATGTTTGAATTTTCAATACGTTCCCATTAACCTTTAATATTTCTGCGCCATATAATTTGTTAATAAAGTCTTGCTCGTTGCAAGAAATGTACAAACTACATGTGCGAAGACCTTGCCATCGTTCGCGCAAATAAAGCTACGCTTATACTGGAAAGTGTCTTCCCGCACATAATTTATAAATAACTTTTTCTTTCTATTTATTTTTACTGTTAAATTTTTGTTTAATTACTCCTACTAAAGACTTTTCCTTCTTTAGATGTCATGATATTTTTAAATGCTGTTACTGAAATTTGTATTATACAGCATTTATTATTACGATTAAAATTCGACATTTTAGTGGATTAAACTAAACGATCTCCGAATTAACTGCTAAAAGAATTTGCAATGGTTTGCAGCGTAAACCGTAAAAGAAAATTATCATCGACCATCGCTAGAATAAAATTCGCCTCACCACAGATTTTATCCCGTATAAATTCTCAATGTTCCTATATATATAATTCAAGAGCAAACGTTCCATGAAATATATATCTATAAAAGAGAAAGAGAGAAAGAGAGAAGAGACATACCGAATGAACACTTGGCTGGCTACTACTGTTCCTGCTCGGATGAAAAACATGGTACTTCGACAAATATTGCTCGTAAATTTCCGTTAGAAATTCGTAGGTACAGTAAAATATTTTTCAGGTCGTGCCTTTATTTGCGTTAGCTCGTAAATTAGAATGTTTTAAAGTAGCGTAAGTAGCTCGTAATTATTTTAATTTAATAAAAAAGATATGGCATGAGATAATTTAATTCCAAAATACATCTTCAAACATATAATTTGAGAACCTTTATTTAATTGAATCTCGGTATATTATTAAGAAAAAAATTAATTTTTTTTTATTTTAGTTATTTATATATATTATGGGCACATCTGTATATCTGAGCAAAACTCGATTCGGAAACTACCCGTATATGTAAGTTAACAGCGCAATTGGAATAGTACAAGAGAAAGTGGATAAGGTATCTTACGCTAAGATATGTATGTTTAACAAAGTAAAATTTAGTCTACTAATCTATCAATACAGATGACTTAACTCGAAGGGAAACTCGAACTTAAATAATGAGTTAGGGCGTTGAGTATTTTTTAATATTTTTCGACATAGTCGCTTTCGTATTCAACACACTTGGAACAACGATACTGAAGTGCCATTACACCATTTTTTAAGGAACTTTCTCATTCTTGCCCAGCATTCAATGCAGCATAGAACCTTCCTAATTACTCTTAGATCCTGTAATGCATGTACGAACCTCAGCAAGAGATAAAATTTAATCGAAATGATATTTTTAAAGTGCGCTCAAATCTACATAGCATCCTTTCCACGTCCAATATATCTGGCATAGTAGTATCTTCATCGAGGGAGTACTGATGCCGCAAGTATTTAAAGAGGTAACAGGGAGGTGTCGTTGGATAGGCCTACCATCCGGAAAGTGCAAGGGCCTCGTAATCGCCTAAAGCATTTTTTGGCGCGGTACTCTGTTCATCGAAAAAGGGGCGCATTATTCAACGTTTGCATAAGTTAAACATCGTTCCTTTTCATCACCCACGAACTGCCCCTCCCCTCCAAGGAAAGTGTCCAGAAGTTCGTCTAGAACCAGATTGAAGAAGTATGAGGAAAGTCAGTCTAGTTGCTTACTTACCATTTTAACAGGTACCTTGTCTGTGGTCGTTCCACCAACATAGACAGTAAACTCAATCTCACGATAGTTTCATTTTATATAGTTAACTATGCGCTCGTTTATTTCGAATATACGGAACGCTCTCATTATATTAACTGGGAGAGACCACATTCTGGTCTAATGAACAGATGTGATATGTGTGTAGACGTCTAGACGTCTAATGTGTCCAATACCTTGTATTTTTAAATCAGCGCCGTAAGTAGTTTCGTTGCCTGGTCATTAAACTTCGTGGCTCCATTGTCACCAAAATCTGCGGCTCGAATCCAGCAGGCACGCCATAATTTGCTTCCTTGATATCAACGCGGAGGCGTTCTAAAAGGGCTTCTATCTAATGTCTATGTCGAAACTTCATCCTATTCAGAGTTCTAGATGTATGGCCGCCTAGATATTGGCTAATAAACTTTGTTTTTACTTTATATTAGGCGAGGCATTTGTTGTACCTCTCCGACTCCTTTTCACTCTTTGCCGCAGCTTATTGCAGATCATTATACAATTTAGGGCGATCCAAGTACATACGCTATCGCATGCCAGTTTTAATTAAAAACCCTCCGGAGCAGTCTTCCTTCCCAAGATCCCCAAAAGACTATCCCATTGCTGAAATAAGTTCTTTATCCAACTGACACTTCTTATTTGTTTTCTTGCCACCAAGAAAAAGTTTAGATTTTGGGAATAAATAGAAGTAATTGGGGCTATATATGGTGAATATGGTAGGCGAGGCATTTCCCAACATTTCAGTTGATCTAGTTGATCGCCAACAATTGGACTGGTATGAGAAGAAGCGTTGTCGCAATGAAAACTAATTTTTACGCGCCATTTCAGATTGTTTTCCAGAAATTATTTTCCCCAATTAATGTAGCTTGGCTCATTAACGGTTGGGGTCCCTTGCCAGATAGCCTACCAAAATTAATTCCTTAAATTACAAAATGCCTTGGTCGATTTTCAGGAAGGGCTACTATAATGTCTCCAGTGTTAAGATTGTCATTAGGATTTAACAACATAATGACGAAATCAGGTTTCAATCATCACCTGTTTTTACAAATAATCAATCTGGTATTCGTTAAATAGCTTCAAATTATCGCTTGACGTTTCAGTTTTTGGTTACAATAAAATATTCACGTCAACCATCTTGCTAACAGCTTAGACATACGAAGTCTGTGTGTAGAATGTGATATACGCATTCACTTGATATGCTGATGTTCACTATATCCTGGCTGTGTAAGACAATTTTTATAAATAAAGCACTATGCTTTGAAAAAATATCACTTTATTGCACTTACTCAAACTATTACAATATTTCACTCTAGCAACTAATATTTACGAGAAGAAATTAATTAGAGGAAACTTTGCCATATGTTTGGTACGTAGACTTCCGCGGTCGTGGTCCATGCTATCTGCTTCTGGGTTTCCGGACTGGAACCGCGTCACTAGTATATTTGCCGACGTTTCGTACCCATTTGTATGGGACATCTTCAGGGCTGAACTAGTGCACTGAAACTGTTTCAGTGCAGTAGTTCAGCCCTGAAGATGTCCCATACAAATGGGTACGAAACGTCGGCAAATATACTTGCCATATGTATTTATACATTCTAGTGACTCATTAGGGAAGATCCTGAATTACATATTTCCACAACATTCAGACACAGGTGCATTAGATCTATTTAGTCATTCAGAAGGTTGTAAGATTTATTGACGATTTTATGTATTTCTAATGACTCTAAGAGATTTAATTTTTAACCTTTTTCGTGTAAATATAAGATTTTAAAACCATTATCGAAAAACGTATATTTTATACCATCAAGTTGTTGACAAATATCTATAATATTCCGTTATTCTGATATTTAAATTTCTCCATGTTTGACCTATATATAAACCTTTTCATTGCAGCTTAACATTGTGAGAGAGAACTATATGTCCATCTCTCGAATCGAAATGGAAGTACTAGTGTCGCATTTTAGCTTCTATTATAGAATACTTCTATCACTAGTTCCTACGTAATAATAAACAACTATTTGCCAATAAAATTTGTTGAGTTCGTTAAGGTAGATGTACTCTTACTAATCTATATAACAATGCATTAAAAGACGCAGATTTGCCTTTTATGGTGAATTGAATTTTGTGTAAATAGATTTTCTGTATATGTTAAATATTTATTGTCCTTCTTGTTATTGCGAGATCTAAAGTGTTAATATTATTATTTTCTTTACATTCGAGCGTAAAATTTATTCTGGGGTACATTAAATTAATACCTGTAAAGAATGTTATTAACGGGTTACGTCTATGGTCTATGTACTTTTTACCTACGTAAAAATATTTGCCAATACTGGACTGACTCAAAAAGAAGCTAGATTTTCTGTTTGTTTCTATATTCTGTTTTTGAAAGTGACGCATTTTCTTTACTAATTCTTATAGTTATAATTAAAACAGTATTAACTTGTAGCAACTTCAGCGGTCATTTTCCATGGTTCTTTCATCTTGGCTTCCAGGTTGGAACCCCATCCTCGGTCCTTCTACTGCCGACGTTCTGCGTTAACTTGTACGAGACATTTTCATGGCTTAATTGCTCCGACTGCTGTTGTTATTGCAGTGAAAATGTTTCAGTTTCAATGCAACAGCGATATCGGCAGCAGAAGTACTAAGAAAACAAATAAATTCTAGTTTTATTTTAATTATTTTGTTAAATATTTTAATACTTAAATATTCACAAAGTTTCACCAAGAGCCTATTGCAGAAACAATTAATTATATATTTTCCATTAATTTTACGTATGCGTCCGGTTGAAATTTTTTTAAACATATTAAATAAACCGAATGATACAATTTTGGTATTATTTAATATTTCTAGATGTTTTAGTGTTCCGTAACCTAAATTGAATTCTTCACCAACCGTTTATCTAAGAATTTAGAAAGTTTTTTAAAAATTGTTTTAGATTTTTCTGAAACTTTTCTAACTGAACAATTTATGTATGAAATCACGGATCCGATGAGGTCATCTCTTTGTGAATTGAAGCATATGGCTGCGACGCTGTTACGTTCATCGTTATAATTTTACATTTTTCAGATTCATTAAATAAACCATTGCAGTGTTTAACTACTCGTTTAACCTGTTGCAAATATTGACTTGAGGGATCTGAGTTTAACTCTAAAAGATTATCTTTTTAACAAAGTTTAATACTCAAACGTTGCGTTTCATTCTCATTCTTAGCCAATTTGAAATTTCTAGCAAAAATATATATAAATATCGCTGTCTGTTTGAACATCTTCGTGTGGTAGAGATGATCTAATGAATGCATTATTTATTCTCATTAAGCAATTGTACGAATAAAGTTATCTATTACAAAACAATCCAAAATATGTCAAACAAGAGTTCTAACAATAAATGAACAACTAGATTAATTGAAATACAACACATTGGAACTTTGAATCATCGGCCCTGGCTAGTTTCAAATCTTGATCATTAGGCATCCCATCCACGGCACAGATATTAAGTAAGTATAGCAAGAATGGATCACTATCTGCCTCCGGTGTGCCACTGAGAAGTGTTATTCATTGCCTTAACTATCACGATGGAAATTATATTAGTAATTTTTAATTCAATTCGTGCCTCGGATTTGACACACGAAAGGCTCTTGTATCTAGAGTGTCCACGTCGGCATTTTATCGCATCTAGTGTTTTAAATACATGACGGGTTAGGTACTGATTAATAAATTTGCATTTATAATTTGTTTCAAATCGAGTTATTTGCTGTATGTTTGCCTTCGACCATGCCTCTCTTTAACCCTCTGAAGACCTCCTTTTAAACCATTAAATTCTTTAGTGCGAGCCAAGCGCGTGTACTTCCGTATGTCAGCTTTAATCGAAAGCTTTCTGAGCAGTTCTCGACTCCAATATCTTCAAAAGATTGTTCCATCGCTGCAATAGATCCATTCAACTGACACTTCTTTCCACTAAGAATATGTTTGAGCCTGGGTAATAAATTTTAGTCACTTAGGGCTATTAATTTCGCGAATACGGTGGATACCGGCATCTTATCTAGTTTTTCACGAACTCATGAACACTCCAGATCATCTTCCAGAAATTGTTTTACCTGATTTATCTATTCAAGCAACATAACGTCGTTAACGATTTGTTTTTTTAGAAGATAGACTATCAAATCTATCAAAATTCTTACCTACCTATGGAAATGCCTTAGCTTACTTTGAGGAAAGTTTCGTTCGTCAACCGTAACAAATTTTCGCAAATAATCAAGCTGACTATTATTAAACAGTACTACCAAAATGATAATCTAAAGATTTATTATTCTCATTAAATCATTGCGATGTTCCCCCTAAAAATAATTAACAAATGTTCACAAAATATATAAATAAATAAATAACGCTATATATTAATTAAAATATAGTCAATCAAAATGGAATTAAAAATAGCTAACGTTGGGGTGAGTCAAAGCGATATGATGTGCGTATATTAAAACTAGATAACGGAAATGATTGAGTTAGGGGCTTGCTACAGCGTTACAATAATAATGAAAAAAGGAATGTCATTAACTTGTTCATGATGAGCAACAAAAGTCTAGGGCGTACCAAAATTGAAAGAAAAATATTAATAAAAATAAAATAACAAGGTTGTCCTTAAAATTAACTTAACACAAAATTAATTCTTAAAGGTCTAAATGTATTAATAAAAATTAATGTCGAATTCAATTGGAAATACTTTAATAAAAAGTATAGATAATAAAGCTGTGAAATAAAATATATATAAGTATTAACAAAATGCATCGAGATAAACGTCATTGTACTTGCGTAAGTATGTGAATTTCTCTCGACAGGATGTTGTATATCGCGAGCGCGATATATACATATATATACATTGAGCACTACATGTACCTGATTACGGTAAAATAATCACTCACATGCGTGCATTCAACTGAGAGATGTACAACGCTGAAATTAATATTCAAGCATATTTCAATTCTTATATCAATCGTTATGGTTCAATGATATCCGCAAGAGGAGTTCTTTCGAAAATTCTAAGGTGTTTACAGCAGAATAGATGTCGTATCGAACACTCGTGAATTGAATTTGGAGTGGAAATTTGCGTGATTAAATTGGTGCTTGTTCTTTTACTTCTTCATATGAAATAAGTTTCACACTACTAAATCGTTTAATGTTGACTGACTTTTTCTTATTGAATAGTTGTTGGTGAGAATTTTTCTTATTTACCAAGCGCCTACTTTTATCAATGCTCTTATAACGTTCTCTATTAAATAAAATGTTATTCATCTGACTAATAATTTTGATATTATCTGCAATTTGCCAAAATTTGACAAAATGTTTAGCGCCACATTTTGTCAAATTTCCGTCGGTCATTAATGTTCGAATGTCAGGTCCGGCAAATATTCATTCTTTGACTTTTGGGTACGAAATTTATGAAACCATTTGATTAAGGAGAGAAAAAAGTTGAGCATATTGACGAAGTTCTCGTAACTCGAAGTTCGATGTGAAGAGGTGGCCAGAAAGTGTCCTGTGCGTTCACAAATAGTGTAGTGAAAATATTTTGTTTACTTGACTCATAATTAATAGATTGCAATTACCTGTTAGAATAATGCGTAAATCAATTAATGTTCCTCAGATTTAGTCGCAATTTTACATCGAAATTTTCCATTGATCATTGTATTTGATCTTGGCCAAGATCTTACGCATTGTGTCGCAACATTCCTTTATTTGTACTACACAAACAATCGGAACGGATGATTTTTCATATCCATTGTATAGCAGAGCACCCTTCAAACTGTATTTCGATGAATAAACGCCATTCATTTCGATCGTACGATAATCACATCAAATAAACTATTGATGTCATCGCAAAAATGCATACTCTCTTCTTTTTCGAAGAATGATAGAAATGCCTGATATCTGTTTCAGTCTTGTGGTCGAGTGTAAAAACATGTCTACTCCTGCAACCATGATGCCAGCAATTCTACTTTTTGTTTCGGTAATAGCAAATCATTCAATTAACTTTGTGAAATTGAATGCCTTTTTTCAATGACAAAATTACTTCCACTGTTCGGCGATGATGTCTTTGTAAAAGTCAATATTCCCAGAGAATTTGTACTTATACCTGGACAAACTGGCAATGGATTATTGCTCGTATGCGGAACTGGCTTAAACACTGTTAGTTCTTCAGAATATTTACATTTTGCTAGTTTTCTTGCCTTTATACCGATGACATCGAGCAAAAATAGCACTCACGGCTAATGAGTGTTCACTACTGGGTAACCAAAGTACTGCAAACACGAACGTATTCGTCATTGTTTTGTAGCTTGTTTTGCGAACATATAACATCCGCAAACGTAACACAAACATTTCGAATTGGTTTTGCAACGCTATCTATGCATTTTCACACGTTCCTAAACAAATACAAAACGTTTTATATACAATCGAAATGATTTTTCTAGTGTCGCTATAATTTAACAGTCATGATAACGCAATGCTGCCAACATGCGAGAACTTCAAAACTAGAAACAATGTTGACAAAAGGTTTTGTTTCAGCGCATCAAATATCGTTAAAAATCTATCTCATTTTTTTAAGTCCAAAAGTTGATTTGAAAATTTGGATTGTGTAAAACCAAATATTTTCAAAAAAATCTCTGAAATTGTGGCATTTTGAATAAATTGTAGAATTCAAATATGTCTTTATTCTTAAATTATGTATTTCGTGAAAGCATTAGCTTTGCTGTAATATAAGTAAATTGTAATATTGTGAAAATATAATTCAATCAACCAATCACCTTGTACAATCATGGGAGATTGATAGGTTTGAAGGTATTTGATTTTATTAATGTACAGATTTTATATCCCTAATGGTCCTAACAACTGTTTTTTAGTAAAAAAAAACCCTAAAATGTAATCCAAGCAAATGAGAAATGTAACAAAACCATATAAAATAAGATATATAAATTAAGATTTGTTGTAACCCGTAAATAGTACAAAGAAAAATAAAATTCGCTTCCCGATGTCTGATTGCTAGTGTCGATATCGAAAAGTAAACTTCACTAGTAATTTTATTTATTTCCATCGAATGGTTTCTAATTGAGTCTCGACATGTACAGTTGAAATCTCGTTCCTCAACGAACGAGGGAAATTTGCACAATCGTCGGTTTTAAAAAGTTAAAATTTTGTTCTATCTTATTTCTAGCGTCAGAATTAATCCGTGTTGGAAATTTAGTTATTGCTTTCGAAATGCATAAAATGCAACGATAACATGAACTTTAATAATAGAATTAATATTCATTCCGGAACTTTTCCAATTAAACTTCCACTTACTTTCGAATAGTCACCGAGAATGCAATTTTGTAATTCTTC
This sequence comes from Dermolepida albohirtum, assembly GCA_031893035.1. Classification (NCBI taxonomy): domain Eukaryota; kingdom Metazoa; phylum Arthropoda; class Insecta; order Coleoptera; family Scarabaeidae; genus Dermolepida; species Dermolepida albohirtum. Next base: position 464,103 of record JAVIWB010004751.1, on the reverse strand, counting down.
GAATGCCTAGAGCTTCACTTTTTATCAAAAATTTACGAAATTTACTATTAATAAAATCATATCTTCGAATTGATATGAAAATCTTTTTCAGTTAATCAACCTATTTTCGTTTTTTTTTATTTTATTAAGTAGCTTAAATATGTAACAGTGTAAGAGTGATATGGAGAGTTGTCTGTAGTTTTATATAGATATATCAAAATATCTGATAAAATTGTCGATTACTCAGCTATTCTCACCTTAATGATAATATAACAAATGTATTAAAATATATTTTTGTTTGTCAAGACACGCGGAAGAATTTCTTAAAGTGTCAAACCATGAAACCAATGACAAAAGGGAATGATTTTTAAATGTTATGTCAAGTCAACTTTTGTAAGTATCCTGACAAAGTGATATTGAAATTAAAAGATTTTTTGTAGCTTTGGTAACAATTCGAATAGTGAAGGATCAGTGATTTAAAATTCTACTGTCACGCCCCTCTATACACTATACCCCAGTGAAGATAATAGCACAAAGGCCCGTATTGTTACCTTCAAAAAGAATTAATAATCATTCGTTACTCCTGGGGAAGGAACTAGCTAGTTAATTCGGTACGTAGGGGTGGGTTCTTATATAAAAGTTCTTAGGGCGCTACACCATTAATCCCTAGAAATACCCTTGCTAATGCTGAAACACACGGGTTCTCAAATATGTGCCAATGACAAAATTTATGGTAACACAAAGTAAAACACTAAAGGTGGTAACGGAAGAAAATCCAAAGTCACTTTTAAACTATTTGTTAATTTGTTAGCATGTAATCAATGACTAAATAAGCAACCCTGGTATATAAGTTCTCAGAAATGTTAATCCCAATACTAGCATGTAATCAATTACTGAATGACCAACACTTCAGTAATACTAATCTAAAGATTGCCACGTAATCAAAAATATTACTCTAATTATTAGTCAGTGATCGATGACTTAAATGTTTAATACTACTAATATAAATCTATAGTAATATTGATTTAATTGTTGTTATGGTTACGTAATATGACTCTTATTATTAGCAAGTAACCAATGACTTGAATTACGTGGGCAAGGCGAAAAGTTCTCGGCCTGACAATGAAAGACTGCGATTTAAATTTAAAAAATGATTTTATTTTTCTACATAATCTCCCTTGAGTTCAACACACTTGGTCCAGCGTTTTTCTAACATCAGTATTCCTTCCCGAAAATGAGAGTCTGGAAGGCTGTCAAAATATTCTTCTACGCTCCTTTAAACTTCTGCGTTGGATGTGAATCGCTTTCCAGAAACAAATTTTGGGATAGATGGAAGTCTGAGGGTGCCAAATCAGGAGAATAGGAAGGATGGCCGAGCAAATCGTATCCCAAATAACGCAATTTTCCCATGGCCAACGCACCCTTGTGTGCAGGTGCGTTGTCCTGACGAAAAATGATTTTTTTCTTCTTCAAACCAGGTCTCTTCTCGCGAATTTTATCATCCAGCTAGTCGAGAAGGTTAGAGTAATATGCGCCTGTAATTATTCTTCTTAACAAGATTCCTTTTGCATCTCAAAACACGCTGGTCATGACTTTTCCGGCAGATGCGATCGACTTCGCTTTCTTTGGCGCTGAGCCACTGGCTTCCACCCACTGTTTCAACTGCTGTTTCATTTCTGGCGTGTAGTGGTGGACCCCTGTCTTATCCATGGTGACAAATCGCCGCACAAAATCGGTCGGATTCTTGTTAAATCGGTCCAAAGAATGCTCCGAAAATCGTTTGCGCATTTGCTTTTGATCGACATTCAGCAAATGCGGCACCCATTTTGCGCAGAGCTTTCTCATCTCTAATTATTTGTGCAAAATGTTTCGCACCCTTTCTTCCGATATCCCCACAGCCTCAGCTATCTCACTCACTTTCACTCGCCTATCATCCAACACAATATCATGTACTTTTTCGATGATTTCTGATGTGGTTGCGGTTTTTGGCCGTCCTTCACGTGGGTCATCTTCGAGGGACGTACGACCACGTTTAAATTCAGCTGCCCACTTTTTAACGATTAACGTCTAAGGAGCAGAGTACCCGTACCCGTACTTTTGTCAATTTCGGATGAATTTCCATAGGGGTTAAACCATCCAAAACAAATAATTTTATAACAGCACGATATTCAAGGTTATCCATTTAAAAAAATAACACCCACGACGTCTACTACAAAAATTCTTGCAAACAAACTACTTGAGAGAACAAGTTGAAAGTTTTCAAATGAACTAAAGACACATGCAGCCACGCAGGAAACATAAATTTCTGTTAATTGTAACGCCATCTCTGTGTCAGGCCGAAAACTTTTCACCTTGCCCACGTAGTATAGATTTTCAGTAATATTAATCTCAAAATTTGGTAAATATTCAATAATATTGGATGAGCAATGCTAGTACATAAGTCTTATGCTAATATCATTTTAATTAGTGGCAAGTTGTCAACAATATTAGATGAGCAATACTAATACATAAATCTTTAGTAATATTAATCTAATTATTGACATGTAGTCAATAATATTACCCTAATTATTGGCATGGAATCAATAATATTAAACGGGCAATACTACTATACCCTTTCCTTTAACTTACGAGTTCTCTCATGGGGTTAAACTAGATACGTTTGCAGTTTACATGAATCATACAATTGTATCTATGCCTTACTAAATTTTACAAAAGTAACTTCAGTATTGGCTGAAAGTGAATTTACTAAATAAGATCGATACAAACAATCAAGTTCCACTATCTTCAATATTTGACAAAATAAGATATAAATTAAGATTTGGACATCTTAGTTATTCTTTAACTAACCAATAAAGTTATTCCTCGACCACTCTTCCATATATTCTAATGATTAAACTAATAAATGTTAAACTACCTTAATGCACGTTCATGGATGTTGCATAGATGTTATCCGGCAATGTCTTTTGGAGGCTGTCAAAACACTGCATAGCCAGATGTCCAAATGAAATGATTTAGAAATTACCAAGTATTCCTCAATGGATGCAGAAGGTTTAATTAATTAGCAGTCCATAAATGCGAAGATAGTTACTGAAACCACCTACTGATTGGTGTGGTACTTAAAATAGCTCTATGGCAACTCTACTTTTAAAAGAATGCACAGCTATCGAAGCGGCAAATTTCAAAGGAATACGATAGCAAATAGTAAAATAAAGTAACAATAATTAATATTCCTATCTTAAAGGTCTTGGAGAATCTCCAAAATTAACTTTCCTATGTAACAGGTGTTGCATAGGAACGACGAATATCCGCATACTTCGCGAATATTCGTCGGATAAAATTCTCAACAACTCCGAAATAATATACCACGAATTGTAACTTAAACGAACTATAATCCACCATCGAAATCTCTAATTACCACATAATAAGAAAAATAGTATCGAAGAAATGAACCATTAGTTTTTTACTCTATTTCTAACTAGACTTAAGGCATTAGCATCGAGAGAGCGCTACTGATATCACAAAGGAAAAGGATGATCTAAGCTACTAGCGTTCATATATTCACAAAAAGTTATTATATTACCACATACAACGATGTACACAAAATTTGTACTGATGACAAAATGAGCATGCAACATTATGTTAAAAGTGTTGTACAATTATCCTGACCGAATGATCGCTGTATACAATAATAATAACAATAACAATAATATACTTTATTGCCCAGCAGGTCAAGCCCAGTTACGGGACATAATATAAAGAAAGATAATACAAAGTTCAGGCAATAAATAAATAGACTCAATATATAATAAATCTAATCCAAAAATATATGCTTATCTACTAAAAAGGTTAAAAAATTTTCAAAAAATACTCTAATATAGCTTCAATGTCGATTTCCAGTGAATATGTCGATGTATACATCATCAGCGTTCTCTACCATATAAATTAATGTAGATTCCCAAAAAATATTTTCCCTCGGCGTCTGATAAACAAATGTAAAAGATCATTAAAATTAATCGCAGAAAGTAAGTCAGGACTATTAATCTAACTGATTAGTTTATGCGCTATGTTGCCTTCTTCGTTCCGACAAAAATTGAATGCTATATTCCAGTAGAGGAATATACTCTATTCCTCTATCCGGATAAATATCAAAAGTTTTGTGGCATAGAGCTTTAAAAATATACTTTGAATTTGTTCTACAGCAAATTTTTGAGTATCGTAAGAAGGAAATTCAAGCTTGCTTCTAACAAAAGCGCTGAGAGATACGTACATAAAATATGTAATTTGAAATTCAAACATCTATTAAATAGTATTTCAATATCTATCACTGAATCAATTTTCAAAAGTGTATGTCAATTTATAAAATAAGAGAAAGGAAAATGTGTCAGTTTTCTTATAAAAAAGAATACATTTATCAATATTCGAAGGCGAACAATTAACAACCGAATAATCAGTGATAAAATTATTATTTTCCTGTAGGCAGATAACATCCACATTAGACCATACTAGATTAACAATTTTAATATCAGCATAACCTAAGGCATTGGAAGACAAAGTTATAAGTCGCTTATAAAAAGTAAGTATAATAGAGGACCAAGATTCGAACTTTGTGGAACCCTGGCGGTAGATCTAAAGACATTGAACGAGTAGCAATAATTATTTATAATATATATATATATATATATTATAATTTCAGGTACGACCTTATAAGTCTAGAATTCGCAAGTAGCAATTATAGAAAACATAGTTGCTCCTGATTGTTCAGGTACGACCACATAAGACTAAGAAGACAAGGAGAAAAAATAAAATAAGTAAGCTTATTTAACAACACTAAATGAGATAATATTAAATTCACTAAAAAAATAATAGACCTGAGGAGAAAAAAGAAATTAAACACTGGTGAGTTTGGTATTATTAACGATTTTATTCTCGGACTGTGACTTGTACCGTCTTGTGATACAGCAAAGAATTAAAAACCAGTACCTCCCTTTCATGAACGAAACCGTAGTTGAAGAGATTTTATAAATCGAAACGCATCGTCAACAAGATATCACTAACATTAGAATTCATTCTCATACGGCACCTATGGCGAGTTTGCCAAGTTACAAAAGCGCGTCTATTATACATTGTGAAAATATAGTTATCCCTTTGGCAAGACGAATACGCACATTGCTTGAACGAGAGAGGGAGGTAATGTTTCTTCATTTAAATTTTTTTGTTAATATGTGTTGTATAATTACGTCCTGTTGTTTGTTTACTTGTATACTTGCATACCTTTCACCTTTTTGGTAGACGGAAAACAGCCTTATTATAAAAGTGTGGAGCCATTTCTGCGCAGAATGTCGGTATAGTCAGTTCTGAACAAAGTCCGCGAGGGAATTTTGTTGGTTGAGTATATGGAAAAAGGTACTGCAATTATCGATTATGTTGAAGATTAAATAGCAACAATTAAAAAAAATCTGAAAACTACCATTAAAGCGAAAAGACCTCAAAATGAAATTGTATTGCAAGAGGTTCAAAAGTTTTTGGAAATTGTTAAGGAAGGTGATTTCCTGAAGTTGAAATATCTAACTTTCTGAATACCCCCAAATGGTATAGCTGGTCGGTCGTCTAAGAACTTATGTTTGCAGAAAGTCAAATCTGTTTCATCGAATGGTATATTTTATTCGTATGAGTATCCGATTTTTTATGCCAGCCGGGTACACACTCTTCAGGTCTTCTATTTTTCAACAGCAGTACTTGGCAAAATACACGTATGTAATCACAAACCCAAAATCTTTTTTTTTTAATAAAAATACGTGAATTTTATTTTTCAATACTTCCTTGCATTTTAACTTAGGTAAATGTATACATACTCACTAATGCAAAATCGTATTAGCGTCCATTCATTCATAGATAATGCTTCTAATACATCGATACTTAAATTTGCAGAACCTGTCTGTCATAATAGAATTGAGAACTTCTAGAAAGGCCAGCAGAGTAACAGATTTAACTAAGCTTTTCGGACATTTTATCCAAAAAAACAAGTACTACAAATGAACACCTAAATAAAGCTAATACTTCATAAACCATAAGTACGGAAAGTTATGATAAATAACTAAATGTAGCTTCCCATTTATTTTCCCTTCGCCGCTTCGTATTAACTGTGTAACACATTATATAAAACACTCAACGCGCAAGTTCGTCTAGTCATGGCGACGATAGGACCTTGTCCAAACAAACTGTAATTACTAGGAGTCGTCGAAAACTCATGTTGAGTATCAAACGAAGGGCGACAAAGGCAAAATGATGTCTGAGAAATTGTGAAGTGGAACGAGTTCATAGCTTATAATTATGGCAACAATTAATGCAGTATGAAAAGCGAAAAGTAGCTATTACATGCTAGTACAGTCACTATTGCTGAATCGAATAATTTGTAATTTAATTGTATGTGTAACCACTACATCAATAAAGTGATTGAGAAGGTAAACCGAACAAAAAGTAATGCAGTCTCTACAAAGTCATACTTTGTAATTAGAAAAAATGATCAACATTGAAAAAAAATATTTTCCATTTGTGCGGAGTTTCTGCAGTTTGCATTTAATCGAAAATTATTAAACAATACATGTGGATGACTTTGCAACAATACAATGAACGCAAATGTTTTAATTGAAATTTTTGCATTCGGCAATATTAAAATTAAGATATTTTATTTTATTTAGAATGTAAAGGGTGTTCCAAATTTCGCCAAATGGCTTCCTCTAGCAGTTCCACAGACGTCCACTCTTTTGTTAAAATTTTTGACATTTTAACATAATTGAGGCTCTCACCAATGACACGAATAATTTCATCTTTCGAAGCAGGAATTGATTGTGGATTGTTTTTATAAACCTGACTTTTCACAGAAAATAGTCTAACGGTGTCAAATCACATGATCTTGGTGGCCAATTAACATCACCGTTTCTTGAAATTACACGTCCAGAAAATTTTTCTCAGAATAAATCAATTGATTCGTGTGCAAAGTGTTGTGTAGTGCCATCCTGTTCAAACCACAAAATTTGGCTGTCATCCGACGATATCGATCACCATTGACAATTAGAGCTTTACCAGCAGCTGACCATAATGCACACCAAACAGTAACTCGTTTAAAATGCGTAGGTTTCTCATGAATAATTTGTGAATTTTCCTCACCCCAGATACGGCAATTTCTTTTATTAACATAGCCACCAAATTCAAAATGCGCCTCACCGGAAAACATTATTTTTTGAGAAATATCATGATGTTGATCCAAGTCCAAGTTGTGAACGTCGTCTAATGGACATTTCAGGATCTTCAGCAACACTTTCACGAACCAAACCAATATTTTCTTGTGAACGACCACTACGACTGTATTAGTCACTTTTTTTATCTTCCACGGAACCGGCCTCTTGAAATTTTTTAGTAATTCGATCAATAGTGCTTTCAGATAGACAATTATGTAAGCCATAAAGTAATTTTCTAAAAACTCTTCACAGAACGCTGATTTTCATAAAATAATTCGACAATTGTAACGCAATGTTGTACCGTGTACGAAGCCATTTTTAAAAATGTCATACATCACACTTTTTAAATGCCCACATACCCAGACAAATTCAGTGCGACATCTATATTTTATTTATTCTTAAAGAAAACCGCGCAATTTGAAACACCCTTTACTTTATGTACGTTGTGCTTTTTATGTACATATATTGTTGAATGTTTTATGTAAATTGTGATGTTTTTATGTAGTAATTACATTCGCTTTTCTTATTATACGCAAATTAACGCACATGTACTGGTACGCCAGGAGACCAAGATCGACTTACTTGACCGGCTGCGTCACGGTTGCTACCAGGTAGTTGCATGGTTTCCACAATATGGCCAAGATTGACAGTCTCGAACATTTTCACTCTGTTGGTGGTGCATGGGTACCTCGATACCTTGAACACGAAGTGAGGTGGTTGAACTCTTTTCATTTCGTACGTATTTGAACTGATATTTATTCGTATACGAGATGTGGCAAATAAATAGCGAGGCAGGAGTGAGAAATGTTATTTATTGCATATAAACTTATATTTAGCTTGTATTACCTTCAACATACTTTCTTCCCTTATCTATACACCGCTGTATACATATCTTTCATTGTTCAAACCAATACTGTACTTCATCAGTTGTCAGCCTCTTCAACAAGTTCAGTAGACTGAAAATACAGTAGGTTCTCTGTATAACGGACAGTTACGCTTTTATATAAAGCTGTCTATTGTTCAGAGATGTCCATTGGTGGGAGAAAAACAAAAGTATAAATAATTTTTAATTAATTTATTCTTACAACATACTTAAAACTAACATATTTAAAAAAAACCTGAAACTTTAGTTTGTTTCAGATTTTCAATTCTTCTTTTTACAGTTTGTGTTTCTACATTGCCTACTATCTCAGCAACTTTTTCTCCTTGACTAATATCGCCAGAGAAGAAAAAGGAGTTTCGAATATCCTTTAGCTTTTCATAGGCTTCGTTAATATTTATAGTTTCTGAAATAATATCGTTATCAAGCTCACTGTCGCCATCACGTACATTAGGACTGTTTTAAAATTCACACACACACCCTTGTACACTAACATCGGGATTCTCGGTATGTAAATTATCATCAATTTGTGCATACGATAATATGTCAGGATAGGGTTTACAAAGTTCTGACAATGACACACCGTCTTCAGCACTGAAGAATATATCCTCGCAAATATCCTCGGCATTCCACTCACCAGTTCCAGCTTTAAGAAAACATTTGTTGATAGTTTCAACGCTTTCAGTTTTCCAAGCAGTAATGGTCCATATTAGAGCACTGTGAATGTTAATGATTTTTTCTATATATTCGGTGGATTCACAATGATCCATAGACGATAAAAGTCTCTTCACTAAAAGCTTGCTGTAGTTGGTTTTAAAATTATTGATAAACCCTTGATAAAATGGTTGACAATAAGAGGTAGTGTTTGGGGGCAAAAATATTAGTTTAACATTTCGCAACTCAAGTTTTGAGTATGACGGCGTTGTCTAAAAATAAAAGAACTTTCCTATTCCGCTGTTGCATTTGTCTATCAAATTTGGTTAACCAAATTGTCATAATTTCCCTCGTCATCCACGCTTTTTTATTAGAATACCACTCCACTGGCAACTTCTTTACGTTTACTCCTCTAACGTATCGTAGATTCCTACTTTTCCCAATTACTAAAGGTCTTACCATTTCTCCAACCATATTCACACACAAGACAATAGTTAATATTTCCTTAGCAGCTTTGCCACCCGAACATTTTCACCAGATTTTGTTTGGCAAAGCCCGGAAAAAAGTCCAGTTTCATTTGCATTAAAAATGTCTTTCGGTGAGTGTTCCTTTGTGATAGTTATCAACTGTGTGTATGTTCCCTTTAATTCTCTTTTCATATTTGGAAAGAATCTACGAGCCGTTCTTCCACAAATCCGGTCTTTTCTTACTTACTATTTCCTTCGGCTTAATTAGAAATACTTTTTAATATTTCTGATTAACAGTTTGACCCTCATGTACCCAGCGAGCCATAACTCCCTTGATATCGAGAAAAAAGATCAGAATTGCCTTCAATTTCGACTTTCTTATTGGTGCTTTTTTCTGCCTTGGCGACATACTGGAAAATCCAAGTTTCATCACGTGATGATTTTTGGGAGCAAGTCTGGTTCTTCCGTACGTCGTTCTATAATGTCAGAGCAAGTGTTCATCCGAATATGTTTTTGTTCCTGAGTGAGGTTTGTCGGTACCATTTTTGCACAAACTTTTGTCATATTTAATTCATCATGCAAAATGTGTCTTACTGTTTCTTCGTTAATATTTACCATACCGACAATCATCCGAATGCTCAGACGTCGGTCTTTCCGCACAGTTTCATTAATTTTCTGAACGCACCCTTCAGTTCTTGTAGTCACAGGTCGACCAGGACCTTCATCATCTTCTATCTTTTCCCGACCTTCAAAAAACGGTTTATTCCATTCAGACACTCGCGCACGTGACATAACATTATCGCCAAACAGGTCCTTTAACATTTTTAAGTTACTTGTTCGCGATTCTTTTAATTCGACAAGAAATTTCAGGTTAATTCGCTTTTCACTACGTTGTCACCATTCAGAGTTGTACATTTCTACCAGCGTTTCTTGACCGTTCAAAATCCTTTCTTGTAGGACTTAGCAGAATGCGTCGTTTTCGGTGAAATAGATGGGATAGAGGCAAAATTTCAAAGCCACATCGCTTCGATTCCTCAACCCCACCTCGAGATGAGGGAGCAGGTGCATTGCCCGCAAGAAGACGGACGCTTCTGGTCATTATACGGTTCCTTGGTTAGTGCATTATGCTATTGGTTCAGCAACGTAGACTAATATACACTAGTGATGGTCCGGCCTTTCTGTAGGTAGTCTGTTAAGATGATCTTTCCTGCAGACTCTTGCATCTTAACCTTCTAGGGGGATGTGAGTCTTTGTGCTTCCATTTCATGCGCATCTGTTTGCTCTCTGGCTTTTATTGATAGATCCAAGTTTCATTCATAGTCACGAGGCGACCAAAAAATTCTCTTCGTCTTAGTCCAAAAGATTAAACATCTCCCTTGACAGGTTTCGCCACGTTTGCTTCTGAGAAAGTCTGTAATCATGGACCCCAGCATACTAACACATTCGACATGTGCAGTTTTTCATAAATAACTTTCCTTACACTTCCGTAACTAAGGTCACTCTCATTTGGATGGTTACTCCACGGTTTAGTAGGATATAATTCCTCAGCTTTCTTTAGTGACACCGTCGTTCGTGAGTGACGGTCTTTCACTTATTGGATCGTCTGCGGAGCCAGTTGGAAATTTCCTTTCCACCTCACAAGTGTCATGTGAGAGTTTCCATAAACCTGTATTATTTCATCGTGTAACTTTTCAAATGAAGGAACTTAATCACTTTCAAGTATGCATATTTCAACAGCGGAATATCTAATGCAATTAGTAAGTTTTTCAGAGATAAAAAATTGAACAACATTGCTTCTTTGTAGGGTTTAAATTACTCTGGTTATCCGATTTGGAAGAACATTCCTCTTTTCCTCAATATATGTTAAAATCATAGACTTATACTCATGCGAAATCATATCACCCCCTACTTCGATGCTCGTTTTTATATGTTTAACGCAAAATCTATTTTCTTTTCAATAAAAGAACTCTACGCACTAGAAAACACACTTCACTAGATTCTACTGAATCAAAAATTAGTCGGAGAGTTCCAGCGATATTTTTCACTCGTAATCATATTCTGCTGAAGAAGTTAAATTTCTTAACATGCGTATTCCCAATAAGTAGTTATCATCTTCCTCTATATTCTCCTCTATTTTCTGGAATAATTTCCCCATTAGCACAATTCAAAGCATCGGACCAATCAACAATTCTTGTAGACAACCCCTATCCATTAGTCTCAACATTTTACTTTCCATTCTCTTTTGACCAGGATGTCCACTATCACCTAATGCCACATTTTTATGTCTAATGTAATTACAACGCATATCTTCTTCTTCTTCTTATTTAGGTGTGTACGTATTAGCTTCTAAATATTTTTTGCCTTGTCTACGTTTCTTTAGTCTCCAAATTGCCTCTCTAAGAGGATTTTTTGTCAGTCCAGTTCAGAAGCTTTCTTGAGCAGAGCTTCTCTCTTAAGTAAATTGGACAGATTCTTTTATTTGGATTGCCACGCTACGCGCATTCCTTCCAAATCTCCAAGAATGTTGATATGTACATATTCATCACTTTTAACCAAGTTCTTCTATTTTTCTTTTAGTAACTAAATGGGAACCCATATGTACCAGACAATCTCCTGGTAAATACCTTTCCATTAGGACCGCTTTGGTTACCTTCTCGTTTCTCATCCACTCTGGCTTCCTTCATTCTTAAATATATATCACGAACTGTCTGTTTGTTTTCAGTGTTCCTTGTCATATCTTATACACCTCTTTGGTTCTCCTTGGAAGTATCTTGTCTCAAAGTCTAGAAATTCTACCGCTTAGATTTGTTGTTATTTTGTAGGCGTTGCCCATTTTTCTTTTTTCACTAGGTCTTGATTCCATCAACACTTTTTCTGCTTACAATCATTTTTTTTGAGAGATGGACTTATTGCAAATTCCTTGACACAAATATGCTTCTCGAACTTTTTCCTCTTCGCCTTATGACTGGACTCGCCTATTTAAGTTCTTTGAAATGCTTCCCAGTCAACTCTGTCCTATATACCCATTGTTTGAGTGTCTAGACAGAATATTTTTTAATAAACTAAATAATAAACTACTGGTTACTTGCATTTTTCGATTATATTTTATTCAGGTTGTCGAGAAATCATATTGACTTTGCTACCTCTACCAAATACGAAATATAACAAAAAAGATAAACGCTACGAGTGTTTATCTTTTTTGTTAGTACAATGTAATAGGACGTCACAATATTGTAAACCTCAAAGCCCTTTAGGCAATACTGAAGCAGTGGATCAACAAAACATGTTCGTTTTCCCTATTAGTTAATATCTCTAATAATAGGAGTACCATGTGCAGAAAGAAAGAAAAGAAAACTAAGCTCAATACAAATTTATTGTGCGATCAACGTTTTAATTGACAAAGTATAGAGTTTTGTCAATCAATTTCAAATAAGTATTTAAACCAAGTTATTATAATTGAGTTAACTATAACATAACTTCTTTTCTCCTTCTATAAGTATAGTTGGTTGACTTACAAAATTATACAATAATGCATTGTGGCCCTAATTGGACGCTTTCCAAATACAATAACCATAGAGTACATAAACAAAATAATTGCAATGAATTTCACATCAAAATAAAATTCAGATCTCGAATGATTACTAATTAATTTAAACACTGAACTGTGGGTTACTTGGAAACACTCGTTTAAATGAAATAAAGAAACGAAACTATAAGAGTTAGCTGAGGGCTAACTAACTGCTTGTCGACGAGAAAAATGAACAATCGAATGTAAACAGTGCAACGAGCCCTGAGTTAAATAAAAGTGTACACAGGAGTGTAAGCGATAGCTGAGTGTAAATACTGAGTTGTTAATTGCAATGCACTTGGTTGACACACATAAAGCCAAGAAGTTAATGAAAGTACTTTCTAAGTTGCTAAGCTATCTGTTGACACAAAAGCTAAACACAGATATTAATTTTACTGCTTAGCTGAATTAGCGAAGATATAGATTCCTTCTGTTAAGTTGTCTGTCTTTAATAAACTTTTACTGGGCTCAAATATGTCTATATCTGGACTGTACGATCATAAATGGTCTCGAACTGAACGGTACGGTAAAACATAAATGCAACCGCTGTCATCTTAATCTTTAGAATTAACTGATCACAACAAATTAATAAATATAAAAAAAGATCGTACGAACGTTTGTATCCCAGGTATTAGTTCTATGATGATGAACTATGATGGAACTGGTAAAATGTCTAGGTTATGAGCGTCTTGATTAAGCTCTGTCTTCTCAATTTGATGGGAGTGGGATGTTTCACATACACCTTCATTCCATCACTCCATCTGTACGTTTAATTTACGTCAAAATATGGTAAACTTAAAAAATCCTGAGGTTATAGTAGAACAAGAAACAAAAGAATGTGGGCCCTATGAAATACAAAGTTTTAGCATACAAACTTCCAGTAACCGTTGAGGGTAACAATATCAACATTTAATAGCATCTCTTCAATAAAATATGTTACCAATATAAATTCAGCTTTAAATTTCCGTACACCACGTGCAATGGAGTTTTTTTTATCAACCCGGGTCGACTAACTTTACCATAAGGTCGACAACATTACGTAACCTGCTTGCTTAAATCCAACTATGGTTGATAGGAACACGGGCAATAGGGACACAATAAGCCTCATTACTTAATCAAAAATTATATCACTGTAATGGCGTTAGAGCAGAAACTTGTATTTTCTTTGAAATCTGATGTAAAAGAGACATTATAGCGCGCCATTTTCTATTCATAATGTCAAGCATAAGCAAAAAAGTAAATGCTAAGATCATGACCAAATAATTACAAAACCACCTGGAAAAATGTTCAATCAATGCAAAGATAAGTCACAGGATTTGGTAAATTAAATGCTGGTAATTAATATAAGAAGATTAAAAACTTCAACGGAATCTAGAAATCCATTGTAATATTTCGCTCTCACCGATATGAGAAGGTGTTAAGAGTACTAAGGACAATAAAAAGATATTTATTCCAACATAACGTACAGGTGGAATTTTGTTTGTATCAACTTACTCTGTTCAAATTCTTACGTTTAGATATTATATACAATGACCTAACATACGCAGTTCTTTCTAAATATTCTATTTTTCCTATAATATATCTTCGAAGAAATCGATTACATGCACATTTACACAAACATATTTAAAGAAAATAAGCAAAATTTACTTTCATCTGATTTCCGGTCTGGAGCGGCGGCTTCGATAATTCTGTTATCGGCGTTCCGTCATCACTTGTATGAAATATCTTCAGGGCAATTTTGTTTATTAACATAGTCACCATATTCAAAATGTGCTTAATCGGAAAACGAAATGAACGACGTTTTAAATAATGGCTTCAGTTCCTCTGTTATTTGAACCTTATATGCCTTCAGAGCTAAATCCTTGTGTAAAATACGTCATGTTGTTAATCCACTTAGTCCAAGTTGTTGGGAACGTCGTCTAATGGACATTTCAGGATCTTCAGCAACACTTTCACGAACCAAACTAATATTTTCTTGTTAACGATCACTACGACTGTATTTTTCACTTTTTTGATCTTCCACTGAACCGGTCTCTTGAAATTTTTTAATAATTCGACCAATAGCGCTTTCAGATGAACGATCATGTAAACCATAAAATTCACGTAATTTTCTAAAAACTCTTTTCACAGAAGGCTGATTTTCATAAAATAATTCAACAATTTGAACACGTTGTTGTACCGTGTACGAAGCCATTTTTATAAATGTCATACATCACACCTTTTAAATGCCCACATACCCAGACAAATTCAGTGCGCCATCTATGTTTTATTTATTCTTAAAGAAAACTGCGCAATTTGAAACACCTTTTAGTTTATGATTATACCGTATTGTCCATACATTTTTTACGTCTTTATACAGTAAGCTATGAATGTGACTACAACATTACCAATTATAGCTACTGTCTATTCTTTAGATCTTTCTTTTATATAATGTTTTTATTTCTTATTTTATTAAGTTCATGTACATTTTCAACACATACCTTTACTTGAATTTTATTGTACAATTAATTATGTTCTTATATCAAACAGTAATCCAAAAATTATACTGCAATATGTCTCCACAGTTAATTATTTCAATCTATATGTTTTAGTAGTTTACCGAACAGACCCAACCCGGAGTACGGTATCTTTACAACTACTAGAGCTACCCTTTCGATTCGACAAACCCGTTTGACACTGCAAGCTCTGTCGACCCGACCATTTGTCTGGTTGTCTTGCAATTAGTGATCTTAAAAAGGTCAATTATACTATTTTCCGTATACTGGAGGCTACTTACGATGCACATATGCTATATACTATAAATTCTATAAAGAGTTGGGAGTGCAACTGTTTTTATTAATTTGTAGCATATTTTGTTATATACATATGTCACAAGTATTTTACTTAATTTAGAATCTTATAATTAAACAATAGGTACATAAATGGTTTGGCAAAAATTACTACTGACTTGCAGGCATTAATTGTTTCTCTTGCATTTTTAATTACACAAAATAATTATGGATTCTGAATTTGAATTCAACGTGGATACACGTTGAATATTGCATGGTAGACTTTATCTAGTAATTTGCTATTAGATAACAATAATGTTTTGTATTATCCAACAACACATCTACTTAAAGGATTCAACAAATTGGAGCGAATATCTGAAAATGATATATGTAGATAGATATTGTTTCAAATGTAAAATTCTACTTGTATATGATATTGGTTGTCGAAATATTACAATCAATTTCTAGGTTCCGTTAAAATTTTTAATCTGATGCTAATTACCACCATTTAATTAACCAAATCCTGTGACTATTGGCTTTGTATTGATTGAAAATTTTTCCAAGTGGTTTTGTTTATTATCTGGTCATAATCTTAGCATTTACTTTTTGGCTTATGCCTGAAGTTATAAAAATATAATGGGGCGCTCGAATCTCTCTGTTCTACATTAGATTTCAAAGAGAAACCAAGTTTCTGCTCTTACGCCATTCTAGTGATTCAATTTTTGATTAAATAATCAGGATTACTGTGTGGGAAGAGTTAATTACTTTCCTATCAACCATAGTTGGATTTTAACAGGTTACGTAATTTTATCGAACTTATGGTAAAGTTAGTCAACCGGGGTTGATAAAAAAAACTCCATTGCACGTGGTGTACTAAAATTCAAGATTGAATTTACATTGGTTGCTTATTCTATTGAAGAGATGCTATTAAATATTGTTATTGTTACTCTCAACGTTAACTGGAAGTTCGTATACTAGAACTTTGAATTTCATGGTGGCCTAATTCCTTCTGTCTCTTTTCCTACTTTAACTTCAGGGTTTTTTTAAGTTTACCCCATTTTGTTGTAAATTAAACGTACAGGTGGAGTGAAGATGTTTGTAAAAACTCGCACACCCATCAAATTGAAAAGACAGAGCTTAGTCAACACCCTCAAGGGGTAACATAGACATTTGCCAGTTCCATCAAGATTTACGGAAGAACTAATACCTAGGATAAGAAAGTTCGTACAATTTTTCCTTATATTAATTTGTTGCGATTAATCAATTCTAAAGACTAAGAGGACAGGGGTTGCATTTACGTGTTACCGTACAATTTAGTTCGAGACCATTTAAGATCGTACAGTCCAAATGTAGAATTATTTGAACCCAGTAAAAGTTTATTAAAGCCAGGCAACTTTGTAGAAGGAATTTATGAATTAATTAATTCAGTAAAACAGTAGAATTAATATCTTTACTTAACTTTCGTGTCAATAGACAGCCTAGTAATTTAGAGAGTACCTTCATTAACTTCTTGGCTTTTGTGTGTTAACCAAGGGCATAGCAATTAACAACTCACTATTTACGCCCAGTTATAGCTTACACTCCTGTGTACACTTTTGATTATCTAAGGGCTCGTTGCACGGTTTACATTTGAGTGTTCATTTTTCTTGTCGACAGGAAGTTAGTTAGCCCTCAGTTAACCCTTATAGCTTTGTTTCTTTATTTCGTTTGAACGAAAGTTTCTAAGTAACCCACAGTTCAGTGTTAAAAGTAATTAGTATTAATTCGAGATCTGAACTTTATTATGATGTGAAATTGATTGCAATTATTTTATTTGTGTTGTATTTAGAAAGCCACCAATTAGGGGCACAACGTTTTATTGTATAACTTTGTGTGTGAACCAATTATATTTATAGAAAGGGAAAAGATGTTATTTAATAGTTAACTCAATTATAATAACTTACTTTAAATACTTATTTGAGATTGATTACGAAACTCTATACTTTGTCAATCAAAATGTTGATCACTCAATAAATGTGTATTGAGCTTAGCTATCTTTTCTTTTTTTTCAGCACAAAGTACCCTCGTCATCAGGGATATTAACTAACAGGGAAAACAAACTAATTTTGTTGATCCACTGCTTCAATATTGGCAAAATGGCTTTGAGGCTTATAATATTGTATTAACATGAGCCTCTCCTACTTTCCGCATTTATTTAGAGCTAGTTAGGATACTTAAAGTTAAGCGAGAGAATCGCTGGCAGATTAGAATACAAGCGTTGATTTAAAGTTCTATTAAGTGCAGGACAGCATGTTGCAATATATACATAACAAGAGTTAGCGTACGTCCTACGAAGTAAAGTGAACAGTATTCGACAAAGACTCCTGAGGATAGTAATTGAAATTTTACCGAAACATGGTACAAGTCCTTTATAGAGAAGAAGCACACCTACGTGAGGCGAAACGCCAAACCATGCGAACACATATTTCATCGGTGAGGACCACATATATATAGTAATTAAGTGTTCATACATGGTAATTAGGTGTTTTATTAATAAAGAAAGAAAAATCAGTGACTCAACTCAACAGGTGTTACCAGGTAGTTTAACAAACTGTTAAATAAGTTGAAATATACAAAAGAAAATCGTTATAATACGATATGGACACACAGTATCATGATATAAGAAAATATATATTTATCTTTCACGGCAGAAAACATATTAACTCTTGATACTATGAATACAATAAATAAGTAATTACATCAAAAAACAACAAAAACTTGATATTATGATCCTCCAAGTATATGTATAGCTGGTCCGCACGATATACATGTGTGTATATACACTCCGCGCAACATGAATAGGACCAACTGCATATATGACATTTGTAGTTGGTATAAACATGGTAGCGCGCTGGAATTGTTATTTTCGAAAATACAATGCAAGTTTGATAAAAAGATGTATGTAGGTACCAAATATAATTTTTGTAAAAGTCAGTGCAAATGTATTGTTACTAATGACAATAAGTAGAGTAATTAAACGCCACTTGAATACGACCAATCTACAAAATAAAAGATTCGTCTGCAATAACAAAATACTTTATTGTTCAATAATGAGTACTTTTGCCATTATTTCTTATAACCTCAAATAGTCGGGATTAAGGAATGGAATTATACAAGGTTCTCAAGTAGTCAACGAAAGTTCCGCCCAACTTCGTTTCAGCGCCTGCTCTAGTTCGTCAGCGCAACTGAATTGGGTAGCATTGGATTACAATTTACGCGACAACCATCCCCAAACATTTTCTATGATGTTCAGGTCGGGGAGAGCGATGGCCAATCGAGAACCTCCATGCCTTGTTCTTGAAACCAGAACGTCGAACAATGCGCGCGGTGTGAATACTGGCATTATCCTGTTGGAAAATAAATGGCCCACCTGCCATAACGTTGGAAAATTTGTCTTTCATCTGTTGCAGCAGCTGGACGTACTTTTCCGAATTCTGTCTGCCCTTCACTATTACTAAATCAACAGGTCCGTTATAGGAAACAGCTCCCCATACCATGACTGAACCAACATCGGCTCGCCTTCGTGACTGAATCACTTCATCTTTACGTAAATCGTGGAAATTTAATTTAACCCATCCGGGCCATCTAAATTAAACTTCTTTTCGTCAGTGAAAATAACAGTTTGCCATTCTCTTGTCCACCCCATTTTTGCTTGAGCAAACTGAAGACGTGCAGTGCGCTGAAATTCCCTTAAAGGAGGCCCTCGTTTAATTTTCAAACGTTTTAAATGCGGACAGGTCTTCAGTAACTTCTGTACAGTTCTTACCGATGCATTCGTTCCAACGTTATTCGCGATTTGTCTTGCCATTAATGCCGAATTCGATGCTTCACGTAATATGGCGCGACGTTCTCTCTTAGTTGTAACGGATGTTGTTCGCCCTTTAAAACGTTTTCCATAATTCTCCCCGATCCTGAACATCATAAAATTGTTCACAACCTGGTGTGATCGACTTATTTTCTTTGCAGTAGCCCTTGAGGAATACCCTTCTTGATGGAACGCTTTAATTTTTCCAATTTCTTCCATACTTAAGCACTTCTGTCGTCCCATCGTTGCACAATACCCTTAATTACAGATGTTTGTTTATCCGGATAATGTTGTAACTCGACACTTGAACAATAAAGTATTTTATTAAATACTGGTATTTTGTACCGGCGCGGTGCATTTTAATGTATGTGGTACTTATTGTCACCCAATGCATAACGTTAGGCACTATTTACAATAATGCGTATTATTTGCCATATCATACCATTACAAACTTGCATTGTATTTTTAGTAAATGAATTCCAGTTTTTATACCAACTACAAATGTCATATATGCACCGAAAGCTTGCAACAAGTCGGGTGGTCCTATTCATGTTGCGCGGAGTGTATATACCTAGTCCTGCCATAAATACTGGTATAAAGGTTTTTAAGTACAAAAAGAAAACTGCAAGTTGGAGTTAAATTATTTTTTGATAGTTTATTTTGGCAATAGTAAGCTACAAAATACAATGCAAATTACTCGAAATGGCCGCCATTTGCCTTAATACAACGCCGAAGTCTGCAGGGCCACTCATCAATCGCTGTACGGACGATATCCATGGGAAAATTGTCGACTGCTTCTGTTAACGCTTGCTTCAATGATTCCAGGTTGCAATGGGGTCTTCTACAGATCATGCCCTCTAATATTGACCACAGTTTGTAGTCGAGCGGATTTAGGTCTGGGCTTGCTGACGGCCAATAATCAGTACTAATAAACTCAGGTACATGATTTTCAACCCATTGCTGAGTTGTTTTGGCCTTGTGAGCGGGCGCAGTCTTGTTGGAATATCCATGGTTGGTTTTGGAACATGGTGTAGTTCAGGGGCTCCACTACATTGCTTAAAATGGCTCGTTGATAGTTTTTGGCTGCTGTTTTAACACTTTTTCACAAAAATGCAAGGAAGTGACACCGTCATAGGATACTCCCCACCAAACCATCACTGAAGCAGGAAAATGACCTCGCTGAATCCTTGGCACCACTTCACTGGCTTCCTTGGAGGACCGTGCATACACCCTATCATTCTGCTTGTTAAAAGTTTCTTCCACGGTAAACATTTTTTCATCATAAAACAGAATTTTTTTGTAACGCTCTTTGCCGTACAACTATATCAGGTGTCTGCATTTTTTCTTCCTATTCTTTTTTAATTCAACGTTAAGGCGCTGTCCTGTTTGTCGTTTGAAAGCTCTAAGTCCTAGGTCTTGTTTAATGATACGGCTCATGGTTCTCGGACCAATACCCATTTCACGAGCCATGATTTTCTGTTTGCGGACAGGATGTCGATTGATGCGGGACCTCACAGCATTGATGGCCTGTGGTGTACGAACTATGCGAGGCCTGCCAGATCTTTTACGGTCGATTACATTTCCAGTATCAATGAATAACTTAACAGTACGATACACAAACACACGCGTAATATTTAACGGTTTCAATAAATCAAAAATACGGGCTCTTTCTATTCCACACTTATGAAGTGCAATAACCGCAATACGGCTCTCTTTATCCGACCATTCCATAATGACGACTCACGCTATAGTGAAATTGTTCGGTACTTTTGTAAAGCATATATCAAATGTCAGAACTGCCAACATAAAATTTTTGTGCTTTCAAGTTATCATCTGCAAAAAGGTGCGTTTACACTTGTATCAATACTTATGGCAGGACTAGGTATATTATATATATATATATATATATATATATATATATATAGTTCGTATACTAAATGGTTTTCATTGACAATAAAAAAATGAAAATTTACAAAATCTAATAGACATTAATTAAGGAATCTGTTAATTCATCTTCACTATTCAACTACTTATTACAAGTCAATGGCCGTACTATTACACTGAGTGCTGACCTGTACTTTAAATTACCATCGGCATAATGTAAAAGAAAATTCACAATATGATTCACAAAGTATTGTATATATTTAATTGTAATACCGTCTCGGGAGGGTAGAGTATCCTTCGTTCACAATAAGAAAATTAAAGGGGTACCATGCATAAGGTCTGAGATAAATGTAATGGGGTAACAATTTTAAAAATTACTTCCAACCTGTTCGTGAGCCTGATTCGATTCTTTATTTCCTACCGATCTTACTACAGAGAATACTATTCGTCTATCTGAAAAGTCCTTTAACGTTGAAGTACCTAGCCACAAACACAACTCGCACTGATTATAATTACTCTTAATTAGATAGATAAACTAAGATAAACGCCCGTCTCCAAAACTAGTGTAATTTATCGACTTTTCTACCACGTATCGCACAAATCGATAAATGCAAATCGATTGGCGTTGTTTGGTTCAATATGTAATCGGCAGAAAATTCCTTTCCCGTTTTTTGCAAACCACTTGCGCTCTGAATTTAGGTTCTCGAAGAGTTAAAAAACAACAAGAGGAAGGTAGTTATAATAATTACAAGTTCATAATTACAGCCACTAGTTACAGAAGGCTTAGAATCAAATGACTTTACTGACCATCCGAAATATGTAAATAGGACGATAAGGAGAAACCTATCGCATCAAGAATAAATATTGTCCGAAAAAAGAACAATAAAACGAGATTTTCATTAATAGTAGACTTAAAAATATAACGACCTCAGGCCAAATCAAAAATAAATTCAATAAAATGCACATTCATAAATTATGTAAGATAGGAGGAAGCTAGTAAGAATTTGAAAACATCTAATTTAAATATTCACTCCAAATATTTGCACAGCAATATCCACAGAATACGAAGGAAGAGTAAAATAAGTCCGTAAGTGTATATACCATGTATAGATTTTAGCTGCCAAGTCTGTCAATTACTTCTTTCTGGAGTTGCGCCGTGTAGATATCGTTGAATCCTGCAAAGGGTTATTCTCTCTAAACAAGTATTCTCTGCTGCCATTCTCAAATTGTTGCTGCTGCTGCTTCCGTCATTCTTCAAGTGATGTGTATTATTCGTCTAGGTGCCTATATTTATAAGTTGGTGTCGGGTAGAAGTGAAGTGGGGATCACCATGTGCAATGTTTACCTGCTGATGTATCCGCGGTTGTCCTGAACGCATTTGTCCTCGTGTTAGGTAGTTACTGTCCATCATTCCTGTTATTCAAACTGTTTAGTCGTTTAATCTGGTACGTAGACTTCCGCAGTCATGGTCCATGCTATCTCTTCTGGGCTTCCGGGTTGGAACCGCGTCACTTGTACACTTGCCGACGTTTCGTACCTATTTGTATGGGTTCCAACCCGGAAGCCCAGAAGCAGATAGCATGTTTAGTCGTTTCTTTATTTAGATGAGTTCTCTGATAATTCATGCGTAAAAAAGTTCTACGTTGGCTATTGTTTTTGTTCTCTCAATGTTAATGTGATGGGCTATCTGTAGCATGTGTTCAAACAGCGATGAAGATTAGCCTCTACGTGCTATCGAGTTCTTTTGTTCTTCCGTGCAAGCGCTTATACTGCAGTTAGATTATCGTATACGTCTGTTATCGCAAGAGCCGCACGGTATTTCATAAAACCCTTGTCCTTTGAGGTCAATTTTGTCCTTTCTTGTATACCGTGTCTTCATTGATCTATTTGGTGGTGTTCTTATTACTCCGCTAAGTTGTGCAAAATGATGATGTGCCTTAGTGCTTAAGTATCGGTTCGTTTTTTTCTATGTATTGCGTGGCTCAATGTTCCATTCGCTTACCTTGAAATGAAGTTATTTAAAAATGGCAACGATCTATTTTCTTCAATCACCATTGTGAACTGTATTTTGCCGTGTATTCTGTTTAAGTGATTCAGGAAACTGTAATACTGTTTCCACGTGTGGCCAAATAACGATATTGTCGTCTATGTAACATATCCATAGATACGGTTTGTGTGTACCGATTGATAGAATCATCGTTCCGAATTCTTCCGTAAAAAGATTGGCTAGGACAGGTGATAGCGGTGACCTATCATAATATGTATATTCATTCATGTATATTTATGAGTAACAATAAAGTCATACAGTGTTGATAACAGTCATGAAATAATGTAACTGTTAATATTATATTTTCGATTATAAAAAATGCTCGGGCATGTTCATTTTTGAACGGAATTTAACGTGTTTAATGTGTTTGCAGTAATTGATTGGTGAGTATATTTTATATTTTTTAATTCTAATTAATCATTTGAATTTAACGACCTACAGTACTTTGGTTTAAATAATAAATATAGTAATTTTTATGTTAATTAAATAATTCAATCAAAAGCAAAAGCATGAATGCTTGACTTTTTCCTTTACCAGAATCATGGGAGCTACATATGTACAAACATGTGTTTAAAGACACGTTAATGCTCGTAGTAAACAGGCTCAGGAAATTTAGTACGTATAAATTTAACTGCTCCTTGTAGTTGGCCAGGAGTCGTAAATTCCGTCACATACATTTCATGTATTTTGTTGGATCTTAATTGCATTTTAATACTGTTGTGCATTACGTTTTTGAATTTTTTTTGGTGCATAATTTTTCTTTGTACCTTTTGTGTGCTTACATAGCAGTCTTTGAATGTGACTATGATATCACCAATTATTTCGATCCTTTCTTTAAATCTTTCTTTTACATCTCTAAGTTCGTATACTTTTTTCAGAACTGCCCCCATACTTGAATTCCTTTATACTAAGTTATTTCGTCAAGCAATAATCCAAACATTATGCTGCAATATGTCCTCAAGATAATTAATTCAATCTGCGTGATATTCCACAGTTTACTGAACTCACCCAACTGGGGCTTCGATCTCTTTTAAAACTAGAAGAGCTGTCCTTGCGGTCTAACAAACCCGTTTGACCCGGAAAGCTTGGTTAGCTTGGTTAGTTTAGCGATTTAGTAAGTAGTAATTTTAAAAAGTGTCACAATATTTTTCACATATTAGAGGCAGTTTATAATGTGCACATGTTATAGTTGCAAATTTTATGAATAGTTAAGTTATTGAAACTGTTTTTGTTAATTTTCCTAGCATATTTACTTATAATATCTTATTTCATAATATACTATTCCAATATATGTACATGAAAACATAAAAAAAATTATTATTATCCAATATTACTATACATTTTATACTATATGGTTCCAGGAGAATTAATCATTGACGAAGTATAAGTAATAGTAAATTCAATATATCTGACAATTTTATGAACATCAGTAATTTATTATGTAACTTTAGGCAGGAGTAATACACGCCTTTCTCTGTCATTGTCAATCTATGTATAGAATACAAAAGATTAGTGTTCAATAACGTGTAATAATGGTTTTCATTCTGTGATTTGGGAAAGCAATACGTTTATAAATATAAATGCCATAAACAGTTATTATAAATCGTTATTCCTGAAGACAGTTCGGTAGCTCTCTTTAATATTGAAAGCGTACATTCTTCTCACAAAACGCTTTTGTGAAATAAAGATTATCTTTATATTTGACATTGACTCCAGAAAATTATACCACATTTCATTTTTGAATAATACTTTACATAATAAACCTCTTCCAGAATATTCAAATTTATTAGTTTTTTCAACATCCTTATTGCATAAAGACTATTGCTTAAAAAACAGTCTTCCACAATTTTGTAATACTCACTGCACGTTTCGCAAATCTAAATTTTCCATGTATTAATAAATTCATGTCATCGACATAATTTATGAGGAAATATTGAAAGTCATGAATCATGTCATGGATGTATGTATGTGTATGAAGGTGGTCTGAAAAGTTTTCGACCTAACAAAGAATCAAGACATTTTTTCGTAAAATTTATATTTATTTTTCTACATAGTCTGCTTGTAACTCTACGAACTTCTCCTAGCGATGTTCCTATCTCTTTAACCCGTCCAAATTGTACTCGGCGTTTTTCTCTGCATGAAGGCGATTGTCTCCTCATTTGACGAAAATCTCTGTCTTCCGAGCACAATTTTTAGATGAGGGCACAAAAAGAAGTTGCTTAGTGCTAGATCTGGTCAGTAAGGTGGATGGTCATGCAGTTCAAACCGTAATTCGTGGATATTCGCCATGGTGCGGTTGTCTTTGTGAAACAGGAGTTTCTTTTTCTGCAAATGTAGCCGTTTTTCCACAATTTCTGCCTTCAGTTTGTCAAGTAATGATGCGTAGTATACTCCTGTAATAGTTTTTTCTTTTCGAAAATAATCGATTAAGATAATTCTATGACTATCCCAAAAAAGCAGTCGCCATCATTTTCCCAGCTGACAAAACAGGTTTAGCTTTTTTTGGAGACAATTCCTTCTTTTCAGTCCACTGTTTGGACTGTATTTTTATTTCGGGCGTATAATGGTGTATCCATGTTTCATCTACAGTAATTGATCAGCGCCAAAACTCGGATTTATTGCGCCTAAACTGCGCTAAGAGAGCATTGGAAATGTTCATTCGAACACATTTTTCGTCTAACGTTAGCAAACGCGGCACCCAACGCGCGGACAGCTTTCCCATGCCTAAATCTTGATTGAACATGTGAGAAATACGTTCTTTGGACATATTCATAGCCTTTGCTATCTCTCTCACTTTCATTCGACGGTCGTCTAGCACCAATTGGTAAACTTTAGCGAAGTTATCGTCAGTACTTACAGTTTTTGGACGTCTCGAACATTCATCATCTCCCAAACTCTTATGGCCACGTTTAAAATCAGCTGTCCAAAATTTCACTGTGGTAAATGATGGTCGAGAGTCCCCGTACACAGAATCCAACTCATCTTTGATTTGCGTAGGCGTATTGACTTTCAAAAACAAATATTTAATGACAGCTTGATACTCGACACTCACATCGACCCACTCAAACGACTGTCAAACAACAACTGCGCATCCAAAATGGCTGAAACTTTGGTGAGTACCTGACATTAGATAGACAGCTACAATCCCTAGCTTTTATTGTTGAGTCCTGCCATCTTCACGTTGGGGTCGGAAACTTTTCAGACCAGCCTCGTATATGTTATAGAAAGAATACAAATATTCTACTTAATTTAGAAGCTAGTAACGAAACAATGAATAATATTGTTTAACTAACATAAACTGTACTGTTAAATTAGCACTCGATAATCGATCAACCTCTTTGCGTAGATGAATATCAACTGGCTCTTGATATTAAGAAATTATTAAAGAGAAACATATTTTCCTACATTATATAACGAGTTGATGCATATCGTATGGACATATTTATACAATTTCAAAGATATCAATGAAGCTGGCGGCATTTATTCAATCTCTGTACAAGAGAGTTAAACTCTCAGTGTCGCTTTAACATCTCCAGTACGTAATTTTCAACTTTTGTTCAACTGTCAAATTATTAAACTCTTAAAAAATGAAGGAATATTGTCATAATAAATAGTGTAGACCTAAAACTGATATACACCTTTTAATTAACTTAGGAGTTTAAGAAAATTATTTAAAGTAAAAACTAAATTTGCTTTCAAAGATTGGCTACGAAAAGCAAAATTACAAGTAGTCCAAGATTATTTCACCAATATATCAACAATAAGCATGCTTCTTTCAAAATACTTACATGCGTTATTTGAAATAATGAAATAATCGCTCCCCCTACCAATATTGTAGAAGCTTCTGCTAGTCAATTTTCACAAATAAGCCTGGGTGTTTCTGTTATAACGAGGAACATTAGAAAGGAATGTTCATCTACCAATCGTATTATGTTAATTCTTAATCTAGAGATGTATATAAAAGGGCAAAAAGGCTTAAATCAAACATAAATGCTAGACATGATGGACATCGAGTTTTCTAGTGTGTGATTTTACAACAATATTATGTGAGTCATTAGCCACAATTTTTAATTTATGGCATCAATATTTCCTGAAAATTGGAAAATTGACAGAATAACACCACTTTCATTACCACCATTTACCCTATTATCGAACTTTTCAAAAATCTTTGAACATCTTTACATTAGACTGTTATAGGATTTACTAATCTAACTTAACAACTAACATGTTTTTCTCTAGAGTATCTACACACCTTACCGAAATTACGTATTGTGTTAGTGAATCACTTGATAAAAGCAACTGGATCTCCGGGGTATTTTGCTGGATGATTTCCTTCTGAGTAGTACATTTTTCGTCCTGACGTTTTAATGTTTTTGTAGAAACTCCATTTTCTTGAAGATCTTCTCGAAGCAGTGGTAACTTCAAGCGCGTCGATTGTAGTCCCATTGTTGTGGGAATGCCTATGCGGCTCTCCTCATGATTGGTCTGTCGGTTGTTTTGTCATTATCGGCTCTTGATAGGATGATTTGTTTTCGATCCGTGTTGGTACTACTGGTCTAATAAATTTTTGCTTGTTCATAATATATATTCGATAGTGTTAATTTCCGCGTATCTGGCTATGGTTATGCATCACACTTGTTCATGCCATTCTGTCGTTTCTCTATTTCGATAGCCTCTCTTATTGTCCTGTACATTAAATTATTGACTTGGCTTAGGTCTTGACTCCTGGGCAAGAGGAACGTTCTATTTGCTTTAAAACGTCTGGAGATCACCTCGAAAATCGCCATGCTGTTGAATAGCCTGACGAGCCTTCTCAGGAGAAGCAGTTTGACGTGGTCACAACCAGTGACTGACGATTTACTCTGCTCAAATCCTTTTTTAATCTTGTCTTCAGTTGTAAGCTCTAACAATTTGACTTCACGCTCTTTCTAGTCAATCATAAGGTGTTGGTCGTCTGAAGATTTGTGCTAAATATCTCTGTATATCAGGTCTGTATGGTTTATATAGACGGTTTGGACTTATTAGCCATCAGTGGCCGGTTAAAATAGATATGGTCTACCGGCTTGGTCCTATTGCTGGTGTACATTTCTACACTACTTTGTACAAAAGCTATTCGTACCCCGTCTATA
The DNA here is from genome assembly GCA_031893035.1 of Dermolepida albohirtum. Lineage (NCBI taxonomy): Eukaryota > Metazoa > Arthropoda > Insecta > Coleoptera > Scarabaeidae > Dermolepida > Dermolepida albohirtum. The sequence goes on along the minus strand of JAVIWB010004751.1, from coordinate 435,645 downwards.
CCTGCCTACGTTTCCTTTATTCTCATCGTTCCTAGCTCTATGACCTCCGTTACGAGTGATGGAAGCTCTAGCATTCGGTTCAAGATGGTTTAAATCGTACCATTGTTCCAGTTCTTTATGTACTCAGTTTCTGTTTTTTTGCAGAGGATCTGCAAACAAGTTCATAGAGGGCCCTGTTTTCATTCGACCAGCCTTCGGTAGTTTCGAAGTAACTGGTTAGGTATTCCCTGATGTGGTCGATGACTGCTAGTGATGTCGATCGACAGAACGATGTCGTGGGATCGGGAGACTGGCGCCCCTCTCACCTATCTGTCGCCGCTGTTACCGTACTGTCAGGTAGCATCTCCTCGGGGAACGCAGAAATCTGCTCAACCACTGAAAACGTCCACGGAGAAATGGGATCGAGGAACTGGTAGTCCAACATCTCCATCCGCGGGCTAGGGGAAAAAAATCGGCTCCTTGACTTGCTTGATCTATCTCTGCTTTTAGGCTTGTAATTAGTTCTTTGTTGTTTCGATTACAACATTTAGATTTTATCACTTTCTGTGCTCTAACAGGGAATATACTATTGGGACGTTGTTCATGAATCTTCATGTGTATTATATTTTGTGTTTAGTTACAGCAATTAATTTCATATCTGACCATGCTTTAGGTTCTTTAATAGAGCTTTTGACTTCTTGATCAATTTGTTGGTTGAACACATCTGGGTGCAAAAGTCTTATATGCTGTATTAGCCCGGCGTAATATTTAAATTCGCTCGAGCAGTGTATTTGCAATAGCGTCAGCAGTTTCTACCCTGTATCTACAATAACGTCTCCTAATGCGTTGTTTGAGGCCGGTTTCTGTTACAAATTCCTTCCCGCGCACTCACATGAAAATTTCTTTACTCGGGACATGTCAATACGCAGTATTCTTTGAAAAACGATCTAATAGAGATCTAATAGGAAAGTTTTTCTATAGTATTATGTTTATTAATATATCTAATTGAGCTTTTCACTTGCCCTCTATCGCGTTCCTTTCGGGAAGTCAGCGCCCAGCTACCTTCAGTCTTCGCACACAAAAAGGAACAATAGGGTCCGATTCTACCACGAAAAGGCACTGTTATTACCGCTGTTTCGAGAACTTAGAATGGAGTCAAGCGGAACGCAATGGCCCCAGAGCTCGCCCCCACCAACTTTCGCAAATGAAATGTGGCACCAGTCTCCTAGACCAGGGTTCTGGGTTCAGAAGTCCTCACTTCTAGACAAGTTCGTGGGCGTCAGGGTGGTAACTAGTTATTTTCCAACCTATGCTGAGCAGTGCATACCGCAAATTTCTTCCGTTACAGGTACGAACCCGCGCAAGCGTCATGGTACTTCTCCAGTAAATCGCGTACCTCGGAAAATCAGTGCCAAAGCACCCTCTCCCCTTTACTAATCGGAGTAAGTTATTCTTAAATTTACATACCATGTAATACCGTCCTTTTTCGGTATTGTTTTTACATGAGGAACAGTCAGTAAATAATTTCCAGTTCGTATGGTATAAATATGACTGACATTACTACTCGAAAAAGGAATTCCTATAGTCTAACTTAAAGATAATTCTCAAAGCTCTTTTTTTATAAAAAATACTTGACCAAACTCCGGAAATATTCCCTAGTGTGTAACACTATATCGCATACAGGGGTCAAAATTTTTGTTATGAAAAGCAAATAGAGTATCCAATTTGCAGATTCTACGAAGAGAGTAAAGCACACTAGCCAAGATATTGCAGACTCCACCTGTATGTGAAATCGAAAGTCTCATTATTTATTTGTATATTAGTAACATGAGTTGCCTTATTATGAAAATATATCGTACAACTTTGGTTTTTTGTTTATCGATTTTTAACTTATTATAATATCCATTTATTAATCATATTAAATGTAACATCAATGAAATCAATAACATCGTTAACATTTGTAGGTGTCACAATTACACTTACATCATTAGCTCCTTCTAAATTATTTAAGATGTCTGGAAGATCATTTACGTAAATTTAAAATAGTACACGTCCCAAAGTCGATCCTTAACATTTCGCTTACGGTTCGAGAGATAAAATTAGAACCATTCATTTGCAATTTTCCTATTACCATGTTGATGTTTACATAATAAAATACCATGATGGATAAGGTCGAACACTTTCGACATATCAACGAATATTCCAAAACATAGTTAAGTGATAAGGTTACATCGCTTCCGGAAATAGGTGACAAATAATTAAGAAGTTGAATTAAGACTGGTCTCAGTCTACAAAAGTTGCAATGGCACACGGTCTTCCGATCATCCAAAATGCTAGGATGCTATATATTATGTGCCTTGTATTAATTTCGCTAACTACAGACCCCTTGTATAAGTGAAACTATCCGCCACCGCGTATTGTACGGATATACTGCGATACAGGGGTAAGGGCAACTTTGAATGGAAGAGCTTCGCATCGGTAATACGTGTTATAGACACGTACAAGTACAGTAATGCTGCAAAACACTGCATTATGCAGACACTGTGGACTGTTCAGTTGAACTTATGTACATATGGTCTTGTTTTAGATATGTATATATAACTAAAATGCAAATAAAGATATGCGATTAATTTGTAGACTAAATGAATTAAATGAGTAAAATCAAATGTACGCATTTATTAAAATAAATATATGCAAATTGGAAATAAGTAAAAAATAAATAACTGAAGTCCTTGCAAACTCATTAGATTAGATATGTTTGATTCTTCTAAAGTTGATAGTAAGCGACTTACTTGGATTTATTTTCGAAATGAGAAGGATGTACTTAATGCTTCGAGAAACCCCTATCATTTTTGTTGTTTACCATTGCTCCTAAATATTTAAAATTTTTTATTTTGTCGAATTCATAAATTACAATTTTTTCCTTTGTTTTTCTTCCTCCTCCCCCTATTTACGTTCATATATTTCGCTCTTCTTTAGTTTACTTCGAAGCCTTCTTTTTGAACAAATTTGTCCAAACTTCTTTCTTCCCTTGCTGCGATTGCTATATCATCTGCATACGCAATTGTTTGAATTGGTTATTAAATAGTTGTGCTCCTTAAATTTCATTTCCTCGTTATTGTTATGTTAGACAACGTTGTCAATAGTCCATCTCCTTGCTTTACTCCCTTGTCTACTATTATGTCTATTGTTAGTCCTTGTTGCTTTCAATTTTTCTGTAGTTATTTTCGTCAATTTTACTAGTTTATGTGGAATATTATTTACATTCCCGCATCGGACGACACATAAAGTGTCCAATCAGGACGAATAGTAAAAATATTGTCGACCATAAATCCGAAATCAGTGATTTTTTTAAGTCTCTGCAATGATGTATTATCCAGAAAGTAATTAAAAATAGTGGAGGAAAAACTCTTAGAGAAAGTAATTACGCTATATTTAGATATGTTGAGATTTATGTTATCGTTACAGCAGACGGCGAATTCATTAAAGAGAGACTGCATTAATTCTCATTGTGTTATGAAACTTAAACGCGTACGCTAAAATTACTATCACAAGGCGTTGATTAATTTGAAGCGATTTAAAAATGATTTGACACGTGAGAGGTAGTTGTAATGCAGGTTAAAAAATCAATGGAATCAAAATATGTTTTAAAAATAACAATTTTGTTCGCTTATTGATTACTTCTTTGTTTGCTTCGAATACCTATAAGCTAGGCGATACCAAATGAGCAGCTTTTGTTGTTTGCCTTCATCGACGTAACGGAATTTTGCGATACACTAATTAAATATTAATTTGTTTCTGGTTAATTAGTTTTAGTTGTAGCTATGCAATACATAAATCTATTTTGATTTAATACTGGACGAAATTGCAAATCTAACTAATTAATGACATTAAACAACGGTTATTACACCTAGAATAAATGATAATACAATAATTCTAATAATACACCGAAATTAACTTATTCCGCTGTACTAGACAAATACTTTGCTAGCGTGTTCAATTACAGACACATATGTGTATGTATGTAGATATCTACATTCATAAACTGACATCTTCAAATGAAACTACTCTAACTTTAACTTTAAACGAAATAACCCTCCGGAAGTGCAGGTAGGTACAGAGCAGGGCTCGGGGCGCCACTCCCAAAGAGCCTGACAAAAGAGAAAAGCAAGGAACTGCTAATAATGTACAATGGGGACACGAGATAAGACTAAATTGGAGTTAGTAGGGCGAAATTTGTGCTTGGGATCATCCAATGCTTAACTGCTTATGCCCTTGTGTGTATGTGTGTATATGTGTTTTGTATGTATGCGTAGCCCGTTGTTGTCATCGTCTTCTTCTCGTTCTCCTCTAGTCCTTCCACAACGTTATTACGACGGTGATATATTTGAATAAATAATATGTAAATGTGGTTAAACGAACTTTCTGTATTGCGAATTCACACTTCTCGCTTCTCGCTTCTCTTAAACGCTGAACTTCCGGGAGGGTTTTACGGTTGAAGATTCATTAGTTGATAAAATAATATATTTTCTTATTATTTGAATTAAATTAATAAAATTACTTAAAATCCGTATGCTGACCTGAAGCTGTCGATTACGTAAGACTTTAGACTCCCATATTTCAAAGGTTAGCTCTCTGACGACATGAAAAATTATGTACCCACTTTTATCTACGCTCCCTCCTCTGTATATGCTTTCAAATTTTGTTTTATTTATTTACTGCAATAAAAAATGAAAAATGAAAACTACAAGAAACGTAAGAAAATGAAAAAAGTAAAAATACATTTGAGTATAATCAATCAAATCAAATACTTTATCTGCCCAACAGGTTTTAAATTCTAATTTTGGACAACACAATACGAAAGCATGGAATAATTATGCTACAGTGCTTAATAATATAAAACTAAACTAGTTTTAGACATTTTACATACCAATACAAATTCTTAGATACATTAGATTTAATCAAATTGAACTAAATCTAAATAAACAAATTGAAACTGCCCCAAACTTATGAAACGTACACATATATCAATAAGTCTTGATATTATATTAAAATTATCAAGCTATATACAGGCGACTTCGACAATATGTTCGTTCTAACAAATGGTAGGTAAAAAGGATCTCGTTTACGCGATCTAAAATAAAGAAATTGAAGTACAGCGGAACAATCTACAATGTTAAAAGGGTTTTATAAAAGTAAATGTTCCTAAAGGTTATTCTCCTGAATTGAAGAGATGTCATCAAATCTAGATAGCAATAATTTATGATCGAAGTTGCGTGGCGGGTGTAAGTGATCAATTTTAAATAAAGGCAACTTAACGAACTTTTTCTGAACAATCTCAATCCGTCGCTCTCGAATAAGGTAATAAAGAGACCGGATTGAGAAAGCACATTCCAGCTGTGATGGTACTAAGGTCAAGAGTGGACATTTTAAAATATTTTTATTAGCGAAAGACCTACAGTTTTAAATAATAAGATAAAAAGGGACTTGTTATAAAGTTTACCTGTTAATTAGAAGAAAAAGTTGAATTAAATATAACACCATAGGTCTCTAATAGCTTCACATCGATATAGTAGATTATTTATTATTTAACATGTAGCAAACATGTAAAATATTTGAACGATGACAAGAAGATATAATTTAGCTTTTTATATTTAGGGATGCGTAGTTTATCGTACACCAAATATGTAAATTGTTAAGGTCATTTTCTAAAGTTATTCATTATGAGAAATGACACTTGGAAAAATCTTAATATCATCTGCGAAAAGTAATTTTTCAGAACTGATTATGTCAATAACGTCATTGATAAAAATGTTGAAAATTAGGGGTTCCAAATCATATCCTTTAGGAACTCCAGAGGTTTCAATATAATCCCTAGATGCATTCCCATTAAAAATACACACTACCTCCTATAAGTCAAATGTAAGTTATAAAACTATACCAAAACTTCAGTTTGAAATAAGGTAATGATCCAACCGATCAAATACTTACGAGAAATCAATATAGATAGCATTGACTTGAAGAACATTAGAAATTAACTGAGTATAGTATGAAAGATTAGAGACAGTAGAACGTTTCGCAACAAATTCATGCTGATGAGAAGAAATAGCGTTTGCAATAGCTGGATATAGTTTGGCAAGTATACACTGTTAAAATATTTTTTCAAAGGTACATAGTATGACAATTGAACTATAAATAACTACATCATCAGAATCGCCATCCTTAAAGACATATATTATATGTCCAATGGTCCATCTTTTAAGAAAAGTTCTCAATGCTATATGAAATATACTTTGCAAGGGATTAATTAAAATGTACTACAATCGCAAACGATAAATACGAATAGACGATCATGGCCAGAGATGTATGGCTGTTTCAGCTTGCATACTGACTTAAAAATATCTTCTTCATTAAAATAATCAAAATTTATACCAGATATTACTATAGAATAAGCACCACGTCACGTGAAGAGAAACTATAAACGCTGCTAAAATAATCAGCGCAACCGTTGACAATCAGTTCGGGATCATGAAGAATTTTATTACCATAAACCATGTTTCCTGCTATTCGGCTACACTTCTTCTTTTCAACATAACTTCCCTTGGTCAGTTGAATTTGATGGAGCTTGTGGTTGATTGACTTGATCAATAAGGTTGATATATAACCCCTTTCCACAATTAACTATTTGTAAATTCTGTATACGCATTTCGACAACCAAGTTGTCATCATCAGCAGATAATTTCAAAGTGTCGCACCTGGTAAAACACAGCGAAAAATTGTACGAAAAAACAAACTCCGTACCCGATCCGCACCGTTGAAAACCAAGATGTGCACTGTGACACACAGTGCACATAGATGTGCACTGTGACACACAGTGCACATCTTGGTTTTCAACGGTGCGGATCGGGTACGGAGTTTGTTTTTTCGTACAATTTTTCGCTGTGTTTTACCAGGTGCGACACTTTGAAATTATCTGCTGATGATGACAACTTGGTTGTCGAAATTATACAGAATTTACAAATAGTTAATTGTGGAAAGGGGTTATATATCAACCTTATAACTTCCCTTGGTCACCCGCCAGACTAGATCTAGACTACGGTCACACAAGAAAGGGGCACAAGCTGTAGCTATTTGTTTTTCTTTTCAAGTAGTCAGCATTGTTAGAGCGTTTATAATTCTTTTAAAAAAATATGTGCTTCTGCTTAATGTTTGAAATAATTTCATAAGTAAACTACTTTGGATATTCTGTTAATTATAGTACATACTCATGAAAGGTAGGATATAACACATAATAAAATGAATCATAGGCCATATTAATATCAGTGAAATTACCCAGAAAAGCAATGTACAAAAAATTCACTAAGCCTAAAATACTTATCAGTGGCATGATAGCAATGTATTTCCATAATTTAGAAGAAATGAATTTGTGGTTATTACATTTTTCAGATTCACTCATTAGATAAACAAAATTCTTTCAGTTTTAAACTAAACTGTAATAGATCTTCACTGCCATTCAATAGAATTCCATTGAAAAACTAAGGTACCTTCACCTTATCCCTTCTTCCACCATAATTATTAACAAAGGATACAACCTAAGAATGGATGTGATTTTATAGAAATTCTCTTGCAGTCTTGACATCATTTAGCAGCTGGTAGTAGTAGGACGCATTCGATTGTTGTGCCCTCTCTGTTTCCTCCACTCCACACTCGTTCTCTTGTTTTCTGGGGTATAATGATAAATAAAGAAATGAGAAATGTACCCAAGTGTGTCCAATACAATTGTAGGAATACTCATACAGGAAGCAATACTCTTTCGAGTTCTAAAACACAACTGTCAAAACTTTCGCAGGTAACAGTCGAGTCTTAGCCTTGATCGGTGCCTCCTCTCTGTTTTCTCCACTCCATACTCATTCTCTTGTTTTCTGAGGTATAGTGATGGACTCATGATTCGTCGGTCCAAAAGAGCCTCTCCTTCTTCTTCAAAGTGATTCAGAAATCGACGACAAATGTATCCAAATGTGTCCAATACAATTGTATGAATATTTCAAACACAACAATAATGCGACAATCACTTTCCATAAGCTTACGCATGGTCTGAATTATGTCTTCATTGACGCTGATCGCTGAACATCGTTTAAGGCTTTGATTTTGCACTTTATCACAACCATTTCGAAACTTCTTAGCCCAATCGAACACTTGGGTTTTACTCAGAATAGCATCAACGAACAATGCTTGAAATTTATTCAAAATTTCACTCGACTTCATATTTACGTGGTGTGTAAACGAATAATAACGCGTAGCGCAACAGACACTGGTACTTTCTGTTCGTTCACAGAGATACTGAAATGGCGGACGTGAGTCTGCATGACTATCCCCTATCCATTTTTCCGCCACAGTTTCCTCGGTGTGCTGCTCTCATCACGTCACTACACGAATCGAATATAATAAAGTCTTTGACTTGTGTTAGAAAGTTCCTCGAGTATAATAAGTTTATTTCTAATTCTTGTTTAATTTTCTTTTTTATATAATAACATTTCTATTAGGTGTAGTTTCATCTTTAACTATATCATTTTTAATTATAGCTCTATCATCTTTGGTCTAATTTGTCACATCTTCGCCCAAGCAATATAGGTATTTAGTTTCTGTTTTAAAATTAGGACCAAAAGTCAATATATCTGCATTTATTTCATCACTATAAATTAAAGAAACTTTTATATTTGAAGACCTACTCTTCAATTGTAGCGGACTTTTTCCTGAGTAATTTTGAAGCTGAATATAAAGCTAAATATTTTCCAAGAATCTTATTAATATTATACCATTAGAAGCAAAAGAAAATTGTAATTTTTAGTAGTTTATATAAATTTTTATGCATATTGTATAGAAATTCATTTGTAATAGTCATCATTAAAAGTAGTTATACACGAAATATTAAATTTGTATATCGAATTATTTATTAGCTGATGAAGAAACTATGTCAAAGCTGAATGGAAAACTTTTATGTGATTCTAGCTCAACAACTGATGACGAAGTTTTAAATTCTTTTATAACTTTTATCCTTATTTAGATCTTGAAGCAATTCCATGTAAAATAGGAAACGAAAACAGTTACATGTTTAAAGGAAAAAAAACTGGGAAGTATACTAGGTCGTTGGTAATACTACTACTAATTTTGTTTCATCTTCGATTAACTCGTCAAATTATGAAAAAATAATCAACAAACAAGAAAAAATAAACGGAAGAATAAGAAATATTGAAAAAGAATCTAATCACGAAGAAAGACAAGCGTGTAAAATGATCTAGCCAAGAAAAGGAATTCGTGCTTAAATATTTCGAAAATAATGTACAAATTAAAATTGCCTTAAAAAAATAGTTGGACGTCATGGCGATTTATTTAAGGAGAGCAATTGGATTCATATGAAGACGCTAGTGTATATTATCTATGAAAATGCATGAATATATTAATTCATACGAATTCAATATCCATGGTATAATATAGTCGTATTGCAATCCTTGAGTTTTTCGCAGAGAAAATCGAACTTCTTTAAACTAAAAGCAAAAGCTTACTATTTTGGTAAAATTCCTTTATTTTAATCAAAATAGTCGCCTTCTGCTTCAATACAAAGTTTTACACGGTCAATTAACATGTCGAATGAATTTTCAAGTTCATTTTTAGAGACGTTCTGACGTGACTTCGACGTCGGCATAACGTTGTATTTTCATCGGCAAATTTAGTATGAAGAGTAGATAGAAATCACAGGAGGCCAAATCCGGTGAATGGTTGATGGTTAAAATGCCATTTTCAGTTAGAAAATCAGTGATATTCATCGAACGATAAGATGGTGCATTATCATGTAACAATCGCCAGCTACCATTTTCACGATATTGAGGGCGCACATGACGAATACGAGTCAAAAGACGCTTCATAACACCAAGATAATATACAGGATTGACTGATTGGCTAGTTGGTACTAATTATTTGTGCACTATGCCTTTTGAATCGTAAAAACAAATTTACATTGTCTTCATTTTTGACTTCTCCAAACGGCTTTTTTCGGTTTTTCTTGACTCGGATGCTTTGCAATCAGAGCTATGACGCTTAGTCTCTGGATCATATTGGAAATACCACGTCTCATCGCCAGTTACAATAGAATACCTGTAGTTTCCGTCCTTTTTTGAGTCTTTAATAAACTTTGTACAATATTGAATTCAGTTAGCTTGTGTTATACTGTGTTATAATACTGTGTTAAAGTGCTTTGAATTGAATCTTTGGAAATACTTAATTCCATTCCCACGTATCACAATGAGGATTTCGGCTCATTTCTGTTAAATTCATGCACAAGTTCGATATCAGATTTTTCTCGAAACCAAGATCGTCGTCATTTATATCCGTATGACCGTCTTTAAATCGTTTATGCCACTCATACACACTCGTACGTGATAAACACGCATCACCATACACTTGTTTCATCAAATTAAAGGTTTCAGTAAACAAGTTACCGAGTTTAAAACACAACTTGATATTTGCTCTTTGTTCAAAATTCATTTTTCGACAAATGCCAAATACACACTGTCACTTTATGGGCAATTTCTCTTCTTCTAGTGATGTAAATGTCATAATATTTTGACATAACGTTGGTGAAAGATCTACGCATATTTTTTTAATAGATGGCGCTACTAAGAATTACTATTATAAAAAAGTTGGGTCTGCAAAGTAATTTTATGTATCGATACTTTAAAATAATATTAGTTGATTTAAAATTTACTGTTTGCTTAATATTATAATATAAAGTTTCTATATTTCACTTCATTAAGGCAATGAATTATATACTCAATAGCATAAACTTATACTTCTTTAAAAAATATCACTTTTTGTGTTATACTGTAACATAACATAATCAAAATAAATATATAGTGAGAAAATCTGAATATTAGACCACTGAAAAGGTACAGTAATATAAACTAGAATATTGATGGCTTAGAAGCCATACCCCAGGAAAAGCAAAAAAGCTTCCTTGCAGATTTAACCTAAACATAACTATGATCTTTTGATACAACTTTAATTTACCTTTATATTGAACACAAGTCTGAATATCGGTGAAAATGATTAACATGTGGTGTTGCCTTAAACATTATTGCCAATGTGCCTGTTCTCCATATTTACCCTAATTATTTTATTCTTTAACTTTTATTTCATTTATTATGTTCTATCTCTTAACCTCTCGTAATATTTCATAATTCATCTTTGTTTTATAATTCTATCACCCGTGATAGTAGTAGTTGTCTACTTCAGATTACTATTATTGATTCCCACAAATATGTATGTACATATGTATATTTATCACGTTTCCAGATTCTATAAAATATAAACACATAAACACGTACTACATGTAATAAATACAAATATGTATATATTTGCAGGAAATATTTTGTATTGTTGTATGAAATATATTAATGAAAGGCTGATATTTATGTTTTAGCTCTGTGTTTGCATTTAGGTGGTTTTCTATAATATGTGTAATCTACCCTAACTTGCGTATTTACATGTTAATATGTACTTATAACATTTAATCTATATATATAGTTAACAAATAAATTTTAAGCAATAACTTCAGCGGTGAATATAATCATATGCGCTAAATATGATTAATGTGTTTAAATTATAACAGATTATTTACGCATTCAAATTACATAATAGTATTCGATTTCGCGAATATTAAATTATAATCTAATTTAAGCAACGGATAATAAATAGCTATCACAAATTCTATATTAGCAAACACAACTTCAAACAAAGTATATCCTTAATGCATATCATTTCGAAAATCACATTTATAGACAATTATTGTGAAAATGATTTGATGGATATATTTACTTAATAACACGATAACATTGTGAGTGTAATATAGCAAAATATATAGATTATTTCATTCTCAAAATATTGTCACATTTTCTCAAAAGATTTCCTATTACAGTTGATTTTTTCATATAGAGATACCAGTTTGTAAAACATTTATGTTTTTGGAAGTAATTGCAGATGGTAGCACTGATAAAGTCTCCCCTGTACGTTTAATAAGTGTTGAAATATTAGCTTGATTGATCGATTATACTATAATAAAAATGTTCTAGTTGATTACTTTTAATATCTGATTAAATTCATCCATTTTTTCAATCAAACACAAATAGATCTTACTGCCGATTGCGCTTGTTCGTATTATTCGAATTAATGTTCTACTCTAGTATATCTATCTAAAAATAGAGCAATCTGCGTTTTACCAGACAAAAAGCGCGTTCCTATTTTAAAATATCATCTGTAGTTTAGAAGGAGTGAGATTGAAATAAAAACTGAGTTAGAGCATAAAATTTATTATTATTTCGTATTTAGTTTATTTAATCTAATTATCATATTTCATATTCAACTAAACTCCAGGACCCGATAGCCATGCTATACCAATACACATAGTTGAGACTTTTGAAAATATCTTTTCTACCAGTTTCTAACCTACACGGCGAAAAAACAATTGTACGAAAATCAAACTTGGCGCCACACCGCTCAAAACCGAGATTCACAGTGTATATCTGATGACAACTTGATTGTGATGACTTATGTAGAATTCAAAAAATGTGGAAAGGGGTTATATATCACCTTATTGATCGTGATGACTTCACTAATTTTTTTGTCAAATTCAACTATTTCGTATTTAGTTTATTTAATCTAATTATATATATATATATATATATATATATATATATATATATATATATATATCGGACTTTTGATATCTTTTCAATACGACATTACGTCCTTTTGTAACAGAAACAGGAAGTCGACAAGTTTCGATGGATGATGACTTATGTAGGCTTCAAAAAATTGTTATTCATTACATTAGTTGACGAGATAATAAAAAAATGCACAGAGAAAAATAGAAAATACACAATAGGACATCTAAACTTAGAGAAAATAAAAATTTCTGAAGCAGCATTTGCAGACGATATCGTGCTTATCGCAAAAAGTGAGACCGATTTACAACACAATATGGAGATATGGAGTACAACAGTAGAAGAAAACGGAATAAAATTAAGTACAACGAAAACCAAAGTAATGGTAATAGGAGACTCGCAAAAAAGTATAAGAATAAAAATAGAAGGGAAAACGTTAGAACAAGTGAAGGCATACCCATATTTAGGAGTAATAATCGATGAAACAGGATCACAGGAAGCAGAGAATCGAAAAGATAATAAGTTTATATCACGCAATGAACAACATTCTTATGAATAAAAAAGAAATATCCAGAGAAACCAAGTTGAAAATATTTAAAACAATATACATACCTGTGGTAACGTTTGGCTGTGAATCATGGATAATGAATCAACGACAAAAAAGTAAAATACAAGCAGCAGAGATGAAGTATTTGAGAAGAGTTAGAGGAGTGACGAGAAAAGATAAAATAAGGAACGAAGTGATAAGAAAAGACCTAGAAACACAATCGATAGAAGAGTTTATACAAGAAATGCAGTTTAGATGGTGGGGACATCTGCAGCGCATGGAAGAAACGAGGCCAGTCAAACAAATATGGAGAGCACGAATACAGAAAAATAAGAACGGGGGTAGACCGAAACAGACCTGAAATGACGTCATAGCAAGAAATATTGAGAAGAAGGGAAAGACAAAGAGGGAAGCAGAGGAATTGGCAAAGAACAGAAAGGAATGGAGAACATTTATACAAAGTTAAAAGACAAAACAAGATATTGTGAAGAAACAAAAACCCGACACCATTATGTGGTATAAGGGATAATGGATTATATATATATATATATATATATATATACGTGTGTGTGTGCGTTAAGGGTTTTTAATTTACTAATAAATTCGTCCACATTTCACGAATTTTGAAAACTAAATTGGGTTACGCCAATTTTCAAGCACGGCGATAGAAATGATATTAATAACTACTAGCCCATAAGTATTTTATCAAACTATTCCAGGACTTTCGACCAATTGCTTCAAGCTATCTGCGTATGCGTCACCATATATTTCATTTTTCAACATGATTTAAGAGCGGGACTATCCACTATAACAAACCTACCAATTTTTCAGTCAGTGCTTGAATGAAAGACATCATTGATGTAATATATACAGATTTTGCATAAGCGTTTGGCACAATCGACCATATTACACTGACCTATAAGATGTCCTCTGTTGGTTTTCGGCAACTGTAAAGCTTGTAGAATACCACCTAATCAACAACTCAGCCTACGTATGTTACAATGGATATACTTCCAGCATATACACCGCAACTTCGAGGGTTTCTCAGCGGTCTAATTTAAGACGCGTACTATTTAACCCACAACGCCTAAATGAAAACTGAACAATTTTACGAATTCAGTTTTTAATACCAGCACTAAAACACTTTTCTTGAAATACTACAAAAGAAAAAAGACAAAAAAATCCAAAGTTTTTAGAGGTGTACTAAGTTTAGTACAATGGGCGCTTAGAAGTGGTATTTATCAAAACATCCTCATTCCAAATATAGCGTTTTCAGGCACTTGTCACATGATATTTTAATTCGATTTGAGCATATAACGCATCTAAGTTTTCTTAGTATTCTATGGGGGTTATGACCATTATTCTTTCTGTCTTCTCCGTCAATTCCAGAGAACGATTGTTTATTTTTACTGCTTTTCTTGTCACTTAGATACGTACGTGCTATATGTCTGCGAAACGATAATTGATCCTCACAATTATCAAGGTTTGTAATACAGTATAATATCCATGCATATGAAATAGTCATGTCCACTACATAAGTAAACAAGATCCACCACCACTTCTTTCTTTTCACTGCAACTCGGTATAGTCCTATAGACTGGTCCATTTGATCAACCCCTCCCGTTTCTTTACTATAATTTTGGAAAACGTGAGGTATGTGTACATCCCTTTTAGTTTCCTTGCGGAGCACCATCTTTTAACTTTCACTATTGGGTCTACAGTGTCGAAATTCGTTTCAATGATGCAAACATTATTATCTGTCCACCTAACCATAAGAATTTCATTTATCTTATCAAACCTTTGGTCGAATTCAACTCTAGGCTTTTTGCTCATATCCTTTGATGAAATTAACGGACACCGTTTCGTTCTATTTTCGCGCAAGGTTCCAGTAGTTCTGTATCCGAGGTTTCCACTGCATATTGTTTCACTTAGATGTACAGTCAAAATAAGATTATCTGGTTTACTATGATGTATTGCAATAATTTCAATAGCTAGTGTATACCTAGCATTCGTAATCATTAGGCTTAATATCAAAACACTGTTTTAATTCCATCATCTGAAGATCGTGAGTAAGTAAACATTATTTGGAGCCGCATGTAGATTGTTTGGTGCAGAAAGGGTCTATCTAAATAAGACAATAATCTCGGGTAATAACTTGGCATATCTTGGCCGTGTGGACAAATAGAATATCATGGCGATATCGCACATATATAGCAAATCCTTTATGCTTTCTTTATCATCATCATCGTAATCCTTCCTCTGCTACCTTGCGTTGTCGAGGTGCGTGTTTCGTTTATTTTCCCACGAATTCCCTCCATTGTTTCCTGTCCCTGGCCAAACTCGGAGCCTCTTGCCATGCTTTACCCCCCCCTCTTCAGTATCTTCCCGATATTTTCATTCCACGTCTTGCACGGTCTTCGCCTTCTGTGTTTCGCCGTTTCTTTTGCTAAGCAATAATGCTCTCTTCAAATGTATCTAAAAGTTCATTCATCATTCTATAGATTCCATCTTCATTTATAATAGAATAAGCAGTCAGGTTGCCATTCTGGATCACGTAAAGGTCTGTATGATCTTCTACTCTTATCCTGGCGCATACTTTCATTTTGCGGCCTTTCTCGAACAAATTGTGACTGATTACGTGTTTCTGCTTCAAGCCAAATTAAAATACCCCTATTATCTGGGTTTAAGGCGAACCTGGATTCGTCACAAAACAATACTTGTGCCCAGTCAACGTGATGCCAATTTCTATGCTGCTCGGTCCATATTACTCCCGACTTTTTATGAAGAGCAGTTACTGGAACGCATACTAAGGGTCTTCGAGCATACATGTCAACGTCATGAAGACGATTTATTATTGTTTGAGTTGATACTACACTTACCGTAGCAGCAACAAGCTCAGTTCTAAGCTGCGTTGCGTTATGAGTGCGGTTTCTACGTGCAAATACTATACTGTTAAGTATCGATCATCTCTTGGTACTGTAGATAATGGGCGTCCTGGTCCTCACATCTGAATATCCCCAGTTTCTAAAAATCGATTTCACAAACGCGAATCACACTTTGGCTAACTGCAAAACTTCAGCAACAACTTGCTGTCTCCGTCCACATTCCAATTGACCTATAGCTCTCCAAGCCTGTGTATGAGTCAAAAAACGTTACCTTTCCATTATTACCCGTAATTACAGTTAAAAAATTAGCTACGATAGAGAAAATGGTAAATATCTAACTATAGTCGAGATGGTTCGCATACGCGCTTTTATACACTCAAGCAGAGGCGGTTCGCGCAGGCGCTGCCCTGAAGCGCTATACAAGTTGAAACCTATCAATGCATTCTGTTTCTTGTTTACAAGCGTTATAGTTGCAATATAAAAATATTCTCGTCTTCAGTGTAATATAAAAATAATAATAGTACGAACGTATTTAATCCCAGGTTTTAGTAATCAAATTCTTCGAGGAGTCAGAACAGAGCGATGTACTTAAGCTTCGTTAAGCCCTATGACTGCAGATTAAGCTCTGTCTTCTTATTCAGACGTGCGTGGGATTTTAATAAAGGGTTTTCCAATGAGGACTTGACAACTTTTTTTCAAAATAAAATGCAGACCATTTGAGATATTTGAAAACTTTATTATCGGGTTGAAGTACAATCAAAACATTTATGAATGGAACTCGACTTCGTTCATATGGCCACCGCGGGCACGTTTGCAGCGGTCGATTCGTTGAACCCAATTTTCGATGACTCGGCCACATAATTCGGCCGAAACGGCTGCTATTTCGCGTTCAATGTTGGCTCTGCGCTCTTCCAACGTTATCGGCCTGTTGGTGTAGACCAATGACTTGACGTAGCCCCAAAGAAAAAAGCCTAGAGGCGTTAAATCGCACGAACGAGGCGGCCAATCGACTGGTCCATTTCTTGAGATAACACGCTCATCAAACTTACTCTTCAATAAATCGATTGTAACGTATGATGTGTGGCTTGTGGCACCGTCCTGCTGAAACCACATGTTCTTCAAGTCCATATCTTCCAATTCGGGACAAAAATAATCGGTAATCATGGCGCGATAACGATTACCATTCACAGTAACGTGACGATCATTATCGTCGACGAAAAAATATGGCCCTATGACGCCACCGGCATGCAAACCGCACTAAACAGTTATTTTTGTGAATGAAGTGGTGTTTCATGAAGCACATGTGGATTTTCACCCGACCAATAACGCATATTTTGCTTATTGACGAACCCATTAAGCCAAAAATAAGCTTCATCACTGAAAATGATTTTGCCATGAAATTGATCTTCTTGGCGCATCTTTTCCAGAGCTCAATCGGAGAACGTACGTCGCTTCAAATGGTCCATCGGCTTCAATTCTTGAGTCAGCTTGATCTTGTATGGGTGTAAACCAAGATCCTTACGCAAAATTCGCCATAAAGTGGTCTGGGCGATGCCCAACTCTTGAGAACGCCGTGGAATTGACTGATTTGGATCATTCGCTACGGACGTTTCAACGGCAGCGATATTTTCGACACTTCGACCAACCCGTTGTCTCACTGGCACGGCAACATCACACAACGAATATATAGACTCAAATTTTTGCACTAAACTTGTTACTGGCTGTCTACTAGGGCGAGAATTACGACCGAAAATCGGAGTTAACGCTCTTAAAGTAGCGGTCACCGACTCCAAATTTCTGTAGTAAATTTTTATAATTTGCAGACGTTGTTCGTTCGTGTACTTTACCATGATGAAAGTGTTAAGTTTACTGAATAGATTGACAGTGACAGTTCGATGATTAGTGAAAGGGTGCGTTCACAAATTGAATTAAAAGTTGTCAAGTCCCTATTGGAAAACCCTTTATATACAGTCACTCCGTCTGTTCGACAATTAAAAATTACCAATGATAGTGGTGGGCAGGAAAAAGAAAAAAACTCTAAAGTTAATGCAGATAAAGACGGAGGATATATGTATGTATGTCAACAGGTAATAAAAGTTTATAGATTACGTACCTCCAGTTGGAGTAGAGGAGAAATTAAAAGAATTAAGATCGTCTCTTCAGTATAAGGCTAATATTAGTCCAACCTGAATTTTTCGATCTCGTGTCGAGTTGCTTTATCGTCTTTCTGACTATACCCATAAAGTCGATAAATCAATATTCCAACATCGTTGCAAAAATTGTTATTAACCATTCCAATAAAAATAAGCACGATTACTAATTCGAAAATTGAACTTCTAATAGCGTAGAGGAAAATGCTTGTTAACGCACACAATGTAGTCGATTAAAAGAGGCCGATCATAGCCCGCCATTGGACTGTTAACCCACTATTAATATGGCGTATTGAAAAAAAAACGAATGCTTATTAATATATATATATATATATATATATATATATATATATATAATCGGCCCCCATCTACATTTCGGTGTAGGGATTAACATTACAATATACATTATGTCTATTGTACAAAGTATCTCCACAACTTCCTATCGTATCTCACTTGCAACAGACATCGATTGTCCTCTTCTGTGTATGGCCTTTGCTATTACTTTTTCCCATGTTTCTTTTGGTCTTCCCGGTCCTCGTTTTATTTTTATTCTAGCTTCAAAAATCCTTCCTGCTTGTATCTTATCTTCCATACGTTGTAAATGCTTATTAATATGATCATTAATTACAAAGCCACTGGGAAAAACTTCCAATCAATATAAGAACAATAATCATACCATTTAATTAATAAAATTCTATTAATTAAAACAAAATTAAGACATCGACGAGATCTACATCGATCGTAATGATTCTTCGGCGGACAGATATGAGAGGGCGTTAAGAGTAACAAGAAACTCTAGAAACGAACTCAACCAAATAACAAAACAGAGATTAAATTATGTTTGTAAAAATATCTACTACGTAGTATATAAATTAAGTTATGGATTGTTAGTGTAAGACTATAGGTGTAAATTGTCTTAAATTATGAAAAAGTCACTCCTGGCTTTTACATGACAATATTGATGCATGTCATAATTCATCGCTTGGTTCAGACTATTTGATCAAACATTCAGAAAACACTCGTTCGAAGCCTGATTTATTATCGTATGACTTTTTTTTTTATTTGTGCGGTTCAAAAACACCTCCGTCAATATCGTTTTGAATCGATTGAAAAAAGAAATAACTGTAGATTATAGACTTTGATAATAGCTATGAAGATTTGAAAAAATATGGAAGTAATTGTACATATAGTTTCCGAAGAAGGTTATTTTGGAGGAGATCAAATAAATTTAAAAGAAGTTTACCTTGCATTTTATTTAACTAGTCTCGACACTTTTTGATCGCAGTAGCATATTGATTACTTTTTCTTGAACTCTTTTCTACCTAGTCCTATGTTTTTTTAACAAACCGTGTTTTCTTGCAGGTACGTACAAAATATAAACGAGATGGAATATTCACTTTCAATTTTATGTGATCAGTGAGGGAAATATATTTCAACCGAAGTTTCCATGTGTTCAGTAGTTGGTAAGTGTGAATTTCTAACTTTTTGCTATGATACTGTAATATAACTAAGCACTTTAAAATTTTCGATTAGAATATATAAAAATAGGTAATCAGTAATCGTGTTTTGAAATTTGTCACATCTGCTAGCATTTCATCTCGAAACCCTTACTTGTAAAAAAAAGTAATCACAGACAGATTGGAGACTAGCTTTCTAAGCATAGTTTCGTAACTTTAACTCACAACGAGTATGGAGGGATAATTCATTGTTAAGTGACAATTGTAACTTAATTTTCTGCAACTTTAATACAAGAACGTACTGTGTACTATAGGTACGCATAGTATTACTCATAAACAATTCTTACTTTGAAATCCACAATCAAAGAACTAGAAATTTTATTAATTTCACTCAGAGAACTGTTTCTACAGCCTCTAAACTAGGTAAAGTTTCTTTCATATTGATGTTATAATAAATCTTTGCGACAAAATTAATATACGAGGGTTGTTTTAAATCTACTGCACAGTAAACTCCAAATAAAAAAGCTTTAGTTTTAAATGAAATACGACTTTAATGTCCTTCAATATAGTCCCCTGCTTGTGAATTCACGAATGCCAGCGTTATGGTAGTGCTTCAATGCAGCGTAGAACACCATCTTTGTTGAGCTTGCAAATTTTTCGACTTACTGTTCGGGGCATTTAAGTTAAAAAAACCGATCCCTCGAAGAAGTTCCTTAAGTTTTCGAAATAAATCGACGTCTGTGGGATTCAATCCGGTGAATTTGGGTTGTTGAGATGCTCCCATCTATATTTTTCGAAAAAGGTGACGACCGCTGCTCCGTTATGCGGTCGCGCATTCACATGCAGTATGTATATGCCGTGTGTTAACATTTCTGATAGCTTTTTACGATTTTCTGCTCGCAATTTCTTAGCAAAAAATGTTTAATAGTAGTCGCAATTTACAGTACTGTTAATAAGAACCCAATCGGCAACAATTATTCCGTACTTATCGTATGCTAAAGTCATCATTTGCTTAACTTATGCTTGCTGGTGGTGAACTTTTTTTACTCTCGGTGAGCTTTTTCTGTCAAAATATTGCTTTGCGGACAACAACGGGACAACAATTTACGACAAATGTCTTGGCGCGTAGCCTTCTGCATAAGCAATAGGAAATGAGAATTCCAGCCTGCCGCCATCTTTCGTTTTTGTAGAATTTCACTTATAATGCGGTAAACACTTGATTTTAAAATACATACTTCCGCTGCTACTTCCCCATCGTCATTCGTTAGTATTCATCAATTGGGATGGCGGCAATAACTACGTTAGCGTTGTTATGTGTGATGTCGGTAGGAACGAAAATTGTCTTCAATGCTTATACGCCCTTCACGGAATCGCTGCTATCATCCTCGTACTGTACTACGATCCAGTGTATCCGTACCATACGCTTCATTTAAAGCGGCACGAATTTAGTTCACTGCTTTACCACGAATTGTTTGAATTTGCAGCGCATTGCTATTATATAGAACTGTGGGACGTGGATTCGTTTTCGCTGTCGGTATCATATTAGACTTCTCACTTCAGGATGGCGACAATTGTTACGTTAGCGTTGTCATGTGTAATGTCGGTCGGAACTGAGATTGTCTTCAATTCTTATACGACCTTCACGGAATCGCTGCTATCTTCATTGTACTGTCCTACGATCTGCCGGATCCGTACCATACGCTTCATTTAAGGTGCTTCACCACGAATTGTTTCAATCTGCAGCGCATTGCTATTATGTGGAAGTGTGAGCCGTGGATTTGTGTTCGCTGTCGGTATCACTATCGGATATTATACTTCACTAAAACCACTAACACTGAATACCAAGGTATTTGTTAGACTTCTGGCTACAAACTGGGAACAAAATCAGCTGTGTTTGTTACACTGCAGGATAGCTAGAACTGTGCATTAGACTTGGGACAACTCTCGTACTCCAATCTGTGTTTACTTTCGAGATCTATTTTTATTTTCACTTCTTATTTGTCCATCCTTGCAACTCCTTTAACTTCTCTCTGATATTTCATTAGGACAGTCTATATCTTCTATTCTTTTTTACTAATTATGCAAGATTCATAATCAAAATTTCATACCGGTCTCATGCACTGCCTACAATAATTAGTTATGTCATTTCTGGTATAAAATCTGTGTTTAAAATACATTTGGATAAATTTAGCTTCATTCTTCACTTTCAGTCAAAGTACAGTAACTTCGTTCTTTTTATTATGCCAAATTCTATCTCAAATATCCTGCATAATTTTGGTATATGCGAGCGTCTATATTTCTATAGAGTGTGCCGTATAGCCAGTACGAATCCGTTTATTTTGTCAGTCGATTAAGCTAACCAATCTGAAATCGTTGTGATCTTTGCACATGCGCGAAGCACCGTTTCTAACTTGTGGGAACTATCAAGATTTCATATTTTCTTCGAACAAAACAGGATAGTTCAGTTAATTAAGTTAATTATTGCTTCAGATCAGCAAAACTAAATGCCGTGGAGCATGAGAGAGCATTTTTAGAATTGCAGACGCCGAGGCATTATTTCTTCTAGCTGTAGTTGCGTGCTTGGTTCAAAAATCGCATTCATTGTGTGTGTTTAATTAGATCACTTGTGCATTTAATCTTGACTTTTATTTACCAAATTGTGTATATCATCTTAATTTTTATATTGAGTTACGAAATGGTTGAAATATTGTGGACTTAAACTTTACTTTATTGGAAAATTTCGCTAATCCAATTGGTATTCACTAAGAACGTATTTAATATAATTTTAATTTTGCATTAAATAATTGATAATATAATTTACTTTAACCATGTGACCACCATCTAATTATGGTAATATTGATAATTGTAAAGTTTGTCTATTATAAAATTAATGTCTTGTGCCACCTTTTTATTAATTACATTTATTATGTCGTACTATATATTTTATTTATATTTGCTATGTCCATTAACCTCATGTTTTAACTATTCACGATCAGTATTGTTAACTAATTTGTTTGTCGGCCGTTTCATATGCTGTAAACTAGCTTTTACATGTCAAGTTAAATCCAAAGAAGCTTTAGAACAAAGTATGAACGAAGACGTAATTAAGCTGAGTAAGTTCTTTAAGAATTGTAACGATAAAATATAAAAATGCTACTACCATCTCATTTATTCATTATTGCGGTTGTAGAATATAAATTTCATAATATAAGGAAGATTTAATAGTTTTTAAAACATGTAAGAATATCTCACAATATATAAAAACAATATCGCTGTATTATATAACGTTTCTGACGCCAAATTATGCGATATGCCTATTCGCATCTCCTTAAAAATCCACTAACTTTTATTGTTCAAAATTACGCATCTAAGTGTCATTTATCCGTATAATACGGTCGAGGCACGTTTCGCCTTCATTTTCGTAACAAGACAACAATTTACGATAAATGTCTTGACGCGTAGCCTTCTGCACAAGCGACAAGAAATGAGAAATCCAATGTGCCACCATTTTTCGTTTTTGTAGAATTTCACTTATAATGCAGTAAACACTTGATTTTGAAATACCTGTTTCGGCTGCTACCTCTTCCATCGTCATTCGTTAGTCTTCATAAATTAGGATGGCGACAATAGTTACGTTAGCGTTGTCATGTGTAATGTCGATCGGAACGGAGATTGTCTTCAATGCTTATACGACCTTCACGGAATCGCTGCTATCATCTTCGTACTGTCCTGCGATCTACTGTATCCGTACCATACACTTCATTTAAGGTGGCACGAATTTCGTTCACTGCTTTACCACGAATTGTTTCAATCTGCAGCGCATTGCTATTATATGGAAGTGTGAGTCGTGGATTTGTTTTCGCTGTCGGTATCACTATCGGGTATTATATTTCACTAAAACCACTAACACTAGATACCAAGGTATTTGTTAGACTTCTGGCTACAAACTTGAAAGAAGATCAGTTGTGTTTGTTAAACTGCATGATAGCTAGAACTGTACATTAGACTTGGGACAACTCTCGTACCCCAATCTGTGTTTACTTTTGAAATCTATTTTCATTTTCACTTCTTATTTGTCCATCCTTTTAACCCCCTTGGCTTTTCTTTAATATTTCATTAGGAGGGTCTACATCTTTTATTCTTTTTTTTACTAAATATGTAATATTCGTAATCAAAACTTCATACCAGTCTTATGCACTGCCTTCAATAATTAATTACGTCATTTCTAGTATAAAATCTGGGTTTAAAATACATTTGGATAAATTTTCAGATAAATTCTCCATTTTCAGTCAAAGTACAGTAACTTCGCTCTTCTTATCACAAATTTTATCTCAAATATCGTGCATAATTTTCGTATATGCGAGCGTCTATATTTCTATAGCGTTTGCCGTATAGCCAATACGAATCCGTTTATTTGATCAGTCGATTAAGCTAACTAATCTGCAATCGTTGTCACCTTTGTACTAGCGCTAAGCATCGTTTGTAACTTGTTGAAAGTATCAAAATTTCGTATTTTCTTCGAACAAAGCAGGGATAGTTCAGTTAATTAAGTTAATTATTGCTTGGGATCAGCAAAACTAAATCCCGTGGAGTATGAGCGAGCAATTTTAGAATTGCAGACGTCGAGGCATTATTTCTTCTGACTATAGTTGCGTACTTGGTTCAAGAATCGCATTCATTGTTTGTATTTAATTAGGTTACTTGGGTATGTAATCTTAACTTGTATTTACCAAATTGTGTATAACATCTCAATTT
This sequence comes from Dermolepida albohirtum, assembly GCA_031893035.1. Classification (NCBI taxonomy): domain Eukaryota; kingdom Metazoa; phylum Arthropoda; class Insecta; order Coleoptera; family Scarabaeidae; genus Dermolepida; species Dermolepida albohirtum. The sequence continues at coordinate 411,156 of JAVIWB010004751.1, read as the reverse complement.
TTATATTGAGTTACGCAATGGTTGAGATATTGTGGACTTAAGCTACTAGTTGTGAAACTTTACTTTATTGGAAAATTTCATTAATAATTATTTCCTTTCCCTGTATCCAATAGGTATTCACTAGGAACGTATTTAATATAATTTTAAAGTGTCTGGTATTAAATAATTGATAATATAATTTATTTTAATTACGTGTCCACCATCTAATCATGGTAATTTTGATAATTGTAAGGTTTGTCTAGTGTAAAACTGATGCCATGACTTTTCATTAATTACATCTATTATGTCCTACTATCAGGTTGTTACATATGAAATGTCCGATTTTGTAAGGAATAAAAAAAGTCTAAATTTAAAAAAATATAAATATTTATTCTACAAAATAGTCTCCATTTACATCAATAGTTTGTTACCAACTGCCTGGAAGCTGAAAAATTCTCTTTGAAAAGAAATCTAGGTTTCGACGGCTCACATATTGCTCAAACACTGCTATTACAGACTCCCGGTCAGGGAAGTCCCTATTTTTTAAGTGATTGTCTAAACTTCGGAAGAAATGAAAATCAGTTGGCGAAAAGTGAATAAGGTGGGTGAGGGAGAATTTCGTAACCAAATTCCGAAAGTTTTTGGATTGTCGGTCGTGCAACATGAGGTCTTGCATTATCATAAAGAAGTATGGGTCCATGTCTATTGACTAGTGAGGGCTGCAAGCGGCTCAATTTTCCATGCATAGTTTCCAGTTCGGAACAATAGGACGCTGCCGTGATGGGTTCACCAGGTTGCAAAAATGAATAGTGAATAATACCTTTACTGGTCCACCATAGAGTCACCATAATCATTCGCGGGTGAAGTGATGCTCGTGCATGCTGTCTTGGCGCTTCACCTCGATCTAACCATTGTCCTGACCGTCTCCGATTATCATAAAGTATCCACTTTTAGGCACACGTTACCACTCGATGAAGAAACGGTTCAACTTTCTGTCGATTAGCCAAAGAGGTAGCTACCTCTAATCGATGGAGCTTATTGGCTTCCGTTAATTGGTGCGGCACCCATCGATCGAGTTTCTTCACTTTGCCAATCGAAGAAAGGTGACGACTAATGGTGGCAATGGACACTTGAAATGTTTCTGCAAGGCTACGCACTATTGTCGACGGATTACTTTCAACTTCTACACGCAACTCGTCGTCATTAACGGTGCTACGGGCATATCCGCGAGGCTCATTTTCCAAATCAAAATTTCCCTCGCTGAATTTTTGAAACCATCGCCGTAATGTGCGTTTATTACACGTGGTTTCACCGAACGTATGATTAATTTCTCGCGTTGCTGCAGCTGCATTTAATCCCTTTTTAAATTGAAAGAGTTAAATTGCCCGAAGCATTTCCATAGGCGAGACAAGGACAGGTGTATTAATCTTCCCAAACAATGGAACAGGTACACACTTCAAAATAAATACCCTTTTCTACAAATACAATAATAATTTTCACCAAAAACATACACGTCTTCGCACAGGTGTGATTCAGTTCAGACTGAAGGAAAAAACGGACATTACATTTGTAACAACCTGATATATACTTTTCCGTCCATTATTTATACTCGGTGTATTCATTAACCTAATGTTTTAACTATTCGCTATCAGTATTGTTAACTAATTTGTCTCTCGACCGTTTCATGTGCTATAAACCAGCTTTTACATGTCAAGTTAGATCCAAAGAAACTTTAGAATAAATTATGAATGAAGACATAATTAAGCGGAGTAAGTTTATTTAAGAATTGTAACGAGAAAAGAGCAAAATCTACTACCATCTCATTTTAGCTTTGGAAGAAATTATATCCAAACTCTGGAAACTATTTAAAATAAGAGTGCTTAAATCAATGTTTATTCTTTATTGCTGTTGTTGTATATAAATTGCACAATATAAGGAAGATTTAATAGTTTTTAAAATATGTAAGAATATCTCACAATATATAAAAACAATATCGCTATATTATACAATGTTTCTGACGTGAAATTAATCGATTTACCTATTCGTATCTCTATAACAATCAACTTAAACTTTTATTGTTATGTTTTATTATAATGTACACTTTATTTATTTTTATTTAATGCTATGTCCTTCTACCCTGCGGTGTCGGACTGAATTTTACATTATATCTTATATATTTTACCATTTAATTTTGTTTTCAGTTTGTCTCATTCAGTACTTCCTCCCTTTCTTTTTTATCCTCAGCTTCCATTATTCTCTGTCTTGGGCCAGTTGTTTGATTTCATGCCATCCTATATTCCTCTTTTCCATCTCCTCATATACTTGCTCCCTCCAAGTTTTCCGTGATCTTCCCATTCTGTTTCTACCCTCCGTCTTAACTTCAAAGATTGTTATTCTCTCGTCTCTCATTCTCTGGATATGTCCAAGCCATCCTAGCTGTCTCTCTTGTATGACCGTTTCAACTGGTTCAACCTTTTGCTTTCTCGTAATTGTCGTATTTCTAATTTTATCCATCCTTGTTATTCCTTCTATCCGTATTAGAAATCTCATCTCTGTGGCCGTAACTTTGCTTTTAATTTTATTCGTTTTTGTCCATGATTCGCCATATATTAATGTAGGTCTGACCACTCTTCCATATACTTCGGTCTTTATTTGTTTTGGCATCTCCTTCTTATCTAGGAATGTATTTCTCAATACGTTGTATATCTTTGCAGTTTTTCCTATTCTTTCGTTTACTTCCTTATCTATTTTTACATTTTGCTCTATAATTGTTGTGTAATAAAATGTCTTTTTACTTCTGCTGACATTATCATTGTACTGGTTTTAACTGTGTTTATTTCCATATTTATCCTTTTCAGCTCCTCTTGATAAATCATTAGGTTCTCTTGTAAAATTTCTTCTGATTCTGCTATCAGTACCATATCGTCTACGAACATCAATTCTTGCACGGTGACTGCTTTCATTTTCCAGTTCCCCATTTTCATGTTCTTTCTTTTTCTTTGCATCTCTTTATAGCATCGTCTATAACTATAGAGAACAATAATGGGCTTAGTACGCATCCCTATTTTAAGCCTATCCGTGCTTCAAATTCTGTGGATTCTACATTAGAAGTTCTAACTTTATTCCTGTTGTTTTTATGTACACTTTCATGCATATATGGCCATTCATAATTCGGTGAACATCAATTTAAGAAATGTCAGACATTGTTGATAATTCTCTTCCAAACGGCTATCTTCTAATACCAGTTCTTCAGTAAATAAAATCTTTTGTGACATTATCCCGTCAGTTGACCGACAAGGACGCTTGTCGTTTTCAAGGAATTCTTGTCCCAAACAAAAACATATTGAAACGCAATCTAAATATTACTTAATTTGATTAAGCGTATTTTCCTCGTTTGAAAAAATTAAAGACCGCGACGGGATTCAGTTTTTGTTAATTTAGACATTTTAATAATAATAATAATTTTCTTTATTTATCCAACAGCCAAGCTACTTACAGGATAAACTACAATTAGATTTTTAAAGCAAAATCGACAGCTTGTAATGACTACATAATAATTGACAAAACTGATTATTTTACTTAGTTTAATGGATTTCTGTTCCTTCCCTTTGGTCGAAGGAAGATTGTATTTCTCTTACATATAATATTAAATAAAACAACGCTGGTAACTTTTCACTGAATTTATTTCATTTACATTTCAACAACCTGTTCTGCCCTTAATAGGACTTTGAATCAGCGCCCGTATTTTTTTTACTAATCCAGCGGTCCTCGCGCTTAACTCCCAGGATGCTTGCTAGCCCAAAATAAATACAGAGAGTGGGAGAGGTTCCCTATTAATACGATGTTATTGGACGCCACAAGATTGTAATCCTAAAAACTCTTCCACCAATATTGAAGCAAAAGATCCAGAAAGAATACGTTCGTTGTTCTGTTAACTAAAACACTTGAGGAAAAAAAAGAAAGTTCGGCTCTATACAAGTTTATTGAATGTTCAAAACTATCCATTAATTTTCGTGTTCTGTATACGTATTTCAACAACTCAGTTGTCATCATCAGCAGATAATTGAACATTGTCGCACCTGGAAAACTACGGCAAAAATACGTACGAAAAACAACTTCCGAACACTATCTGTAGCATTGAAAGCCAAAACGCACACCGTATATTCGTTTCACATAATTTTTAAAAAAGGTTGTGTTTTTGTCTTAAACTATAATAAGATAAAAGACAGCAGAAAAGGAGGGGAAAGGAAAGACAAATACCTACATGCGGTTTATTTCCCTCTCCCTTGTTTGTCATTAAAGAGATTAAAGAGACATGAGTTATGGTTGGGCCCCAGGTCAGTGTTCAATAAATGGCCTTTATTCTTTAAAACGTACGTACTTTCCTACGTATCTAATTCTCGATAATTACACACGTTCTTTATCAAATGCAAACAATCCGCGTTAACACGGTTACTTTCCAACATATCTTTTACTAAACCATATTTTTCTGGCCGATTAAATTTTGTGTGCGCAAAATGTTCTTTATAGCGGGTTTCTATCTATAGTTTTGTTAGGCCGATATATTGTTTACTCAAATCAAGACATTTAATACCGCAAATTCCCGATTTTTTGTTATCCTCGACTTCGTCTTTTGCATTTTCTAAAAGAGCTTTGATGGAGTTAGTGGACCGAAATGTGACTTGAAAACGGCGCCCTTTAAAGACCCCTGATGATGATAACTTAGTTGTCGAAAAATACGTATACAGAACACGAAAATTAATGTAGAAAGGAATTATATGTCAAGCTTCAGTGATTAAGTTAATCAGCCACAAGCTCCATCAAAATTACCTTATATTCGTTGGTGAAGTAGAGTTTTTCATGCACTAGTGATTATACCTAATTGCAGATCGATAACTACTGCTCATAATAAAACTGCTATTTATAGCGTAGGTTTAGAATATGTACAATTATGAGACAATGAACTTTGAACGCATTTGAACACGAACATGCACCTTCTTCTGTCATATACGATAGTTGTAAGAAAAGATGCATTTTCCTGTATGAAATAAATTTCTAAGCAAACTTTAATAAATAAGCTTAAACATTCATTACAGAAGATAGTAGTTGCTAGTTCTATTATTCATGCGGTCCGATGTACCTAATCATACAAAAAATTAAAAGAGAAACTGTTGAAAGATCAAATTTATCTGTAAATACTATTTATATATATGTTGTGATACCAAAAATAGCAAACAAATTTAAACATAACTTCTTCTTGAATTCTAATCGGACACGGGTTCATACAGAACGACAGCTGCACGAAACAAGACTCACTTGAGCGAGAAATATTACAGGTTTCAGAAAGAAAGAGATGAATATCTGCCCGAAGACGTTGTGGAAGTAGAAGGTAGAGATAGATAGTAGGTTAGGCGATGGTAGTTGAGAAAATCCCATTTTTCCGCTTTCCCTTTTTTTTTCTACTCCAAGGATCTTTTATTTTATACGGGCCCTTTTGCAACCGGATTCGATGGCTGTCAATTTATTTTTTTTCTATGCGTTGAATGCCTTCACTAAAACCAGAGGTTGGAGGATACGCGTATTAAGTGGGAAATGAATCTTCCATATCGAATTCGATACGTGGTTTGGTAGTGTTTTAAAGAGATAAGGTGAAAAAAGAAAAGCCAATTTAACGCTTTTCGCATTTTAGTTAAGGACAGAGGTACAATAGCCAGGCCTGTATGAATTTGTATTCGATATAAATATCTTAAGATTGTGACCATATACTTGAAAAATTGACAAAGTCCTCAATTTTTTTTCGCTCTAAATTGTTTACAGAAACGATATTTATTTCAAACTTTATATCATAATGTTTACAAAATACCAAATATGTATATCTGCATTCTCTGAATTTAATGATTATTTTACATTAATAAATAAAATGCACATTTCCTTAAATCTCACGAAATTCATTTGATAGAACATCTATTAAAGTTATTGCTGTTAAAAGACATTTAAGAATCTAAATACAATTGTTTCAAGTTATATTATTATTGGTTATTCAGGTTAAAATATAGAACTGTTTTTCAAAATTTAGTAAATTTAAAATTTATCTGTGAATTCAGCATTCTACTCAATTATTTCTGTGACAGATACATAGTCTATTAAATGTTTTTTGTTATTGGTACTTAGAAAGTCTCCAGATTATGAATCTAGTAATTAGTATTAAAAATTATTGGCGTTTAATCTTATATGAAAACCAGTTTGTAATATTCAAAACGTTTAAGCTATTATGCATATTGTTACGCTTCGCATATATAATAATTCTTTTCATCGCTTTTAAATTAATTTATTTTAATTTAAATACAATTCCATTTTGAATTCATAAATTTTTATTTATTACTTTGACATCATTTGTGTTATACATATTCAGATGCAAAATCTTTTGTTTTGGTCACGTACGTTTAGGCTGTAATAAAACAAACCGTCGTCGTTTTCTAGGAAGTAAATACCTAAAACTTTTCGAACCTTTTCTTGGATTAGTCTTTCATTGACTCGCATTCGATATTAATTATGTCGTATTGATTTCTAAATGCAACTAGAGATTCAAATATTAATCGTTCTTTTTTCACACAGAATACACGTCCATTATTCTGTCTAGATATCTATCTGCTTGGTACTTACATTGATATTGATATCGCACTTTTAAGATATGCTAATTTTTTAGCGCGCCTAATTTCTAGCGTGCCTATTTTCTAGCGTGCCTATTTTCTAGCGTGCCTATTCTCTCGTCTCATTGGTTAGTTCAAACATGACCAGCATCCTACCCATTAGCTTACCGCTTCTTTTCTTAAAAGCCCCGGCTTGTAGGAAAAAGCGGAGACTCCTACCCTAGTCATAACAAAGGCTACACGCATTCCTTCTACGAGTTTGTGAAGTTAAGTTTTATCCGCGCCTGTAGTGTCCACGTGTTTATTTTGCAACCGCAAAATATACATAGTATCTTGGCCCAGGATATACACCACACAAACACGCAAGTACCTCACGTATCATTCGGTACATATTTTATTCTAATCTTTTTTTTATATTTTATTAAACAGCTTTATATCTCTAGATTTACTTTTATAACAGCTTTTCTATTACGTTAATCTTGTTTAATCCATTGCTCTCAATCTTATTAATTATCTTCATTTAAATGTATTCGAGTCTAAAGAATTAAATCAAGTTAGCGAATAAAATTTTAAGGGCAACCCTATTGTTTTATTTCCACTAATATCTTTCTTTCAGCTTTGCACACGTCCTGAACTTTTGGTGCTCATTGTAAACTTTACTAATTATTAAGTCCTGCAATTTCTTATTGTTTGTATTTATTACAGCGCTTCAGCTAGCCGGACACGCGCGCGCAATAAATTTACTAATCACCACGTGCAAATAAAGTTACTATAAAATAATACGAGGGTAGTTTGACAAGTAGTGAGAATGGAAAAGAAAAACGAATTTTTTAAATACAAAATAATTTTTATTTTACAATATATTCTCCTAAAAGAGCAATACATTTATTACAACGGTGCTCCAATGCCCTTATGTCATCTCTAAAATGCGATTCCGGAAGGCTTGCAAAATACTCATTTACGAAGATGATAAGCTCATCTTAGACGAACATTTCTTTCCATCTAGTGCCGTTTTCAATTTTGGAAAAAGGTGGAAGTCGGAAGGGGCTAGATCCGGCGAATAAGGCGCATGCGGTACAAATTGAAAATGCAGCTCGTAGATTTTGGACATCGCAACTGTACTAGTACGCGAGGGAGCGTTGTCTTGGTGAAATAGAATCTGTTTCTTTGCCATTCCTGGCCGTTTAGTACGAATCTCAACATTTAATTTTTGTAGAAGTTCTGCATAATATTGTCCGTTTATTGTGGCACCTTTCTGAAAGTAATCAATGAGCAAAATGCCCTTTGAATCCCAGAAAATTGATGCCATCACCTTGTTTGCCGATAAAGTGGTTTTCGCTTTCTTTGGAAGTGCAGAACCACGTTCTAACCATTGTTTCGACTGTTGTTTAGTTTCAGATGTACTGTAGTGTATACAAGTTTCATCGCAAGTAACAAATCGCCTACAAAAATCAATCGGATTCCGCTTATAAAGGTCCAAACACTCATTGAAAATGCGCAAACGAGTGAACTTTTGATCAGTCGTAAGCAATCGCGGCACCCATCTTGCCGAAAGCTTGGTAAGGCCCAATTCTTTCGTTAAAATGTGGTGTATGCGTTCTGTTGAAATGTTTACCATGTCTGCTATCTCTCTCACTTTGAGTCGTCGATCTTGCGTAATAATATTATGGGCTTTTATAATCATTTCCTTAGAAGTCACGATTTTGGGTGCTCCAGAGCGCGTTTCATCAGCACAGCTTGTTCTATCACGTTTAAATTCATTTACCCATCCACTTATTGTGGCGGATAATGGAGCAGATTCATCTAATGTTTCCCGTAACTCATCTTTTATTTCGGTAACTTTCATACCCTTAATTACGAAGTATTTAATCACCGCACGATACTCTGGTTTTTCCATTTTAACAAAACGACGTGTTGTTTCTTCTTCAATCAGCTGTCAAAAATAAACTAACCAACTGATTTATCTAAATATCGGAATGTAAACATATAAATAGGCAACCTAAATTACAGTGCATTTGTTTTACTAATTAGAGCGCCACCTATGTGTCATTCTCACTACTTGTCAAACTATCCTCGTAATATCTTTATTATTTATTTAGATTAATTAAGGGAACATTTAACCCCTTAACACATATGCATACCGACCTAAGAAGGTAATAGTATCAATTTTTCAGATGTATATATATATATATATATATATATATATATATATATATATATATATATATATATATATATATATATATATATATATATATATATATATATTATGTAAGGTAAATTACAAAGGGATCAAGGCTATAAGAAACAAGGAAGAAACCCCTCTAAATGAAATTTTTGTAAGTAGAGTTGAAAAATTTAAAATCTCGTAAAAATTTTAAATCAAATGTTTTGAAAGTAAACAATCAATAGTAAGATGTATCAGTAATTGAGTAAACGTTACCATTCAAATTTAAAATAAATTTCTGTGTGGTCTTGTTAACATCTAACCTAAAAGATCCTTATAATATTGCATTTAAGTCTTAGAAAAATTGAAGAAAATCATACTTATCCAACCAGAAAGAAATCGTATTCCTGCTTTATAGGTTTAAGTTCAATTTTTATATGGTTCTGATATCATATAACCTCAAAACCGCTTATTGAACATAACCCAAGTCTTGAAATAAATTGAAGAGAATAATTTTCATTCAAAAAGTAACCACAACTCTGTTTACACCTTACCTGGAATGAATATTCACATTTTGAAGTCCAAAAAATCCCATTCCTCAAAACACACCTTTACAAAGAAGTAACATCCACTTTTAGTAAAATATCTCTTATAAAATCATATATGATATTAAAATTACAAATGAATATTTATAAAATTGAATGAAGGGCATATTTTATAATATTAATCAATATTAATGGTATTATGTTGGATAAATAAGGAATGATAAATTATTATTAACACTTCTATTTAAACAAACTAATTCGATTTGCAATGTCAAATACCCCTAACACAGATTAAAATGTCTCGAAATACTAAGATAAAATGCATTGGCAAATGCCGAGGCGAAGGCATCTATAGTATTCTGTTGTGAAAAAGCAATAATACCTGACTCATTCGTGCAAACACACGAATGTACGAACGAAAGAACGAAGGCCAAGTTTTTAAAGTGTCCGTTAATTTACTCAGTTACCTATTTTAGCCCAGATGGCACGCCCTTATTCTCTCGTTCGTACATTGGTATGTTTGAACGGAAGAAGGAGGTATTGCTTTTTCGTCATTTTTTTGTACCAAAATTGTCCGATATACACACAGAAGATCATTCGTTGATAACACAAGTTTATCTGACTTGAGGCGAATTCCTCGAGACATGTAGTAAACAGGGTATTATATTAACATTTTAATGATTGTTTTAACGATCAGTACTCAGTGAGTTGTCGAATATATTCTACACGATGAGGTCCTAGGTGTGTTACTTCTAGCCCGCACAAAATCCCGAAATTCCTGAGGATCGTGAGCAGTATACAATTGTATATTTTCAGTATTGCATCTTTATGTTTGAGAAAAAAGTTTTCGCAATCTTTACTTCTCTTGTCAAAAACTTACTATCACTATTAGGCAGCGTCCATTTCTTGTGATAATGTCGCTTCAAATTAAGGTGATCTTTAATTGTTTCGGTATCAAATAATGAACATCTTAAACAACATTGGACCTAAGATACTTCCTTGGAGAATTTCTTTCTAATCAATTTGTGGTTGACTGTATGGTCCATTACGACATACATACTATCTGCTTCCACATGCTTTTCGCTTAGGTGGATGTTCTCGAATGAAAGTTAGCTACTTCCTTTTTGCTCCGTATAAACCGCGATCGCTAAAGTTCTATCATGACTGCAAGTGGTGGACTCATCGCCGCTACTCCAGTTGCGCATACCGGTTAAAACCACTCAGTTTTCGGTCATATCTTCCGCAAGGTAGCGATAGTTGTTCTTTACTTTATCGTTCTATCTTCGTCTCCTTCACCTTTCAGTATGATCGGTGCCAAGTTTACTGCGCTCAGATATTACCCGATGCTTGTAACGGCAATAGATCTTCGCCTATTCAACCTCACCATGTTTTCTGTTGACTCAACCATCTCTAGTTAATATCTCTTAGTCTACCTTGGTGTTTCGGTGATTTGGCTTAAGCGTATCTTCCAGAAATTCATCATAATTTTCTTGACAACTTCTCTACTTACTTCGTGTTACATATCTCCATCCTTTGTATGATTATAAGACCAACTAATATTATTCCCGTAGTCACCTAACAGCTTCTGAAAATGTAGTTCTACAGGCTGGTCGTACTCTATCGAAATCTGTCTTCGGACACTATGGCACTTCAATCTATCGGCGAGGCTACAGGTGTATGAAGTGTGCCACCATTGCTACCAGCTTCCTCATACTTGCTCTTGAACTCATAACATTCGGCACCAGACATCCAAGAGCGTATATAATTACTGGAGTTTAGTCTACTGCTTCTCTAACGTGCCTCCATGTCATTATTTTGGTTGAAAACCATGACGATGCACGTAATACTCTCGCTGGTATCTAAATACAATATATATACTCTACCTCCATTATAATTTCTTTAAACTTTCCTATGAATTTCAAAATGACAGTTTCAATCTTATCCTTAGCGAAAGCAAGCTCTTCTTATAGCTCTTTTTGCTATCATGGCAAACATGTAATCTGCTCTGGCCTTTAGAGATTTCTCTGTTTTACTCGAAACTACTACTGCTTTGTAACATTTTTCATAACCATAGACATTACATTGACTGTCGATCACCCTCTTTGGAATCCATACTGATTCTCTGCTAGTCGTTCCTTATCTTGCAATTCGATCTCCAAACTATCTACAATTAGCCTTTCTAAAACATTGAGTTAGTTATACATGTCTATTCTGGTCTATTCTCTTCCTCGGGGGAAATGTAGGTAAAAATAATTTTAATTACTTTCCAATTTCTCCCTGAAATTAAAATTTTCATATTACTTTTATTTTAGTTTCCTGCTTATACAATATGAGAAGTTTTATATATTTAACTTACAATATATTTAATTCAATTTTGCTTTGATATTAATTCCACATCTATTTTGTACATAAAACCATTTAAACCTCAATTATTTGAAATTTGGACATTTAACAGATTTTAAATTATTCTTCAATTGTGACAAAGTTCCATGTAAATTACATTGGAAACTATGACTAAGATGATAATCAAAAAGGTTAAAAAAACCTTTATTATATTAATATTTGTATCCTAGATATATATTTCAAAAGCTAAGCAGTCACCTAGAATCGAAAAAATAAACAGTGTTAAAACATGGGCCCGCAGTAAAGCTACACACTACAAAACAGTGTGTGTAGGAGATGACAACTTAGTTGTCGAAATACATACCTAGAATACAAATATTAACGTAGGTTTTTTTGCCTTTTTGATTACAAAGTTTCATGTCAATCTTTACATATATTTATGCAATCCTTTTGAATACATACTATGCTATTTTTTTATTAATGTTCTCAAATTATAAACTGTGAATATATACTTCCACTACTAAGAATATACATATACTATATATTTTCGAAACATATTTTCCGCTGGTTTCTAAAAATTAAATTCAGAAAATTAAGGAGGAATCATTGTCAAAATTAAACCATCTGGATTTGTATTTTGTTCTTATCTGTTAGTGTTGTAGACTAATTTAATTCAGTCCAAAGTAGCCGAATAAATTTAATCGTTGGCAGAAAGTTTAATTAAACAACTGATTGAACACAATATTGTCGCCCAAGTTTAACGAGTTCGCCAAGAAAGTATTGTTTCGGCTCGTAAACGTGAATTCCAACTTAAATAGAGCGCAAATCCAAAGGATATTGTAAAGAAAATGTTCTTTTTTCTGTGCTCCGATGCTCTTATATTTACTGCTGTAGCGTATCACGTGTTTACCGTGTTATACTGTGTAATCTGGGATTCGGCCCATGCTATCCACAAAGGGAATTAATTAAAATTTTGTTAGAATTATTTCTTGTTAGGGATTATTAAGTTTAAAATATAATATTAATACTCGTATTAACAACGTTATACGTATTTAAATTACTTAAGAATTTTTGAAACTTTTTTAATAAAAGTAATGTGCGACATCTATTATTATAAGGAATTAATTGTTGGGTGATCATCTAATAAAAGGTGTTTCAAATTTCGCGGTTTTTTTTAAGAATAAATAAAACGCATAGTTTGCATCCGCTTTCAAAAACTTTTTATTGGTAATTGAAGTATCAGTTATAACATTTATATGCGAAAAATAATATCTGCCAAATAGCCTCCTCTTGTAGCTCCACAGACGTGCACTCTTTTGTTAAAATTTTCAATGACATTTTGACATAATTGAGGTTCTATCTCACCAATGACACGAATAATTCCATCTTTCAAAGCAGGAATTGATTGTGGATTGTTTTTGTAAACCTGATTCTTTACATAACCCCAAAGAAAATAGTCTAACGGTGTCAAATCACATGATCTTGGTAGCTAATTAACATCACCATTTGTTGAGATTACACGTACAGGAAATTTTTCTTTCAATAAATCAATTGATTCATGCAGCGACATCCTGTTGAAACCGCATATCCTCTAGATCAATATTCATTAATTCAGGCTACAAAAATTCGGTTATCATGCGACGATATCGATCACCATTGACAGTTACAGCTTCACCAGTAGCATTTTCAAAGAAGTAAGGTCCAATTATACCACCTGACCATAATGCACACGCAACAATAACTCGTTTAGGATGCATAGGTTTCTTATAAATAATTCGTGGATTTTCCTCACCTCGGATACGGCAATTTTGTTTATTAACATAGCCACCAAGTTCAAAATGTGCCTCATCGAAAAACATTAATTTTTGAGAAAAATCAGCTGGTTGTTCATTGATAAAATTGACAAATGGACGACGTTTTAAGTGATCTAATGGCTTTAGTTCCTGTGTGTGTTATTTGAACCTTATATGCCTTCAGAGCTAAATCCTTGTGTAAAATACATCATGTTGTTGATCCACTAAGTCCAAGTTGTTGTGAACGTCGTCTAATGGACATTTCAGGATCTTCAGCAACACTCTCACGAACCAAACCAATATTTTCTTGTGAACGACTACTACGACTGTATTTTTCACTTTTTTGATCTTCCATTGAACCGGTCTCTTGAATTTTTTTAATAATTCGACCAATAGTGCTTTCAGACGGACGATTATGTAAACCATAAAATTCACGTAATTTTTTAAAAACTCTTCAGAGAACGAAGAGTTTCATAAAATAATTCAACAATTTGAACGCGTTGTTATACCGTGTACGAAGCCGTTCTTATAAATGTCATATGTACATCACACTTTTTAAATACCCACATACCCAGACAAATTCGGTGCTCCATCTATGTTTTATTTATTCTTAAAAAAACGCGCAATTGGAAACACTCTATTTTATTATATAAACTTGAACGATTTCCTGTAAATAATCTCGTCAAAACGCGGTTTCAGCTTTATTTTTAGACAAAATTCTTTCCGATCTGAATTTATTCATTGTACTTGCCAAAAGATTTTGACAGTGCTAGTCATAATGTTTTATTATAAAAAGTTGAACGATTTGGAGTAAATAGGTTTTTCAAACATAGTTCAAGCAAGATTATTTTCTGTCGGTATTTACTTATTGACCTGTCAAAAGTTTTTGACTGTGTCAGCCATGAAGTTTTATTATAAAAATTTGAACGATTTGGTGTAGATGGTCTTGTCAAAGCATGATTCAAGTTTCATCTTTGGACAAGGTTCTTTCCTGTCTGGAATTATTAATAATATTTGACAGAAGATTTTGACGGTGCCTGAATGATTTGGTGTACACAGTCCCAGTCCTGGGAAAGCATTGTTCGAGTCTACTTGAATAAAGTTTCTCTCAGCCTGGATCTATTCATTGTATCTTCTGGCAGCTTTTGACTGTACCAGTCATCAAGCTTTACTACAAAAACTTGAATGTTTTGGTGCAAATAGTTGCCATGTCGCTGTTTATACTACTAAATATATCTACCTTTATACTGCCAATTCTGCAGATACTTGGTAAATCTCGTACCAAAAACCTGAGCATCAAAGAAGGTAGTTGATATGGACAGTCGCCTAAGATCGATTATGATTGTTCCACACAGTATTTGTGCTGACAGAGCTTACGATGACACACTGAACCTCTGGGATGAGGTGTAAGCCCAAACACTATAAGTAAACGCACAGATACAGTTAACCTAATACATTGAATTATTCAAGCAAAGGAAAAGTAAAATAGATCAACATGAAAACAAAGTTTTAAATAAAACAATGATTAATTTTAAATATGTGCATAATTAATTGAATATGTTTATATAATTTAAATGTACTAAACTATTGTACTATTGTGAACTGCGTATACGTATACGCAGCTCACAATATGACAGACCAAAGGTAATCAATGCAAAAGGAATCAACAATTAACAATAGGTGACTTAAATGTTCACTAATATTCTATTTTTAACTTCCATTAATTAAATTATCGTAAGTGCACACACCCACTCCTTATTCTTTCTTATGTTTGGCCGCTGGTGTTCTTCTCTCGAACTCTTCGCGGTCAAGTACTTCAAAGAAAAAGACAACTTACATTAAAGTGTCTTCTTACATACTATACGGTATCTTCGAATGACTAATAATGCTTTAGGTTTCACAATATCCATATAATAATAATAGGCCATGCTTTTACATCCGCCAACAGCTTAATGTTCACTACAGCAGGCATTGGCAGGTCATGAGTTATTATTATGTCCGCGCTTGTGGTGTGACTTAAGATCATTGGCTGTCAGCATTCACTCAAACAGGAAAGAGAAACCATGGAAAGCCTCCCGAACGGCAGGCCATTGTATTCGATTCTGGAATCACTGACGTGATGATCCAGTAATGTGGCATTGATTAATGTCGTACTTTTACCGCTATATATATATATATATATCATACCACTTGTTGTTTTCCTCTAAGTCTTCGCCCTATTACGTTGCATTCAATTACTTGTGATGTTTTGTAATATCGTTTTCTTCATCATATAACCAATCCAGTTTAATTTCGCCCTCAATATTATATTTCTTATTGGTTTCGATCAAGTCGTTCCCGGAGGTCGTAGTTGAATATGATGTTAGGCCAAAAGACTTTTAGTATTCTTAAAAAGCATATGTTTAAAAGAACTTTATTGCTGTTTTTTTTCGGTTATAATAATAAGCCTTTGTTTCAAAATAATATACGATAATTACTTGCATTGATTTTCTCTCTTTTTTTAACTTGAGACCGACGTTTGTGAAGTTATTTTTAATTTGTAATATACACCGTTGGTCGAAGTTTTGTTACAACACATTAATAAGTTGATTTAGCTTTATTGGATTGTTTCGCTTTAATTTGTAATATACACCGTTGGTCAAAATTTTGTTACAACACATTAATAAGTTAATTTAGCTTTATTGGACTATTTATTTTTTTAATTTGCAATATACTCCGTTGGCCAAAACATTGTTACAACACATTAATAAATTGATTTAGCTGTATTGGATTGTTCCGTTTTAGTTTGTAATATACACCGTTGGCCCAAATGTTTGGTACCAACGCAGATAGTAAGGTGATTTAAATTTATTTAACTGTCAATAAACTATTCCTTCATTTCAATACGCAAGTTTTGTTGTCTTTCTTTTGTCTTCCTCCTTCTCCCCCTCGTAAAGGAATTAACAAGTAGCAGTTGGTGTGGTGGCGCTTTTAGTTCCACACTCCTGAGGAAGCTGCAAAGGATTGACAGCGAAATATAGAATATTAAAGAACTAAAATTATTTGAGTCTTTGTCGCAGATTTTTTAAAATAAAAACAAAAGCTTATTATTTTGGTAAAATTCACTTATTTTATGCAAATTATTTTGGAGAATGGGTGATGGTTAAAATGGCGTTTGTTGTTAGAAAATCAGTGCTAAGCGTCGAACGATGAGATGGTGCATTATCATGTAACAGCTACCATTTTCACGATATTGAGGGCGCACACAATGAATACGCTCCAAAAGACGCTTCATAGCACCAAGATAATATATAGCATTGACTGTTTGACTAGTTGATACGAACTCTTTGTGCACTATGCCTTTAAAATCATAGAAACAAATCAATATTGTCTTCACTTTTGACTTCTCCAAACGGCTTTTTATCAGTCTTTCATAATTGGATGCTTCCATTCAGAGTTTTCACGCTTGGTCTCTGGATCATATTGAAAACATAACATCTCATCACCAGTTACAATAGAATCGCTGAAAGTTTCATCCTTTTTTGTCTTTAATCAGGTCTGGACAATGTTGAATTCAGTTACCTTGTGTAGTACAAACCTTTCACGATTCTTTCTCAGTCCCAAATGCTGTGTCAAAATGCGCTGAATTGAATCTTTGGAAATATTTAATTCCATTCTTACGTATTGCAATGAGGATTTCGGCTCATTTCTGATAAATTCACCCCCAAGTTGGATGTTACTTTCCGTAACCACAGATTTTTTTGCACCAGGATATTTGTTGTCATTTATGTCCGTACGGCCATTTTTAAATCGTTTATACCACTCATACACACCCGTACGTGATAAACACGCATCACCATATACTTGTTTCATTAAATTAAACGTTTCAGTAAACGATTTACCGAGTTTAAAACAGAACTTGGTGTTTGCTCTTTGTTCAAAATACATTTTTTGACCAATGCCAAATGCACACCTTTTACTTTATTCACAATTTTTCTGCTTCTGATGATGCAAATGTCATGATATTTTGACATAACATTGGTGAAAAAACCGACGCATACTTTTGTTAGTAGATGGTGCACTAAGTATTACTATTTTAAAAAAGTTTGATTTTCCCTGTGATAGAGTGTGTATAAATATATATTTGTGTGTGTGTTTGAAATATGTTAAAAAGAACAGCGTTGCTAATTACATCAAAGAATCATTTAAGCTACAATAATAAGAACAATTTGTTTATTTCATTTTATCAAAAAAAATGGGCCACCTTTTGAACAGAAGAGCAATCGTCAAAATACAATAGATTACAATTCAAACTTAGAAGTTATAAATTAAAGAATTCTTTAAAACCATAAGTTTCTAATTCCCGTAGTAAATGATAAAGTAACAGGGAAAACTTTATCTTAAACTAATATTTGCGTTTAAATAAAAATATTAAAGTTTGAAAAATGTGTATGAAAAATATAAACTAAATCTCGTTTCTGTATAGTAAAACTGAGATGACATTGCTTCTAAATAGTCTTAGTTCAGTTTTGCATTGGATCTTTGACTTCTAGATATTTTTAGCGCACCAAAAGCCTGTGTGTTCCATATTTTTCTTGTTATATCTAGATATATATCGCCCTCTATGCCTATTATGGTTCTCGAAGAGCAAAATTTTTCTATTTGTTTTACACCTCGCTGGTTTATATAATATATATATATATATATGTGTGTGTGTGTGTGTGTGATACCTATTTCATATTTCTTTCGTCTTACCTCCGTTTATTTTTAGTCCTACTCTGACCGCTTTTTTCTAAATTTGTCGAGAATATTTTCCATGTGTTTTATCGCGTGTAGCATAAAGAATATGTATGTCGTCTGCGTAGTCGAAATCTGTCAGTTTTTTATTCGATATGTAATTCCATGTTATTCTGTTTTTATGATGAATTGTTCTGACAAGTATGTTGTCAAGATATATTGAAAATCAAATGCTTACACAGACAATAAATCTTTCGACTCCACAAAACGCAAATTCAACGGTTGCTGAAGGGCAAAAGTAAATTACTCATACATTTAAATATTCACATCACAATTCTTTCTGTAGAAATTATACATTCTTGTGAACGGATAACCCACAAGAATGGCTAAAAAACTACATTCGTTACACGTGATTCTTGACTCAGTCGAAACTAAGAAAGGGGGGAACTTTGAAGCTTAGAAAAAATCTACTTCACAGGAATTAAATTGGCATCATCTCTCATATATTAACTCTTAATACACAAACTGCTATGGGGATTAATATGTATCAACTTTGTTCATTCCTTCTGCTTTTGCATTTGTCACATGAACTAGTACTTTTTACAGATGACAGTCCAACTCATATCTCAATTATCTATTAATTCCTTTTCATCCTCTGTGTTTACTTATACCTTCTTTGTTATTTTGTCTATTTTTGACTTTATGTAATAAATGGTCTAACCAGACTTCGATAGTGTCTTCTGTTCATATTTTTAATTCATTATATTTATTTTTTATTCCACTTAATGGTTTCTTTTTATTTTCTTAAGAGGACGCGCAGACACTATAGCACAATCATGCACAAAGGATTTGAGATCAGGTCATCACCAGAAGTTACATCAGATTTTAGCTTTTTAGCAGTTTACTAGTATACTTTATATTATCTTTCGCAACGCAACTCATCAAAAGATTAATAATTTCCAAATAAAAGTGTAGAAAGCATTCGCTTGATTAAGAACCTCTTGAAAATTCCCTTGCAAATATGTCAACAATCTCTTGAAGCTTAGTAAAAGCATTTTCGTTACGCGCATTTTTGGATTAATTACAAGTTCAGATTACATGCGGTTTTGATAATCTATTCAAGGTGATTGATTGAAACCATTCTTTAGATGTATTGGGGGTACTGTTTCATTTTTCTTCTGAAAATTTTAGAGCTGGTATAAGGACTCATATTCTATTCAATTTACAAATATTCTTTCTGGTTTCGTCATATCATTGTAGTTTCTATCGACGTTTCGCTGTTCATACTACCAAATTCTTCAAGATTTGCTCTTAAACTGATTCTCTTAGTTGCAATTCTTCCTTATGTTTGTCTTTGGTTTACAGGTACGTCACCGTCGTGTTCCATTTGAAGTAACAGATTCTCATAGTATAACTCTTCGAGGTGTTGTTGAGTCTATAATTGTCTTCACGGCTGAAATTTGGGTGTTTCTCTATCTCAATGGATTCTTTAATAGAATGTTAAAAGGAATCATTCTATTATTAATAACATCCTATCTACTACATATGTTTCATGGATAGACCAATCATCAGGCAGATTCTGTGTTATTAATGAACGATTCCTTGATAGCGTCTATCATATCATTACGATACAGAAAAATAGTGAATAATCAACATGCCTCCCTCTCACGTCCAATGAATTGAACGAAAAAGCGAGAATGCATCTGTCTCGCAATGTCGATAACTAAGTTACCAGAGCGTATAGACAGATGGCACTGCATCACGGCTATTTGCCAATTAAAAGAATGTTAAAAGGAATCATTCTATTATTAATAACACCCTATCTACTACATATGTTTCATGGATAGACCAATCATCAGGCAGATTCTGTGTTATTAATGAACGATTCCTTGATAGCGTCTATCATATCATTACGATACAGAAAAATAGTGAATAATCAACATGCCTCCCTCTCACATCCAATGAATTGAACGAAAAAGCGAGAATGCATCTGTCTCGCAATGTCGATAACTAAGTTACCAGAGCGTATAGACAGATGGCACTGCATCACGGCTATTTGCCAATTAAAAGAATGTTAAAAGGAATCATTCTATTATTAATAACACCCTATCTACTACATATGTTTCATGGATAGACCAATCATCAGGCAGATTCTGTGTTATTAATGAACGATTCCTTGATAGGGTCTATCATATCATTACGATACAGAAAAATAGTGAATAATCAACATGCCTCCTTTTAACATTCTTTTAATTGGCAAATAGCCGTGATGCAGTGCCATCTGTCTATACGCTCTGGTAACTTAGTTATCGACATTGCGAGACAGATGCATTCTCGCTTTTTCGTTCAATTCATTGGACGTGAGAGGGAGGCATGTTGATTATTCAGGATTCTTTAATGATTCTTCAATGACTTCTCTAATTATTCGTCGACTATAGTTCTTTGAGGTAACTAATATTGTAGCTCTTTAAAGTTTACTTCATGCCCGTTCTCGGGAATATGTTCTTCAATTGCTAATTATCCAATCCTTTCCTTCGTGTATCGCTGTGAAATTCCCTAATTTTTGGTTTAATCGAAAAGTTGCATCAGTAAGATAAAAAAAGCATCCGAACTTCAACTAGGAGGAAAATTATAGACTTAGCAACATCTGAGAGAGTCTACTACGAAAATTCGTCCCGATCAATGGAGCACGATGATCACGAATTACATCAATTGAAGCATGTACAAGGAAGTACGACAACGGGAAGAATCTGTCTAATTACAAATCTTGAAGATGCTGGTAGTATGAACAGCGAAACATCGACAGAAACTACGACAAAACAGTGAAGCTTAAAAGATTGTGCCATAAGCGGTGCCGTCCGTATAAACCTACGTAACATTATACTTTATGATTAAAAATCATGGTCACACTATATAAATAGAACATCATTCGTTAACTAATAAATGGCATTTGGCATATATAGTTTTCGTTTCTACAAGAAAATGCGTTCATACGTTAGTAAATCGAAACGTCAAGAAGAATATACATAAGAAACTTGAAACGACCTGTCTACCCCGACGCTGAGATGACGAATAATGTTTTCCGACGATTTCGTATAAGAAAATTGTCACCGTGAAATATATGGAATTTTAAAGTGAAAAGGTAACAAATAACCATCGTTACTCTTCTCTCTTACATTTCTTCTGTTCCCATATTTATTTTCCTAACCGAATTTTGAAGTCTTTTGTTAGAGAAAAACGAGAGCTAGTATTTTCGGAGTCGCGATTAAGACGAATAAGGGCGAAACTCACTGGTGGACGATACTTCTTACATTCTTTTTTACTGTCATCTGTTTCGAATATATCCAGCGTAAAATTTCATTCAACCCTTATTATTTTTGTACGACTTTAGTATCTCCTGAACTTTACACTGAAAAAAGAAAATTCTTTTGAGAGAACATCGTCCTATATTTCTCAGAACTTGTTGTTGATTCTGCAATAGACGTATTAAATGAGGTCGAAATTTCATTCTTATGCTGGCAAGGTCGTAATTTTAATCCCGATCGGCGAGTCTTATTTCCATACATTTGAATCTCTTCGAATGCAAATTTATTCCGTTAAATAAATTATCGTTGAATAATAAATCATGGCAGTCTAAACTAAATTTGTTTTAAAGACTGTTTTTAGATCCTTTCATATTGTAATACTAAATTACATTAGGAGGAAAAACACTTAAGAAAGATTTTAAATAATAATTTGCGTTATAATTTTCAAGGAGCAGACTTGGCTAATGTATACGCTGGTTTGGTTAATATGACTGGTCTTTCCTTTTAAACTTCGGCAATATTAATCTCGCTGAGGATGAATAAAACACTGCGTGTTTTATTCTATTTTTGATCTTGTGCCTATGATTAAAACACCAAAACGCAATTATATAGCTTGATTTACGTCAAATGTGGAACCCATTATATGTATAAAAGAATCTTAATTTAAGAAATGGAAACAATAATTATAATAATAATAATAATAATTTATTGATGTCAAAATTTATATTTACTAAATAGAAACAATTCTCCACCAGCACTGTTTTTATTAATCTTTTGATGTGCTGACTTCATAGCACATTATTATGATGAATTCAATGGGGTACGACAATTGCTCAAACATGAAAACACAATTAGTTCATAATTTCTAACAAATATGTATTCTGTTACGCTTCGCGTGTATCCAATCAATATTTTTATCTGTTTTTAAATTGTTAATATTTAAATACAAATCGATTTTAAAACTCTCTAAATTTTATTAACATAAGACAGCATTTGCAATGCGCGAACTGTTTCCAACGAGGTAGTCTTTGTTAATTATCATCTGTAGATCATATAGTCCATTTTACCACAAAATACTACCTACAGCAAACATACTTGCACGTAGTCCAATCTTTAGAATATTCTTTCCAATATTTAATATTTAATTCGACGCAAATCGTGGGACATATCATTCTAAAGTGCTTTTCGCGATTAAGCTTCTAGAGATATTATTTTTCATGCCATCACACCCCTACTAATTATACCGTGCTTTTAAATAATTCCTGTTTTTGGCATACCTTTACTTTGCCGCGATTCGTTAATCTCTCTGGTTGTCCAGTATAATTAGCTTTCGCCCCACCGACTCCTTCAATCGCCGTTTCTTTTAGAAAGCATCTCTTCCAGTACCCGAAACCCAAACATACATAGTACACCGTGTACGGTCGTGGGTTGATTTTAATTCTGGTATTCCGTACATCTAGCATTCACGTGTTCATCATGAAACGTGTTCGCGAGATGCAACCAACCCTATCTGAGGATAGATACAAGCACTCGTATATATTTCACACCTTCAGCTTAATTACATTACATTACATTACATTACATTAATTAATTTCGATTATACCTATTACTTTCCCTAATTATTTTTTAAATATATTCAAAGCTTTAAGCTTCGTATTTTATTAAATAAAATTTTAAAAACAACTCCGTTGTTTTATTTTTACTACTACCTTCGATGCTCACCATAAATTAGCTTAATAGTCCGTCAACGTCACATATTTTTCTATAATATATAGCGTTGTAATAACTTAGTGTGAGACTATATTCCTTTTTTTTCATTTCTTCGCGCTCGTAATGACTGAGTCGAACATAATTAACATTCTTAAAGCATTTTGGGAATTTATCAAGTGACACTTCGGAGTTTTTGTTTACAAAATAAAAATTATTTCGAAAAAGTATATCAACATTAGCGACGCACATTAGATGTTATCGAATTATTGACGAAAATTGATATTAGCAAATTTTATTTTTTTTTCAAACTATCTTAAATTCGGACTCGGTATACTTGCACGTAACGCAACTTTTATAGGCTAAGACTGCTTTGTTAATAAACCGAATCTTACTAGAACCAGATTCTCGCGGCAAAAATATTTATACCTGGAAAGAAGCAGGATAAGCGTACTTTAGCGATAAACATATATGTATGTACACTACCGTCCATATTATTTCGGACACTCGAATAAATTTTAAAAAATGAAAAAAAGTTGAACTAATTTATGCCAAAACTTAAAATGTTTATTGCATTATTGTTTGTAGATGTTTATAGATGTTTATAAAGCATAATAGCTAAAATTGAAGTAATTCTAATGTTAATTAAACACATACCTTAAACATTCCGCTCATCAAAAAAAACCCTTTTGCACGAAGAACAGCCCGTACAATTCGAGGGATCCGAGTTTTTCAAGGACTGTATTCGGTATCATATTTCATTCTTCTTGCAACATGTTCCAGAAGTGATTTGTTGAGGTAGGACACACTTTTCGGAACCTCCTGTCCAATTCATCCCATAACAATTCTATGGAGTTTAGGTCGGCACTTTGCGGTGATCATGTACTTATTTGTAAGGTATTATTGTTTTGCTTGCTATTTAAAAAATTGTTACATATTACTGCTGAGTGTTTAAAGTCGTCCTGCATAAACACAAAATTTTGGCCTATTAAACGTAGCCCCGATGGTATTGCATTTTCTTGCAATTTTACTGAACGACCCTCCTTCCGCAAAATATCCTCTATTCACTTCCAGTCTCCTGTGCTGGCGTAGCAAAAACAACCCAACAAGCACATAACTTCTTCCTTGTTTAACGGTCGACACTATACAACCACGCAGCATTCTTTGACCATTCGCTCTTCTTATAATAACACGCCTTGATTGTCCAAACACTTCAAACTTTGATTTGTTACTCCATAAGATTCTTTTCCCGTCATCCAGTGTCCAATCTCTGTCTGTTTCTGCCTATCGTTGTCGTTTTTTACTTGTTTGCCGGTCGAGGTAAGGGGTTTCTTTCAGCATTGCGGTCGTGAAGATTTGCAGCTTTTAATCTTCTTTTCAGCGTAGTAACAGAAATTTTTCTTGCACGGTCGCGATTCATTTGTACGACGATTTCGAGTGTTGTCAGTCTCCTATTTCGTTTACTCAGCAATTTTATATGCTCATCATCGGCGTGAAATGTTATTCGCTTACGACCTGAACGTGCCGCATCTCTTAAACTACCCGTGCGTTGATGTCACCGACTGATAACACTAACAGTCGATCTATTAACATGAGTCTCTTCGGAAATTTGACGCATTGAATAACCTTTTTTATAAAAAGCAATAGTAACAGAACGTTTTTCTAAACTTGATAGTTTTCCTCTCGGCATTTTCAGTTCACATAAACAATACGCGCAAGCTAGCTAGTTTATTTGGAAACTAATGCCTATTTCGGTACATAAAACTCTTTGGAGCAAGGGCGGGTAACTTTCTCAAGTTTTTTGCTTGCAATATTATCTCAAAAATAATCGTATTTATGGTAGTATGGATTATTCTAAGAATAACCGCAGTCGGTCATAAAATGTAATAGTTATTTGTAGGTGCTCTAATAGATATATTTGCCTGCAATTGGTTATAAATCTCGTAAATGACTTAATATAAATATATTATTTATATTTAAACGCAATTACATTATTTTTAGAAGAATTTACTAAATTTCACTAGCTGTCCGAAGTAATATGCGCTTTAGTGTTATGTACGTTTAGCGGCAACATTTGGTTTTTATGTAGATATTTTTATTTTGCTTTAATATATAAATATATATATATATATATATATATATATATATATATATATATACTAAAGGCTTCCAAGAGTTTTATTTAAAAACATATCTTCAGCATATCTTTAGAAAAGTGAATATAGTATTTTATTCTCTACAAATACAATAATTACGCTTACAAAATTCATCATCTGATCTAATTAGCGTACAAGTTATTCAAACTAGAACAATATAACTGTTTTTCATACAAATAAAGTATTTATTTAATTACTGAATTATAAGGGAAGTTACACACATAATTCCTAAATTCAAGGTATTTATAAATTAGTTAAACTAAATTTAACATTATTCGGAACAGAACACAATTCTAAATGAAAGTTACTTAATAACTGAAATTAAACTGAATGCTATGCTCTGTTAATTCAAAGAGAAAATTTTCATTCCGGATAATAAGCTAGCGTAGTTCCCAACGTAGTTTTACATCAAATGAAACTAAGTCACGATTTTATTATAAACGTCACGTAATAAAACATAAAAAAACTTCAATCTCCAAAATCTACTATAAGCACGTGCAAGATTATTAATATGAGCACAGCATGATACTTGTGCATGACTGGAGTAATGAACGAATTCGAGTTCATGAATACGAGAAACCTGCTCATTAGATGAAATAGCGGATAAATTATATTTGGAGAGAAAAGCTTTAACAAGTGAAAAGTTGTACACGTAATAAGATGCACCAGTAGTATCGTTCGGATGGTCGAGAATGGAAACTCAACGCGCAGCGAAAACGCATTGTAAAGTGAAACAGAATACCACTGTACACCAGGAATCACGTAAGCCATTGAATTTAATCCTAGAAGTCGATTTCCGTTTCGACATTTAACTTAATGCCAGGTGATGTAACGCGGACGTGCAAGTTTTGCCTATAATTCTAGACTATGGTTTCTCGACCAGCATTTACTACCTATTATTGCCGTACAATGTGTTTGGCTAACTATATAAATGTACTGGGACTAATTATTTACTGTAATTATCCCTGTAAGCTCATTTGAATGTTAATTGTATGTTCGCTGAACACGTGCATACACAGTAATATGTTGTTTAATTTTACAATCTAAAAAATCTCTAATAAATACGAGATGCGACGTTCCTAGACTGATACTATAAAAATTCTAAACGTAAATTTTATTCTTGGCGGTTACTGTCACCTTCAAAGTAGCCTCCTTGTGTAAGTATGCACTGGTCCCAGAGTTTGTCCCAGTCCTGGACGACAATCAGGAAGTCATTTTCTTTGAGAGTTGAACACTGCTTGCGATTTCTTCAATGTTATCAAAACGTCTGCCTTCTTTTAGTTGAAGTTTCATTTTCGAGAAGAGACCATAGTGGCAGGGAGTCAGACCTAGTAAATACATAGGTAGGGAAGGGACAGGCGGCGCATCATCGTGATGTAGCGACCAATTCCTTGCTCACCAAAGTTCGGGCCATTTTAGTCCAATACCCTCATGGAGTACGCTTAAAACGTTCGGAATTGACTGTCTAACAAGACTAAGCGAATGCTTTCTGTACTACTCCTTTCATGGCAAAAAAAGCAATGAGCGGTGCTGTTCACATTGCTTTTCTCGTATCGGCATTTCTCGGCGAGTCTTGGCGAGCTCATTCTCTTCCAGCGACTTGATTGTTATTTAGTTTCTGGATCGCTACCATAAATCCAGCTCTCATGACTAGTAACTACTTTTTACAGAAAGTTTTATCGTCCGCAGCAAGTTGTTTAAAATCAATGCAACTGACAATTCGTATCTGCTTTTGATCGTAAGTCAGAGGTCGCAGAACAAATTTCGTGGCAATGCGGTGCATGTTCAATTCTTCAATCATGTACCACATCCGATTCTAACTTTAACGCATATGTTAAGAATAGTCTGACGACGGTCTTCATGAGTGAACTGTTGAACTGTTGGGATATTTTCGAGCATGGTAAACGTCGAAGGTCTTCCTGTTCGTTCGTCTTTATTAATGAACGTTCTATCGGTCTTACAACGCGCAAACCATTTAAAAGTTTATCTCCGGCTAATTAATTATTCACCAAATGCCACCAGTTTTTCCGAGCTTAGAACAAAATTAAATACGCGCACGTGTGCATTTATCGAGCGCCGGTATTGTGTCGGGTTCTTGTGCTACAGAGCCAGTCTGGAAACATCTGGATCATACCTTGCATATTTTAGAATTTTGTTTTTACAAAAGTACTCACGTAACACTAAAAGATCACGAGACAGCGCTTACGCAACGAATAAGATAATCAAAAGAATAAATTAGATGTTACGAATTGTGATAAGGAAGAGAAGATATACAAAAGAAAAAAACGTGACAAACATTCTGACAAATCCAAACTAACATTCTAGAGACTTCAAAAATTTTCTAGTGATGCAAGTGTTGTATCAATATGTTTTCACTTCTGTTTGAGAGAAGCAGAAACATACTGCCCATCTCAACGTACAATCTTGTGTATATGTAAATAGTTTGGTTAGGCCCCTTATTTCGTGATATGTACCATACTTTTGAATTTGTAAAGATTGAGAAAGTTTCGTTTACTGTTATTTGGCAGTTCCCCACTGGATTGGATTCACTCTAACCTACGCGACCACCTGTTCGACCCACTAGTAAGTGTGTTGTTTTTCTACCCTAGTGTTGCTTATTCTTTCTCTTTGTTTTTTCTTAAGTCTTAATTGTTAGACTCAGTTTCATTCTTAGGCCTTAATGTTAATCATAACGAATTTGTTTTTTCCGTATTGCAAGTGTGCCAGTTAGATCTAGCATGCTCTTGTCTTTTTATATTGGCGGTCTCGAAGTTTAGAAACCCTTGGAATATGATTGCTATGGTTTTCATATCTTAGCTGTGGCTATTCTTCGATCACTATTATTAAGCCTACGTGGTGACGAGTATATCGAGGGAACTTATTCTTCAACTTGATTTATGTATTTTGAGATAATAACTTTCCACTGTCTCTGAAGCTCAAAAGAGCTTTGACCCATCAATATCCAAGAAGAACAGAATTTGTGATCTTGATTTAGAACCTAGGTCAGGCTAGAGTAGAGTTAACTTTTCTTATAACACTTATTAATACGAAACTTTGAATACGTAAAGTTGATTAGTTTATTTGTTTGTTATGTATATCAGTTATAATAACAGCTAGACCTTTGCTATATCTTTGTAATTCTGTAAAATATACATATATTTCGCCTTTAGTATTTGCGCACTAGGGATCTCTAATAATATTTAATATGTATAATTTTGTCAGTATCCAGAGCACATTTTTTTTTTCTTTACGACATTCAATATCATCTACATTTTTATAAAAAGGACTTTTAATACCTATTGTGGGGAATGTTTGCAGTCTACTTGTTCAATATATTTGCGAATATTTAATTATTATAATTTACTAACTTCCCGAAATTATTTTCATTATTATTGACCGCCAACACTTATTTATTTTCTGATTAAAATTAATCTAGTTAAATTTACTTTATAGTTTAACATTTCCAAATATTGCATTTACTTCTTACTTTCATTTCGGATAGGTTATTAAGGATTCGCATGTTGGGTATTCCGAACGATATAACCCTGAATCAACTCAGAGTCAGGTTTACAACTCTTGATACTAGCAAAGGTAAGTCCAATAAGAGATATTGCAATTTATGATCTGTTTCGCACTACTGGCTTTTTAAATCTCCTATGCCCTTTTAAACAAATTACTCTTTTCTAATAATCAGCTTTACTTTTACCTAAACTTTTCTAAATAGGTAACAACGAGTTTACTATAGACTACTAGTATAGTTTACTATAAATCTAGCCTTTAACGCTGTTCGACTGTCGGAGAAAATGACCACCGTCCAATCTGTGCGAACTCCTCTATTAATTTCTTCAACACAAAAATGAAACTTTGTTTCAAATATGGCAAAAAACACTTTAATGTTTACTTACAATGTATTACTTATAAAATGAGGTTACTAAAAACGAAACATTCTTATCAGCTACCCATTTGAACTTTCGAAGTATCGCTGCGAATTAATTATATTATTTACATCGAGGGTAGTAGTAGAGTGGGCGCCAAGCATGAGACTATTTCTTTCAAACTAAACGTCACAACGTATTCTCACGTAAAGAATTAGATATTTTCGAAGTCGAAATAGGTACATCGGTTGCATGAACAAATTAAATTCTTTATATATAAAAATTCTATGTATTTCCATTTCGATTTGAATTCATTTTAAGTAGATTTTATGGTACGTATTTCGATTTACGCTTGAGCAATTCAGACGCATATTAGTAAAGAATATATTCGATGAAACATGAACCTCGGTTTTTTTATTTTGTAATCTCACATATGTACATATACGACATTACTTCGTATTACGTAAACACATTTATGGAAAATGAAATACTACTAACACGAATAACACAACTTTCTAGACAGAAACTTTATTAATTTTAAATTTAATTCCCTATGTTTCAGATATATTTGATAATTTGTACAGAAACATGCCCTGACGTAAATATTTAGTTAGATAGTTAATTAATTAGTTATGTAGTAACTCAGCTAGTTTAATAGCTGGTTCTACAGCTACACTGAGTGTACGTTTTGGCTTTCAGCGATACCGATCGCGTGCGGAAGTTGTTGTCGTACGGGTATTTTTACCGTAGTTGTCCAGGTGCGACACTGTTTAATTATCTGCTGACGATGACAACCTAGTTATCGAAATACGTATACAGAAAACGAAATTTATTGTGGCACGGGGTTATATATCAACCTTCAGTGATCTAGTTAAAACGAAATCCAAAAAAATTCAATTTTGAAATTCTGAGTATTCACCTCCAAAGCTTTTCCCATTCTTTTCGATCAGTTATTTCGTCTCTTCCACACGTACTTTCCGCTTCTAACGTCCGCAATTTCTCTTATATTATTATTCCATGTTATCACTTTTAACAAATCTGTTGCCCCCTATTACATTCACATGTTTGCACAATCTTAGTTGCTCTTCCTAAATAAATAGTTGCTTCTATTTGTATTTGGATTATTTTTAATTTTTCTCTAAATATTATACTTTTTATTTCGTGTTTTTCTATTTTCAACAAATTTTTATCAAAAATCGAAATTCCATACTATTGATTTCATTATTAAGTGTATTACTATAAGGGTGTTAGAAGTCTCAAATACTTGTACTTATTCCAGACGGAATTCTCTAATTTTAATGGTGTGAATTTTGTTCGATGTTCCTATCTGAATTTTGTGTTTATTTTCATTTAAATATTGTTGCAAAATTTCGCTTAAAAATAATTACATCGTCTGCATAATACATTCAAAAAATTTGTATTTTTCCATTTTCAATTATTATATGTAGTACTTTTCATTTTTTCTACACATTTACGTTTTTTTCTGGAATCAAGTTGAATAGTAAATGGCCCAGAATACATCTTCCTTCAAAACTATTATGTTTGTAGTGATAACTAATTATACATTTCTAATTTGTATGCGACCTAGTATTACGTATTCTTTTCTTTTTTAACACGTTGTTCGTTTCATTTTAACTATAAATTTTATTTTCTTGTGTCTGGGTTTTCGGCATCAGGGATAATAAAACACTTAGTTAATATTAACGTCATTTTGGAGAATTTTTTTCCCTCTGTTCTTATTTATTTAATTGTTCTTCTTTTTCTTTTACAATCTAAAGTACATGGATTTTATATGTACTTATTTGATGAATTTTTTTTTAATACATAAACATTTATAAGTTCTTGTTGGACATTGTAAATTTACAGAAACACAAATATTTTTAATTAATAAAAATCATGTGGTATGTGCAAAAAACCCCTTCGTTAGACGACCACCACCAATTTATTTAATTGTTTTTGTTTTTCGTCTTCAACTTACAATATATCGATTATACATATTTCACGGATGTTTCTATATCTTGAAAATTATAAATTTTCAAAAACACAATCGTTTTAAATTAACGAAATTATGCGATGTTTCTGTGCTTTTATACTTATGTATTGTATGAAACTAACGGAGCTTACGTACTTTTGGTAAAGGTCGAGCCTGCAAATATATTATTTCTTTCTTTTCCTTTTCCTCTCTTTCCTCTCTTATCTATATTATATTACAGTGTATGGTTACTCGTAAATTCACGTTGATATATGCATGTACATATGTAAAGGTAATGTAGACAATTTATCTCCTAAGAATTAAATCGTTGTATAAGTCATTGGGCTTGATAATATCTCTTCTGTAATCTGTTCTGATACAGAAAAAATCAATTATTTTAACCATTTTTTTTTACTGTTCTTCAACATACTCGTCTTTATGATCTATGCACTTCTGCATTCAGTCGAACGAATTTTCAAAACATTGCACCCATTGTACATCAATCACCTCAAATTCGAAATTTTCCTAGGCTTCCACAGTCGCTTCTCGGGTATTAAATTTTAATCCACGCGTTTTGTTTTCTTTATATGGGAATAGAAAGAAGTCACCAGGTACCAGGTCGAAACTATAAGGCGAATGAATCATAAATTCCGTTCGTGAAACGACTAAAAGCTCTTATGTTTGATATGCTTTTTCTTTCAGAATGATTCTTCCTCTTTGTCGTTTCTTGCGCACTTTTTGGGACACAGTTGGTAAACAATTGTTTGTATACATCATTCACGGCGCGACGGTCCTCTAGCGAAATAGTAGCAAAATGACCACTCCATCCGAGAAAGGAAGCCACCATTTTCTTGTCCTTGCTTCGTCCGCGTCCAATTTTCATGGGTTTTTCCTCGGCTTCGTAGACCCATTGAACTGATTATTGTTTTCTTTCTGGCTCGTAACAATAAATCCAACTTTCGTCATCTGTAACGATGTCGCACACTGATTTTGCTGAACCTCGATCAAATTTTTTAAGCATTTCTTGCACCAATCCATATGCGCTCTTTTTGAACTTCTGGTTAAATTATGTGGTATCTATGCTGAGATGATCATCCAAGGTAGTTCTGATTTAGGTCATACTCAATGATGCGCGAATATCTCTCTATGTGCAGTGATTGTCTGTCATTATCATGTTGTACACGGGTTCAATATTTTATCGAATGACTGCAATGGAAGGCCGTCCCTCACGATGCTCGTCCTTAGGCGAAATACGTCCACGTTGTAACTCCTTGTACCACCGTTCAAAAGTCACCACGGATGGTGCTTCATCGTCAAACAACAACTTGATTTTTGCGAACACGTTTGTCTAGTGAGACCATCTTAAAAATCATAGAAAATCATGGCTCCAAAATTTCCGCGCTGTAATTCTATTTTTCACGAAACTCACTTCATTTAAAAAGCTACCGAAAAGGGACTAGAGCATATAGTAGCAATCTATAAATGTTAGTCGGACTAAAAAATTTCAGCGAATACGACAAAAATATTTCCGACGACGCCTCCTTACATGAAGTAGCTGAAATTTAAAGCCTTTAAAGCAACCTTGGTATATCATATCTTTAATTATGCTTTCTTGTAATTAGCGGCAGACGGTAGTGTTGAAATCGAATTCATGTTTTTTTTTCAAAGCATGTTTTAGGAAATGTTGCATTTGTCTTTTTACTATTCAAGCTCTATTTGTGCCCGCAAATTCTTTTATATAGACATTACTTTGCTTGTCCTACGTACGTACTTTCAAAAACATTGGCACTTCATTTTATATGTACTCTGTGTTTGTTTTTCTTTAGGTGTTTGGTGTTTAATTTTGGTTAAAAAAACGTGTTTGTATTTTTGGCTTCTGAGCTATTTCAATGTTGTATTTTCCACAGAATTTGTTTAGATTTTCTGATAAGTGTAGTACATCCGGTAGTCATAAGTATTAGTTTGTCGTTGTTTGTGATACTATTGTCTGTGCTTTCCGTATTTTAAGTCTTTATTTTGCTTTCTCTGTTTTTAAGTGCGTATAATATATTTTTGATGTTCTTTTTCCTATAAAGTTCGGAGAATTGTAATTTTTGAAAATATTGTGTTCTTTATGTTCATTGAAATATTGTTATTTTATGGCAAATTCATAACACCTGTTTACTAAGTTATGGAGTGTATTTGTTATATTTAATGGAAATATTTGATAAAAAATTTCAATATTTGGATTAGTGGGTTTAGTGTACCAATCTGAATCAATTTTAGCGTATTTATGTGTTATATTCAGGGAATTTAAATGGTACTTGTCATACAATTTATCATAAATTGATTTTGTTTCTTCATTCACCTTTCTTTTATACTACCAACGATATTGCAGCGTTAAAAATAATTATATTACATCCAATTTCTTCACTGTCTGTCAGGCGTGCTAAAGGTATAAAATTTAGGCCCTTTATTAGTTAAGATATACTTAAATAATTTTGTAGTTTTAAATTAGATTATTATAGCTTATATAGATATATGTATTTAAATCCACTTTACTATTACTATTATATCTATCAAATTGCAAACACAGACAGAAATTTAGTTGATAACCAGTTTGAGTAGAACGAAATATATTTGAATCTAAATATGGTTGCTGTAATAGTTACAACAAAAGTAGTATACAGGAGAACCTGCCCGAACGACCACCTTTGTTAAATGATCATCTGAGTAAACGACCGCAGTTTATTAAGTGCCACCTGACACAGAATTATTAAATTTAACTCGTTTATTATGGAACATGTTCTTAAATAATTTTGTACTTTTAAATTAGAATATTATAGCTTATGTAGATATATGTATTTCAATCACTTTACTATTACTATTATCTATCAAACTGCATGCTCAGACAGAAATTCAGTTAGTAACTAGTATGAGTAGAACAAAATATATTCAAATCTAAATAAGGTTACTGTAATAATTTGCAACAAAAGTAATATACAGTAAAACCTACCCAAACGACAACCTTTGTTAAACGATCACCTGAGCAAACGACCGCAGTTTATTAAGTGCCACCGGACACAGAATTATTAAATTTAACTCGTTTATTATTGAACATGTTCTTAAATAATTTTGTAGTTTTAAATTAGAATATTATAGCTTATGTATATATATGTACTCAAATCACTTTACTATTACTATTATCTATCAAATTGCATACACAGACAGAAATTCAGTTAGTAACTAGTATGAGTAGAACAAAATATATTTGGATCTAAATAAGGTTACTGTAATAATTTGCAACAAAAGTAATATACAGTAAAACCTGGCCAAACGACCACCTTTGTTAAATGATCACCTGAGTAAACGACCGCAGTTTATTAAGTGCCACCGGACACAGAATTATTAAATTTAACTCGTTTATTATTGAACATGTTCTTAAATAATTTTGTAGTTTTAAATTAGAATATTATAGCTTATGTAGATATATTGCTACGTGCTTGCTGATTGTACACGAGCAAATTGTTGCGGGTCGCGAACGACCGCTCGGAGGAGCCTGGGTAGGTCTGGGCAACAAACAGAAATTGCCGGCTACTGTTGGGGAGGTCGGGGTTCGCAAGCTCAGTATTGAGCCAGGATGTCAAAAAAAAGAAAGGGCGCCAAGAGCAAAATTGAGGCTTCAGTTATTCCCGTTTTTCCCAAGGCCGCAGCTCTATTGACCTTGAGTTGCCTAGATTTCCCCACCGTTTCGACGGATAATTATAATTGACACACCCAGTGTATGTGCATATATTACATACAAATTTATTAGGTAATAAAAATTTTACACATTAAAATGATTAACCTACAGCCTAAAAGGCGGAAAATTATGTTCGCATTGATGTTATTTTCCTCAAAATGTTAATTTAATTTAATAACAAGATTATTATATCTAACTTTTACACAATGACTAACCTACAGCCTAAAAGGCGGAAAATTATGTTCGCATTGATGTTATTTTCCTCAAAATGTTAATTTAATTTAATAACAGGATTATTATCTCTAACTTTTACAAAATAACTATTTGAGCCTCCCCGATATATATATATTTATAGGTTACGGACGGTGCTGTATTGGTATACTCAAAAACAAGTTGACTTATTCTACATAAATTCACTTAAACCTAATAATCAAATTAACCTATCCTACGAAGTCAAATACCCTTAATTAAACAGAACACAAAAAAAAAACATCACATTACACTTAGAGTGTTAATCAACATATTTCACGGAATATGTTTAATTCTTTCAAGTTTTAAATTACAATTGGGGTAAAACCCAAAAAAAGAAGATATTAAAGGGGCTACTTATCGCTCCCGGAAGCTGGAGTACGATTCGGGTACCAAAAATTCGCCGCGGATCGACGTCCTATTGCCGGGGCCCTACGAGCGATACGGCTTCAGGAATAACGGCATAAAAGAAGCCCTATAACAACAATTACGAATAAGGGTCTGTACATATAGGTTTAATTAATTGGCTGACACATACCTGTCGATGGTAAACGGGCTCTTAAGATGATTTATACCAATAGTAATTGTGACTTAGCTCACGAATGAGACTCTCATTTAATCAAAGAACGAAGAACAATTTCGACGTCTACCCTTCTACGAAGTTAGTTATCAAAATGCCAACGACACAGAGAGATTATGTTTTTGCATTTGCTAAAAGAACATCTGCTTACTACAAAAAGCGTTCAAGATATTAACAAAATCAAGGTCGATGCAAACGTACGCCGAAATATATTTATTTAAAGATATTTTTAAAACTTTAAAACGAATATTATATCCTAAATATGTGTTTCCACATAACCTTCTTCATCGACCACAGGCGTCCCTTATATATCATACGACGGGGTTCTTTTAACAAATAATTAAATATACAAGACTCCGAAATTGCTTTAAATGAAAAACAAACCGTAACAATCCCATCCCAACTTACCTAAGGAAATTTTTCCTCGAAAAATTTCCGAAGCGAAACAAATCCATAATAATAATAATAATAATAATACTGCCCCAGGAGTGACCAAACAACACAAATAATAACATTGCTGCCCCAAGAGTGACCTAACAACACAAATAATAACATTGCTGCCCCAGGAGTGACCAAACAACACAATAGCACCCACAGACATTCCTCATTCAACACTGGAATCAGCTCGACCCCAAAACTACCACTGGACCCTTCGACATTCGGTCGGTACTCAGGATCGTAACTAAAAATAAAAATAACAAAACTGCTCGTGAACAAATCCCCGGAGCGCAAAATGTGCCACAGAGAGGGATTTGACAATACATCAGCGCCACAAGGTCCCTAGAGTAGGGGGAAGGAAAAGCTGCATATAGCACCGAAAAAAGCTCAGACCGTACGGGGATCATTACGTACGGCGGCGAAAGAAGAAAGAAAGCTGCGCTGAAGCACAGGCAACGCCCACCAGCAACACACGCGATGCCCCAGCAAAATGGACACGTCAGAGTAACAGAGATGCTCATCGTGAGGCGATGAAGCACTCAACAAAAGTAAAGAAACATAAAAGGACAAAAAAATGGGTTTATTACTAACGTTATTACGATTCAAAAGGGGTTACAGGATGAGAAAGTAAAAGATAGGAAATTGAGCTGTTCCACATTCACCCACAATCACCCAATCACACGGTACTGCCGTCTTGTCCCATCACACCCGATGACACCAAGAATACAACAAAAAAACATTCCTAAACAGGATAAACAATGGCTAAACAAAAATATTTGAAAATTCGATACAACAGATTTAAAGTGCAAGCAGCCTACTTACACTGACACAACTGAGGGTTGACAACAAAATATCACGAAGATTCAATTCCCAAAGTCATATCCTGAACAAAAAAACGCGATACAAATACGGGAAGGGCAGGATTATGATCCGTTGGAGGTTCACGCGGTACGCTAACGACTTTTATTGATAGCACATACCACCTCCCAAATCAAAAGTCAAAATTGGTAAACGAAACGATATTAATCGAACTCAAAAGTCAAAATCGGTAAGCGAAACGTTAAATTCAAGAACAAAAGTCATAATCGGTAAACAAAACGATATTAATCGAAACCAAGAGTCAAAATCGGTAATCGAAACGATATAATCGAACTCAAAACATGTTCGATAAATCCACAACAATATGTCATAATTTAAATCGTAATCGATACTGTATAAATCCGACATAGTCGAGAGTCAACACAAAACTCATAACAAGTATCTCAAACGCTAACGAGAGTCAAAATTAGGTAAACAAAAAAAACAAACTACAAAGGTAACGTCACAATCGGTAAATTGAGTTTAATCTATAAATCGACCGAAATTGTTTGGCTACAGAATGATCGATAACCACCAAACAATAACAATCTACGATGTTAAAAGATAGATACAGATTCCTTTTAGTCGCCTCTTACGACACGAGGATAAATCGACTGGAAATTCTAACGCCTTACCAGCAAGGCAAAACTCACTATCCCAAACAATAATCAAGATTACTTACAAAATCGGTATTTACAAAAGTGTAACAAAATGATGGTAAACGATAGAACAATTGCTCAAGTTCCCTAATACAAGACGATACAAAATATATTATTATTGCAAGGCAGGTCAAAAACAGGTATTCTAAATAATATTGAACATAACGTTCCTAACTTTCATCACAATACTTCTTAACCTGTTCAGCACTGCAGTCGCAACAAGTAAGAAAGCGATTAGAGGACTTTTACCTCACGGGCATTAACCGACGGAGTTATTCATAAGCCACGTCCATAGGCTTTGATTCCTAATACAGGGTGATACAAAATATATTATTGTTGTAAGGCAGCCCAAAATTAAGTGTGCTAAATATTGAACAAAACGTTCCGAAATTCACATCAAAATACTACTTAACCTATTTGGCACTGCAGTCACAACAAGCAAGAGAGCGATTAGAGGACTTTTACCTCACGGGCATTAACCGATGGAGTTATTCGTAAGCCACGTCCATAGGCTTTAAGTCCTTCACGTTCCAACAACCTGGCAGAATCTTTCCCTCATTGTCCTTAAGTGTATAAGTCGTTGGCGATATCTTCCGATGTATCAGATAAGGCCCTAAATATTTGTCAGCTAGCTTGGCGGTATAATACTTGGAAGCATCCGAAAGAACGTAATTCTTACGCCACACAACTTGATTTGGATAAAGCGATACGGGACGATGGCGTAAATCATACCTTGTCTTAGATTTTTCGTAAGCCCTTTGTAACCGAGCCTGAACATCCTTATACAGTTTACCAAAACAAGATTTTCTATTTAAAATTTCTCTATTCGGTATTTCGTTCTCCTTCTCGGATGATGCCCTATGTTCGGAACCAAGCAATAACATTTCCCTACCAAAGTTGATATAATAAGGAGTAAATCCGGTGGTTTCGTGTCTTGCTGATCTTAACGCACAAGCCACCTTAGGGAGATATATATCCCATTCGCGATGATTATCTGATACAAAGGCGGTGAGCATCGTCTTAATGACTTGATTTACACGTTCGGTGGGATTGGCTTGGGCATGATAATAGGCGGTATAGGAAGGTTTGACCTGATAAGTCGATAACAATTGAAGATATTGCTTTGATCTAAACTGTACTCCATTATCTGAAATAATTTTCTTAGGAACGCCAAAGACCAGTAGGACATCCTCGAGATGTTCAACAATTCTATTAGCATTAGCCTTCTTCAAAGGACAACACAAGGTAAATTTACTGAAAAGATCAACGATAACGAGAATATAACTATTACCTTTCTTAGATCTCGGCAGAGGTCCAACCAAATCAATGCTAATAACTTCCCATGGTTTCGTAATATGAGAGTGTCCACCCATTTCTCCAGCAGTCGCTTTCTGTTCCGGTTTAGTTCGTATACACGTCTGACATTTTCGTATATAGGCGGCAATGTCATACTTCATCTTAGGCCAATAGTACTTAGTTGCGAGTCTATTAAAAGTTTTGAAGACTCCTAAATGTCCGCCAGTTGGAGCATTGTGATTTTCGTGCAGAAGTTTCGCACGTCTGTCTCTCGGCACTACGATCTTCCAATT
Source organism: Dermolepida albohirtum (assembly GCA_031893035.1). NCBI lineage: Eukaryota > Metazoa > Arthropoda > Insecta > Coleoptera > Scarabaeidae > Dermolepida > Dermolepida albohirtum. Next base: position 371,854 of record JAVIWB010004751.1, on the reverse strand, counting down.
GTCTTCCTCAGAAAGCAATCCATAATTCCTCCTAGCGCTAACCTTCTTATACATCACAATGTTCTGAAGTCTAAAACTCGGATATTTCATTGGATATTCCTTTATTGAATGAAGAAGCCTGCAATACCAACGATCATTAGTGGTCATTTCAGTAGAAATGCTTTCTACAACTGGAACTGATCTCGACAAAGCATCAGGCACTTGATGTTCTTTGCCTTTACGATGTATTATTTCAAAGTCGTACTGCTGAAGGCGTACGCTCCAACGTGCAAGTCTGCCAGATGGATTTTGCAATTTACTTAGCCACAACAACGAGTAATGATCCGTTATTACTTTAAAATGACTTCCTTCGATATAAGGCCTCAATTTCTCTATAGACCATAACACAGCCAAACATTCCTTTTCGGTAGTGGAAAATTTACGTTCTTGCCTAGTTAAGGATCGACTAAGATAGGCGACTACTTTTTCGCCATCATCGAATGTCTGAGTCAAGGTGGCACCAATGCCATAATCCGAAGCATCACACTGTACAGTAAAGGGTTTTTCGAAGTCAGGACATGCAAGAATGGGTGCAGAAACCAAACAATCCTTCAGCTTTTGAAAAGCTTCCTCACAAGCTTCATCCCATACAAACTTAGCGTGCTTTCGCAATAACTTAGTCAAAGGCGAAATAATAATACTAAAGCGTTCAACATGCCTTCGATACCAACTCGTAATCCCAATGAATCTACGCACACCGGCAACATTTTTAGGCCTCTCATAAGATAATATTGCACGTATCTTGTCCGGGTCAACGTGGAGTCCACAACGATTAACTACAAACCCCAAATATTTTAACTCAGGTCTACAAAACTGACATTTTTCGGTACTCATCACTAAGCCTTCTAAAAACTTCAGCTAAAATCTCGATATGCTTCTCAAACGTCTGAGTTATAACAATGATGTCATCCAAATAAACAAATACGAAAGGGTCAAGATCTGCACCTATAATTCTGTCAATAAAACACTGGAAGACATTAGGGGCGTTACACAAACCAAAGGGAAGTCGGTTGAATTCGTATAATCCTCGATTAGGTACTGTGAAAGCGGTATACTGTTTAGAATTTTCGGACATAGGAACTTGCCAATAAGCTGCTTTAATATCCAGTGAGGTAAGATAACGTGCGTTTCTAAGTTTGTCCAAGGTATTAGAAACGTAAGGCAAAGGATAAGCGTCTTTGACTGTTACTTGATTAAGTTTCCTATAATCCACACAAAATCTATACGACCCATCCCTTTTAGGGACTAACAAAATTGGAGAAGACCAAGGACTAGTAGATTTTCGAACAACTCCCAACTCGAGCATTTCGTCAAGTTCTTTATTAACGATTTTCTGCATTCCTGGGGATTTTGGATAGTATCTTTGCTTAATTGGTGATCCCGTAACACTAATCTCATGTTCAACGAGAGAAGTACAACCCAGTTCTCCTGGTTTACATGCCGGAAAAGAAGTTTTAATAAGATTGCTCAAACAAGCATGTTGTTCGGGAGTCAAATCGCTAGTAAGATGTTCAACAGTTGCGATGGAAGGTTCGCTAGCGAAAGTCCATTCACCACGCCTCAAATCGGGAACAATCCCATGAATTCGCCAAAAATCAGCGCCCAAGATAAGCGTTTGCGTAACGGAAGGAACTAACAAAATTTCAATAACCTTAACTTGATCGCGTAACCTGACTGGTGCTGAAATAATACCTATAACGTCACATCTATTTCCATTCGCAATGGTACAAGTGGAAATCATTTTCCTAACCGGAAGTCTTAAATGTTGAAGTAATTCACAACCAGATTTCCCTGCAATCGTCTTAGAAGCCCCAGAATCCAACAAACCAAGTATGGGTTTTCCCAATATCGATACTTCAAGAAAAGGTCTCTCGTCATTTTGCGCATGCGATAATATATGATTCAACAAAGTTGTTTGTCGAGAGTGGACCGGTTTTTTGGCGAAATTGCGACACACTAGACGGTCTCCTAATGCGTCTGACGATAGTTTCCCTGACAACGCGAACAAGTTACCACAGTTACATTTGCCTTACCACAGCGATAACAGTGTTTCCTTTTGGGTTGACGACACTGTGCAGAAAGATGACCAGGTCGACCACAATTCCAACATTCTCGAGGTTTTGTATGTGTGGGTTCGACACTAACGGTGGCCAAGTCAGAAGTTACTTGAACGTAAGCCAAATCAGGTTCAAGGGACTTACTCTTAGTTGGTGGGGGAGCAAACGATTCCACAGCTAAACGTCGTGCCTCTAACTTCCTACATACTTTCAACAATTCAGACACGGAATTTATTTCTACAAGGCCTAATTGAGATTGATAGAAAGGAAGAATATTTCTCATCAAAATCTGAAGTTGAGTTGATTCGGGTATTTTTGTAGCAAAACGCGTGAACAAAGTTGACATAACAGACAAGTAAATTCCCATAGACTCATGTTGTCCTTGAGTTCTTCGCTTAACTTCCTCTAACAATTTCTCATCATAATCAAAAGGCAAAAATTCTTCACGCAATCCCTGAACTAGCTCTTCCCAAGATGTGAAATTTTTACGATTGGCCCTATACCAAATTAGAGCTTTATCAGCAAAAAGATCTAACGCTGATGTAAAAAGAACTTCACGACTAGTACCTCGTGCTATCCGTGTTTCTTCAACTCTTTCTAAGAAAGAATTCAATGAGGTATCCCTATTATTTCCTGAATAAGTCAAGTTCCACTTATATATAGGAACTACACGAACAAACAAACCGTAACAATATGTACTTAAATCACTTTACTATTACTATTATCTATCAAACTGCATGCTCAGACAGAAATTCAGTTAGTAACTAGTATGAGTAGAACAAAATATATTTGGATCTAAATAAGGTTACTGTAATAATTTGCAACAAAAGTAATATACAGTAAAACCTGCCCAAACGACCACCTTTGTTAAATGATCACCTGAGTAAACGACCGCAGTTTATTAAGTGCTACCGGACACAGAATTATTAAATTTAACTCGTTTATTATTGAACATGTTCTTAAATAATTTTGTAGTTTTAAATTAGAATATTATGGCTTATGCAGATATATGTATTTAAATCAATTTACTATTACATCTATCAAATTGCAAACACAGACAGAAATTTACTTAGTAACTAGTTTGAGTAAAACAAAAGATATTTGAATCTAAATAAGGTTGCTGTGAAAATTTATAACACAAGTAATTTACAGTAAAACCTGCCCAAACGTTCACCTTTCTTAAATGACAACCTGAGTAAACGACCGCAGTTTATTAAGTATCATTGAACACGGAATTATTAAATTTAACTCGTTCAGAACGACCATCTCTTAAAAGGCCACATTTTTCTGGAACTGTCGCTAGCCGTCTCATACAAGTTTTACTGTAAATTCTGCTAAATCCAGGACAATCACTCATAAGGCATCTGGGTGTTTGATTTGATTCTAGTTATTTGATGAGCATATAATTTTCTATATAAATTCTTGTGTTCAGAGAACGATTCGACATGTGTCTTTCTGTTTATATGTATGTATATACAAGGAAATGTAGACAATTTATCTCCTAAGAATTAAATTATTGTACAAGTCATTGACCTTGGTAATATTTCTTCTGTAATCTGTACATTTCTTGTAATTATTGCAGACGGTATTGTTGAAATCGAATTCATGTTTTTTTTTCAAAGCATGTTTTAGGAAATGTTGCATTTGTCTTTTTACTATTCTAGCTCCATTTGTGCCTGCAAATTGTTTTATATAGACATTATTTTGCTTGTCCTACGTACGTACTTTCAAAAACATTAGCACTTCATTTTACATGTACTCTGCCTTTGTTTTTCTATAGGTGTTTGGTGTTTAACTTTGGTTAAAAAAACGTGTTTATATTTTTGGTTTGTGAGCTATTTCAATGTTGTATTTTCCACAGAATTTGTTTGGATTTTCTGATAGGTGTAGTACGTCCGGTAGTCATAAATATTAGTTTGTCGTTGTTTGTGATAATATTGTCTGTGGTTTCCGCATTTTCAGTCTCTATTTTGCTTTCTCTGTTTTTAAGTGTGTATAATCTATTTTTGATGTTCTGTTGCCTATAAAGTTCGGAAAATTGTAATTTTTGAAAACACTGTGTTATTTATGTTCATTGAAATATTGTTATTTTATGGCAAATCCATAACACCTGTTGGCTAAGTTATGGAGAGTATTTGTTTTTATATTTAATGGAAATATTTGATAAGAAATTTCAATATTTGAATTAGTGGGTTTAGTGTACCAATCTAAATCAATTTTAGCGTATTTATGTGTTATATTCAGGGAATTTAAATGGTACTTGTCATACAATTTATCATAAATTGGTTTTGTTTCTTCATGCACCTTTCTTTTATACTACGAAAGATATTGCAGCGTTAAAGACAATTATATTACATCCAATTTCTTCACTGTCTGTCAGGCGTGCTCAAGGCATAAAATTTAGGCCCTTTATTAGTTAAGATGTACTTAAATAATTTTGTAGTTTTAAATTAGAATATTATAGCTTATATAGATATATGTATTTAAATCCATTTTACTATTACTATTATATCTATCAAATTGCAAACACAGACAGAAATTTAGATGGTAACCAGTTTGAGTAGAACGAAATATATTTGAATCTAAATATGGTTGCTGTAATAGTTACAACAAAAGTAATATACAGGAGAACCTACCCAAATGATCGCCTTTGTTAAATGATCACCTGCGTAAACGACCACAGTTTATTAAGTGTCATTGAACACAGAATTATTAAATTCAACTCGTTCAGAAAAACCACCTCTCAAAAGACCACATTTTTCTGGAACTGTCGCTAGCCGTCTCATACAAGTTTTACTGTAAATTCTGCTAAATCCAGGACAATCACTCGTAAGGCATCTGGGTGTTTGATTTGATTCTAGTTATTTGATGAGCATATACTTTTCTATACAAATTCTTGTATTCAGAGAACGATTCGACATGTGTCTTTCTATTTATATGTATGTATATACAAGGAAATGTAGACAATTTATCTCCTAAGAATTGAATTATTGTATAAGTCATTGGGCTTGGTAGTATCTCCTCTGTAATCTGTTCTGGTCTTTATATAGATAGGTTGCTTTAAAAATTTTGCAGATATAGAAAAAATCAGTTATTTTAACCTATTTTTTTATTGTTCTTCAAAATGCTCGCCTTTATGATCAATGCACTTCTGCATTCAGTAGAACCAATTTTCAAAACATCGTGCCAATTGTTCTTCTGTCACTTCGGATACGAAGCTTTGCTAGGCTTCCACAGTCATTTCCGGGGTATTAAATCTTAATCCACGCATTTTGGATTGAAAAAAGAAGCCACCATTTTCTTGCCATTGCTTCGTCCGCGTCCAACTGTCGTGGGTTTTTCCTCGGCTTCGTGGACCCATTGAGATGATTATTGTTTGCTTTCTGGCTCGTACAAACAATAGCTTGATTTTTTCGAACACGTTTGTCGAGTGGGGCTTTCCTAAAAATCTTAGAAAATCATAGCTCCAAAATTTCCTCGCTGTAATTACATTTTTCACGAAACTCACTTTATTTAAAAAATTTTCGAAAAGTGACTAGAGCATATATGTAGTAGCAATCTATAAATGTTAGTCGGACTAAAAAATTTCAGCGAATACGACAAAAATATTTCCAACGGCGCCTCCTTACATGAAGTAGCTGAACTTTTAAAGCAACCTTGGTATATCATATCTTTAATTATGCTTTCTTGTAATTAGGGCAGACGGTATGGTTGAAATCGAATTCATGTTTTTTTTTCAAAGCATGTTTTAGCAAATGTTGCATATGCCTTTTTACTATTCAAGCTCCATTTGTGCCTGCAAATTGTTTTATATAGACATTATTTTGCTTGTCCTACGTACGTACTTTCAAAAATATTGGCACTTCATTTTATATGCACTCTGCGTTTGTTTTTCTTTAGGTGTTTGGTGTTTAATGTTGGTTAAAAAAACGTGTTTGTATTTTTGGTTTGTGAGCTATTTCAATGTTGTATTTTCCACAGAATTTGTTTGGATTTTCTGATAGGTGTAGTACGTCCGGTAGTCATAAATATTAGTTTGTCGTTGTTTGTGATAATATTGTCTGTGCTTTCCGTATTTTAAGTCTCTATTTTGCTTTCTCTGTTTTTAAGTGTGAATAATCTATTTTTGATGTTCTTTTTCCTTTAAAGAACGGAAAATTGTAATTTTGGAAAATATTGTGTTATTTATGTTCATTGAAATATTGTTATTTTATGGCAAATTCATAACACCTGTTTGCTAAGTTATGGAGTGTATTTATTTTTATATATAATGGAAATATTTGATAAGAAATTTCAATATTTCAATTAGTGGGTTTAGTGTACCAATCTGAATAAATTTTAGCGTATTTATGTATTATATTCAGGGAATTTAAATGGTACTTGTCATACAATTTATCATAAATTGGTTTTGTTTCTTCATGCACCTTTCTTTTATACTACCAAAGATATAGCAGCGTTAAAAATAATTTTATTACATCCAATTTCTTCACTGTCTGTCAGGCGTGCTAAAGGAATAAAATTTAGGCCATTTATTAGTTAAGATGTACTTAAATAATTTTGTAGTTTTAAATTAGATTATTGTAGCTTATATAGATATATGTATTTAAATCCATTTAACTATTACTATTATATCTATCAAATTGCAAACATAGACAGAAATTTAGTTGGTAACTACTTTGAGTATAACGAAATATATTTGAATCTAAATATGGTTGCTGTAATAGTTACAACAAAAGTAATATACAGGAAAACCTACCCAAACGACCACCTTTGTTAAATGATCACTTGCGTAAACGACCGCAGTTTATTAAGTGTCATTGGACACAGAATTATTAAATTTAACTCGTTTATCATTTAATATGTTCTTAAATAATTTTGTAGTTTTAAATTATAATATTATGGCTTATGTAGATATATATACTTAAATCACTTTACTACATATTACTAGTATCTACCAAATTACAACACGGACAGAAATTGAGTTAGTAACTAGTTTGAGTAGAACGAAATATATTTGAATCTAAATATGGTTTATGTAATAGTTACAACAAAAGTAATACACAGGAGAACCTGCCCGAACGACCACCTTTGTTAAATGATCATCTGAGTAAACGACCGCAGTTTATTAAGTGCCACTGGACACAGAATTATTAAATTTAACTCGTTTATTATTTAACATGTTCTTAAATAATTTTGTAGTTTTAAATTAGAATATTATAGCTTATGTAGATATGTGTACTTAAATCACTTTACTATTACTATTATCTATCAAATTTCAAACACAGACAGAAGTTCAGTTAGTAACTAGTTTGACTAGAACGAAATATATTTGAATCTAAATTAGGTTGCTGTAATACAATAGTTACGGCAAAAGTAATATATAGGAAAACCTGCCCGAACGACCACCTTTGTTAAATGATCACCTGAGTAAACGACCGCAGTTTATTAAGTGCCACCCGACACAGAATTATTAAATTTAACTCGTTTATTATTGAACATGTTCTTAAATAATTTTTTAGTTTTAAATTAGAATATTATAGCTTATGTAGATATATGTACTTAAATCACTTTATTATTACTATTATCTATCAAATTGCATACACAGACAGAAATTCAGTTAGTAACTAGTATGAGTAGAACAAAATATATTTGGATCTAAATAAGGTTACTGTAATAATTTGCAACAAAGGTAATATACAATAAAACCTGCCCAAACGACCACTTTTGTTAAATAATCACCTGAGTAAACGACCGCAGTTTATTAAGTGTCATTGAACACGGAAATATTAAATTTAACTGGTTCATAACGACCACCTCTTAAAAGACCATATTTTTGTGGAACTGCCGCTGGCCGTCTTATACAAGTTTTACTGTAAATTCTGCTAAATCCAGAATGTTCGATTCGATCTAGTTATTTGATGAACACATGCTTTTCGTTATAAATTCTTGTGTTCAGAGAACGAATTCGGCTTTCTACAACTTTAGTCTTTCTACATCTTTATTCTTGTATACTTGGACACTGAGCGTGGTATGCTAATTCAAGCTTTTACATTCCTTTTTTGAAGAACACTACATTGTTTGGGGATGCTAATAAATAACTTAGCCTCAGTATTACTATAAACTACATGTGTTCTATTCCAACAATCGAGAAATCAGTGATAAGCGATCAGTTTATCCAAAAACTTAAAGTAACTTTCGCGATATGTGGCCACGTATTATCCTGCTAAAAATTGGATTTACCAGTTACTTAAAATATGGGTATAGTTTTAAGAACGTTGATGTAACAAATAGCAATTAGTGTTCCCTGAGCTGCTACTAAAGGAGTCTATTTTTATGGCACGTAGACCCCACACTATCACACCTTGAGGAGTTGTATATTGTACAAAAAACATCCAATAAAACAATTAGGTCTATTTCCATAATAGATTATGGCGTGTTAAAAGACTCAAATCTATATTACATGGTGGCCTAATTGGTAAGGCAGCCGTCTAGCAAACGGCAGACAGAGATCCGAGTCTTCTAAAGCAGAAATTTTTAATTAATTTTTGTGATTTTAATTAACAATGGCATAGCAGAAGACAATTTTCATTAATTTTCGGTCGTAAAGAACTTAATTATATATTTATATATAATTATTAACATCAAAATAACCAAACGTCTTTTTAAAGAGAAAATAATTTACTAATAATGATAAGCCAAAGATCCTGTGGAAACAGTCAAATAGTTTCTGTACCCTGCACAGTTTCCGACAGAATACATATGTATAAGCAGATAAAAGGTATTTTAGTTAATAACAAATCATTTTCTAGAAACTAAATAGTTTCTAATTGCTAATTAAATCCGACGTTTCATATGCATCAAGTTCTTACCTATATAAACCTTTGTAATAAACCTCAAATCAGACAGAACCTAGGAACATGTCAAAAGCAAGCTTTCCCTTCGACAAATTAATTAATAATATTTCCGTTAGCTACTGTATTATGCTTTTAATAAAGAAATTAATAGAAAGCAATATTTCGATATTTCAATATTTGCCTTCAGGAGTACGAAATAGACGGGGAGAGGGGTTGGAATTCTTTTCGTTACACAGTTGTAATCTCCTTAATTTCTATTAATTTTCTTTTTAAATCATTATCATAATTGGTTTAAATTATATCGATCCTTGTATTAACGGGTGACGCAAAAGTAATGTCATAATTTGAACTGGCAGCCATTTTGATATAAATGAAAAGAAAAGAACTCTGTTTTCATAAAAAGTCTATTTGAAAGTATAAAATTGATGACATTAAACGGAAAAAATTATATCGCTCAAATGGCCACCTTTACTGCATTTTGAATTGTTGCTCGCAAAACATCTTGCTCCAAATTGGTGATTTCTTCTTCAATGTTAGCTTTCAAGACTTACAAAGTTCGTGGTTTGTAGTAAACGTGAGATTTTAAGAAGTCTGGTGCTGTTAGACCTGGCGATCTGGACGACCAGCTCAAATCTCCAAAACGGGAGACCACTCGTCCTGGAAATTGGTGTCTCAAAATCTTCATCGTTGCCCGAGCTGTGTGAGCGGTTGCTCCGCCCTGTTGAAACCAAAAATGATCGAAACCCAATGCAGCAACTTACGACAAAAAAACTCGTTTAGCATCTGCCTGTAATGCTCATCATTTACGGTCACGGTGGTGCCATCGGCGTCTTCAAAAAAATAAGGGCCAATTAGTTTTTCACGGCAAATGCCGTATCATACAGTCACTTTGAAGGGATGTAATGGGTCTTCATGCATCTCATGTGGATTCTCTGTGCCCCAGAAATGCAAATTTTGTTTGCTAATATAACCCCTTAAGTGGAAATGGGCTTAGTCGCTCATTATGATTTTTGATACGAAATCATCCTCTTCTTGCACCAAGTTTAACACGGTATGGCAGTAAGTTAACCTTGTCCGATGGTCAGCAGACAGCAATTCGTGGACAGTGTACACTTTGTAAGGGAACGTTTTCAAATCTTTCACCAAAATTCTTTACAACGAACGTCTGCTGATGCCTAATTGTGTGCATCGTCGTCCCGTTAATGTTTGTGGATTCTCTTCGACGTCGTCGGCAACAGCAGCGATGTTTTCAGTCGAACGAGCAATACGAGGCCGGCCACTTCTTGCGACATCTGTAGTGGACCCAGCTTGCACGAAGCGCTCAGCCAAACACTTGATTGTTCGAGTACATGAAACGCGACGACGAGAAAAATGGGGACGAAATTCACGCTGCGCTAAAACAACAGATTGAAAATTTGTCAAACAAACGGTAATAATAATTCCACATTTTTGAGGTGTGTATCGCTCCATGGCGTGTTAACAACTAATTTGTTCAAAAGGAAAGGTGAATTTTGAATATTTTTGAAAAGTATTTATTCATCAATATCCATTTTATCCCTTTCAAAGTAATCCCCCCTCAGATATAATGCACTTATGCCAGCGCTTCTTCCAATTCTCGAAGCACTTCAGAAATGCGCTTTCCGGCATGGCCATCAGCTCGTTCTTCGATTCTGACTTTATCTCATCAATTGTGTCTCTTCAGTTTTGGGAATAAGAAAAAGTCGCAGGGAGCCAAATCTGGTGAATAAGATGGTTGAGGCATAATTAGGGTGTTGTTTTTGGCTAAAAAATCACGAACAAGCATTGATGTGTGAGCTGGTGCATTATCGTGATGCAGAATCCATGATTTTCTTTTCCACAATTGCGATCGTTTGAGCCGTATTGCTTCACGCAAACGTTACATAACTTCCTTGTAGTATTCCTTATTAACCGTACGACCTGTTGGCAAGAACTTATGATGCACCACGCCATTGTAATCGATGAAAATAGTGAGCAAAACCTTCACATTTAATCGAACTTGGCGTGCATTTTCTCGGCCTTCTGTAAAGCGCTTGTACCAACACTTTTTTGAGACAAAGTGGACTCGCCGAATGCCATAGTCAAAATTTCAAGTGCCTTGGAGCACTTTATTCCATTTTTAACGCAAAATTTAATACATATTCTTTGATTTATTTTTTTTCGAAAGCCAAAAATCGAAGAACACACACAAACGTGACTAAGCTTTTCAGTTGTCAACAACAAACTACTAATCCAAATTGGCTGATAATACCAACATATGACTAACACATGTGTACCAACATAACAAGAAAAATTTCAATAATCGAATGTACACAGTGCGCGAAAATTCAAAATTCACCTTTCCTTTTGAACAAACCTTGTATATCTATATCATAAATGTCAAAGCGCCATCTGCAAAAATGGCAGCCAATTCAATTTATCACATTACTTTTGCGTCACTTGTTGCTAATAAGTATAACTCAAAATTTAAAGAAATATAATATTCAAACTTTGTAAAATTTAGTGAATGAAGTTATTTGCAAAAAACTTTTAAAATTTCTTACACGGACAAAAGTATTCATTGTTTTACAGAATCTTTTATCTTACCTGAACAAATCAAGATTCCGTAAAACCATAAATATTTTTGTCTTTGTTTGAAATTTTAAAAACTTTTGCTAACTGCTACATATAACGTAAAACGAAGAAACTACATATATTAGAGTTGAACCATAAGATATAGAACTTGAGAAAAGTTTCCTTTTTATGAAAAATCCGAGAAATTACATTACATACACTTCCTTTTTGGATTATCGAACTATAGAAAAAACGAAAAAAAATATATTATAATACATTTTTATTCACCAAACACTAGCACAAATTTCCTCAAGTATTCCGTATAATATTAATTACCTGGTATGAAATAAGTTCTGTATTTAATAATTTGACCCTTTTGTTATTAATATTACTAAGAAACCTTTTCAATTCAATTGTACTCGTGTAAAACCTTCGTAAATGTTTTATCGCCATTTTTTACTTGTCCCAGTCATATTGCACCTGTTATCTATATTGCACCTGTTAGCTATATTTCGCTTGTAGTATTTAACATCCATTTGTATTATGCTACCTAAGAATTTGAATATGTACTATGAGAATTACACATTCTCTTCATCATACGTGTATTTCAGAAGCTTGTTTTTTATATTCAAATAAGTTTCCTACACCTCCACTTGCTTTTATATGCACAGACTAAACTTCTTCGCAAAATGACGTTTTGCTATTCACATAATTTTAATTTTAGTACGAAGAAATTTCTGGGCTTGTTAAGGTACTCACTATGAAGTGTTTCCAAATATCGTTTAGGTTTATTTGGTTTCATGTTGTCTTCGGGCAACATTTTTGGGCAAATGACACAGCGGTCTCTCTTGTTCATTTAGTTCAGTGCTGGTAAATCCAAAATTTAAGTATTTTTGAGAATATTTTCTTGATTTTATCTTTAGAACAGCATTCGCTTGTGTAGTTATTGATACTTCACTATCGCTTAAATATCGCTTACGCCTACATAAATATATGTCCTCGTATCTGTATAAATCTACTCCTACTCGAGTGTCGACAATTGCAACACTTACTTACAACATAATCAAGGATCGACTTGCCTGAGACTGGTTGGAGTTAAACAAGGTGCAGTATTTATATATTATATATACACACGCGTATCAGTTATGACATTTATATGCGAAAAATAATATCTGCCAAATGGCCTCCCCTTGCAGCTCTACACACGCCCACTCTTTTGTTAAAATTTTCAATGACATTTTGACATAATTGAGGCTCTATCTCACCAATGACACGAATAATTTCATCTTTCAAAGCAGGAATTGATTGTAGATTGTTTTTATAAACCTGACTTTTCACATGACCCCAAAGAAAACAGCCTAACGGTGTCAAATGACATGACCTTGGTGATCAACTAACATCACCGTTTCTTGGGATTACACGTCGAGGAAATTTTTCTCTCAATAAATCAATTGATTCGTGTGCAAAGTGAGGTGTAGCGCCATCCTGTTGAAACCACATATCCTCGAGATCAATATTCATTAAGTCAGGCTACAAAAATTCGGTTATCATCCGACGATATGGATCACCATTGACAGTTACAGCTTCACCAGCAGCATTTTCAAAGAAGTAAGGCCCAGTTGCACTACCTGACTATAATGCACACCAAACAGTAACTTGTTTAGGATGCACAAGTTTCTCATGAATAATTCGTGGATTTTCCTCACCCCAGACACGGCAATTTTGTTTATTGACATAGTCACCAAGTACAAAATGTGCCTCATCGGAAAACATTATTTTTTAAGAAAAATCAGCTGGTTGTTCATTGATGAAATTGACAAATGAACGTTTTAAATGATCTAATGGCTTCAGTTTCTGTGTTATTTGAACCTTACATGCCTTCAGAGCTAAATCCTTGTGTAAAATACGCCATGTTATTGATCCACTAAGTCCAAGTTGTTGTGAGCGTCGTCTAATGGACATTTCAGGATCTTCAGCAACACTTTCACGAACCAAAGCAATATTTTTCTGTGAACGGCCACTACGACTGTATTTTTCACTTTTTTGATCTTCCACGGAACCGGTCTCTTGAAATTTTTTAATAATACGACCAATAGTACTTTCAGATGGACGGTTATGTAAACCAGAAAATTCACGTAATTTTCTAAAAACTCTTTTCACAGAACGCTGATTTTCATAAAATAATTCAACACTTTGAACGCGTTGTACCGTGTACAAAGCCATTTTTATAAATGTCATACATCACACTTTTTAAATGCCCACATATCCAGACAAATTCAGTGCGCCCTCTATACTTTATTTATTCTTAAACAAACGCGCAATTTGAAACAAAGGTATTTAAACATAATAAATAAGCCAGTAAACAAACAAACTGTATTTCACGAAATAGGCGCAAAATACGAGTAATCTCCCTAAACGTATCACATTATAAAGGCACATATCGCTTTTGAGCTCTTTATTGTATAGCAAGATGAATGACACGTTGTTATCCTGATCCTTACATTTACGTAACTTGTTGCTGAATACAGAAATCGCTGTATTATAACGAACGCGAATACCTTTTTGCCCTCTAAGTATGTTCGCGTTATTGAACGTTGTTTACCATCAATACACGGCGAAAGAGAAAGCATGCCCGAAGACACATTAACACGATTGACTCCTTTGTTACACGGAAATTTTCCAATTATATTCGTTTTCGAAAGCTGGTTTTCCCAAGTGTTTATGACACACAATTTCGTCCGAAAAGGAAACGAGGAAATTGGCGAAAAATCCTTTCGTTGTGTGCTTGATTGGATACCAGAAGATAACTTACGTAATAAGAAAAGTCGACCTTCTTTAGATATTATTACAGTTATAATTAAAGCAATATTATACTAGCTCGAGACTGCTAATTACGATAATTACTGTTAGTATAACATCGTTTAAGACACAGACTTTCACGGGTGGTTTCACTAATAATACAATATTCTGCTCGGTTTCACTCTCTCCCTGTTGTAAGTCATGGTAATCAATATATCGCTGTTCATAACGCTAGCTTCTTGAAGACGTACTATTAGACTTATATATAAATATATTATTACAATTTAAAAAGATCTTAAACTTGAAATGATTGGATTTACATATATTATATTTTTTAATACTTGCACCACGTTGGCAAGCCAAAGTAACATCAAAAATGATCTCGAATGCTCAGAAGATGATTTTAAAAATATTGTGATATATAAAGTTGTCCCAAAATTAACGCAAGATTTAAATTAAATAGAAAACACAGTTTTTAGTCTTTTCATTGTTATTTTTTTATTGAATGATACAGTCAGTAAAGCAAATGGCTTCCACGGCTTTGCATGCACATACGCACTGGTTTGTCGAAATTTTCCATAACCATTTTGCATAAATGTGGCTGAATTTCGTTGATGCAGCGTTGAATCTGCTCATTTAATGCACAGATAGTTGTGGGTTTGTTGACAAAGACCTGTGATTTCAAAAGACCCCATAAAAAGAAATCTAATGGTGTTAAATCACACGATCTAGGGGGGCAATTCTGATTACCGAAACGAGAGAATACACGACCTGGAAATGTCTCATGTAGTAATTGACTTATTTCACGGGCTGTATGGCATGTGGCACCGTCTTGTTGAAACCACATATTGGCCACATCAATATCATCCAATTTCGGCAGAAAGTACTGTGTTATCATGTCGCGATATCGAGCACCAGTAACAGTCACTGCTTGACCAGCCTCTTTTTCAAAAAGTATGGTCCAGTTATGCCTCCAGCTCAAAATCCACACCAAACAGTGACACGTTGTGGATGCATTTGTTTTTCGACAATCACATGTGGATTCTCAGAACCCCAAAAGCGGCAATTTTGGCGATTAACAAAGCCATCAAGGTGAAAATGTGCTTCATCGCTTAAGATGATTTTGCTCGAAAAATCAGCAGCCATTTATTGATGTTCAGTAATCCATTCAACGAACTCTCTTCGCTGTGCATGGTCATTAGGCTTCAGTTGTTGCGTTAATTGAATTTTGTAAGCATGGAGACACAGATCTTTAGTAAGTATACGCTGTAGAGAGCTTCTTGAAATTTGCAATTCTTGTCCACAACGCCGAATTGAGGTTCCTGGATTGTCACCGACACTCTCACGCACTGCTTCGATACTGACATTTAAACGGCTTGTTTTTGGACGACCAGTGTGTTTGGCGTCTCCAATATATCCAGTCTCCCTAAATTTTTCAATTAATCTCTTCACAGTTGACGAAGTTAAAACACTATTCCGACCATATTTTATATGAAATTTTCGAACTGCGGCCACCATGCTTTCATTATTTTTGAAATATTTTTCAATAATGAAGACACGTTGTTCTATCGTGTAACGCTTCATTTTTACTAACCCTAAACTGTCAGCTGTCGAATTGTTTTTTTTAAGGTTGCCAACACTTTACTGCACAAATGGCGACAAATTCAAATCTTGCGTTAATTTTGGCACACCCATTATAAAAGAAAATTATACCTTTAAATAAAGTTTTTTTTAACTTATTACACCGGGTGTTCATAACAAGATGTTACTGAACCAATTTGAATTTAAAAATGTCTAATGAACATATGATGAAAGCTCTATAGTAACTGAGCTACAAGCATTTGACGTTTTAGATAATCCTGCCGACGCAGGTATTACGTACGCCGTTGTTATTAAATAGTCGAGGTGGCTGTGATTCATCAGTAAATATTCATTGTGACTATAAACGTCAATTAAGTTAATCTAGAGAATTTATTTTTTCGTATTACATTAAACTATTCTTAAAAGTTAAGTTAATATTTTCGAATGAAGAACACGAAGATTTTCACTTCGTTTATGGAATGTGTAATGGAAATGGACAAGCGGATATCATTGGCAATTTTGCACTCACAAAATGCCTCATGGAATTAGTTTGAGCAATGTTCATCGATGTTTATAAGAAACAGGCAAGCTTCCTGCAGCTACTCCTGAACGTCCCGTATAACAAGAACTACCTCAAAAAGGAGCAGTGCTTAACATGGTTGACGCTTAATCTTCTACTAGTGTCCGAAGAATAACCAACTTAAGATAGGCCGCATGAGAGTATGAAAAACGTTATACAACTTCGATTTATACTCGCACCATATCTCCTCTCTCGTAGACAAACTTTAAAACCTGGCGACTACGCATCAAGACTTGAATTTAGTCACTCGTTAGGGAGAAATCGAGAGCTTTGTCGGAAATATTAGTTAGTGATGAAGTTTGCTTCACCGGAATCAGTATCAATAACACCAGGAATTCACATTGTTGAGCACTTGAAAATCCGCGACAATCTAGGGAATTCTATTTTCGAGATGGATTTTCGGTGAGATGACGAATGTGGATTCAGTACGATGGCGCACCTTCGCGATTTAGTAAACAATATTGACTATAAATCAAAATTATACGAACCGGTGGATTGGAAGTGGTTTAGCAGCTTCTTGACCACCAAGATCACCAGACTTAAATCTCCTAGATTTGTTTTTTTATGGGGAAACCTGAAAGGTTTGATTTATACAGAACAATTTGAAAGCATAGAACAACTTGTTGCTGAAATTATGGATGCTGCAGAAACTATTTGTGCTGATCCTGAAACTGTTAGTAGAACTACCTCTTCAGCTCTAAGAAGAGCTAGACTATACATACCGCAACTGTGTGGATACTTCGAACAACTAATTCAATAAAGCAGCTTCTTTTTAAATGATTTTAATTTAGATTTTTTGCAGCGGTACATAATACCTGCATTCGTAGGATTATCTAAAACTACAAATACTTGTAGTGTGCCGTTAAGATAGTTTTGGGGCATATGTTCATTAGATATTCTGCTTCATACCCTTAAGCTCATGTCATGGAACACTGGTATATGAGTATCTCTTTCTCGGGATTCAGCACCTACTCTATCATTGAAATAACATAATTTTAATTCTTAGTCAATATTTAAAATAGACAATTAATAAAATGACATAATTCCCCCGATATATGACTTTATTAACTTAGTTCAAATAAAAATTTTTTGATATTCCGACATTTTTCTTCCTTTCTAAATCATAAAATAAGTTAGAATTGTATTACAGTTCTCCGTTATTTCCAATGTAAAGATCAAATACCGCCATTTGGTCTTTTCATGGGAATAAAAGCATTTATTAATTATGGTTATTAAAATCACACCTACCAACTTAAAAATCCGTGTGTACATATATATTTAAATTAAATTAAATATTTATTCTGATTACCATCTATTGCCACTGAAACTTCTTTCTTCCTTAAATTATAATAAAGATATTTTTCACTATCATTTAAACCAATGAAATGCTAATCTCGCCTATTCATATTGGTGAGCTACATTTAGTTTTTGTATAGACATTTTTCAGTTTAAGTGTTCTGGCTGTTTTAATAACCGTTGACCATTGCAGTCCTTAGTATTTACTTCGGTTTTTGCTTTAATTGCTATTTGTCTTCTAGTTAGTGCAGAATGTGGTGCGAATCTTATATGAGGGAGCGTTTTTATATTCGCGGAATGGGGGACAAGGGGTGGAAATAAAAAAACCAAATTATTTTTCTTTTTCAATATATTCACCTGCAAGACGGATACATTTTTCACATCTTTCAATTAATTTATTTATACCCTCATAAAAAAATGATTTCTCTTTATCTGCAAAATACGCCGAAACTGCCTCCTTGACTTCATCATCGGCAGTAAATTTTTTACCCCGCAGCTCTTTTTTAATTTTCGGAAACAGGTAATAATCACTCGGGGCCAGGTCTGGGCTGTAGGGTGGGTGATTCACAATTTCGAAGCCCACCTTATGCAGGGCAGCTAACGCAACGCGGCTCTTGTGGACGGGCGCGTTGTCGTGCAAAAGCAGAACACCTTTTGTCAATTTTCCCCGTCTTTTCTCTTTAATGGCTTCTTTTAGTCGCTCTAATATTGAAGCGTAATATTCTCCGGTTATAGAAACACCTTTATCTTTATAATCAATCAACAATATTCCTTCCGAGTCCCAAAATACCGTTGCCATGAGTTTCCCAGCTAATTGTGACACTTTAAATTTCTTGGGAGGTGCTGTGCCCTTTTTATGCCACTGCATGGAGTCTTGTTTGGACTCAGGTTCATAATGATGAACCCAAGTTTCGTCTCCAGTAACAATTCCACTCAATACACCATCCTTGTCTTCATTACAGAGGGTCAAAAATGCACGCGAACACTCTACGCGCTGTTGTTTTTGCGGCGGCGTGAGCATTCTCGGCACCCATCTTGCGCTGACCTTAGACATGCCGAGATGACCGTGTAGGATTTTAAAAATTGTTGTATCGGATACTCCAACCATTTCTGCGAGTTGTTTCTTCTTTAGTCGAGCATCTTCGAGTACAATTTGTTCAACTTTTTGGACAAGTGCTGGTGGTCACCTCAATGCTCCTGCCCGGCCTCGGGTCGTCTTCAAGGGATTCCCTCCCTTGTTTAAATAAACTATGCCACTTGTACACCATGGTTTTTCCTGGACCAGAGTCGCCGTAAACCAATGACATCTCATTCATTATGGTCGCGACTGATTTTCCTTGCCTGGTAAGGAACTTTATAACGGCACGATATTCGATTTTTTCCATATTTCACTTTTCACTCCTGATTATGTTACTTGGTTGACGATAGCTCAAAGACTAACTGTCTAATAACAATGAAACTTCGTATTTATACTAATTATGAGTCGCTGCACAGGCCACGCCCCCAATGCGCCTACTCACCCTTCTACAACCCGCTCATTCCGCGAATATAAAAACGCTCCCTCGTATTTTACGACGTTTTCGATTTGTTAGTGCTTCTACTGGAAAAAGAATGAGGCAACAAGAGGAGAGTACGCTTCAAAAAAAAATATTTGTAAGAGTTTAAGAAAGATCTACGAGAAATAAAGATAACGTAGTAGAAATTAAAGATACAAAAAATAATTGCAATGGAAAATGAAAAAACTAAACTAGGAACCAGTGGGACAATCGACGAAGCCATGCAACTGCATCTCAACAAAGTTGCTCACCGAACAATTACTCACAGACTATGTAATACATTACTTAGCGAATACCTATTTTATTTACAAGGGTCAGCATATTTTGTTACAGCAACTCTTCAAACTACCGTACACAAACCAAATCTATGGATATGTTATGTGACGAGACTTTCGTTATTTTGCCAGAGTATTAAACAGAATTATGTGTGAATCAAATTATTATGATTGCTTAGAGTGTGATGGAGGATGTTTCAAAAATTTTTGTATTTTTTTGTTAAATAAATAGAGCTTTGTTGTTGTATGTTATTGCAACTAAATAATGGGTAAATAATACTTAACCTAACATAAAAATAAATTAGTATACGAAACAGGTGTACCGAAAAGTCTACCAGTTTTTCGTAAAAAAAAACTATATAGTTGTCAAGAAAAGGAAAAATTTATTTATTCAAACTATTGGCTATTTGATTCTACACATATTGCCCATCTTTCTAACAATTTACGGATGCCACCCCAAGAAAACTGTTTGCCCTTTAAGCAACTAACCTCTTCCAAATTGGCGAAGTGCTACTCTGCAAATGCGTGTCCCATTAACGTGAAAGGATGATAGTCGGACGGGGCAAGGTCTGGAGAGTATGACGGGTGCGATATTATGTCCAATCAAAGTGCTTTCAACGCTTCCTTGCACCGTTTTTCTGTACGAGGCGGTGCGTTATCGTGCTGTAAAATTACTTTACCGTGTCTTCGGACCCATTCTAGACGTTTTTATATCAAAGCATGGTTCAAATTGATAATTTATTGTCGGTAGCGATCAGTATTAACTGTTTCACCAGATTTCAACAGTTAGTAATACACCACGTCACTGTGATGTCACCAAATAGAGATCTTGCCGGCTTCACCAGGTGATAACCATGATTTGTTGCGGCTGGGGTTTTCGAAATAAATCCATTTTTATCACTCGCCACTATAAGATCATACTTTTGAAGCAGCTTTTCGCAGACAATTTTTCGATTTTCCATTTGCCATCATTCAATTGATGTGACACCCATTTTTCCATCTTTTGTATTTTTCCCATTGCTTACAATCGGTCGCTAATCGTTTCTTGGGCCACATTTAACGCTTCTGACAATTGTTTTTGAGTTTGAGTTGGGTCTTCATCCAATAACTCCTCCAGCTTCGCATTATAAAGGTTTTTCTGGCTACCAGAACGTTCTTTGTCTTGCACATCGAAATCACCACTTTTGAATTTTCAAAACCACTGACCGTAAGTTTCTACTAGCAAACGATGGCTTTTAGCGGCTTTTGTCTTTCGATTAAATAGGAAAACTTTTTTAGACACGAAGCACGACATTTTCAAAAAGTATTGACAGTATTGCTTTCGCAAAATGTAACATGTATGCCTTTGAAGCTTGATGTCAGTAGAATATAATGACATATGTGTCAAACCATAAAATTGCATACTTACCTGTTTGTGTTACATTCGCAAATGCAATGTTTGGAACATTTCTATTAAACATTCACTTTATAACAAATGGTATTGTTACAAAATATGCACGCTTCGACTAACTTTGTTTATTTAACGTGTAGTGCAATTCTTAAAACCAAGTCGTAACATTTTCATGATTTATTTATCAAAGATTGTTTTCATTACTTACAATACATAGACATTTTCTTTTTAATTTAAAATAAAAACCGACGCTCTATTAAAAGAAACTAAAATTGTTCTATTCCAAAATAGAGAATAACTTAACAAAGATTCAGATCTACTATACATTTACGACCGTTAGATTCAATACTGCATTACGTTCAACCTGGGATCGACTGCACTAAATGTAAAAGATTTTAACTGAATTTGTTTCAACAAATTACTTGTAACTTTATATAATACGTTTCTTCTGTTCCAAACAGTGAATGTCCATGGATTGATAATCGAAAAGGTTTTTTATATAATTTTGTATTTTGTACTCTTCAAATGCAAGTGAATAACAAACTTGAATAAAACACATACATCTGATTGCACCTATTGTTTTCGCACAAAGCTCGCTCATTACGATTAATTAACACCCTTCACATACCCATGCTGCTCATAAATTTCTCAATGTGACGTCAGTTTCGACGTCTAGAACATCAGTATGCGAATCCATTTGTCGGAAACCTTAAATGCGGTTTTGTCGATATCGCACTTCAAACTAATTCCGGAACGGATTACATCTGAGTAATGTAATAGTAATAATAATAACGTTACAGTTTACAGTTGATTGATGACGTCCGGTTAAGTTAAATATAATTTAATGAAACTGACCATGATTCAATTTGATATAATATATTTATTGCAAAATGATCATAAAGTTTATATTTAAATATGCATATTATTGTAAGTTTTTATTTGGTATATTTTTGATATTATTTGTCATATTCTATAAATTACAAGATTAAATATATAAATACAATTAGCAGTGTGTAGTAGAAGAGTAGTAGTGTAGAGATATATATGTAGTTCTTCAACTTCCACAGGACTCGAACTTGGGTAGGTCTATTTTTATCATTTTCGCCAGTTATCTTGAGGATGTGACTATATTCAACATATTCTTGCTTGCCCGTGATTCGAAGATATGTTATATCACCTATATAAATTATTGATGTGTAATACAGATCGATATGTTAAATATGCGAAATCGCTGAGCAAAGAACAATTCGCTTTGGAATTCGACCAAATGGAAAACAACTACATTCACTAGACACACACATCGCACTCTAAGCAATACGCTAAGCGATTGTAATAAGTAGATTCACATATAATTCTGTTTCATCGTCTGGCTCTAGATAACGAAAATATCGTCTACATAACGGACTTGGTTTGTGTGCGGCAGTTCGCAGAGCCATTGTTTCAAAACTTTCCAAAAACTATTGGTGACAGCGACGAACTTATTGGTGCCTCTTCTATTGTGTCCCGCTGTCCTTCCTAAAGAAAATAGATATGATTGCCCAGTGAGTTTTTAGGTTAAATTATGGTTATGGCTTCGTCAATTTAACCTAGTGGCTCTTTACTTTGAGTTTCTGCACTTTTTATTGTCATTATTTTTTCTATTTTTTACCACTTCTTTCGAATAAAATAGATATGTGTATAAATTATGGTTATGGCTTCGTCGCTTTAACCTAGTGGCTCTTGACTTTGAGTTTCTTCACTTTCCATTGCCATTATTTTTTCTATCTTTGATCTTTTCTTTCGAATCCGTTATCCCTATTTCCGCAGTATCTTCTTTTAACCTCTTCTTTCGAATCCGTTATCTCTATTTCCGCAGATTTTCCTTAACCAATTACAACCACTTTTTCCTGGAGCGTACTCTCCCCGCATTATCTTCTTCTCCTTCTGACAGAAGCCATCTATTTTCAAACATCTTAAGTACATGTATCATCTAGCTCTTCGCCCTCTTACTATTTGGGTAATCTGACGTTTTTCAATGTTCCTACAACACTTTGTTTGATCTTCTAAAGTCACAATCAACTTTTATGCCACCGCAAATCTTTCTTAATATTCTTTATTCCCATACTACGAATATATTTTCTTATTTTTTGTTCATTCTTCAGATTTCGTGGGCATAAATAACAATGAGTCTTATTACTGTTTGGCAGATTTTTTAACTTTTTTTAATCTGCGTTCAATAGTGTTTCATCAAGTCTATGATGTAATTGTCCAGTGCGTATTTCTATTGAATTGTGCTGGTGGCTTCGTCGACTGATATTCTTTTAAAAACTGACGTTAGATTGAAACTAACCAACATAACATGTCTTCTGGCTGCAAAGTTTTCGTTCGAATAATTCATGAAATTTTCGGAAGTTTTTAAGTGATTCTAGAGTTTCGGGGTATGGTTCTAACGTATATATATATATATATATATATATATATATATATATGTAATTATAAATTTTGGAATTTGGTTATAGGTTTGTGAGACAGAATCAATATCAGAATTTTACAATTAGAACAAATATATTTATATAGTATATAATATAGTAAGAAATAAAGAATAAGAAAGTTTAAAGTAGATTTATACAAAATAAGAAAAATTTAACTATATAAAGAGGTAAAATTAATGGATAATATTTGTAAAAATAAATCAAGTGTTATCCAAATAGTGGCAACGCAAAGCTGTAGATTGCTGGAATTAAGATGTTTAGATTCTATTAGACGGAGAATAAGGTAAGAAAAGCAGAGTATGCTCCAGGAAAAAGTGATTATAAAAGATTAAGAAAGACCTGGAGAAAATTAAGACTTGAAAAAAGAGGTAAAAATTAAATAAAAATAGCAAAGAAATGTGAAAAATTCAAAGCTAAACGCCCATCCTGCTGATTGGTGTATCTAATTTAGTAGTACATGTAATTATTACTTTATATTTAGTGGAATTCAAAGGCAAGTTGCTTTTTGCACACCACTGTCATATATTTACCGTGTCGGTCTGTATTCTATGCCACTCATTTACCATATATTAAAGAGACGATGATATATCTCCAAATCGTCAGCAAATAAGTATATTGAAAATAATAATCGTAATAACCTTTATTGTCCAATAGATTACATCTACTGACAGGACAATGCATACAAATTGAATAGATAAATATAATATAAAACAAAAAGTAATTCTAAATGTGAAACAAATGAAAAGGAAATACTGACTATCGCACCTAAAACTATAATATTCAAAATTAAACATCAATAAAGTGTTCGTTGAAGCTTTTGACCATATGGTACAGCGCGCTCTTGACCATAATGTTGATTCTAGCTCTTGGGACACGAAATACATCCCAGATCTGGTTCCGCAGGAGGGCACCAGAAAGTAAATTTAAGATAATAATGATGGAGCGTCAATAGTATTATTTACTAAATTAAAAGTGAACCTGGCATTCGAAATGTTCCGTCGCAAAAGTAATGCTTGAAAACCGTGTCTCTCAAGCAAGGTATTATAATCTAAACCGCGAACAGGACATTCTCCGTTCGTTTAAAAGATAAAAATTTTAAAAATCTTTTTGTACTCGCTAAAAAAGAAACCCCTGGTAAACACAATATGACGTCCAACCAATGGACGCATATTCGAGCTTGGTTCGAACCAACGTATGGTATAAAGTTACTAATGTTTTCGTATTATTGAGGATCGTATGATAAATTCAAGTACCCTTGAAGCGGAGGGGCATAAAGAGAGTATGTGACTACTAAATGTAAGTTTGGAATCAAAAAGTACTTCAAAATCAAGTATTTGCGATACTCTAGAGATTAGCTGAGTTTCCACAGAATCGTCAAACTCCAAACGCCACCACATTACAACGCGTATATGAGACAATTGCATACTTACTAACGTTTAAGTGGACCCCATTCAATCGACATCATTCACTATTTTTGGTAAGGTTTGATTGTAATGAAAGGCAGTCTGCTTTTGTATCAATAGTGCTATAAATTTTTATCACATCTTCAAGATTGTTGACAAAAATAATAAAAAGGAACGAGCTCAAGTTCGAGACCTGTGGAACTCCAGTGCTCAAACATTGTTCTTATAAATTTAATTATAATAACTTATGGAAATAATATTAAATATATACCAAATAAAATAAAATATATTTATTAACTGTTAATGTTGTAGTCATTTTGTAATTAAAAAACTAATATCAAATATAACAATAGACTAAATTATATTTAACTTGATGGCACGACATTTATCAATAATAGACTGTAACGTTTACTATTATATCATTCGGATGTAATCCACTTTGGAATTAGTTTGAAGTGCGATATCGACAATATCACATTCAAGGTTTCCGACAAGTGGATTCGCACACTGATGTTCTCACATTAAGGAATTTATGAGCAGCACAGGCATGCGAAGGATGTTATTTCATCGTAATGAACAAGCTCTTTGTGCGAGAACAATATGTGCAATCAGATGTATGTGGTTTATTCAGATTTGTTATTGAGTTGCATTTGAAGAGTGCAAAACACGAGCTAATCTTTTCGAATTTGCGAGTCACGGAAATTCATAACTTGGACCAGAACAAAACGTATCAAAAAAATTGTTCGCATTTTATTGGAACCAATTCATTTCTAGCCTTATAAATTACACACACAGTGTAATCGATGTTTGAACATAATTAAACTTTGAAATTAACGAACTTAAATGCAAGTAGATCTAATCTTCGTTAATTTAGATAAAGTATTTATAAATATGGGATGTATCATAACTAACTCACGAATATTAAACGTAGATAACAGTGTTACGTTTTAGAATAATTTTTTTGTTTTCAATTTATTTTATTCAATTTAAATACGATTCGATCGAAACCGATTCCAACAAGGTTTTCTTTTTGTTTAGTCACATACATTTTGTGTTAAATTAAACCTTCGTTTCCAAGAAATGTATTACCTATAACGAAGGTATTTGTACATTTAGGTTAATTTCTGCAATATTGTCTTCAATATTCCATTTAATTTTTAATTACGATTTGAAGTTCAAGTTTTTAGTCTCTTTACAGAGAATGCCATATGTATATTGCTAAAAAAATCTTACTGGGATGCAATTTTTATATCAAACTATGATAATTACTAAGTAAATAAATAGATTATAATGATGTATGAAATAAATTTAATGTAATTTATTAATAAAACATATAAAAATTAATGAATTGAATGCCTTTGAAATAAAATAATTTTATAAAATAATAATATAAATTAAAACATTAAATTATTATACTTTGTTTAAACTGGCTATTACTCTCAAATTTTGTTTTAATCTATTATCTCATGGTAAGTTCATTTTGAAAAACTTAGAGTTCGTCTTGGGACAATAATCAGCTTATATTATATAGGAAAGTTTTGCAATACAGCTTTGTTTATCTAATTTTTTTCAAAGTAATTTCTACACTCAATACACCTCTCCATCCTCCGAAACCAATCTTTAAACCAGTTTTGCCAAGTTTCGCTAGGGAGTAAAGCACACTCGTTGTCCAAAGCCCGCAGAAGGTCCTCATCACTGGAAAACCGCCTCCCTTTTAGCTTTTTCACATGCAGGAACCGTGTAAAATCGCAGGGAACAAGATCTGGACTGTAGGGAGGGTGCTTGAGAAGTTTTAATCCTGTCGTGGTCAAATATTCGGTGCAGGCTTTGGCGCAGTGAGCTGGAGCATTATCGTGATGGAGGAACCAGGTGTCCATTCTTGACTTTAGCCGCAGGTTCTTCATAAATCCATTAACTTTAGGCAGGCACTGTTCAGTACACCACATAGCTGTGACTGTCTTCTGTGTGTCCAAAACGACGTGTTCCACAATTCCACTCGATTTGAAAAATACAGCTATCATTTTCTTCTTTACAGATCGGGATTTTCTGACAACTACGGGTGTGTCCTCATCATCAAAGACCCAATCTTTGTTTTGAGCTTTGGCCGGCACATCGTAATAGTACAGCCAAGCCTCGTCACCTGTCACGATGTCGTTCACATACCGAGATTGCCCCTTATTAAACTTTTTTTAGCATCTCCCGGCACCAGGACTCACGTCGTGTCATCTGCTCTTCAGTCAGTCAATGCGGCACTCAGAGAGAACAAAGTTGCTTCACGTGCAATTGATCATGCAGAATCGAATAAATTGCTGGTGCATTTAGGCCTGAAGTACTCTCTATCTGTTGGTAGATCACTCGCCTGTCCTCGCTAAGCATTTTCCTCACAGTAGTAACGTTTTCCTACGTAGCTGACGTTTGTGGCCTTCCCGGTCTCTCAGCATCCTCCACATTTAAATTTCCTCTTTGGAACTCTCCATACTACCTGAGTATAGTTGTGCAATGTGGACAAACACCACCTAGTGCAAAAGTAATTTCTGTGAAGCACTGATCTATGTTTAAACCACGCACGAAGTTATAACGCAAAACTGCCCTTATCTCATTTTGTGACCACGATGCCATCGCAAGCACTTTACACTCTCACTGCTAATGAATAACTCAGCCCATCATCGACATGGCGCGGCGGCTACTATGCACGTATGAACATGTCTCAACATGCAGCAACAAGCAGATTCATTCTTGCGTCATATCGCAAAAGCAACCAAATCAATTATATAAAGAAATATATTTTCTGATACATCTGTGAATATATTATTAATTTTTGACTAATAAATGTATAGTTCTGTATGATTCACTTCATTTAATAAAAACAAATTATTTTTAGTTAAATAAATAATTATACAATAACTTTTAGTAAAAAAATATATTAAAAATAAATTAAACCGAATTATAAAATTATAAATTCAAACAAATAAATTACTATAACAAAAACAAATACGACTTCAAAATAAATTTTAAGTACCAAATTATTAATTTAGGTTATTTATATTATTAATACTGCTCCTAATTTTATGTGTTCAAAATGTAAATTTAAAAAAAAAATAATTTTTTTCTGTGTCCATATTTTAAAATTCAAATTTTCTCGCAATATAAATAACTCCTTTTATCACCAATGTAAATATAAATCAAAATTATTACTAGTACTTAGCACTCTAAAACTACACAAGAGACGCAAGAAGCAAAATAGGAATACATGGACAAAATGGTGACAACAAAAAGAAAGTCATCTTCAGAAGGTAGAAATACCAAGTGTTCCGAATTACCAATCGAATTAATCATCCGGATGATCTTAATTTATATATAACTATACAAACTTCAACTAAAGTCAATAAAAGATATAACAAAATCTATCTGAAAGGCAAACAAAACGTAACGACCTTCATTTTATTTTGTTCTCTAACTAGGCTTGATTTGTTGGGCAATAAATTATAATATTGTTAATATATAAATATAAAATTAATATAAAATATTGTTTCCTGGAAGCTATAGTTTTAAATTTTATTAATTAAATTCCTTTTCTCAAGAGCATCTATTTAAGATTCAACGAATTATATAATATAGGAATTATCATGAAAGTTACTTGGTTTAGCAAATTGAATATTTTATATATTTTTACAACTCCTATAATGCGACCATTACCTTCTTTACATTAGTCAGCTGGATAGGCGTACTAATTTTGATGTATTTTAAAATACAGCGTGTTTCAAAAAGAATATACGTATTACAAAGTATTATTTTGTCCAAACTATCGATCGCGGCACCTCGGCTCGGTTATTGGAGAAACGAATATATAGTCTAGTTTATTTAATAATAATAATAAATTTTATTTCCAAAACAATGTGCACACAGGACAAATCATTACATATAAGAAAATAGCAATTAATACATACTATGATTCGTGCACTCATGCTAGAAACACGCCTCAACAAGAAAAAAAGATGCAATAAATTTGGACATATAAAGTCATTTATACAATAACAATTTATCGTAAGCAGGTACCGCTTAAGGTTGCTTTTATAAATAGAGAAGTTTGTGATGTTTCTAATGCAAAGTGGTAATTTATTGTATAATTTACATTCCATAAAATATGTTCCTTTTTGGAATATAGATTTTGCGTGTGAGGCAGGTAATAAATAATTATCAGTTCAGGTATGGTATTTATGATTTACATTGCCACTCGAAAAAGCGTTTCTGTTCCTATAAACAAAGCATAGGAGATCTAATATATAAATATCATAAATAGTTAATATCGAGTTACTTCGAAAATGTTCTCTGCAAGAATCCCTATAGCCCAACCCAAAGATAATTCTCAGGGCCCGTTTTTGCATAAGGAACACCCTGCCCACCTCCAGCGACATTCAGTGTATCACACCATATCATGCAAGAAACAAAATTAGCATGATAGAAAATAAGCAGGGTACTCAAATTACAGGATCTGCGGAGCTGCTTAAGGGTAAAGCACACCTTAGCCAGAGTTCTGCATACTTCATCTATATGTGCAGACCATTTAAGGTTTTCGTTAATTATCAAACCAAGGATTCTTGAAGAAGGATCACAGTCGAACTCGTTGTTAATTTGTAATTGGGAAATATGCTTAATCCTACTGTGAAAGTGTACCAATTTTGTTTCTTGCCTATTTAAAATTAACTTGTTGGACACCATACAATCGTTAATTTTATTAAATGTTTCATTGATCACATCACAAATATCACCAACATTTGAAGAACTGACAACTACACTAACATCGTCCGCATAAAGAACGACTTGTTCTACATGTCGGAGAATGTTCGGAAGGTGATTTACGTAGACCAAAAATAGTATGGATTTCAAGATAGATCCCTGGAGTACACCTCTGTTAATACCAGTGTAGCTGGACTGACAGTTACCGATCCTGACACTCTGCTTACGAAGTATCAGGATCAGATTTATGAGTATCCCAAGACAAGTCTGGCCGATGTCCAATGAGTGATGGATGGTGTTCAAGTACTCGAAGAGCGCAGTATCGGTACCCCTTTCCCTGCGAAAACCATGCTGATTAGACGAAAGTAAATTAAAATGGATTAAGTAATTCATTACGCTCCTATTCACAATACTTTCGTATATCTTGGAGAAGATTGTTAGTAAATTAATAGACCTATAATTCTCTAGATGGTTTTTTATATATTGGATGAATTGTAGATAGTTTAAGATTTGAAGGAAAAATTCCTTTTTCAAAAGAGCAATTTATTAGATATATCAGTACCGGTGCAATTACTGAAGAAACACCCACCCAGTGGATGACTGAGTACCTAAGGCATTAATTACAGCGATAACATCACCTTCTGAAACAGGCGACATATAAAATGATAAAACTGTACCAGTCATTTGCAGATTATCATTAATTGCCGTCCAATTGACTTTATCGTCTAGAATATCACAGGCAAACCTTGAAGGGAGAGAAGTGAGGAAATCGTTGAATTTTTCACATAGTTGTTGCCTATTGGTATCTGGAAAAGTATTAGTTCTAACTTGGAAAAGATTATTTTGAATAACTGACCAAGCAGCTTTAGTTTTATTAGAAGATGATCTTATAAGCACTTCGCTCATATCATATTGTCTTTTATGTAGAAAGTCTTTATAATGTTGTTCATAACGTTTAAATTCTTCTTCGAATATGGGATACTGCGCGCTAAATTCTTTTAAAATATCATGTTGTTTTTCACCTGCAAAATGTCTGAAGTGATCCAAGATATTTTTAGTTGACTGCCCAACTTACATTTTAATACGGGAAAACAATAACTATGATAATACAAAAAATATTAAGAAAAATAATTAATAGCTGCTAAATGTCAGTTGTTTTCTGTTTTACTTGGTAATCGTAAAGTTGAGCTACCAAATTGATCCTCCGAATGGGTGGAACATTCGCGGATAGTATCGACTGTTTGTCGCTACAGGATGTGTATGTAAAAGAAAGAGTCCTGGTCGCCCTCGTGTTTCTGAAGGAAATGTTGCACGAATTCAAACTGTTTTCCAACGTAATCCTTCAAAATCAACTCGTCGTGCCAGTCGTGTTTTGAGATGTCAGTTGATTATGAAGCCGTACATGTTACAGTTGTTACAGGCCCTACGTCCTGATTACAAACGGAAACGTGTGGTATTTTCTAACTAGATTCATGATGCTTTTGATAATGATAACACTTTCGCACAACGTATCGTGTTCAGGAATGAAGCGACTTTCCATGTTATTAGTCTGGTAAACAAACATAATGTCCAAATTTGAGGTCTACAGAACCCACATGTAGTCATTGAACATGTACGAGATTCGCCTAAAATCAATGTGTTTTGTGCGATGTCCCGATCATCTGTTTCCGGCCCATTCTTCTTTGATCGAAACACGGTTAACGGTCAGCAGTATCTCGCTATGTTACAAAACTGGTTGTTTCCGAGGCTGCACGAAGACAACTTCATTTTTTAACAAGACTGGTCACCCCCCTCACTGGAGTCGCCAAGTGCGTGAATATCTGAATAAAACTCTACCGAACCGTTGGATTGGTCGTCAAGGAGCTGGCGACTTAGCGTGTCTCAGCTGGACTCCACGGTCACTGGATTTGACACCCTGTGACTTCTTCCTGTGGGGTTTCGTTAAAGGCAATGTTTATGTACCACCACTCCCACAGAATCTGGAAGAGTTGAAGAACCGGATCCGTACTGCCACATCAGTGACGAAAGACATGTTTGCCCGAGTGTGGGAGGAATCTAAGTATCGATGTGATATTGTTCTTGTCGCTGATGGAGGACGTATTGAACATCTGTAATTTGAACTTGAGAGGTTCGTAAACATGTGTGTAAAGTTTCATATTCATATGTCTTAAAGTTTAATATGCATTCGAAATACGTCTAATCTTTTTGAAACAGCCTGTATTTACGAGATTAAACGGAATAAAATATGTTCGTATAGCATCATTTAATGCATTTGTGATGAAGTGATGACGAGACATTAGAAAAGCAGCTTTTCGTGAGGCATTGCGGATTCAATACTAAGGTTTGCCATTTAACATTAGCTTTTGTTTAAAAATCGAACGAAGTTCTTTTTAATCTTTCGACGTTTTAAGTTTCAATTGGATTTTCTTTACGGTTTCGCAACATTTCATGTGCCGAAGATAATCTATCAATAAAGTGGAGTACGTTAAATCCTCTGTCGAAATTCTCGAAATTAATTCGAATTGAATTTTCTTATCCTGACCTTCCATTAGAATAATTTAAAACAAGGGAAAGAAATTGCTTCAGATGGAGAGTAAGTAATTAATGGATTGGTGAACAAATGTTCCAGTTTTGTAGGGCACTCTCGTCACTTCTTGTAGTGTTGCCGAGGTGGCTTTTTCGATGTGTTTATAATTAGTCAATGTCAAAAGGGTTTTCGCGAAGACAAAGTGGAGGACCGTTCCTGCAACGGCTCTTCGCATTTGCTCCTTTTTAATGTCACCGCTTCGCAGATAAAACAGATGAGCAGATTACGTCGACATTATTTGAGAGATTATTTATGTTTTTGAAATATCTGTTGAAGGAAGTAAAATTAAGACTTACTTTATTCTTTTCTTTAATATTTAATAAGGAAAAATGAAAAAGTAGGGTGCTAATACTCGCTCCAGCAAAAAAAAAGAAAGATAAGAGTTACTGCGAACATTAAATACAATCTCTTTACTGTGTTTTCAATGTAAAAGTTCTGTCCGTCAACTGCCTATATGTAAAGAAAAATCGTGCTGGAAAAAAATCTATTCGATAGAAATCTGCAAAAAGTGGCACTATGGTCAGCAATACGTCTATTATAATGTTAAATACTAAATCATCTGCTCTATAAACAAAAAATAGCTGAACTTTTTGGGTTTATATAACTTTTGTAAACTAACATTCAAATGACACATTATACTATACATCGCGCGCTTTTCCATACATATATCAAAGACAGGAACATTGTCGAAATGACCCGAAGTAACCCTTATTTCGTAGATAATTTTATGCCATTTTGTAAATGACTACGATTTAGAGCATATGAGCGCTGCCACAACTCACACAAATATAGTCCAACAAAGCTCCAATTTTCGAGCATCTGGAGCCGTACGTCGGTAATAATAGAGCGGACGTTAGCTTCCCAATCTTCTAACGTCGCTGATTTATTCGCATAGACTAAAGGCTCGATGTATTCCATCTTAATAATCCACAGGCGTTAAATCACACGATCCAGATATCCAGTCGGCAGGCTTATTTTGCGCAATAATTTGTTCGGCGAAAGTTTCGCTCACTAGATTGATTGTGTCAACCGCTGTAAGAGACAACGCTATCCTGTTGAAACCACATCACCTCAACATCCATGCAATGTAGTCACAGAACAAACAATTCTGTTATCATGACTCTATTGCTTTCCCCATTGACCGTAACGCACTGACAGACTTCATTTTTGAAGTACAACTCAATAACTCCTCCAGTCCATAGAGCACATCAAACGGCAAATTTCTCTGCTTGTAATGGCGTCTGAAGCATTTTGTAAATTCTCTTCACTCCAAATACGGCAATTTTGTTTATCGGGCTTACTATTCAGCAAAAAAATGAGCCTCATTGCTGAACAAAATTTTATGGTGCAAATCAGGATCTATGACTCGCTTATTCGGCTCATTCGACAACCGTATGACGCAAACTTTGGTCATTTGGCTTCAGTTCTTGCACAAGTTGGATCTTGTAAGGATATAGGTTAGAGAAAATTATATTATTTTCTGCTACTCCATCGTTAATTAAATACACAGAAATTAATTAAAAATTTCTGCGCTGGAGAAGGACTCGAACCTCTATCTGCCGTTTTCTAGACGACTGCTTTACCAATTAAGCCACCAGGCAGTGTAACAGTGTACGATATATAGGTTAGAGGTTTTCCCAAAAAAATTTTGACAAAGTGAATGGACACAAACACAAATGCTAATGCGTCCATAAAATGCCATGATTTTTGAGATTGAACTACAGAACCACGATTTTCAAAATAAGATTGCTCAATTTTCAAACGTCAAATTCGCTGGAATTTTTGACGTTTAATCCCTACGTACGACATTCTAAAATATACTTTAAATGAAATTTTATTTTTACACATTAATCACTACTTATAACGATCATATAACAATTTGTTATAGTTTAATTTTCGCCCAGCGTATATTTTATTCATCGATCTTTTAATTACAAAAACACTGTGTAGTGTATGTATTTCGTCTCTTTATATATATTCGCATAATTTTATTGTACCATTTTATTCTGAGCGTCCTTGTCTCGTCTGTATCGAATAGATTGTTGGTTTGTTCTAGAACATCCCCTGCTCAGATCCTTGAGTTGCTTAAGCCATCATTTGATCACGAACAAGTAAGTGAGGTGGTTGTAGTTGTGATTCCTTCTTCAGAAGTAATGAAACTTTTCCTATAAAGGATATAAGAGAAGCAGCGTGCGAGGGAATTAATTCATCAAGCAATCGTTGGAAATATTCTCTTCACTTCTTCACTCTTACTGAACCATAAACCCGCCCAAGACCCGACGTATGTTTTGTTACATTGGTGTCATACACATTTATTCTTACTGTTTTTATTCTTCTAAGGTGCTTTTTTTCTTTTTCTTAACTCGTTTCTCGTTATATAATTGTATATCATTGTACGTTCTTTAGAGATATTGCTTTTGGAGAGAACGTCGATCCGCGTTCGGACAGGGTTGTATTTTAAAAGACATTTAAACATGCTAAATTGATATAGTGTTGATAATATTATATATTCATACTTATTCATTTGATTTAATATTGAAGTAGTTTATGATACTTTATCTGTGTTTCGTTGTTCAATATATGTTATATGTTTACGTCCGTTGTTATGTTTTGTCCTTGGCGGTTTTTACACTACAAAGTTTTCGTATTTGATGACAAAGATCACCTTTTCAAAATCTGTACACAGTTCTTTAGTACCAACATTCAAATATTTGTCAAAATTTCAGATAGGTTCTTCGATAGTGTTTATTTTGATGATTGTTAAAAGTGAACGAGATTTTACTTTATTGAAATCATAAAAGAAGAAAACATCAATGAGTAATTCGATCTTTTCAATTGATTGGAAATACTGCGCGATAATCATGCACGATTTACTACCATCAAAATATTGATTCGATACGTTCTAATGTGACTAAATATGATATAATAACTGAGGAAGAACCAGAAAGTTGATATAATAAACGATGAATACCGCATTTGGTGACATTTGTAGAACAAAAATCGAGAAGCAAATTCGAAGCTATGTTTGACTTTATTGAAGTGTTGAATCGTTGATGACATATACATTAATTACACACTAGAAATTAATGTTCAGTCAGCGCATCGACTTTATCCCGAAGAGCGAGTACCAAAGAAGTCAGAAATAGTCCCGTCAGCCCAAAAAATTTGTAATTATTCTATGTTTAGAGATTCGGCAAGCATAATCTTCATTAACTGTTGACCATCGAGAAGAAGTATTTTTTACTTATTAGAACGAATCGACAGTAAATTAAAGAGGGACAAAGAAGAAAACGCTTTCATCGTAGTAAGTTACAAGCCCACTCGGTTACTATCACAACGGCGAAATTTGATAACATACGCGGGTGCATTAAAAACGACTTGGAAGGAAGTTTTCATAGCCTTTAACCTAGAAATGGATTTACCTGCTGTCAAAGTTATTATTTTATTATTATTGTTATTATTATATATCATCCAGTATGGGATTACCAATCGGCAGTAAACGCCAAATCCTGATGAACGTCATTCAATCCGTACTGCTGTATGGATGCGTGATTTGGGGTAATGCTTTGCTGCAGGAGAAGTATGAAGAGCACATGTCTTCAGTGCAAAGGCGGAAGTCTCTCGAGATCTCAAGTTCATACCGTACGGTTTCTAGACTATCAGTGCTGGTGATTGCGGGAGTAACCCCGATCCACCTACTACAAAAGAGAGGGTCTACCAGATCCAAGAAGAGGTTTTAGAAAAACATGGGATGGCAGAAACTAACGCTCTTACTCCAATGAAATTACAAAAACGCACTCAGAATAAAGCAAGACGACAGTGGACAAA
This sequence comes from Dermolepida albohirtum, assembly GCA_031893035.1. NCBI lineage: Eukaryota > Metazoa > Arthropoda > Insecta > Coleoptera > Scarabaeidae > Dermolepida > Dermolepida albohirtum. The sequence continues at coordinate 335,830 of JAVIWB010004751.1, read as the reverse complement.
GAGATTGATCCATAATATCTCGGACTGGGTAGACAGCGACCACGGTGGGGTAAAGTGCTAGCTTTTCCAATTCCTCAGCAGACATGTATTCGTCAATACATAGTTGACCAGAATGAGTAAAATGGAGGATGCAGGAAAAGCCCGCTAAAAATTATAAATAATCAAGAGGCGCAATATAGTTAGTGATGTCATGAAAGTAATATCATTAGAAGCTTGGTCATTAAGATAGGTTTAAAATGATATATCGCATGATTTGCGTACCGTTATGAAGTAATGCCAATAAATTAATAAAGTATATAGTACATTAATTGTAATTACCAAGCAACTAAATATTTGGCAGAATAATAAATATGAAAAGCTTGAATTTCCAACCGTAATTAGAAACTAGATTAAATAGAATTAATACTAAATATAAGTGGAATACTATAATAAATAAGATATTTCGGAAACCTGTCTGCATGTAAAAGTACGTTCATTCTAGGTCATCATCTATGAGTCGACAGGCGATTACAGTCGTTTCAACAATAGAGTAACTAGTAAGGTATACATATATACAATATAATGATAATAATAATCATAGTAATACTAATAACAATTCATACCCTCACATCCTCCAACAACTAAACGCCAATTACAGGGAACTTTAGCAGGTCGTGAGTTATTATTACACCCGCGCTCATGTAGCGACTTGAGATTTTTGTCTATCAGCATTCGCTTAAACAGAAAAGGAAAACCACAGAAAACTTTCTGAACAGCAAATTATTGGACTTGAATCCGTGACCTTCGGCGTGACAAGTCAGTGACTTACCACTGAGCTACCAGCCGGCTATATTTGAGAGGTACTAATTATTATTCTATGCCAATGAAATAATTAATTTCTAATCGTATTTTTAATTTAGATAATATATCCCAAAATGAAATGTAATATTATTCTAGAAAACTGATCTTTTGTTTGTAAGTATTTCTCGGAAAGGGGATTTTCATTTACGATCAACACGTGTTAATTATCAAAGAGATTTCTCATTAGAAATATTTTTACATCCCAAATGTTGTTTTGAGTTAAAGATTTCTTAAATCGATTTAGCTTTACTTAAGAAAATTAAAAATATTATGCAAAAGAACTTATGTATGTATATGCGAAACGTACTAATTGCTATCTGGATTTTCTTTTATCTAAATATGCGTTTCGCAATAGAATTGTCTATCAAAGTGAATGGCCAAATGTTTCACATCACTCTTGGTAGGCAATGTGATATTGTACATACATAGAGGTGAAACTGCACCTTCCTCTTTTATGATAAATATAATAGACGTTGATTTCGTGTTCCTAATTTTCACTAAATTATACAATTTTTTCAATTTATTAAAATGACTTTGGATACGCTGAGATGCAATTATAAGGGTGCATATTTGATGATAATGACAATGTCGTCTGCGTACGTTGCAGCTGTTGTATTATTGTATTGTATAAATGCAATTCATTTCCAGGAATACTTCTCGGCTAATAATAGGAGTAAATATTGTAGTACTTAGTGAAGTATAAGCTTTATCAATTTTACTTGTAAAATTTATCTACTAAGTAAGAAGAAGGAAATAGTATGTATAGGGAAAATGGGTTTTGATTTTTGAAAACAGACTTTCCCGTCATACTTCATCGAAGACCTGGAAAACATCCAAAATTCACAGCTTTTGTTTTGAAGTGTATCTCTTCTTTTTCTAAACTTCCTACGGACCTATTCGATAATCCTATGCTGTCATCAAAAACTGAATTTAGAGATTTGTGAAAGCTATCATAGAATCCAGTTTTTCTAAACGAAATCTCTGAAGCATTTTATTATTATTGGGTTGGCAACTAAGTACTTTCGGTTTTGTAATATAAAATAAAACACTTTTTTTAAACAAAGAATAGTTTTTAATCAATTATATATTTTCCATTTTGCTCAATGACCTTTTGCCATCTTTCTTTCAGCTGCATGATTCCGCGCTCATAAAATTTCTGGTCCTTATCAACAAAAAACTGAACCAGGTGCGAGTGAAGGTCATCGTCATTTGTGAAAGTTTTACCATTCAAAGAATTCTGCAAACTTCAAAATAAATGGTAATCAGATAGTGTTAGGTCAGGGCTCTTTGGAGGATGTGGCATCACTTCCAGGCCAAGCTCCAATAGTTTCCCACGAGTTGCCAAAATGTGTGAGGACTTGCATTATCTTGGTTGAAAACTACACCTTTCCGATTTGACAATTCTGGCCGTTTTTCTTTGATTGGTTCATCCAGTTTTATTAATTTTTTACAGTAAACATCAGAATTGATCGTTTTGTTACTTGGAAGCAGCTCAAAAAACACAACACCTTTGTAATCCCACCAAACTGACAGCATGATCTTTTTTGGATGCAATTCAGCTTTCGATGTGGTTTGAGCTGGTTTATCGTGTTTGCTCCATGATCGTTTTCGAACTATGTTACTGTACAGGACTCATTTTTCATCACCAGTGATGATTCTTTTTAAGAAATGAATTTCTTTCAATTCGTGAGGTACCCAAATATCAAGCTTCTTCACTAGCCTGAGACATTTTAAATGTTTTTCAATTGTTGTGTGCGATACATCTAGCCTCTCCGCAACCTCTCGAACAGTTATATAACGATCCTCTTCAATTATTACTTTGATTTGGTCATCATCAACTTCAGTAGGCCGACCAGAACGTTGCTCATCTTTGAGGGAAAAATCTCCAGAACGGAATTTTTTATACCAATTCTGACACGTGCGCTCTGTTAAGCAATTAGCACCATAAACTTCACATATCTTTTTGTGAGCCGCAGCAGCTTTCTTTCCTTTACCGAAATAAAATAGTAAAATATGTAGAAAATGTTCGTTTCTGCACTCCATTTAAAATTAACCCACAACTAATAGCTTTAATAAAAATCACGCACTACTTGCTTCTGAAGTTACGTCAATGTGACTAGTATCACGCGACAAACGGTAAAGTATAGCACTAACATACGTTATACAAAAAATAAAGCAACGCTCTCTATCAGTAAAAACCGAAAGTACTTAGTTGCCAACCCAATAGTATAATAGTAATCGAGCGATAAGACGAGGGTCGAATAATATTAATAAATGTATGAAAGTGATAAAATATTCCCATTTATTTTTTTAGAAATAACCTTTAAGTATATAGCAAGAATTTATACTAAAATAAAGCAAAATCAAATCGTTTTTACAAAGTACATATATTACATGTCATATAAATAAAACTCTTTCATAAGATAAATACACATCTCTTTCAGGAGCATTGTGTACATTTTTTCCTTGAAGTGTCATATATATCCTCCCACGCTTCAGTTCGCTCATTTCATTTTCACACCCTTCCGAGCACGTCTTGTACAGTATCCACGGTAACTTCTTACATATATGTCACGAACGCCACTGTCACATATTGCGAACAACGTGACAAAATAAATATAACACGTAAAAAATCTCCCCTCGTTCACGATACTAATAAACCGTCTCGCGATCATAACTCGGATCTGGCTTGCCTCATTAACAACTCGTTGAGGGTCTACACTATACTCTGTTCATTTTGAGTTTTTTTTATTATTTTCACGTGTCTTTGGTATACGTACGTAATTAAAGTGCGTTTTTGTTATGCTATTCAAACAACGGGATTTCAAACCTAAAAAGTTTCTCTTTTACTTTTTATTAGACGAATGAATATATAGCGTACTTTAATAAAACAAGCATTGAACGTATAAATATGTACAATATATACGAAAATGGTTTCGCAGACAACAGGATTCAAGTATTATACATTCGTGGGTTGTCTTTAAAACTTCACATATAGAACTGGAATGAAACACTAGACAGCTTTTAAAGATTTCGTTGTTTTTCGAAGTATTCTCCACAAAGATGAATACACTTTTCCATGTGCTCGAACTAGCTCTGGCAGCAGTTGTTCCATTCGTTTGCTGGTACAGACAAAATTACGTTTTTGAAGACATCGGCTGCTCGTCCTGACCACTGGCACCTTTGACCACGCAGTCCGTTCTTCATTTTCGGAAAGGTAAAGAAATAGTTTTGACTTAGGTCCGGAATGTACGGAGGCTGCTCCAACAATTCGCCGTTTTGTTGCGTTAAAAATTCAATTATCTTGCGTGCTATGTACGAACTTGCATTGTCTTGATTGTCGTCGTTCGAGGTTGGTTTTTCAAAGCTCAGCGATGACTTGCGACAAACAAATAGTTGTATACCAATCGGCAGTAACAACTTCATCTTGAAACACCCAAACAGACTCGTGAGAATAAATCCAAGATTCATCACCACTGACAATATTGTACACGTTTTTAGAATTTCCAGCGTTGAAGTGATCTAGAGTTTTTTGTTTTCTGTTCTTCGATCAACAGATAAGATATTTAACGGGAAACTAATTTTTTTCCACACAATTCTTCATACGAAATTTTTGGAATTGAAGTCTTTGAAATCCTCTGTAAAGGTTCAATCTAGCGATATGTCGATCTTCGTTGATGATCTTGTATATAGCATCGACGTTTTCCTGAGTGACTGCCTTTTTGTTGGACTTGCTCTTGGAATGTCGCTAAAACTAATCTGTCAACGTTTGCATTCTCTATACTAACGAGAAATTGTGGACTGATGTGGTGCTTGACTGCCGAAAACAGAAACCACCTCGGCGAGGCATTTCTGTTGAGATAATTATCTTCGGAAATTATAAAAAATTATTCGGCGAAAATGCTCTCAGTTTAATTCCATTCTTCACCTAACTTGTCAACTTTGACAGTTCGTTGTAGCTACAACACTACACGTATCGCACTGAAACTTTGGATTTAGGTTAACCAAAGATGGAGGTTAATTTTTAGTATTGACATTTGATTGGTGATGCTCCCTATGTCCCACTATACAAAACTTAAAAGACATCTCACGTAACACTACCTTTTGGAGAAGCTCCCTTTTATTTTCTGATTTTGCTGTCTTTTTATTGTGGTAGGTGAAATTTGATTAACCCCTATTTGATTTAAAATCAGAATGAATAAAGTGTCTACCATCTAGAAAATTTACGGGCGCCTGTTTAAACGCACAAATCGTTTTTGGGGGAGGAGAAAATGGGCTAATAGGTCTATTAGTCGTAAACGCATGCATTGGAATAAAGAAATAAATCAAATTCTAATACATAGGCTGTGTATATGTGCAACTATATCCATATGCTCTTTTAAAATTTATTTAAAGATTCAAATTCACGTTATTTGCATGAAGAAAACTACATTATTAGGTACGTATTGCCGTGATACGTTCTTTAAGTTTCTGCCTACTCTATCTATAAATTTAAGATTAAACTACGTTGCGAGATAAGAAATCCTACAACACAATACACACTCAAATATTCAATATTTTGTTTCATATTCTTGTTGGTTAACAACAATTGTTTTCTGTTTCCCATCGATCATTGTATCACACATTCATCTTATAAATTTGTGTTCATTAATAAGTAACAGTTTGATATGGATGTAGTGAAACGTTGTTGTCTTTGTTTATTGATGCTGACCTCAGTAGCTTCCCATCTTCTGTTGCATCGTCGGTGTCCGTACCTTCTAGAACGACCGCTTGAATTACATTATTGTCAAGATGACCTGCTAATTGTGTCTCTATATTGTGTTACAGTAGTTTAGTTATATATTTTGATCATGAAAATTTCTTTTTAACATAATTTTTCTCGCCATGTCTCTCCCATATTTCCCAAAAGAAAGATCATATCCGATTCTTGTTCGTTGTCTTTGCTCCCAGTATTGCCTTTTAAAATTTTCTTTAGTCTTCAAAAGTTTGCAATTTCAACATTTCACTACTTATCATTCTTGTGTTCGGCTGAATTCTACTATGCATATTTACTTTATTTCATTTTTCCAGAACCCTGTTTAGGCTGTGTATTTGGTTGTTTGCATATGGTCGAATATCCTCGTATATATCGATTCAGTTTCATTGAATGTCGCGTTAGTCCATTCCCAAACATTTGTTCATTGATACATCTTTATGTAGACCATATGAATCATACTAGTTATCTATCTTACTCTCGCTTGCATTGGTAGATGAGTTGCTGTTGTACTTGGTTAGTCTCTGTGGGCATGGCTATCGAACAAACGTGAATTTTTTCGCGAATCTTCTAGAGTATTTTCTTCTGTACCCCTTTTACTCTTGGCCGTATATTTGACGTTCACTGCGTGTAACTTAATTCATTAAGTATCGAACTTCCAAGCTGGGTAGTCGTGCAATCATCCCGCCAAGTTGGGACACCTCTCTTGAGGGATAAGAAGCGACGCTGTATTTGAGTAATTTTAGATGAGTTAATCATCAGTCAGTTGACGATTTTAGAATAATATATTCATGCTTGTAATAGATGTTTGGAAACCCGCTCACCAACAGCATATTTTTTATTAACATCATTTGCATATATATTTTCTGATTGATGTGTTCTTTTAAGGTTTCTTTTTTTTATTGTATTCGTCCATTTCTTTTTTTTATTGTATTCGTCCATTTCCGTTTTTTTTCGGCTTTCCCTTCGCTGACGGAATTCGCATTTTATGTGTATGCGGGGACCGAGATGGAGACATGGAAGACAACAAAATTAACACTTACTATCGAGATTCCTTTTCTGCTTTCTGCTTTATATACACTTAGTAGTCTTTTTTGCGTGTCACCAAGTTAATAATTAATACCTAATAGTTTGTAATATACAGTTTGCAATGTCTTATTATTATATTAGTGAATTAATCAGTAATTTAACACGCTATTTGTACTGAAGTTTAAGTAAAATATCACTTAGTATATCACTCGTATGATTTACTGTGAAATATATATATATATATATATATATATATATATATATATATATATTAATTAGTATGTTCCTTTTTTCCCTTTTGCCGTTTATAATTAATAATAAAACTTTTTTTGTATTTTTCTGCAGCAGAAATTGAGAAATTATTTCATTTATTTACGTTTCTTACGAGTATTTCATCTAAAAAACAATATATTGATTGAAGTATAGTTTAAATATATCTGCTACACATTTACTATGTGTACAGTCACTTTCTTTCGCAAGTTTAGAAATCATACTTTAGGAATTATGAAAATTGCTGTCAATATAACGAAAGATTAGTACAGGAAAGAACAGTAAACGGAAGAATTATTTATTTATTTATTTATATTTATATTTTATCAGAATTTCTTCCAATAATACGACAAAATCAGTTATACATAATACATATAAAATTTCCTAAATCATAACTAAACATAACAACTCCTTACATGTAAGTACCTGACTAAAGAAATGTGTATATATATACACATATACATAAAAGTACAGAAGCATGCAAAGAAAAAATGAAAAGTTAGCAATTCCCCTTACTTGTCCTCAATTTCTAGTCTGAGCAATGCTCCCCCATGGAGTCATTGTGAATGTCTCCTGCACAAAATACTTTATTAAAATTACTGCACATTATATACAGAGGCGACTTTAACATTACATTAGTTCTAGAAGGTGGACATAAAAATGTAGTGTGATACGAACCGACAATCCTGGAATGTGAAAATTCAATTCTATAAGGAGGGAAGGACAATCAACGTCATTCTGTAAAAGTTTACATAAAAATATTAAACCAGTAGAAATGCGTCTGTCTTCTAGCGAGGTGATAAACCGTTGCAGCAGTTCCACCTGGTCAATACCCTGTGCTGGATAAAAGCCATCAACTCGAAAGGAGAGATATTTTAAAAACTGTCGCTGCACTGCTTCCAAAATGTTCTTATGGCCATGATAGTAGGGATACCATACCAAATTCGCATATTCATGTTTCGATCTAACGAGCGAAAAATGCAGAGATTTCATTGCTTGTATAGAAGTAAATGCTCTACAATTGCGTATAACAAAACCACTTCTTCGCAGACAAGGCGATGTTTTCGGTGGGGCTGAAATGTGAGTTTCTCATCAAATAAAACGGCAAGATCTTTGACTAGATTAGTCCTTGTTAGTGAAATAGCATGCAATGAATAGTCGTACCTAATTGGGTTGAGCGTCCTTGTGTATGTCACAGTCCTACATTTAGATAAATTCAACTGTAAAGAGTTACTCTCGCACCAATCATTAATTATATTGAAATGATTTTGCAAGAAGACACAATCATTAATATTTTTGATTGAGATAAAAATTTTTAAGTCATCAGCAAAAAGCAACTTCTTGGACGCAATAACTGATGTCAAATCATTAATATATAATATATACAAAATAAAACCGGTCCTAGATTCGAACCTTGAGGCACATTATAGCAAAAACTAATCAGCAATTTCATGATTTTATAATTCTTCGTTACATATGTTAAGAAAGAAAAGCCTAAAATTGATATGTCAACATCAATCATTAATAGACAACTCTTGTAATTACTTAAAATAGTTGCCTTTTTGTTACTGCTCGCTAATGCTATGCGGACTATTTTCTAACGCTGCCAATAAGTTACAGAATAACAAACTGGAATTGCTCCGATTTTAATTGAATCATTAAAGCGAACCCCTTTTATATCTCTACTAGCCCTTTACCAGTCTTCTCATTAGTGATTCACATTTACACCCTTTTTATTCACTGTATTCACTGTTCCATTTTTCCCACTTCGGTCGATGAAAATTGAAAATGAATACAAATGAAAGGATGCAACCGAAGAGAGGTCGAAAGGTAAATTCGTGTAGGAGCGCTGCGAAATACCTGTTTCACAGTAGGGATTCCGGATTGTTACTATTGTAGTCTAAGAAAGGAGCAGGGCTGCTCCGGGTATTATCGCTAATGCAGATATTAATCGTTTAAACTGGGTGACAAAGGACCCAGATCCTTTTGTCTGTTGTATTGCTGGGGGCCCGTCTGAATAGGACAAGGAAAGATGAATTAATTTTGCTTACGTGGACAAATTACTTTTTTTGTGATCTCTTACCATTATTGGTAGACTTTGAAATTAATATAATACATATTGTTTACAGAAAATGAGCCAGAAATCTGAGTGAATGAATAATTGTTTTCGTGTTTGAAATAGCTACACTTAACTAAGCATAATTATATTCTTGAAATAATAACAGATAAAATACTGAATATGATTAGAATAGGTTAGTGATTTAACTAGATATTTTTGATAATAAGAATAATGATGTGGCTCCTCTCCAGGAGCAAAAATATATACAAATATTCTAAGTTAGCGACATAAAATTAATCATTTAGGTTAGACCGATCAGTGGTAGACTGAGAACTACTGAGGGCTTCTTAAATTTCGACCAAGCATACTACAGACTCAAAAGGAATGAGGTTTACAAGGCATTAGTAGAGCTTGGAACACACGGAAAATTTCTTAAATATACTAAAATTATCTTTAAGATAAACTGTTAAAAAAGTATAAATAAAAAAAACTTACAAAAGTTCGCAGTCAATAAGGATTGGAATAGAGGAAACTTTTGTCGTTATTACTTTTTAATGGAGTGTTGGAACGTGTCATAAGCACTACCAGATGACTTGGTAATCCTTTCAAGAAGCAAGAAGAAAGTGCAAAAAACTTTTTTAAGCTAGAGAAATTGGCAATTAGGGCAGGCTTGCAAATTAAAAGGAATACGAAATTTATAACAGGGCGCAACGAAGAATACGGCACTAATAAATGATTAGTAATAATAAGTAAAGGGAAAATATATAAATTTAAACAATTAGATCGCTTTACATGCTTGGGTTGATATTATTATTGAGCATTATTACTTTTTAATGGACTGTTGAAATGTGTCAAAAGCGCTACCAGTTGACTTGGTAATCCTTTCAAGAAGCAAGAAGAAAATGCGAAAAAACAGTTTTTAAGCGAGAAAAACTTGCAATTGGGGCAGGCTTGCAATTAAAAGAAATGCGAAATTTATGACAGGGCCCAACGAAAAATACGGCATTAGTAAAGGATTAGTAATAATAAGTAAGGAGAAAATATATAAATTTGAAGAATTAGATCGCTTTACATGCTTGGGTGAATATTATTATTGAGCATTATTACTTTCTACTGGACTGTTGGAATGTGTTAAAAGCGCTACCAGATGTCTTGGTAATCCTTTCAAGAAGCAAGAAGAAAGTGCAAAAAACCTTTTCTAAGCGAGAGAAACTGGTAAATAGGGCAGGGTTGCAATTAAAAGAAACACGAAATTTATGACAGGGCCCAACGAAAAATACGGCACTAGTAAAGGATTGGTAATAATAAGTAAGGAGAAAATATATAAATTTGAAGAATTAGATCGCTTTACATGCTTGGGTGAATATTATTATTGAGTATTATTACTTTCTAATGGACTGTTGGAATGTGCTAAAAGCGCTACCAGATGTCTTGGTAATCCTTTCAAGAAGCAAGAAGAAAGTGCAAAAAACCTTTTCTAAGCGAGAGAAACTGGTAAATAGGGCAGGGTTGCAATTAAAAGAAACACGAAATTTATGACAGAGCCCAACGAAAAATACGGCACTAGTAAAGTATTGGTAATAATAAGTAAGGAGAAAATATATAAATTTGAAGAATTAGATCGCTTTACATGCTTGGGTGAATATTATTATTGAGTATTATTACTTTCTAATGGACTGTTGGAATGTGCTAAAAGCGCTACCAGATGTCTTGGTAATCCTTTCAAGAAGCAAGAAGAAAGTGCAAAAAACTTTTTTTAAGCGAGAGAAACTGGTAAATAGGGCAGGGTTGCAATTAAAAGAAACACAAAATTTATGACAGGGCCCAACGAAAAATACGGCACTAGTAAAGGATTGGTAATAATAGGTAAGGAGAAAATATATAAATTTGAAGAATTAGATCACTTTGCATGCTTGGAAGGATATTATTATTGAGTTTGTGAATGACAATAAGTTATTCAGAGTTCGATCCTGTTCTTAATTAGGGAAGACTTGGTGTAATAAATATCCCTTAATTGATCTCAAATTCCGGGAAATAAATATCAATAAACAAGAACAATAGTTCTTAATTATATATTATTAACATCAAAATAACCCGACTGTGGGTTTTTAAAATATTAGCTCTATTTCCATAATGCGATTTATGGCGTGTTAAAGGACCCGAAGCTATACTGCCTGGTGCCTTAATTGGTGAAGCAGCCGTCTAGTAATCAGCAGATTGAGGTTCGAGTCCTTCTCCAGCGTAGAAATTTTTAGTTAATTTCTCTGATTTTAATTAACGATGGCGTAGCACAAAATAGTAATTTTCGTTAATTTTCCATCGTAAAGAACTTAATTATATATCTATACATAACTATTAACATCAAAATAACGTGACTGCGAGTTTTTAAAATATTAGATCCGTTTCCATAATGCGATTTATGACGTGTTAAAGGACTAGGAGCTATATTGCCTGGTGGCCTAATTGGTGAGGCAGTCGTCTAGTAAACGGCAGACAGAAGTTCGAATTCTTTCACCCCAAAAATTTCGAATTAATTTCTATGATATTAATTAATGATGGTGTGGCAGGAAACGATAATTTTCAAAAACAACATTGTCTATTGTAAATTTTAGGTGAAGTGAATCTGTCAGGATTAAGTAAGAAATCTGACGACTAAAGAAAAATTAAAATAACAATAATAGTTCTAAAAATCATCTTAATGAAATATACAAGAACGCTTACCAGTAAAAAAGCAACATTATTATAAATAGCTGGGTGTTCTCAGTATTTATGGGTAAAAGAGGATCGGAGCCAATTTAATTTAATAATTTATAAAATTGAATGAAATCAAATAGAACTAATTAATCAAACAAAACCAAACTGAATAATACACAGGTTGAACTAAATTATATAAGGTATGACGTTCGATGGATAGACCGAAGGAACAGTACCTGATACCACAAATTTGAAAATATTGGAAACAGAAATTAAAAATATGGAACAACTGCTTACTATAATGTAGAAAAACTAAAGAAAATAGAGAAGAGTAACACCAGAATTGAAACAAGATTAGTATATTACAAGTAGAAAAGTGGGAAACATGGAAAAAAATCAGAATTACAAAGCATGATTGAAGAATATGAACGCAGAATAAATAGTACAAAAGGAAACTAAGAAAAAAAATACGAAGCTAAAGAAGAAAATAATGAAAATAAAAAAAATAACAAGAGGTAGGGTACAAGAAGTGATGAATAAACTAGATACAAGCTGAGATAGGTATTACTAATATAAAAACATGGGAAGAGATAAAAAGAAAGGTAGAACATAGAGTGTCAGAACACCAAACGAAAGGAAATAAGCATAATTCGCAAAGAAGTAATAAAAATATGCGCAACACAAGGTGCTACTCCAGTAAAACGGAAAACTAATATTAAACTTGGAAAAACCATAAACATTTATACAAAGATGCCACCTGACAATATGATATACCAACAAACAATTAATAGACAAAAAAGAATTGATTCCATTATTACAAAGCGCAGATGGATAGGGCTCGGACATACATACATTGAGAAAATTAACATTAAATACGATAGCTGCAATAGCACTGGAAAGAGAAAAAGAAGAAGACGCATAAATACATAGAAGAACAGTAGATCGCGACACACACTAAATGGGCTTAACTTGAAATGGAATAAAGATAATGGTAAAAGACAGAAGAAAATTCAAATCAGCAGTGTTAGATCGAACCCAACAGACAACGCGAACCAGCTCCTTCTCCATAGAAGTCTATTGTTATTAAAATATATTAGGAGTGATCGTTGCTCCATTGTGGAGCGATATTATATAAGATGGTAAATGATTAAAGCAAATGTTTAATTTGACAGCCCTCGAAAAGTGGCTTACCCAGTCATTCATCTTTAGATTTATTTTTTAGGTTAGAATAGTTTCTGTATGATTAAAATTATTTGACTTTCAAATAGTCAAAGGTTTGATAAATTTGTATTTACTCGGTATTTCGAGGGTGGCTTGTAAAGTCCGTGGAATGAAAATATTATAACTTTACAGTGTGAAAATGTCTTTATTTCTTAACTCAATCTTCTGTCACCCTGATACATTTGAACCAACGCCAGTGCTAATATATCTATCTCGATCAAACTAAGAACCCTCAAGTTCGTTAAATATCCACAGTATCTTTAGCATCTATTCAAATTCTGAGGTATTTTTTTAGACGTTGAGAAAGAAGATAATCTGACGGTGCTAAATCCGGCGAACAAAACGGGTGCGGCAGCAAGTCGAAGACTAATTCATTTATTTTAGTCCTAGTGCCAACACTTCTTCTTTCGTAAACCAGGACGCCTCTCATTAATATCTTTCTTTAATTTGTCTGAAAGACTTGCATAATATGCGCCTGTGGTGGTCTGGGCTTTTGGAAAGTTATCAACAAGACAAAATACCGTTTGCATCCCATAAAATGAAAGCCATTACCTTTCTTATAGATGGAACAGCGATCGCCTTCTTTAGAAGGAGGGAATCAATGCGGCGTCACTAGTCTTGTTTCGGGCGTATAATAATGAACTCAAGTCTCATGTGCGGTAATAAATCGGCTCATGAACTAGTAATGACAATGAAAATTGTCATTTATGGCGTTGAGAGTTTTCAGATGTCGAGTTGAAAGTTTTTCTTTCATCTTGGAAGAAAATTATTTAAATTTATTGCAAAATTTAAATATTCTGCCAGAGTTTCCAAAATTTCTTTAATAAGCGTCCAAAGGCGTTCTTTATTATGTACAACAATATTTTATTTTTGGATCTCTTTAGTCATTATCGACCAAGTGTTTCCTATGGTATTTATATCAGCACTTTTTGCATACCATGAAAAAGTTTCGATAGTATTGCAACGAACAATCATCTTAGTGAAAAATCAAAATATTTGGAAGAATTTGGCTGACAAATGACAGTATTACATTATTTAAAATGGCCGGGCGTTTCCTTGAATTTAATCTCCCATCTATGTATTAACACACACATATTTAAAAACCTCTTCTATTAATCCATCGCCAAGCATTGACCCTGAACCTTTCAGACGTATCATTTTTGACATTATAGTAAATTATATATACATCGAGGCGATTTGTATACTGGATTATGACCATCCTGACAGGACACTTTTTCGTCAGAAAATAGAACTCTGCCTCAAAAACTTTCGGTATTATTGAATAAATGATTAAAAGCCTATATTTCTTTGCTACCACAGAATTTTTCAAGGGTAATTTGTACATTAAGCTTAAAGAGGTTGATATGGATGCAAGAAAATGAGTTTTTATACTTGCTGTTCTAGCTGTTGCAAAGACGTGATCTCTTAAGTAATTAGCTAAATTAGTATCTTGATTAATTGTGGTAATACTAGTCTTTCAGTTTGTTTTTTCCTTTCAACTGTGACTTTGTTCTTTGATTCGCGAAACAATGCTTTTATTTAAAATGTATTCTTTGAAAATTTTAGAAACTATTCCTAATTTTAAAAAGTTACTGTATAAACACCATTATATACGAGTAATTTTATTATAGAATTAACGATTTGTATATAATAATAATAAGTTTAATTTACATTGATAAAATCGAAGTGTACACATTTTATGTGACGGGCACTATACGACCACGAATCACCACTCTTGAATTCATTACGAATATTTGCTGCTAATAAATGTTTTAAGAAGTACTCAATGACACCACGAATTTCAACACTATCTATCTCGTCAAAATTTTTCAAACCTAGCTATCTGTAATTTGATAGTTAGACGGTAGAGAAACAACTTATCAGCGCACCAGTCACTCATTAATTATTATATATTATAAACTCACTATTATTTTTATTTGTCAGTGGATTCAAAACGATATAATAATTATAATAATAATAATATTCATTTGTCCCACAAATTTACAATCTAATTACAACGCAAAATTATTGGCGACACGTGTATGTTACTTATTATAAATATAGCAATTACATTTGTATGCACGCACAACCAGAAAAACAATCCCATATGACTTGCGCACCAGTACAACGCGAATGCAACAACGGTGGCGATAAAAAATGTACATCTGTGATGCTATTAAACATTATAATAAAAGCACACTCGTTCGATCTAGCTTCCAACTTTGGAACGAGAAAGTTAATTTCTTTTAATAACTTTGGGACGCCATTGCCATTATTAAGCGTATTAAATAAAAACCTCATGGAAACTTGATTCCAACATAGTAGCCAAACAATTCACACTGAACATATCTAAGAACTCCTGATGATCAAAGCCCCGAGCAGGATAAGAGCCAGTATATTTGAAGTAAATATATTTTTAAGAGCCGTCTCCATACTAACTCCAGGGAACGTACTTAATATGCAAGTGCAGGAGATCAAACCAAGGAAATATACTCAAGTTTTGAGCGCACAAGGAATATATGCGGATAATATACCATCCTATGAATCAAAGTTACGTGTGCTTCTAATTACAAAACCCAAAGTTTCTAAATTGTGGTTAGTAACATTTTCAATATGAAAGGAAAAGGTCCATTTAGAATTGAGAGTAATGCCAAGATCCAACATATTTTCTCGTTGTGGTAACAGGGTCTCATTTTGGAAGTAAGGATGCTACATGGTGTTAAATTTCCTGGACAGGGAAAGTACACCACATTTAGAAGTATTTATGTTCAGCTAATTTCTGCTACACCAATTATGTACAATATCTATCTGATCCTGC
This sequence comes from Dermolepida albohirtum, assembly GCA_031893035.1. Lineage (NCBI taxonomy): Eukaryota > Metazoa > Arthropoda > Insecta > Coleoptera > Scarabaeidae > Dermolepida > Dermolepida albohirtum. Next base: position 320,146 of record JAVIWB010004751.1, on the reverse strand, counting down.
AAGAATTCACAATTAACAACCTATGCCACATGTAGTGGAAAAGTTTAAGACCATCGGCAAATAACTTGAGACACTGAATTTCATTGCAAAGACCATTCATATAAGCCAGTAAAAGCAAGGATCTCAAGTTCGTACCCTGAGGAACGCCCGAGGTAGAAACAAAGTGATTCGAATGATGAGTCACGTAAGAAAATAATGCTACCTATCAGCAGAAGAAATAAATGATATTAATGATGCGGCAAACCTCACAGTCTCCAATTTATAGAGAAGTATTCGATGATCAATACGATCGAATGCCTTGGTAAATTCGATATAAATAACATCCACCTGAGCACCGTCATCCAATTGTTCACAAATGTACTGAATAAGGACCGTCAGATTAGTTGCAGTTGAACGCTTGCTGACGAACACATGCTGATCAACTGAAATAAGACGCTTAAGCTTCGAATGCATGTAACGGTATAGACATTTTTCAAAGACTGGTAAATACGTTAATTATAGCAATTGAAAAAGAGTAAGTCTTGCAATATTTCCAGCATTTAGGAAAAACTTATGTCAAAGAGATATTAAATAGAAAACAGAAAGGCTTGATAAAGATGTAAGCATAATCTTTTACCAAAAAAAAAGGAATATAATCATGACTCATAGTGATGGTACTCAACAATTACCTGAGACTTCGCAGGACCATCTTCAGAAATAGAAGTGAGTAGACCCATATAATATCCCATGGGAGGATCGGATGGTTTATTATCGTCTTGCAAGTAAATTGACTGGAAAAATTCTTTGCAGCCATCAAATATTGTTACACATTCATCAAATGTGCTAACTGATTATTTTTAATTATTTGGAATAGGTATATTACTTTCCTTTGGACGAGTGTAAGCCAAAACCGTACAGGATCAGTTTTTATAGAATTTCGAACATGAATCAGATAGCTTCGATGCAGGTGTTTAGAGTTTCTTTCAATTTTTTTTCCTTGATCTAATTCATTATTTATTTTTATCCTTTATATCGCTTATATGATGGTGTAAACCAAGCTGGACAATTAGACCTAACACTACTTTTTAAGAGAACACAAGATTCCAGACATTCATTAATTATTTGGCAGGAAGCATGACAAGCTTCATTAACACCCTGAAGTCGCTCAATGAAAGTCCAATCAATGTTAGAGATAGTGTTATAAAAATCTATAGAATAAGCTTTTCTGAAATTATATATTTTGAAATTAACTTTTCCAGTCAAACTGAGTGAAGCAACAGAAGTGAAACGTAAAGGAATTTTCAGTGCCGAGTGATGTATGTATTAGTGTGTGTGTATAACCTATATTTATATTCATTTATATCTTTATTTTGATTTTTTCTTTTTTTTTCTAAAGCACTGTGAACATTAATTGTGTTACTTTTGTTTGATTATCTGATGATTTGTATTTTTGTATATGTATATATATATATATATAATATGTGTGTGTATATATATATAAATATATATACATGTATTTTTCTTTTGTCCTGTTATTGGATTGTAACAATCTGTTGGACAATAAAGACTTATTATTATTATTATTATTATTACTATTATTATTATTAATGTATAAGAGGCTTTCTTTCAAGCTTTGCTGTAAAGTCAGTAAACACGAAGTCGACTAAACGACTTTGAAAATTAAAATTTTTATTTTCTGTGCAGCATCAATAAAGTGCAGGAAATCATTAAGAACTTGAGATTTGCTATCGTGAATAACGGTGTTACTGAAGTGTTAAAGTCGCCTAATATTAACGTACTGCTTGAATGGTAAGTGATGTGTTCTTCGAAAAGATTAAACAGAACTTCATAGTCCTGAAGAGAAGTATCCGGCGGGATGTAGATAGCATATATAAATAATCGGAGAAAATTATGCTCTAACAAGCATCCAACAATGCTTGTCATGGGCAAATAAGCTTACAAACGAATACTTAATAAATGAAAGGTGCATTTTGATATATCTTTACGGCTTCAATAAATAATTAAAAGCGGGCTCTAATTAAATTGTGACAACGTTAAAATTGAAATTATTTTAGCAAACGATCGCGAAATATACTTTAATTTGGGGCACACAAAATCTGATATTAAATTATCTACTTTTACTTTGTATCTTATACTCATCAAAGGCATCCTTGAGCATTTCATCTTACAATGAAATCTCCTTAAGTCGTAAGAAGAAGTTAGATATAATTAATTACTTCAGCCGTGTAACCTTTTAGATAAATATACAAGTGGGTTTTAAACGTATAAAGATGAACCTCGAGAAAGACTTACAAAAATTCGCCCACATAATTTTAATATCGCATAAAGTATCCAAGATTTTCCACTTGAACAAAAACAAAAGAATTGAATTGTGTAGGGTAGGTAAGTTCGCTGTACTAAAAGTGTAAGATTTAATTATTGGCAACTTGTTCAAAGATTAAAACCACCTGTTGGTTCTAATCAATGACATGATTTTGTGAAAACTGTTTGTAAATATTTTTTTAAAGATTTAATTGTTGTTTGAGTGCATTTATATAAAAGGAAATCAATTTTTAACGTGTCCTGTTTAAGTTTATAAGTATACCTTAATCAAAATATTTGCCTCGTTACATATTGTAATGAGAGAAAAATGGTCATTTACAGCACAAAGGAGAAAAGAAACAGTTAAATCGATATATATTTACTGAGAGGAAAAAATTTTACTCAAATCGGTTATTTGATAATAACATCAATAAGCTGCTGTGTTTGGTATGTAAATATAAACTTCGGTAGAAATAAGTACCAGGGTGGTCCCAGAAGAACCCGACTCAACAAAGAAAACACAAAAATTTTGGAAAGAAATATATTTATTTTTCAACACACTCTCCTTTTAGCTCTATACACTTTTCCCAGCGATGTTCAATAAGTTCGATACCCTTTTTATAATAAGAACTGTCTTTTTTCAAGTCAAGTCTGGGAACAGAAAATAATCCAAGGGGGCTAAATCTGGCGAATAGGGTGCATGAGGTAGCAATTCAAACTTTAATTCATTAATTTTGATCATTACAATAACGGATTTCTGAGCCGGTGCATTGTCTTGATGAAACAACACATTCTTCTTAGCCAAATGCTACCATTTTTGCTTGATTTCTTCGCTCAATCGTTGCAATAAGTTCGCATAATACATAATACTCGCCATTGATAATTTTTCCTTTTTCAAGATATCAATGAAAATTATTCCACGCGTATCCCAAAAAACCGATGCCATGACCTTGCCTGCAGATGAAACGGTCTTCGCCTTCTTTGAAGCCGATTCTCCCTTTCGAGTCCATTGTCTTTATGGTTCTTTTGTCTCGGGTGTGAAGTGATGGATCCATGTTTCATCCATGGTTATGAAACAGCGCACAAATTCTGCTTTGTTTCTGTGAAACTTCGTCAAACACTCAATTGAAACTTTTTCACGACACTGGTTTTGCTCGAGTGTGCGCAAACGCGGCACCCATCTTACACACAGCTTTCTCCTATCCAAATTTTCAGATAATATGCGATATACCGCACTTTTTGAAATGTCTACTATGTCTGTTAGCTCGCGTACTTTCAGTTGACGATCATCCATTACCGCTTTGTGGATTTTCTTCACCATTTCTGGAGTCGTCATCACATTTGGTCGACCACTACGATGCTCGTCTTACGGCCTCGTTTAAGCTCTGCCACCCAATGTTTCACTGTCGTAAACGAAGGAGCGGACTCACTCAGAGTAGAAACCAGTTCAGCTTTTATATCGGTCAGGCTCAAGCCTTTCAAATAAAAGTATTGTATCATGTGACGATGACCAATTTTCTCCATTTTTACAAATTAATTAACGCCGGGTACTTATAGGACCACCCTTGTATACGTACGGTGAAGGTCTGGTGAAAACTGGAACTCTTTGCACGACACTTGTCATCAGCGGTGGCTGTCAGAGTGTCATGTTGCGACCATAGTCTCACTTTCATGTACACTACCAACTAATACAAATCATTCCATGTTTATTACTCCTTTAATAGTGGGCGAAATTCTGGAAATAATAAACAGTATATCGAATAAGAAATATGTGAGAATTGATGGCATTCCTGTTGGTGTTTTGTAAACAGATGTCGCATTCATTGCGGATCCTATATAGAATCTCCTACTCCGTGTAGCTTGTCCGGTTCTAAACACTTCTTATGTTTCTTGTTCTAAAAAATGTGACTGAGATCATTGATAATTATAAGCCAATTGCCATTTTAACATCTATATAAAAAGTGTTTGAGAAGCTGATTGTTCTAGGCACTACAAATTATTGCAATAATGCAATGAGTTTGAAATATTTTTTAGCTGTCAGCATGGTTACAGACAAGGCTTTTCTATAGAAATTTAATATACTGTTTTTGTGCAGTGCAGTTAAAAGTTAAAGGTAACTGCATTTTTTAGGCCTTTCCAAAGCATTTGATTCGGTAGATCGCGCTTTTTTAATAGATAAATTATGTTATCTGAGTTTCAGAGTAATAATACATTTCCAATAGAAAAATCCAAGCTAAGATGAACAGTGTAACTTCAAACACTTACTTGCAATATACAGGTGTGCCACAGTGGATTTGAAAATTAGCGTAAATGAGTTGTATGTTATATGACAATAGAGAAATTTAATTAAATACATTAAACATTGACATTTAATATAAGATTTAATCACTAATTAAACTAGTTATACCACAAATATTTACTAAAATGAATTTGTGAAATTAAAAACAAAATGTATAGCGTCCTCCTGTGTTTAACAAGACATTAAATAAACGCCCGTATACTTTCGTTTAACTTTCATAGTGCTAAACTAGCTCGAAATTTGATTCGGAGAGTGTACGATGTAATATACCAATATTAAAACAATAATGAATCGAAAGAAACACGTTCGTTATTCCATTAACTAAAACCCTAAAGACAAAGTGTTCCTTTTGCAAAAAAGAGAAAAGGAAAGTTAGTACAAGTTTATTCAATACACAGTGTGACACTAGATATTAAATAACAAAAAAAATGAACCGCTTGCGTTATAGTTCCAATATAAATTTCTAAGATATAATCATCCGTTCCTATATGTATTATTACCTCCTTCTTGTTAAGGTAAATAATAATGCATATATTATTTAATAGAAAATGCTTATTTGCACGTGATGGTTAGTAAATTTATTACGAGCGCGTGTCCAGCTAACTGAAGCGCTGTAATAAATGCAAAAAAAATAAAGTAAATGTCAAGGTAAGGAGTTAATAATTAATAATTGTCTACAATGAGCAATAAATGTCCAGGACGTGTGCCAAGCTGAAAGAAAGATTATTAGTGGAAATAAAAGAACAGGATTGCCCTTAAAATTTTATTCAGCAAGTTAAATTAATTCTTAAAGCTTGAATATATTAAATAAAGATAATTAGTAAGATCGAGAGCAACAAATAGGACAAGATAAGCGTAATGGCAAAGCTGTAATAAAAGTAAATCTAAAGATATAAAGCCATTTAAGGAAATATAAAAAGGGGTTATATTATAATATGTATTGGACGATACGTAAAATACTTGCGGTTTGTGTGTATATCCTGAGCCAAGATCTTAGGTATATTTTGCGGTCGCAAAATAACCACGTGGGCACTACAAGCGTGGGAAAACAACTTCACGATCACGACAAAGGAATGCGTGTGGATTTTTGTCATGGTCGGAGAAGAAGTCTATGTCTTACATGCGGGTGCTTTTATGAAATCACCCGTATACTAAGGGGTGGGGTACTGGTCATGTTTGAATTAACCAATAGGGAAAGAGAATAGGCACGCTAGAAATTGGCGCGTGTGATATTGTGATATTAAATTCAATATAAGCACCTAGCAGACAGACATCTAGACAGAATAATAGCGTCTATTCTGTGTGAGAAATAGAAGGATTAATATTTGAATCTCTATTGCATTTAGATATCAATATGCGGAATGAAATTTAAATGTGTTAGTCAATGGAAAATTACCAAAACTATTCCACGAAACGACGCGGTTGGGGTTAGTTTATTACAACCTGACAGTACGTGGCGAATACAAAAGATTCTTGCATTTGTATATATCACAAAAAGGTCAAAATAAATAATAATTTATGACTTGAGAATCGAAATATTTTTAAATTAAAATAAACTAGTTTAAAAAACATCGTATAAAGAATTATTATTTGTATATATGCGGAGCGTAACAGTATAATCCATACAGGGGCGGATAGTGGTTTTTTGGGTCCCTAGGCTAACTGAATTTCTGGGGCCCCCACCAGCATGAGAAGCTGTCTAAATATTCTATTATAAATGCCTATCATAGCCATTTTGAACATAACTATAAAGAACAAATAAAACGGCGGATGTAAAAGTAAAATTCTATTAAAACACAAAAAACAAAATAAACTTTATTATATACAGGTAATCATGATACAAATTTAAACGAACTTTTTCTTCTACATTTTGCTGACACCCGGATTGCTTTATCGTATGAAATCGATCTTGTCAAATCATTTTGAACATCAACAGAACACAAACAAAATAAATGCAATAAATTACACAGAATAATAGAGTCCAGGTTACAGCTGAATTAATAGTTACTTAAATATTGAATGAAATGACAAATGGTAAAGTTTGACTGTGGCTTCAAAAGCAAACGTATTAGCGAATTAAAAGAAAATCTGTAATAGTTGGCTAATATGAAAAACTAATTACTTGGTAACGAGCAAAAAATAGACAATGAATGCTAACCATACAGCAAGCCCTGGATTAGCTTAAAGTTGACAAATGACTAAGGCCCATATCTTACAGTTAAATACTGATCTGTTTAATGATGAAGCCCATAATTGATAAAGCTAAGGCTAAAACGTTAATGAAGGTATTTTTAAAATAATAAGGTATCTGTTGAGTCGAAAACTGATTACAGCGTTTAATTCTACTGATTATACGAATTAATAGAATAAATAAATACCTTCTGTTAGTTGCCTTGTTTTTGGAATTTTACAGGGCTTAGATAACTCGATACCGGATTTGAGCGGCCTTAAATGATTCCGTTACTAAATGGTATGGTAGCATACTCAACCGCGGTTACCGCGATCTTTAGATTCAAATGATATTTGCAATAAACTAATATATAAAGAAAGGGTAGTACGAAATCTTTACCCTAGGTTTTAATTCTCCAGTAACCTCGGTCAATATAGTTGAATTTGATGGAGCCTGTGGTTGATTGACTTGATCAATAAGGTTGATATATAACTCCTTTTCACAATTAACTATTTGTAAATTCTGTATACGCATTTCGACAACCAAGTTGTCATCATCAGCAGATAATTTCAAAGTGTCGCACCTGGTAAAACACGGCGAAAAAATTGCACGAAAAAACAAACTCCGTACGCGATCCTCACCGTTCAAAACCAAGATGTGCACATCTTGGTTTTGAAAAATTGAATGTGTTATATAAATTAAATAGTGATTCTTTTACCAAAAAGAGGCATGTCCCTAGAACAAAAAAGCAGAGTAATAAGAAGATAGATATCATCTTGAGATGGATCCTTTAAACGAATAACATTATGTTCGACTATAAAAGGACATTGGAATGAAATACGCTTTAGCGCGTCTTCCTCCTTTGCTCACAGTTACTTACAGTTTAATTTCTAGAATACTGCGGTGTTTTTGTTTAGTTTTTATGTACGAGGGTAGTTTATATTTCGGAAATAGCAAACAAAAAAAGATTTTTTATTATCGAAAATAGATTTATTGCTTTTCAAGCTACACTCCTTGAAAATCGATGCACCTTTGCATTCGTTTAAACCAATCCGAAAAGCATTGCTGCCACTGTGAAGGCTGTATCTCCAAAATATGAGTTTTGAATGCCTCAACTGCCTCTTCCGACGCAGAAAACCGTTGACCACGAAGTTTATTCTTGGCATGTGAGAACAAAAAGATATCACTGGGTGCAAGATCAGGGCTGTACGGCGGATGGCTCATCAATTCAATGTTTTGCCCGGTCAAATATACAATTATTTGAACCGACCCGTGAGAGCTCGCATTGTCATGGTGGAGAATGATCTGTCGTTTTCGGTTTTTTTTCCTTATTTCTTCAAAAAGTTTTGTCAAACAAATAGTTGTGTGCCATTCCGAATTGGCCGTTGTACAACTCTCTAAAGGCACGGTTGCAACGTGGTCGGTTTTTCCGAAAAAACAGGCGACCATTTGTTTTGATGTGCTTCGAGCGCAAACAACTTTTGTTGGTTTAGGCTCATCTTGGAATACCCACACAGTCAGCTGCTGTTTACTATCGGGCTTATACAACATCATTCTTCACCTGTGACGACTTTATAAATATTCTTTGAAGCACCACCATTGCATTTTTTGTGCATTTCTTGGCACCAATCGACGTGAGACCTTTTTGTAGCGGTTGTCAAATTATGTGGTATCCAACGTGAACATAACTTCTTAACGGCTAAATGTTGATGCAGGATCTTATGCACGCTGGTGTTACTAATACCTAAAGATGCCTCGATCTAACGATATGTCACATATATCACACAACGACATTTGCGGGACAACCTCCACAAAATTCATTGTCCAAAGAACGCCGTCCAAGTTCCAATACACTATACCAACGGTATACTGTAGTTTTCGATGCTGTTTCATCACCATATAAAGAATTTAGCTGATCGATGCATTCTTGTTGAGATAATCCACGCCGAAAGTTATGAAAAATAATTGCACGAAAATGTTCGCGAGTTAATTCCATTATTTCGCTGACATAACATTTTCAAGTTACTATCACCAATAGAAATAACGACCGGATAATAAAACTGTCATGGTAAATATATTGTCAAAAATGACAAACTTCACGACGCAATCATCAGATCGGAGGCAACAATAACAGCGTTGCCAGTTCTTGAAATATAAACGGCTGCCCTTTCTTTAGTTTGTAATATGTATATAAAATCTCCAATTTCTTGGTCTTACAAGAGTTACAGAAATTGATTTTACGTAATAGTTTAACTAACGAAAATGAGTACTTCTTACAAATTCATTATTTGATTAGAATATTTTAAAGTCAAATATGATACATTTTATGTATTCCTTATGAGGAAGAAAGACATTGTTGCAGTTTCTTGTGTTGCATAAAAGAAATATTAAAATTAATGCCCCGTTTCAGCATATGCAAATATTTTGTGAGGGTTAAATTTTTTTATGTATTGAATATTGTTGGTTATTTTAATTTAGAACAGCATTAAAAGAATAAAATATTACTTTAATGAATCTATATGCATCAGTTTAAGAACTATACCTTTATATTTTTTTCTATCCAAAAAAAAATAAACTTTATTTTACGCATTTTGACATATTATTAATTCAAAATTTATTGTTTTGTATTTTATACATAAAATACACAGTTCGTTTATTAGTTTTCAAATGTACTATAAATTTTAATTTTATTTTTACTAAACGCTTTACTCCTTCTTCCTTGCTTTTCAAACAATTAATTACTTGTATACAAAGCCTAGTTGATTTGATGAACTCATTACCCAACCCACAGTAATTAGCACAACAATTTTTTCGAAGAGTCTCTGCTTATATATATATATATATATATATATATAAATAATCCAGCTCCCTTCTACTTTTCGATGTAGGGTATATTCTCACGTCCACTCGCTCTGAGGTCCATTATCGCTCTCACTTCTCACTAGATTCGGTTTTCTCTTCACCTACAATCAGTTTGATTGTCACTTTCTCATCTCACTGTGCTTGTTTGCCCATATGCACGAACTCTGACCATTTCCTTTTGTCTCGCGCCAATATCTTGGCCTCTTGCCAGTTTTTGTCTTTCTTCCTTAGTATTTCCTCCATTGTCTCGTCCCAGCTCCTCCTTGGTCTTCCTCTCTGTCTCTTTATATCTGTCTTTGCTTGCCATATCTTTCTTGTTTGTCTGTTAGGTCCCATTCTGATTAAATGCCCAAACCATCTCATTGGTTGTTTTTCTATTGAACTCTTTATTGATTCAACTTCCAACATTTCTCTTATTACCTCATTCCTCATATGGTCTCTTCTTGTGACTCCCATTATCCCGCTCAGGAACTTCATTTTCGTTGCCTGTATTTTCGACTCTCGTTTCTTCGTGAGGGTCCAGCTTTCACATCCAAAAGTCAATATGGGTTTAAAGATCGTCTTGAATACCGTTATTTTTGCTTTTTTGTTTATTTCTTTTTTCCTGATAAGTGCTTTAGTCAGCGCATAATACACTTTCTTTGCTCCTTCAATTCTGTTGTTTATTTCTGCTTCATTTTTCCCATCTTTTTGTATGGTAACTCCTAAATATTTGTAGCTGTCGGTTTGTTGAATTTCTTTGCCATAGATCCGCATGCTAGTTTGCGTCTTGTTCTTCCAGAGTACCATAATTTTGGTCTTTTCTGTATTTATCTTCAGGTTGCGTTTGTTGAGCGCTCTGCTCCATATTACTAGGTTTTCTTGTAGTACATTATTATTCTCTGCTTATGTATTGTATTTTAAATTGGCATAGTACTTGTAGACATAAGACAGTCACAGCAGTACGTATCAGGTTAGTCTTTGGACAGTTTTAATTTAGCTCCGTCTCTTTAATAAGAATAAAAACTTTTATTAGCCTCACCGCATCACAATAAAAGTGCAAAATATATATTGCGATCAAAACGGATTGGTATATGTATGCTGGATTGTGAAAGTGTCACAAGAACCACTTCTTAAAATAATATTTTAACATGAAAGAACTTATAGTGTAGTTTCTCGTGAGTCCAATGATATAATGAAAATTATAAACATTAAAGAAACGAAATTGATTCTACAAATAACAATTTCTTTTTCTGCAGAGCGGAAATACGTGGTAAACAAAATAATGGCGAAATATTGAAATATGTATGGCTTTCTAGCTGTCGAGACAAATCAGTTATATATTTATTTCTAAAAATCTTTAAATGACAAACGATCAAATTCAGTTTTATAAAATTACAATCAATAATAATCGATAAAATGCTACGGCTGTACTCTACACAAATTATTATCATAATTTTAAGAATTATAATAATCCGTTACATATCTCCATTACTCACCATTGCAGTTGATATTTTCGCTGACAAAAGTAAGTGTTTTCTTCGGGTGATGTTCCGCGTGTGAAATCGTTCTTTTCCTTGAACTAGTTTTCTAAGTGTTTGCTCAGGCATGAAAAAGAGTAAACAGCTGACCTAGTATTTTAAAATATGATGATGTCCAAGATATTCTAGTTAAGCAAGAAGTGTTGATCGAACCATCACTCCTAGATATTTGTGTTTGCAAACCACCCCAATAGTGGCGTTACAGTCACATTGTAATACCGCTACTTCTGCCATTATAATCCTATAAGCAAGCACTACTATGCTGAACAATGACAAGCTCTGCATCAACTCTCATCTAATATATAATCTATCTATCACCATGAGCTTAGTTATTTTGGAATTCACGCGATTGTGTGTATTTTATAGTACGCCCAGCGAAGATAATTCTAGAATGAGGTTTGCACGGATTTGACTGCTATGCAAAAATCCTTCTGAGAGGACACCAACACAGTATCGTCCGCATTAACAAAGCACTTGCAATCGGCCAAATATATTTTCATAATGGTGATATATAATAAGTATAAGATAGAACTTAGTGTACTACCGTATAAAACCTCACTTACCACATTCAGTTGATCGCTCAATTTCCTCACCACTTTAACTAGATATGTATTTCATAAATAATCCCTAATCTATAACAGAAAATTGGCTCTAACTCCAATGGCGTCCAGCATTTTCAACACCACTCTATTATGATTCATGTCAAACGCTTTACGTAGGTCGAAGAACAGACACAAGACATTAAAAATCAACAAATTCAGCGTGTTCACAAATTGCTGCAGGTGACTGACTGTCGGCCTTTTATCTAAAAGACTATTTTCTTCCAAATAGCCCGTAAGAACACCGGCTATGTAAATTTCTGTAATCTTGTTGACTGTCGATAGTAAACAGATTGGACGAAGCCTCCGCAATCTTCAAGGATGGGTCCTCAATGAAGAGCTATTTGGGTAGACGTTATAGCTAGACATTTTAAAAATTTCAGGACCGTAATTGTATTTAGACATGAATTGTTAATTTTTAGCAGTAAAAGCCACAGTATTTCATAGTTATTCAGGAGCTGAATTCCTATTCAACCTGCTCATTACTAACCACGGCTCATGCTCTTTTATACTCGTATTACCTCCTCCTTTGTTCTGAAATAAAATGAAAATGTGAATGATGTGGTTGGATGTGTGAATATAGGTGAATGATTTAGACAATTTATTAGCTCCTTTGTTTTAATAAATAATAATAGGGATATTATTTAATAGAGAATATTTATTTGCACGTTTTGGTTTGTCAAACTATTACAAGCGCGTGTTCGGCTAGCTAAAGCGCTGTAATAAATGCAAATAAAAAAAGAAAAGAAAGTAATATAATTGAATGTAATGTGAGGAGTTAATAATTAGTAGTTGTGTACAATGAGCATCAAAAGTCCAGGACGTGTGCTAAGCTGGAAGAAAGATTATTAGTGGAAATAAAAGGCCAGGATTGCCTTTAAAATTTTATTCACAAGTTAAATTAATTCTTAACGCTTGAATGTGTTAAATAGAAATAGTTAACAACGAGAGCAGCAAATAAAATATGATAAACGTAATAGCAAAGCTGTAATAGAAGGTAAGTCTGGATGTACGAAGGCTGCTAATAAAGTATTTAAAAAAAGGTTTAGATTAAAAGGTGCATCGGTCGATGCGTAGAAATACTGGCGATTTGTTTGTGAATGTGTATATCCTGGATCAGGATGCTGTGCGTATTCCGCGGGCGCGAAATTAAACACTAGGTCACAAAAGGCGCGAATAACGGTTCGCGGCACAAACACATGAAGGACGTGTGTAGTCTGGATGACGACAGAAGGCGAAGAGGGTTGTTCTCTTACGGCTATGGCTTTATAGAGAACCGACCCCATAACTGAGGGGCTATGTATGCGTGTCATGTTTGAACGGACCAATGACACAAAAGAATAGGCACGCTAAACTGGCGGGAAGCAAATCAGCATACATTAAAATTGTGATCTTAATTTCAATATAAGCATTAAGCAAATTATCTATACAGAATAGTAGACGTATATTCTGTGTAAAAGAAAGAAAATCGGGATTGGTATTTGAATCGCGAATTGCATTTAGAAATCAATATAACTGAATTGATATCGAATATGAGTCAGTGAAACGTTGGTAACTTCAAGTACAGTCTTTGGTACCTGAGTACCTGATTTCGGTGTTTATTGCAGCCTTGACCATTTGTATGTGACTAATACAAAAGGACTCTGCATCCGAATATATATACGAGGACAGGACAAATAATGACAGTATAATAATTTAGGAATTCAAGATCGAATTGTATTTCAAATTAAATAAATTAATCTTAAAAACGATATAAGAAATTATTATATATAGAGAGTGTAACACTCGTAATTCCCAGTAATTTATAATTAGTAATCTGATACGTAGACTTCCGCGGTCGTGGTCCATGCTATCTGCTCCTGAGTTTCCGGGCTGGAACCGCGTCACTTGTATATCTGCCGACATTTCGTACCCACTAGTATGGGACATCTTTCAGGGAACAGTTTCAGTGCGACAGACAATAGTTGAGCCCTAAAGATGTCCCAGACAAGCGGGTACGAAATGTCGGTAGTTATACCAGTGACGCGGTTCTAGCCCGGAAACCCAGAAGCAGTTATAATTACTAAGTTTTGGATTGTGGAGACTTTACCGTAACATTGTTACACTGTATTCTTGTTCTGTTCATACCTGCAGCAAAATAATAGTAACTATATATAAGATGAATAATATCATATCTCCCTCTCTCGACCAATACATAAATGTATTGACCGACAAAGCAAGAACGCTTCTATCTCACAGATCGGAGACTATGTTTCCAGTGTGTAATAGACAGAAACTTGCATCTAGGCTTTATGCCAATTAAAGAATGTTAAAAAGGAATCATTCTATTATTAATAACACCCTATCAACTACATATGTTTCATCGAATTCACGAATCGTCAGGTTGATTTGTGTTATTAATGAACGATTCCTTCAGAGTGCTTATCATATCATTTCGATACAGAAAATAATGAATAATATCATATCTCCCTCTCTCGACCAATACATAAATGTATTGACCGACAAAGCAAGAACGCTTCATCTCACAGATCGGAGACTATGTTTCCAGTGTGTAATAGACAGAAACTTGCATCTAGGCTTTATGCCAATTAAAGAATGTTAAAAAGGAATCATTCTATTATTAATAACACCCTATCAACTACATATGTTTCATCGAATTCACGAATCGTCAGGTTGATTTGTGTTATTAATGAACGATTCCTTCAGAGTGCTTATCATATCATTTCGATACAGAAAATAATGAATAATATCATATCAATACATTTCTCGACCAATACATAAATACATTTATGTATTGATATGAGGGATATTATTCATTATTTTTTCTGTATCGAAATGATATGATAAGCACTCTGAAGGAATCGTTCATTAATAACACAAATCAACCTGACGATTCGTGAATTCGATGAAACATATGTAGTTGATAGGGTGTTATTAATAATAGAATGATTCCTTTTTAACATTCTTTAATTGGCATAAAGCCTAGATGCAAGTTTCTGTTATTACACACTGGAAACATAGTCTCCGATCTGTGAGATGAAGCGTTCTTGCTTTGTCGGTCAATACATTTATGTATTGGTCGAGAGAGGGAGATATGATATTATTCATTATTTTCTGTATCGAAATGATATGATAAGCACTCTGAAGGAATCGTTCATTAATAACACAAATCAACCTGACGATTCGTGAATTCGATGAAACATATGTAGTTGATAGGGTGTTATTAATAATAGAATGATTCCTTTTTAACATTCTTTAATTGGCATAAAGCCTAGATGCAAGTTTCTGTCTATTACACACTGGAAACATAGTCTCCGATCTGTGAGATAGAAGCGTTCTTGCTTTGTCGGTCAATACATTTATGTATTGGTCGAGAGTGGGAGATATGATATTATTCATTATTTTCTGCATCGAAATGATATGATAAGCACTCTGAAGGAATCGTTCATTAATAACACAAATCAACCTGACGATTCGTGAATTCGATGAAACATATGTAGTTGATAGGGATGTTATTAATAATAGAATGATTCCTTTTTAACATTCTTTAATTGGCATAAAGCCTAGATGCAAGTTTCTGTCTATTACACACTGGAAACATAGTCTCCGATCTGTGAGATAGAAGCGTTCTTGCTTTGTCGGTCAATACATTTATGTATTGGTCGAGAGAGGGAGATATGATATTATTCATTATTTTCTGTATCGAAATGATATGATAAGCACTCTGATGGAATCGTTCATTAATAACACAAATCAACCTGACGATTCGTGAATTCGATGAAACATATGTAGTTGATAGGGTGTTATTAATAATAGAATGATTCCTTTTTAACATTCTTTAATTGGCATAAAGCCTAGATGCAAGTTTCTGTCTATTACACACTGGAAACATAGTCTCCGATCTGTGAGATAGAAGCGTTCTTGCTTTGTCGGTCAATACATTTATGTATTGGTCGAGAGAGGGAGATATGATATTATTCATTATTTTCTGTATCGAAATGATATGATAAGCACTCTGAAGGAATCGTTCATTAATAACACAAATCAACCTGACGATTCGTGAATTCGATGAAACATATGTAGTTGATAGGGTGTTATTAATAATAGAATGATTCCTTTTTAACATTCTATATATAAGATGTTATTTATATTCGGGTTCTTCAATAAACCTTCGGTTTAACTTTTTTTATCGATAAATTTTTGACATTAAATTTAAATTAACGGATTTTAATTAATACTTTCCAATAACATGGTCTTACAACTATACGACTCCTTTATATCTTACACTGATAGTATCATTTATTCTAGAATAACATTGTCTGCATTCTTTCTACTATACAATGTTTTCCATGCTGTTTTGAATTATATATGCATATTAATTTAGTAAAAAATTGATTTATATCTACTACAATATTATATCGCATTCACTAGAACGTTTTCAGATTAATATTTTATCTAATCTATGGATCCTTAATGTCTTTGTATCGAAAAATTACAGTTTTAACTTATACATCAAACAATATTTTTAGTGAAATTTCACTTAGAACGTACTACAATTCTGTACATGTCATTATGATTACACGTAAGAATGTTACATATCCTTTCATGAAAGAAAGTGGTTTACAAATTGAAAAAAGTCTTAATGCGTAAAAGTGGAACTTTTAAATATACATAAACAATGTAATAGGTAATTTAATAATATGTGTCCATTTTATTCTAATAAAACTTTATTTTTGTTGAAGTTCCTTATTCTGAATCCATGTTTTAGACAATCTTTTGGCTTCACGAAGTATTTTAAATACGAAAAATATATCTTCCTTTAATTAAAAAGAAAATGAAAACATAGTTATTATATAATTTAACCTTTTATGTATATGCATTACATAACTTTCAAGATACATAATACATGCAGTGCAATAATAATACGCAAAAATAAATCGTGAGTTTCAGACTAACTACGTCCCACACAAGTCATGTCATAATGTTTTATGTCTAGACTCTATGGTTTTTATTGGCGTCCGGGAGATCGCAACCAATTACGCCTCAATAAGAATTCCATTATTTAATAAGTCGAAGAATTGAAACTGAAATAGTAAAGTATAACAGGTGGTACAAGAATACGCGCTTCACAACTCAGGGCCTACCGAGCTGACTTTTCTATTAGAAATAGGTTCAAATATATATCCATAAAAGTATAGAGGGATGGAAATACCCACATTTACATTTCGTATGCTAATGTGAATTTTGTATAAAACTACTATTAACAAATCATATATGTATACGCGTATTATTAAGATATATCAGTGTCATAATACTAGACGGTGGTGGTGTTTTTTTTAATTATTTATATATTTTAAATACAATTCGAATTTAAATATAAAAATTATTATTATTAAGACAACTTTTTCTGGAGTGTTCTCGGTAATTATTTACCTAATGTCTAATTACAATTGGAAATTCGAACTTTATTTCTTTATCACACATAATCCACATTTATTGCCCCATGATTTACCTATCTGGTAATTATATTCAGTATATCGCGCCTTTTAATTAATTTATTTTTTAGTGTGCCTTTCCTATTATCTCAGTGGTTCATTTCAAATACGATCAGTGCACCCTTCGTTCCACAGATTTTTTAAAATAACCAACTTTTAAAAATCGTCCTCTTTTTCTAACAAGGATCGAAGCTAGTAGTTACATCTTTCAATGGTAGAACATGAGCACGTTCGTGAGTGAAGATTTATTGTATTTATTTCGCGATCACGAAATATATATACCATCCTGACCAAGAATAGACATGTATATACACTGGGAAGTACATCACGTATCGTTCGACATCTACTTGTATTCTAATCCTTATATATTCTACACTACAGTTTTTATTATTCTAATTATTTTATTATAGCATTTGCAATAGCTTTATTTATCTTTCATCTATTGCTCTCGCTTACTAATTTCTTATATTTAATGTATTTATGCTTTAAATATTTCTTGTATTTAAGCTGGTGAATAAATTTGGGGGATAATACTGTTGGTTTATATCGGCTAACAATATTTCTTTCGGCTTAATACACGTCCTGTACATTTAATGCTCACCACAAATAATTATTAATTCTTTCAACTTCTTTTCTTATTTATATTTATTGCAGCGCTAGAGCTAGTCAGAAATCTGTTTAATACAAAGGGTACTAGGATAGTTTTGCAGTACAGCTTTGTTTATTTAATTTAATTTTGTTAGTAACTAGTTTGAGTAGAAGGAAATATGTATATTTGAATCTAAATAAGATTGCTGTAATAATTTACAACAAAAGTAATATAGAGTAAAACCTGCCCAAACGACCACCTCTGTTAAATAACCACCTGAGTAAACGACCGCAGTTTATTAAGTGACATCGAACACAAAATTATTAAATTTAACTCGTTCAGAACGACCACCTCTTAAAAGACCACATTTGTCTGGACCTGTCGCTGGCCATCTCATACAAATCTTACTGTAAATTCTTTTAAACCCAGGACAATCACTCATAAGGCGTCTGGGTGTTCGATTTGATTCGATCTAGTTATTTGACGAGCATATACTTTTCTCTATAAATTCTTGGGTTCAGAGAAGGATTTCGACATGTGTCTTCCTACAAAGTAAAGTAAAGCGCACTCGTTTTCCGAGGCCCGCAGAAGGTCCTTATCACTAGAAAACCGCTTCCCTTTTAGCTTCAGGGGAGCTAGATTTGGACTGTAGAGAGGGTGCTCGAGAAGTTTTAATCCTGTCGTGGTCAAATATTCGATGCAGACTTTGGCGCAGTGGGCTGGAGCATTATCGTGATGGAGGCACCAGGTGTCCATTCTTGACTTTGGCCGCAAGTTCTTCATAGATCCAATCTTCTGTGTCCAAAAGTACACGTTCCACAATACCACTCGATATGAAAAATACAACTATCATTTTCTTCTTTACAGATCAGGATTTTCTGACAACTACGGGTGTATCCTCATCATCAAAGACTCAAGCTTTGTTATGAGCTTTGGTCGGCACATCGTAATAGTACAGCCAAGTCTCGTCACCTGTCACGATGTTGTTCACATACCGAGATTGTCCCTTATTAAACTTTTTTAGCATCTCCCGGCACCAAGTCACACGTGGTGTCATCTGCTCTTCAGTCAGTCGATGCGGCATGCAGAGGGAACAAAGTTTCTTCACGTGCAAACGATCATGCAGATGCATTGCTGGAAAACGTCCAGAATGGGCCCGAAGACACGGTAAAGTGATTTTACAGCACGACAACGCGCTTAGGCACTTAGATGGGACATAATATAAGCAGCACTTCACCAATTTCAAAGAAGTTAGAAAATGGCTCGATGAATGGTTTTGCTCAAAGGACAACCGGTTTTTTTGGGATAGCATCCATAAACTGCCTGAAAGCTGGGCAAGATGTGTAGAATCAAATGGCCGATACTTTGAAAAAATAAATTTTTCCATTTTTTTGAAAATTATATAGTTTTTTTGCAAAAAAAAAAAAACCGGTAATGACTTTCCGCTACATCTGGTAAGTCCATAGTATATATTTTAAAAAGTACTGGGTTCAAATTAGAACATTTTAATAAACCTTGGGCCAAAAATTTTAAACCTAGCGTAAATACTAAGATCCCGGAATATACATATTTATTACACTTCTAGCCGCTCTTTTTGGCAAAATCAATATTTACTCATTTATTTTCCAACCGAATTAAATTCAAAGATCTATAAACACTCTTTATATCTAAGAACATACATGCCAAAATTTACTGCCTGGAAATATGACATTTCTTGGTGGTAATAAATTTCCTACCCCGGCAATATAGTCTTTCTTCAATGTATCTTCAAAGGCGTCTAATACGATTGCTTAGTAACGTTCAGGAAACTTATAATTGAATGCCTCATCTTTTAAAACTGAGACGAAGGATGGAGCCTTAACGTTTAACATATTATTAATATTAACTTGGACATTATTCACATTACCTCTATCCACAGAAGTAACAACTCTTACGTTAGACGGTAAACTATCAACTGCCAACCTATTGCGGTCACATTCGACAATGACAGTATATACAAAATCCCTATTGGCGCGAGAAGAACTCAAAAAGGAATAATATACCAAAAATACCAAAACTCGTACATAAAAGACAGGAAAGTAATTAAGATCATTATATTAAATAATAGAAAGGAAAAATTAAAACTTATCTTAATATGAAGTCCATTCATAGTAGTTTTTTCGGGTTAAGAAAATAGTATAAGCAATAGTTTATACTAGAAGGTCGCAGTTATAATACCAGCGACATATCGTAAAACACTTCCCAATCTGTGATTGCGAAATACACAGTTACATATACATAATTCGACATAATAATAATTCAATTCTTCAATTCATATCTTACTTATTTGACAGCATACAATGGAACAAATACCGTAATGTTAGAGCTGATTCTTTTTGTCCAACATCAGAAATTCCCCAGGGTTAAAATTTTAAACCACTTTCATTGGAATATTTATTAATATTTTTAATATCATTTAATACGAGAAACTGTTATTTGCTGACAATTTAAAGATATTCCATACATTTAATTCCCTTAGGAATTGTTACTACTTACAAAATGACTTACTAGTAGTTGAAGCTTGGTGTAGGCGCAGCCATCTATCCTTAAACATCTCGAAATGCAAAGTGATATTCTACTTCAAGAAAGATAACCCACTAATTTCAATTATTCTATCAACAAAGCCGTATTTAACCATTGCTGAAGCATCAATAGTCTTGTCAGCGCCTACAAAATATGTAGATTTATATAAAGGAACTGCCGAAACTTGAGACATGTCAAATGTTAATTGAGACTTTACAATACATTGATAAAAGCTAAATTAAAATATGCTTTTTTAACTTAATACCCAAATTAACAGGTATACTTCGATAATATTAAACGTACTCGACGACGTGTTCTTAAATCTATGACATATTTGTGTAATGTTGTATATCCCGGGCTGGGTAGGTTTTTTGCGATTTGAAATAACAACATTACACAAAAGGAGATATTTGTAAACAGTACAATTAACCGTCCCACTTTACTAAGCAGCATACACTTTCCTATCCCGAAGTCGCACATACGATTTAACGTCCCGTCCTACACTTATTAGGACAACAAATAAATACCCGTATCCTCACCTTAAATGATCCCTTTGCTTGAACTCAAGGATGTTAAAACAAGCTCGAGAAATAAACATGATAAGTGGGAGGGTTCCCCGTCAATCGGATCAAAGAGGACGCCACAGTGTTGTTACCCTGAAAGCCTTAAGTCAATACTGAAGAAAGTGGAATAATAAAATGCATTCGATATTTAGTTACACAGGAAAAAAGGAAGGGCTCCCTTTTATAGACAAGAAAAAAGAGAAATTAAACACTATTACAAGTTTATTGTATTTGTTCAAATATTTTGCAATACACGATATTAAAAAATAAATATATACTAAATAAAAAATAAAAAAATACCGCCCACGTATTCAAAAAGAAGTTACGTTACAGTTCGGAACTCTTACTTATCCCCGCCTATAGGTATAGCTGATTCAAACTAGCATAAAAAATATTTTGTGATATATGTGCCACTGAATGAGCACATCCCAACAAAATAAAAATACGCAACGATAACAATAAATCACTTAAAAGAATAAGGTTTGGTTCATTACCGAATCAATTAGAAGAAATTATATAATTGATTTTATGGCGTATAGTTGACTGTGACGTCCTTCTACACGACACAATCATCAAAAAAAACCCGGGTCTCTTCAATTATCTGACAACGGCATTCTATCGTTGATTCGTTGGTAAAACTGTGGAAGATCGTTTATCTATGTTTCGTACACTAAACTTCTTAAATAAGCTAGATAAAGAAGTTGCTCATGAAGAGTTCTCGAAATAAGATAGTTGCTTGCACTTACTTAAGTCAAAATTCTTCATGCTAACGCCATCTAGGGATTTTCGATTTAATCTGCGCTATGAATACTGTTAAGGTACTCCCTGGTTCGAGAGGCCTATTCAATAGAAATAAAATACATAAATGTTTTACACAATTTTATTTCGGACATCAATGTGTTCTGTATATAAAGATGCATGTATAAGTAAAGCAGTTCAAAATACCTCGCTCGTACCCATGCACCCCCAATAGAGTGAAAATGTTCGACACTGTCAATCTTGCGCCTATTGGGGAAGCATCATGCAACTACCCGGCAGCTACGGTGACGCGACCGGTCTCGGTTCCCTGACATACAATGTGTACACGACGACAAAAGCTACTGCCTGTCAGTATATGTGCGTTGGTTTGCGTATAAGAAAAAATAGATGTGATTACTATATAAAAGATATTACTAAAACAATAATATCATGAACCACATAATAATAATAAAATACATAATAATTCTAAAATAAAAGTAAAATATTTCAATTTCAATATTAAGTCTTTAACATATCCGCCGCCCTAGAAGGTACCGCCTTCAAGACGACACAAAACTCGCGATTAGTCGTCATATATCGGAAGCACACATAATTTGATGCAGGTCTTAGCACTGTACCACATGACGTCTTTACTATGACTGCGCCCACTACTCCATCCTTTCCGGATGCGTCTCTAAGATTCGACCCATTGTCCAATGACAGGGTGGCATGTTGTTTTCTTGGATGATCACTAATTGCTCAGGCATCACATGCTTCTCGGTGTTGGACTTCCACTTACTCCTTCTTTAGAGTTGGCTCAGATACTCCATGCACCATCATTTCCGAAAATATTCCCGAATCTTTTGGATATATTGCCATCACGACAGGGTATTTACCTTTAGGTCCATTAGACTAAGTTCCAAGATGGATGCAGAGGAGGTTCCAGTTAGAAAATGAGAGGGCGTAAGGAAGGTTAATTCATTGGGATCGCTGAACATGGCTGTTATGAGACGAGAATTAAGTACACCTTCTATCTGAACTAATAAGGTATACATTTCCTCATAGGTTAGGTTCCTTTTTCCAATTAAGCGGACTAAACGTATCTTCATTGATTTCACTACTGCTTCCCACAGGCCTTCAAAATGCGGTGATCTCGATAGAATGAAATGCCACTGTATCTGATTGTGATAATCTTGCAGACTTTCCTTGTTATATATAACCTATGTCTTCTTAATGCCGCAAGAAATGAATCGGTTGTTTAATTACCCACAAGCTTCAAATGCACTGCCTTCGTTGCAAAGCAAACGAATATGGCACCACAAGCCTTTGTTGAATTATATTTTCTTCGTGATCCTTCACATATGTAAATTGGACCAAAATAATCCATACCCACGTTTTGGAAAGCCTTGGCAGGTGTTACTCTGTCAATCGGAAGGTCGCGCATTAGATAATCAAAACTGCTTGGTTCCGGGATACCACCCGTGACGTTTTACAAACTAAGTTCGTTCTTCCTCTCCGCGTTCGCGAATTCACTATCACTTTATTTTCTTCTAACGGTGGTCATGCTTAAGCCGCTGAAGTTTTTCAGCCGCGATGCAGAAAAATCGCCACCATCCTTCGTCTTTCTCGTCCTTTACATCTTCGGCACGAAGCGGCCGCCTGTGACCCGCCACAATAGCGGCCCTCGCTGTGACTTCGCGCCAGCCTTCCGTGTCTGGGCACTCGAAGTGAACGTGTTCCGCCGTATCGATCGCACCACAATGACAATTTGGATTGTCCCACCTTCCGATCTTGTGCAGGTACGCTTTTAAATTCCCGTGTCCGGTTATCAGCTGCACTGCTTGATACGACAAGGCGACCTTCATTTCTTTAAACTTCTCAACGCTGCTTATAAATCTCTTGATCCTGCGTCCGTTCTCTGCGTCCTCCAATCTTCGTTGCCGTTCGTTTTCGCACTTCCGCGGTATCGCCTTCTTTACCGTTTTTTCCAATGCGACCTCATATGAAATGCCCACATTCTGCGCTGCAGCTGCTTCCTTGGCCATTTCATCTGCCCTTTCGTTCCCTGCGGTTCTTACGTGCGCGCGTGTCCATTTGAGCTACACATTCCCATCCCGTATCATCTTCCCTGTCTTTAGCAACAATTCCGTGGGTTTCCGCATACTTTTTAACGCCTGCAGAGCAGACAGACTGCTGTATACAGCATCACTGGTTCTATCGCGCCCTTATAAATTGACGCTGCTGGTGGACGGGCTCCTTGAAGTTTAATTTTTCATCCACTATTACACCTAATCTCCATTCTAAGATTCGCGCTAGTGCCTCGTTCGTGTTGTTCTTAAGTGCTTCGTATTCTCACGTCCTAATTAACAAAGTCGTGTTGTCCGCGAAAGCTATAATCTGATATCCCTCTGATAACGCTAGCCCGAATATACTATCATAATGTTCCAGTATCCCGGGCCGGATCGCGATCCTTGAGGACATCCTCACGTAACTTCCTTTTTTACTATTAATTCTCGTTCCTCTATAAAAGTTTCTCTATTTGAGAAATTCACCACTACCATACCCATTAAATTCCGCGAACAGTTCTTCGATTTCAAGTCGCGGTTTGTAGTCGCCACGCGTAGTCGAAAGCCCCGCTAATATGCAATATTATAACTGCGCTATAATGTCCATCCGTTTTCGCGTTCCGCACGAAGTTAACTACCGTTTCTATCGCGTCGACCGTTGACGTGCCCTTTTTAAACCCGAACTGATTTTTCCTCATCATTCGATTCGATTTATCAAGTGGCTGTGATTTCCTACAACCAGTAACGGGTTTATAGGCACTCATGTCCGACTTGGCTGTCTTCAGTATAACCCTTACTAATTACTTTTGCTAGCACTCCGGAAAAGCTCCTAGCCCGAGACACTTGTTGAACAGAATCTGAAAAGCCTCTGGGTTGCCTCATACGCTTTGCTCGCTATGTCCGCCATGATCGCGTACGCCCCAGGTGCCTTTTTGCGCTCCTTGAATTGAACGCCGCATATATTTCGCGCCTCGCGAAGGGCACATCGTCTCGAGTCTCCACATCCGCTGTGGCTAAATTCCTGATTCCCGTGTGGATTTCCTCGGCCATGTTTACGTCGTCTTCCAGAAGAAATTACTACCTGGCAGCGATAGTGACGTGGCCGGTGAAGTAGGGCGAGCTACAATGTGTACACAACGACGAAAGTTGCTGCGGGTCAGCATATGTGCGTTGATATACGTATAAGAAAAAGTAAATACGATTACTATATAAAATACATTACATAAAACAATAATATTCATAAAACAATAATATCATTAACCATAAAATAATAAAATACATAATAATTAGTCTTTAGTAAATACTGTAGGGTATGTTGGTTTCTTCTGTATTTTCATAAGTAATTGGTGTTAATTGGTATTAATTGATAGTAATTAGTATTAATTGGTATTAATTGGTATTAATTGGTATAGATATTTACTTTCAAATATTTTAAGTAGTTTTATAATGACTTATCTTTTATTCATGAGTCTATAATTTAGTTATGACGGTATTCCTTTCCCATGTTTTTCTTCAGCTAACTAATACGATTTACATATTATATATTAGAAAATTCGGGAAGGTTCGTCCATGAGTAACTAATTCTTTGGACATATCAACATCTTTAAAGATTGAACCATTAATGAATGTATTAATTAGCATCTTATAAAGACATAGTTTTTCTTTCGACATTGGATCCAGATTAGTGA
This sequence comes from Dermolepida albohirtum, assembly GCA_031893035.1. Classification (NCBI taxonomy): domain Eukaryota; kingdom Metazoa; phylum Arthropoda; class Insecta; order Coleoptera; family Scarabaeidae; genus Dermolepida; species Dermolepida albohirtum. The sequence goes on along the minus strand of JAVIWB010004751.1, from coordinate 294,694 downwards.
TGCTAATTAAATAAAATTGATTGTGACAGATTAGCAACAGTCGGTTTTCTTTTTTCATTTGCACAGAGCTAAACCACCATTGTGGTATTCTAATTTAACCCACTCGAGTTTTGGCATTGTACAAGGAATTGGTGTCTAATTAGAATTAGCGAATTCCCTAATTCTAATTAGATTTATTAAATTAATTTGTGCATTTACTCGCATTAAAATTGAAGAGTCCACGTGTTGGGTACAGTTTTTGTCTCCTTCGATACAGACTTCCCTAAGAATTAATAGAAATTCGGTACTTGGTACGAGTACTACAATTTCTCAGTGAACAGACCGGAGTAAATCAATTTTACTGTTTCATTATACTCCTGTTATTGGAAATACCTAAGGTAACCTCGATCCTATTAATTATAAATTAAGTAAAGCAATAATGCAGCTATTGAAAAAGATAGTTAATGTCATTTTGGAGAAGTGTCTTGTAATTGATAGTATTAAGCTGTTTCGTGTTATAATTGAAGATTGCAGTGGCGCGTCTTGAGCTGCAATCTGTGTCAATATAGTTATATATAGGGGAATTAAGTAGTTGAATCATTGCAAATTGTATATAGAGTTGACCTAATTAATCAGATAATTATAAATTTTTATATTTTATATATAGTCAAGAATTTGGTAAATTTTACTTTAGTAATTTAGTATTATACTCTTTTCTGGACTCTTTTCCTTTAATACTTAGGTAATTTGTCTAATACAGTTAGTGTTTCATAGTGATAATTTATATCATTCAAATAGTACTAGAAAAGTTTTGCAATACAGCTTTGTTTATTTAACTTTTTCAAAGTAATTTCCTCTACACTCAATACACCCCTCCATCCTCCGAAACCAATCTTTAAACCAGTTCTGCCAAGCTTCACTAGAGAGTAGAGCACACTTGTTGTCCGAAGCCCGCAGAAAGTCCTCATCACTGGAAAACCGGCTTCATTTTCACATGCGGAAACAGTGCAAAGGCGCAAGGAGCAAGATCTAGACTGTAGGGAGGGTGCTCGAGAAGTTTTAATCCTGTCGTGGTCAAATATTTGATACAGACTTTGGCGCGGTGAGCTGGAGCATTATCGTGATGGAGGAACCAGGTGTCCGTTCTTGACTTTGGGCGCAGGTTCTTCATGGATCTAATGACTTTAAGCAGGCACTGTATAGTATACCACTTAGCTGTGACTGTCTTCTGTGTGTCCAAAACGATGTCTTCCACAATTCCACTCGATTTGAAAAATACAGCTATCATTTTCTTCTTTACAGATCGGGATTTTCTGACAACTACGGGTGTGTCTTCATCATCAAAGACCCAAACTTTGTTTTGAGCTTTGGTCGGCATATCGTAATAATACAGCCAAGTCTCGTCATCTGTCACGATGTTGTTCACATACCGAGATTGCCCCTTATTAAACTTTTTTAGCATCTTCCGACACCAAGTCACACGTCGTGTCATCTGCTCTTCAATCAGTTGATGCGGCACCCAGAGAGAACAAAGTTTTTTCACGTGCAAACGATCATACAGAATCGAACAAATTACTGGTGGATTTAGGCCTAAAGTACCCTGTATCTGTTGGTAAGTCACTCGCCTGTTCTCGTCAAGCATTTTCCTCACAGTAGTAACGTTTTTCTCCGTAACTGACGTTTGTAGTCTTCCCGGCCTCTCAGCATCCTCCACAGTTAAATTTCCCCTTTGGAACTCTCTATACCACCTGAATATCGTTGCGTGATGTGGACAAACAACACTTATTGCAAGAGTCATTTCTTCGAAGCACTGGTCTATGTTTAAACCAAGCACTCTCATCTCGTGACCACGATGCTATTGTAAGCACTTTACACTAATGAATAACTGAGCCCATCGACATGGCGCAGCGGCTACAATGCACCTATGAACATGTCTCGACATTCAGCAACAAGCAGCTTCCTACGATTCATTGTTGCGTCATATTGCAAAACTTTCCTAGTACCCTTTGTATATATATGATATTTAGTAATTTCCTTATTTTATGTTACCCAGTTAGTAATATACAGTAGTTTTTCTTTATGTGTAAGTACGTGTGTAAGTAATTTTGATATAGATAAAGTACATAATTTATTGTAATTTAAATTTGGAATAAGCACATTTAATTAAGCGTCATTATAAACAACTTCTGTGAACCATCGACATGTATAGTTGGGGATAATTAGGCTTTTCTTAAATTATTGTTAAACGTAGACGCCTATCTTGTTATACCTTCTATCCATAGTTGAATCCCGTTTGCTTTAGTACTGGCAAACGGCTTTCAGGGAAACAGTACTGTTAGGCATTTAAGATTTTATTTTATTTTTTATTTGCCCCCCCTCTAACTCACCCAGATTCTTTTGAGCTAGTTCTAACGCCCTGTAGGTTGAGCAAATGATTGTTTAAGATACGAGTACAGGCGTTTATTTTTTCTTCTACTAAGTACAGGACGGAATCGTTCATAATTGATTAGGGCATAACACTTTCCTTCCGTCGGCGTAGAAATTTGAAGTGTGCAATTATTAAGAAACAAAATTTCTACACGTATAGATTGATATTAATCATAATTTTGGTAGGAGTTTTTTGGCCCATGAGGCTACTTACGTCATAAAACTTTAGTAAAATAACATAAGCCATTTTTAAATTTATAATAAGACGATTTCAAAATTATTTAGGGCCCAATAGTGCCTAAACTAAGCAACTTTAACTAAGTAAGTGTTAGAAGAAGTATTTTATGCAATAATACAATAACCCAATAAAAGCATTGTAAACAAATTTAGTCTGCTATTGCAATAAATTCGGTCATCTCGTAAACGGTTGATTTTCGAATATAATAATAATAAGTTTTATCTCTAAAACAAAGCGTATACATTGCATACCGGACCATAGAAAAATAGCATCAGTTCATATTACATGCACACCCATATGCCAGAAACACATCTCAAAAAGAAGACAGATATTACAAATTTGGATATAGAAAGTCATTTATGCAATAATAATTTATTGTAAGCAGGTACCGTTTAAGGTTGCTTTTAAAAATACACAAGATGGTGATATTTCAATAGTACGTGGTAAGTTGTTATGTAATTTACATCCCATAAAATATGTTCCTTTTTGGAACATAGCTTCTGCACGTGAAGCAGGCAATAAATAATTGTCAGTCAGTGTATCATATTTATGAGTTATATTGCCACTTGAGAAAGCATTTTTGTTCCTGAGAGCGAAGCATAGAAGTTCTAATATATAATTGTCATGAAAAGTTAGCGAGTTATTTGGAAAGTGTTGCCTGCAGAAATCCCTATAACCCAACTCAAAGATAATTCTCAGGGCCCGTTTCCGCATAAGTGTATCGCACCATGAGATATGCAAGAAACAAAATTAGCGTGATAGAAAGTAAGCAGGGTACCAAAATTACAGGTTCTGCTTAGCTTCTTATTGGTAAAACACCTTAGCCAGTGTATTGCATATTCCATCTATATGTGCAGACCATTTAAGGTTTTCATTAATTACCAAACCAAGAATGTTTGTTTATTTCTACATGGGAAATATATTTAATCCTATTGTGAAAGTATACCAATTTGGTTTGTTTATATAATATATGTTTCTTAAGGCTTTTCACCTTATTTTCGACCAAATTACATGACCTTAAAACCTTTTAAACTATTTCTAAAACACCCTGTATATACAGCGTGCTTCAAAAAGAATATACGTACTACAAAGTATCATTTTGTTCAAACTATCGATCGCTGCGCCTCGGCTCGGCTATTGGAGAAACGAATATATAGAATAGTTTATTTAATAGCCGCCATAGCGGCTATTAAATAATAAATAATAATTAAATAATGTGCCACTTATCTTCAATTTTTGTTAGTAACCGTCATATGTTTAAAATGGCTACTCCGCAGCAGAAATTATTTTGTGTTCTTGAGTTTGGGAAGTGCAATTCCGTGGTTATAGGGCAAAGACGTTTCAGGTTTAGCTACCAAATCTATCCTCCGAATGGGTGGAACATTCGCAGATGGCATCGACAGTTTCTAGATACAGGATGTGTATGTAAACGAAAGAGTCCTGGCCGCCCTCGTGTTTCTGAAGAAAATGTGCCACTTATCTTCAATTTTTGTTAGTAACCGTCATATGTTTAAAATGGCTACTCCGCAGCAGAAATTATTTTGTGTTCTTGAGTTTGGGAAGTGCAATTCCGTGGTTATAGGGCAAAGACGTTTCAGGTTTAGCTACCAAATCGATCCTCCGAATGGGTGGAACATTCGCAGATGGCATCGACAGTTTCTAGATACAGGATGTGTATGTAAACGAAAGAGTCCTGGCCGCCCTCGTGTTTCTGAAGAAAATGTTGCACGAATTCAAACTGCTTTCCAACGTAATTCTTCAAAATCAACTAGTCGTGCCAATCGGGAGTTATAACTGCCTACAACAACCATTTGGTGTATTTTGAGACGTCGGTTGGTTATGAAGCCGTACAAGTTACAGTTGTTACAAACTCTGCATCCTAATGACAAACGGAAACGTGTGGCATTTTGTAACTAGATTCATGATGCTATTGACAATGATAACACTTTCGCACAACGCATCGTGTTCAGTGATGAAGCAATATTCCATGTCAGTAGACTGGTAAACAAACACAATGTTCGAATTTGCATGCACGAAACTCGCCTAAAATCAATGTGTTTTGTGCGATATCCCGATCATCTGTTTACGACCCATTCTTCTTTGATGGAAACCGGGTTAACGGTCAGCAGTATCTCGCTATGTTACAAAACTGGTTGTTTCCGAGGCTGCATGAAGACAACTTCACCTTTCAACAAGACGGGGCCCCCCTCACTGGAGTCACCAAGTGCGTGAATATCTCAATAAAACTCTATCGAACCGTTGGATTTGTCGTCAAGGAGCATGTCTCAGCTGGGCTCCATAGTCACCGAATTTGACACTCTGTGACTTCTTCCTGTGGGGTTTCGTTAAAGACAACGTTTATGTACCACCACTCCCACAGAACCTGGAAGAGTTGAAGAACTGGATCCGTACTGCCATAACATCGGTGACGAAGAACATGCTTGCCCGAGTATGGGAGGAATTTCAGTATCCATGTGATATTGATTGTGTCGCTGACGGAGGACATATTGAACATCTGTAATCTGAACTTTAGAGGTTCGTAAATAGGTGTGTTTCATATTCGTATGCCTTAAAGTTTAATAAATATATGCATTCGAAATACGTATATTCTTTTTGAAACACCCTGTATATCTAGATCGATCAAACTTCAATCATCATTTGACAAATAACTTGAAGCATCAGCTAACCTTTCTTAATTAAAAATTAAACGAAAAATGTGGCAATATTGTTGATGTCGCTTCAGTATCTAAGAGTTATCTTACTGAATTCTATAGTGAAAGAAAACAGTTTTATGTTGTATACTTAGAGAAGAGACGGTTTACTTTATTTGGTATTTACATAAATGAAGGAATTAGGATTTATGTACATTTACTACTGCGATATAACCCATATCAAGCATTCTACTCTGAAACAGCAAAGAATAATGAGACGCCATAAATACGTATATATTACAGTCACTCAACTTTGACACACAATAGTTTCGTAGATGAAACTCTGGGGATATTATCTCTGACAAGAAAAAAATGCATGTTCCTAGTTGTGTAGATAAAAAGAAATGACGTGAAAGGAACCTTCTCATACGCGAATTCAGACAAGGAATAAATGTAAAAACCAAGTTAATACAATATTCATGAAATTGAATTGCGAACGCTTTAAGAGGAGAGAAGCCGTGACTTAGAAAATTAAAGCGATAGAATTTACCAGTAAATGCGTTTCTATTTTCCATGGGGTCGTGCTCAATGATGTTAATATATTTAGGTCGCGTACTACGAAATCAGCAATGGATAATTTAATCAGTAAATATATACTGGATGATATAAATCAAAGTTAACATTTTGCAAATCTTTTATAAGAAACTAATGAAGAAGGATTATGTCTAATACTAAAGTAGAGAAAGATATTTACGAGTAAGAGCTTTCTGCAATTTCCTTTTAGAAGCTTAATGAATTTACATTATTTACTTTTCTAGTTATATAGAGCTACCAGAAAATAGTGATATAAATAAAAATATATATAATTACCCAAATAATAGAACTTTGTACTTAATCACTGAAGGTTGATATATAATACCTTTCCACATTACTTTTCGTGTTCTGTATACGTATTTCGACAACTACGTTGTCATCATCAGCAGATAATTAAACAGCGTCGCACCTAGGAAACTACGGCAAAAATACCCTTACGAAACCACATTCTGCACACAATCTGTACCATTGAAAGTCAAAACTTGTGCGTTTTGGCAATAAAACTTATTATTATACCTAGTCAAGTCATAAATACTTGTCCACAGAAAAATCGACGCCAAATGAAAACGAATTAATATATAAAAAATTTTTTTTTAATTTTTATTGGGTTATTCAATGGCTACAAATCTTAGAACAACTTATTCGAAATGACTTCCATATGCACGACTTGATACGATGAGACCACTCATCGATCGTGAGACGCACTTCATACATGGGGAAATTGTCCACTGCACGGACAAGGGCTTGCTTAAACGACACAATATTTGAGTATCGAATAGAGCAAGCCATGCCCTCTAATACGGACCACAACTTGTAATCCAACTGGTTGAGGTCTGGACTACCAGCTGGCCAATCATCCGTTAATATGATGTCCGGAACGTTGTTTTTGATTCACAGTTGAGTCGTTTTTACTTTGTGAGCTGGAGCAGAGTCTTGCTGGAAAGTTCATGGCTTATTGGTGAATATTGATTGGTTGAGAGGCTTCACAGTGGGTTCCAGGACGGTCGATCGATATATTTTGGCCGTTGTTTTATCTCCTTTCTCACAAAAATAGAGCTTGGTAACGCCATCGTAGCTCACTCCCCACCATACCATTACAGGCGCGGGATGCTGGCCTCTTTGAACCCTTGGGATGAGTTGGGATGCTCCTCTGGATGACCAAGCATACACACGATCGTTCTGTTTATTGAACGATTCTTCCACGCTGAAGATTTTCTCTTCGGTAAACAGAATTTGTCTGTGAGCGTTCTTCGCGTACTGGCTGAGTAACGCTTTCGATTTTCGCTTGCGTTTTTCCTTCAATGCGGCCGTGAGCAGGTGTCCAGTGTGTCGCTTGTACGCGCTGAGTCTCAAATCTTCTTTGATAATGCGAGACATGGATTTTTGGGAAATTTGCATTTCCCACGACAAGATTTTCTGTTTTCGCAGCGGTTTTCGGTCGATTCGTTACTTCACGGCTTTGATCGCTTTCGGAGTTCTCACAGTGCGCAGACGGCCGGATCTTTGATGATGTCGTCCTCCACCAGTATCCTCAAACAACTTCACAGCACGATACACAAAATTGCGAGTGATTCCAAGCGGTCGCAACGTCCTAAAGACATCGCCTTTTTCCATGTTGCATTTTACTAGGCCAACTACAACAGTATGATTTTCGATGTCGCCCCATTCCATGATTGTAAACAATTAATGTCAAAAACTTTTTACGTCACAATGAAGCATAAATGTCAACTGTCAAAGCGCTATCATTACGAAATGGATGCACCCAGTGTTGCATTCGTAATGAGTGCGTTCAGTTGTGTACCAGTATTTATGACTTAACTAAGTATTCAAAAATCAGCCGTTTACGAGATGGCCGATTTTATTGCAATAGCAGACTAAATTTGCTCACCTTGCTTTTATTGTTATTGTATTTTTGCATAAAATACTGTTTCTAAAATTTACTTAGTTACAGTTGTTTAGTTTAAGCGCTATTGGATCCTAAATAATTTTGAAATCCTCTTATCATAAATTTAAAAATGGCATATGGCATTTTGCTAAAGGTTGTTGACGTAAGTAGCCTTATGGGCGAAAAAACTCCTACCAAAATTATGATTAATATCAATCTATACGTATAGAAATTTTGTTTTCTAATAATTGCACATTTAAAATTTCTACGCCAATGGAAGGAAAGTGTTACGCCCTAATCGATTAATCAGTCAATCAAAAGTTGAGCTGAAGTGAAGTTGAAACTTGAAGTTTCGCCGCACACATATAATACTGCGGCTACTTCTCGAAGAAGTGGTTGTTGCATACCACTACAAAGAAATCCGATACTGCAACGGAGACATATATATTTGTATCTCCAGATTTCGCAGCGAACAATAGTAATAAGCGGTTATGTGTCGCCGCATTTATATAAGTGGCCATGCTGTAGCGGAGCAAAAGACAGCGATTTCATTGCATAAAGAGGTGTTTGCATAATAGTAACCGCGACGAGCTTACATTTTTTAAATTTTATTTGCTCCGCCTAAGTATCCACGACACTATAAAAGTACTTGATACTGTTACGGAGCGAACGATGCTGTGTCGGAGCTTATATTTATAATATAAAATAGAGGACTTGAAACTACTTATTACATTTATTTAGATAAGCATGATCAAACTGTAAATAGTGATGAAGTGAGCCAACGTTACGAAAAATTCGTCTTACTATTAAATAAATTTGATAGTATTCAGGACCAAATTGAAAAACTGAACGAAGAAGAAATCGAATCTACAGAGCGTGAGGAATTTGAATATAACTACAATTATGAGGCACGATTTTCAAAAATATTAGTGAAATCTAACAGAGAAACTTCTATAAATAATATTGAACTTTTAAATAATGTGAAACTACTTACTATCGATTTGCCTAAGTTCTCCGGAAATTACGAAGACTGGCTTTCATTCTACTGTACATTTAGTTCCATAATACATAATAATGATGCAATTCCAGATGTACGAAAGTTTCATTACTTGAAGTTTTGTTTGAAAGGAGAAGCGGCGAGAGTTGTACATTTGTTGGAACTATCATCGCAAAATTATGTGGAGGGTTGGAAAATGCTGCAAGACAGGTACACTAACAGAAGAATAATTGTATAAAAGCATATTAATGGAATCTCTACTTTACCAACAGCACAAAAAGAAAATGTAAATATTCTTAGACAAATAAATATTAGATGTTTACTAAAATATTTCAGAGCTCTCACAGCATTAAAACGTCCAATAGAGTACTGGGACGATTTACTAATATTTGTGGTTTCGAAGAATTTAGATACATGCTCGTTAATTCCCAGCAAAATGCATCCATGAATATATCTATAAAGAAGTTTTCCATATCATATTTCTATTGCAAAGGTAACCATGCCATTTATAGATGTAGAAAGTTCCTCGACTTGTCAGTTGGCAAAAGAATAGAGGAATCCAAAGCTAAAAGATCTTAATTGTCTGAAAGCGGATCATCAGGCTTTTAAATGCACAGCTAGGGCATGCAATTTTTGCCAGAAAAATCACAATGATTTACTCCACTTACTGAGAGAAAAAGACATTATGCCAGTACTTGGAACATCGAAAATAGAGACTGTGCCCAGTGTACCAAACCAATAGCATTTACCACACAAATCGTCATGTGTTATTGGCTACTACTTTAGTAGATATATTAGATCACAAAGGACGTAGACAAACATGTTGAGTTCTTTTAGATTCTGGATCACAATCGAATTTACTTACTCGTAAAATAAACAACATTCTTAAAATACCTCTTAAGGAGACCAACATTTCCCTATCGGAGTACTCAACAAAAGTGTCCCAAACTGCGAAAGTTTCTATACGATCTAAGCATAATAACTTTCGAGCAACATTAGACTGTTTAATGCTTGACAAAATATCAGAATGTCTTCCTGTCGTATTAATAGTATCGCACGATCTCAGTGGCCAGTTCACATCACCTCCACGTGAGATGACCATACTCCCAAATCGCTCGTGGAGAGTATCCAATGTGACTTGAGCTGCGTGTCACGTAGCGCCGTTCTGTTGGAACCACATGTCGCTGATATCTATATCATCTAATTCAGGCCAAAAGAAGTTGGTAATCATAGACCTATAATGCTTGCCGTTGACAGTGATGGCCTGGCCAATGTCGTTCTCAAAGAAATTATGGACCGGCGGTGCCGCCAGTCCAAAATCCACACCAAACAGTGACTTTTTCCGGATGCATTGGACGCTCTTGCATATCATGTGGATTGGTATCGTCCCAAATTCGACAATTTTGTTTGCTTACGTACCCATTCATGCAGAAATGGGCCTCGTCGCTGAAGATGATTTTTTGATGAAAATTGGGGTCAGTTTCCAACTTCTCCATTCAGCGAACACACGTCGTTGTCTTTGGTCGTTTACCTTCAGCTCCTGGATCAGTTGAATTTTGTACGGGTGCGGGCCCAAGTCACGACGCAAAATTCGCCATATTGTGGTCTGCGAAAGGCCGAGTTCTTGTGAGCGACGCGAAATCGACTGGTTCGGATTCTCCTGCATATTCTCACGGACAACGGCGATATTTTCGGCAGATCTTGCGTTTTGTCGTCGTACGGGTGTTGGTTTATTATTAACTGAACCAGTGGACGCAAATTTATCCATCATATTGTGAATAGTCCTCTCGGCAGGACGATTATGGCAAACGTAAAATGGACGAAGCACGGGGAACGTTACCCGAACAGAACAGCCATTTTGATAAAATAATTTGGCAGAATAGACTGCATAAACGACAGTCAACTCGACAGATGTAGCTTCAACAATATGGCCGCTATCAACTGTCAAAGTTCGGAAGTCCCAATTGGAAGACCCGTTATATGTATATTAACCCTAACTGTATATAAATTCTAAAAAAAAATATTTAATATTTAGTATTATGTTACCATTTTTCTCTAAAGCTTCCTTTATCGCTACGCGAAAAGTTTATTTTTGGTCCTAAATTTATTTTTAAACTGATCTACGACCATAACATGAGTAGATCCTATATTTACCTTACCCAGGCTCGTTTACCTCCTTCGTCCAAGGGTTGTAATCGAATTAATAATGTGGAATTCCAATTTGATCTTTAGATGATTTGAGGACAAAAAATGCTGATTTACATATTCATTTGTCTTACTAAAAACTAAGATAATGACGCCAGAATGAAAGACAAAAAAGTCAAAATCAAAAATATCCCATTTATATGTAATATATTAATATTTTGAAAACCATACCTCTGTAATATAGAGAATCAAACAAAATTTCAAAACTTATCAACATGGTAATGGATTAAGTAAATTACCTAAAACGATACTGACATAAAACCACCTGTAGTTAAATTCCTGTTCGGGTTGCTTCTCAATAAAACTTTATCGAACCCGAAATAAGGAATTAGTATTTGTTTAATGCAATGACAGTTGAAATAAAATTATTTCTACAGAGGAAAATACTAATTCGATCACCAGAAATGTTTTATTTAGCACACGATTAACGACCTTTTGACAATAAAGAGCGTTACAAGAGCAGAATACGGCCACTTTAAAGAATTATCATATGATTTGTATCGTACTAATTTTACATTAGTTAAAATGCAAATAACTACATGCAACCATGCTCAGATGTATTAGACGCCACAGGAAAAAACCCTTGTTCTCGGTATTATCTAAGTCTGACGGAAATTAACCGTAAAAATAGTTAATGGTATTTACAGAAATGCGTTTTTGAATACCCTAGTTAATCCCCTATTGAAAAGAATAGGTGGAAAGGGGAAATTGTGGATTTTAGAAATTCAGTGTCATTCTAGCAGTGTGTGAGCAACATGCGTTTGTGAGTTTGTAGTAGAGATCAATTAGATTATCCTATTTTTTCACGTTGTGTCAGTTATTTGTTGAAGAAAAATGCCTAAAACACGCGAGTTGTCGCTAGGGGAACGCGCCCAAATAGTGCTACTGCATTCCCTGAAGTTATCAATAGCTGCAATTGCAAAAAAAAAAATGTTCGCGATGTGCAGTCCGTACAACCATTAGTCGCTATCAGGAGAGTGGGTCGTTTGTTAACAGACCAAAAAGTGGCAGAAAACCCTGTACCTCGATTAGAGAAGACAGAATTTTACAAAGACTGGCTCTCAGTGATACGAAAAAATCGTCGAAACAGCTCGCCAGTGAGCTGAAACAGCGTCATCGCGTAACAGTTTATGCGTAAACAATGAGAAGGCGTCTCCAGCGTGCTGATTTACGAGGGTGTAAAGCGCGACGTAAACCGCTTTTAACTGACGCTCATAAAAAGAAGCGGTATTTATGGGCCAAACAACATGAAAATTGGACAATTGAGAAGTGGTCGAAGATTCTTTGGTCTGATGAATCGAATGTCGAGGTATGTAAGTACATCTTCATGACTAATATTCTTATCGTTGTATGCAATTCAGTCTACATGTAACATTAAACAAAATTAATCCTGTCTAAGTGTTAACTTCTTCTTTTGCCTGGCAGCTTTGGGGACTACCTGGGACGCTATACGTTCGGCGTAGGCAAGGGGAAGCTTATGAACCACAATGTATCATTCCCACAGTAAAATTTGGAGGTGGTAGTATCATGGTTTGGGGTTGTATGTCTACATACGGTGTTGGAGAAGTGTACCTGTGCGATGGACGGATGAATAGCCAACGCTATTTAGCCATGTTGGAGGAAGTATTAGAACCGTCTATGCTAAAACTATTCGACCAGGATATTCCACAATACATTTTTCAGCAAGATAATGCGCCCTGCCACAAATCGGGATTTGTAATGCGTTGGTTCGAGGAAAACAAAGTGGAGGTATTGGATTGGCTGCCACAAAGTCCCGATTTGTCGCCCATTGAAAATTTGTGGCGTATCTTAAAAACTAAGATCACGGAACATAAATGCCTGTCAAAAGCAGAATTATCAACAAAAATTCGCGAAATATGGGCTGCAATATCACCGGCAGAGTGTTACAATTTAGTAGCAAGTAAGCCTCGACGAGTGCGAGCTGTCATTAAGGCCAAGGGCGGAGCGACAAAATATTGATAAATTGTACTATATTACTAAATAACACTTTGTACATAATTTTCACAACAGTTTTATTTTCCTCACCTCTCTTTTGACTAAACTATATATGTATGTATGTACATAAATTCGTAAGGTGTCTAATACATTTGAGCATGGTTGTATATTATGACTTAAAACAACCTGGAAAATGGATACGAAGATATGCAAATGAAACTAATTAATTGTTGTATCAACAAAGAAAAAAGAATATTAATATCAAGAACAATCAAGACGAAACTATGAAATCCTAGATGGAATTAAAAAATCCTGAAGAAATAATAAAAAATACTAGAAGTGGTTTTTAATTTTATTGGTGCAATCGCGACCCAAACAGTTCTGCTAATAAATTCAAAACATATGTCGAGTCATTTATTCATTTGAATAGTTAAATGTGGCTCCCGTTATGTATGTATATGTAATGAAATCAGAATTGGTTGATTTATCATTACCTTCAAAGCCAGTGCACTACTACTTTGATTCTCCTGGCTTTCTTTGTTAATTGGCTGTTGAGGAACTGGACAATGTTCGTCATGTGGTTGAGGTTCTTGAGTTTACATCATCACTACGTAATCATATTTGCTTTTCTTATGCTTGCTATCTTAACACAAAAATAGCAACCTTCAATATGGTTCTTTTGTTCTCTCCAACGCATAAAAATAGCGAGTGTTAGCCGTTTAGATAACCAATTCCTTAAATATCTGCTATGTCTAGTACATATTATATGTGGAATGCACGGTTTGTCTTGATTTTTAACAGTCGCACCCAAGTAAAGTTTTCGATTCGGCAAATATTCGGACTTAAACTTTGACTTTAATTTAACACAATTAATGTACCACACACATAACAACAATTATTTGGATTACTTAGACACGAACAAGTCATGATTGTGTCTGAACTAAATTGAAATCTTATATCGTTTTTATTAACGGCCTTGCCGTTAATAAAAACTCACTGAAATCATCCTCACGGCTCTACATTATGCTACTTCAGTTAAAGGCGCATCTTCTATATAGCATGTGTTTGTCTATCTCGTCCTTAAGAACCTACGAAATTAAAACAACAATGCAAACATGTCGCCCCTTATATATGAACAAGTGTTTCTGTCATGAGTTAAAGCAATACTAGCGCTTTTGCGAATAATTTGTATATTTTACATGCTGTTTAATTTGATAAATTACTGACTTAGGGTAAAACCTTTGTTGACCAGAACTATTGGAGAAAATAATAAATAAAGGAATGTTTGAAAATAACAACGCGATTATCATATCAGTCAATTTAGTACAACAACAGCCCTAAGGATATTCCTCGCAAGTGTGGACAAAACTTTGGCAGAAGAAGCAATACGAAAACCACGGTTTTAGTTTGGAAACTTAACAAAAACTACGAACAAAGACCGCGAAAATTTAAAAGCCGATATGACATCAGTATATTTAAAGAATTGATAAATCATTCAGAAACACCCCACTACTATTTAACAAAAGAAATAAGGCCATTTGCATTAATTTGTATTCGTATTTCTTGTCCAAAGAATATAAATTCCAAGCTAAGCCTTCTTTATTTGGCTTTTCCTTTAAAAAAGAGCGGTCTGTCGAAACCTTGAAACGAGGTCATCTCCACCCCAGTCCAATAACCTTATGCAAACAAGCATCGAGGGAATAGACGTTCGACGGCATTAAAACGCCAAATGTAGGAGAATGTACACGGAATCTCCTCCGCCTGAATATTTATGATTCGACTTGATGTCAAACGAAAACGAATATTTCATGAAATGCGTCCGCGAGCGAATCAAGTGTCAGTACAGGTAACTACATTATCGCTTGAATTAAATTAAGCAGTTAGTTAGTGAGTCCTTGAGCTGAACGTTATGTGAATAATGAATAGACTTTTAGGCGTTTTGGTTACACACTCACAGAAATTTAAGTGATAACGTTTGCATTCTTACGTCTGGTGAATCTATTATTACAGATCGGAGTATATACCTCGAGGAGACACATAATAATTTTGTATTTTTTTTAACTTGCTTTAGAGGAAATTATATTATACGTTTGTGTAAATAATTAAAAACTTTTATATACGAGTATATTGCTGCGAATTAAAAAAAAACAGGAAGTTTTAACACTAGATATATCCGGAATTAATATATAGGACGAGTTCTTTCCGATGTTTAGTATGGAGATCTCGGAAACTAGGATAAATACAGAGGCGATTAAATGGAAGGAACTGCAGTTTGACGAGATCAATTTAATAAGCTTTTTGTTTTTTGGAGCAAAAATGCATGGCTAACTATAAATCTTGGTCCAGTTGTTATTAACTTTAGAAAAAATGTGTAAAGAAAAAAATTATAAGTAATTATGTGTTGAATAATACAGTCTAACCATATTTTTCATTTAAGCTATAATTTTTGAGTGATGACACAAACTTTTGTTTTTTCTAATGGAAACCATAATCGACCATTACTTTATAAAGGATACCTTTCTATCTTTAAATTTAAATAAAACAAAGCGTGTGTGAGATATCATCGAAGTTTTTTATTCGTTTGAAAGGCCTATCATTGCCGAAATATCCAATTTTCCATGATTCTAGTGAATAAATGAGGCTCAATTTGGCCAATGGCATGGTATGCTGTCTTTGAGGGCCGCTGAGGTTTGTGGCTTATTCGCATAGACCTGCGACTTAAGAAAACCCCACAAGAAAAAGTCTAACGGGGTCAAATCGCACGATCTGGGTGACCAGTTCACATCACCTCCACGTGAGATGACCGTGCTCTCAAATCACTCGTGCAGATGTCCAATGTGGCATGAGCCATGGTGCACGTAGCGCCGTCTTGTTGAAACTACATGTCGTTGGTGTCCATATCATCCAATTCAGGCCAAAAGAAATTGGTAATCATCGACCTATAGCGCTCGCTGTTGACGATGATGGCCTGGCCAACGTCGTTCTCAAAGAAATATGGGCCGATGACGCCGCCAACTCAAAATCCAGTCTAAACAGTGACTTCTTCGGAACGCTCTTGGATCCCATGTGGATTGGTATTATCCCAAATTCGACAATTTTGTTTGTTGACGTACTCGTTCATCCAGAAATGGGCTTATTCGCTGAAGATGAGTTTCTGATGAAAATTAGTGTCAGCTTCCAACTGCTCCAAGGCCCATTCAGGGAACACACGTCGTTGTCTATGGTCGTTTACCTTCAGCTCCTGGTTCAGGTTGAATTTTGTACGGGTGCAGGCCCAAGTCGCGACGCAAAATTCTGCAAGCTGTGGTCTGCGAAAAGCCGAGTTCTTGCGAGCGACAACAAATCGGCTACAACCATTTTGATAAAACAAAATCATATAATAAATCATTTGCACGTGTTGTTGAACGTTATATTCATCCATGGTGATTTGACAAAACAGACTGAATAAATTACAGACAATTTTACAGATGTAGCTTCAACAGCATGGCCGCTATCAAACTATCAAAGTTCGGAAGTCCCTATTGGAAGACCACATGATAGAGTAGTTTTTAGAAATGAATATATTATGGTAATTTTTTTCTTGTAATTTTCAAACTATGTAAGTAGTACGCTATAGAAACCATTAATAGATGGAAATGAAAATTATTGACAATTGCAAATCATTTAGTTTCAAATTAATGTTGATTGAGGTTTCATAAATTATCAATATGAACTTTTTGATCAACAAAAGCGTGATATGATTAAGTGTTACATTTTGTGCCATAAAAATGCCGTATAAGCTGCAGAACAACAGTATTCCGAACGGTATTTTGAGCCGTCAGTCTTCCGCACCCATCTTTAAAAGAATGTATGACAATTTGGCAGAGCATGGTTCTCTTTTTAAACCGAAAAAGACTGCAGGAAGCAAGAAGCGTTAATGAAAGGGCAAATGTAAACGTACTACCACATGTAATACAAAATTCATCGATTTCAATCCAAGAAATTGTAAAGAAATTTTATTATTATGAGCGTATTAAATATTGTACTTGGTTTACTAACATGTATAGAGCTGATCCCCCGATTTACTAAATTTTCTTTACTTACCTCTGGTAATGCATCCAAGTCTTCAGGTTCACATGAATCTTCATATTCAGTAAAAAGTTCTTCTGCTAATTGAAATGAGAATCTTTTCTAGTAATATTTATTTCTGCCATTTCTTTGTATAAAATCCAAGCATAACACTTTTAATTGAGATCCTCGAGATCCATTATATCTAGACCAAATTTGGTGCTGTTACAAAAAGTTTTGAAGCCAGTGATTTGCTCATAGGCTAGGTTAGTTTAAAGATGACAAACTCACTAAAAGGCGTCGTCACTGATCTATTTTCTCTTTCTCCTAAACATGGAAGTACATTCATAATATATTTACTAGTCACATCTGCTGCGAATCAAGATTCAATTACAAATTTACTTGGTTTCTTAGACATATACTGGCTAAATTTGCACCCGTCTTTGGTTGGAAATAATTGCTCATCAATAGTAGTATTTTGTCTTGGTGACAATCTTCATACTGAAACGCTCTTAATTAAACTGTCGTCACTAATAAACCAACAAATGCAGACCTTCAAAATTGGCAATTAGTTCGGGACAATTTCCGGGCTTTACGAATTTTTTTCTGAATTAATATTAAATTAGAAATTTAGGGGAGAAGCCTCAGGAAAGCGCAGCGTCAAGCTTTAATAGTAAAGTCATGAATCGAATTTGAATCCATAGCTATTTTGTGCCATTCAAGGTTTCCAAATCTCCAAGAATATTGGTTTCCGTGAACTTCCCTAAAGTAGAATTTGTGTGAATATATTATCTAAAGCAAGTATGGGCAACTTTAGACATGTTGTGGGCCAAACTTTATTGTGCAAATACGTTCGCGGGCCGCGTTTAAAAGTAGTGCATTTTAAAGTAGTGTTTTAAAGTAATGTTCACAATTTTTAGCGATAGATATCAGACATGAAATAATACGACAATGTCTCGCGGGTCGGATCAAGTCTTATAGCTGGCCGGATCCAGCCCGCGACCCTGTTGGTACACACAAGATCTAAAGCATCATCAAAAATATCAAAATCAGTCTTCATGTCTACTGATGAAAAATGCGAAAGCATTTATTATAATATGAGTGCTTTTACTTCTAGCCTAGAGATGGCATACAGTTCTCTTGCATTACTTTCTATTATCATTTTGATAATAATACCCGCCAAGTACGTAGACCTGTCGACAAAGCCAGACGTTCCATGATCTGAAATTGGGTGAAACGACTGCCGTCATTACTTCATTAATCACAATATATTTTTTATACTTCCTGTTATAACTACTTTAATACGTCCATCCGCTTTTATTTCATGAAAATGTTTAATAGTCTATTAAATTAATTAAGTTCATTATTGTAATGGTTTCATGCACTTATCTTTAAATTTAAGATTTTAATTAACAGAGAAGGCTAAAATAATATAAAACAGAGTTTTATTTTTAATTAAGTATTGTTTATTGGTAGCCATCCTTCGCAATAGTTTCGTTCTCACGTCTCTCCGCTTTTATATCTTATTTTTTACTTTTTTTTTAAATAAAACTAATCTAATTTTAACTAAATAGGAAGCGAAAATATGTATGGGTCTTCAAAAGCTTTCATCTTTTCTATAAGTTTAACGATATATGGATTTACGCACGCTTTACAAATTATATTTGAAAATCGTCAACATAACCTCTATTGCAATCGATGTTCGAAAAGAGACCATTTTAAATAATAGCGGATCCAGATTATACCTCCGTGGAATGTCGGATGACAATGTACAGGGACCAGATTGCAAGCCATCGTATGTCACGTAAGCCTTTCTATTTGAGAAATAGGGTTTTAAAAGACATACAAATGCAGGAGACAAGTCATAATAATCTACTTTAGACAGGAAGATTTCATGGTCAATTGAATTAAAGGCCTTAGCAAAGTCGGTATAAGTTAGGTCAACTGTTCCTGGTTATCTAATGAATCACTAATATACTGAGTAACGTTATCTAAGTTTATAATAGTCAATCGCCCAGTTACAAACTCATAATGACCACTAAACAGGTGTTTACCAATGTTAAAAGAATAGCACTGTATAATAAACACTTTTACGAAATTATTTAAGACACATTAATCTGTAAAGGTTAATCGAGACTGTGGTTGATTAACTAGCCAATTAAAGTTAATATAACCCCCTTCCACAATTATTTTCGTATTCTGTATACGGATTTCGACAATTAAGTTGTCATCACCAATAGATAATTAATCGCTGTGTCGCACCTGGTATCACGGCGGTGTAAGTCTGGTACGGATGTCGTTTCTGTGTGGGTTTTGCCTTGGTTCCAGGTAAAACACTGTGATTATCCGTTGATGATGACAACTTAGTTGTTGAAACCATATGCAGAATACGAAAATTATTGTGAAAAGTGGTTATAATAACCATAATTGTTTTATTTATTGATCTGTAATTAGAGATCACGGAACGATCATCATTTTTATGCACTGGCACTACTTTGCTGATTTTCCAGATCCCTGGAAATGCTGTAGAACACATTACCAAATTATAGAAAATTGCAAGTGGGCGCACAAGCGCAGAGGCACGATGCCTAGCAATAAAGCCCAGAATGTTATCACCGAAATTTGAGTCAGCTTTAGTTTTTTTTAGCGTGATAAAGACCCATCGAGGCTGGCGTTGTTGCAGTTGGAGTTTGTAATACGCTAGAAGACTCGAAAGCTGCGAAAACATCAACGGCACCACGTGGTTGTCAATATTGTCCATTAAATGACAGAACTCAGAATCTTAAATATATCGTCCCTACTCTTACTAAAAGACCAAAAAGATTTCAGCTCATTAACTATCTTTTGTTCTATAGATCTATGATAATTGCCATACACAACGCCAATTTAATATTTAGCTAATGAAAACTCCTTGTAAAGACGCTCCATTACAATCGATTTTCGTTTTTTAATGTAATAGGAAGGAAAGAAGGAAGAAATGAAAATGTAAAATTTTGTGTTTTTGGCACATAAGCATCAAATACTGTATACAGACGATTGTAGATGTCCTTTACCTCTATGTCAATATTTTCGATATTTACAAGAAAAATCTAATCAATTTGTAATAGTTCAATGAGTTTAATAGATAAGTCGACCGTCCGAAAATTATACTACCAGTTAATGTTTAATGGAAAGTTCGTAAGATGAATCGAGGATTCACAGTGAATGACAATGCGTAGAGCCGAGTGGTAAGGATCACGATATATTTGTTGTACTTCTTGTTATGATTACTTTAATAGGTTTTCCGCTTTTATTTCATGAACATTTTTAGTAGACGATTAAATTAATCAAGATTATCACTGTAAAGGTGCCATACACTAATCTTTAAACTTATGCTTTTAGTTCAAATATAAATAAATAGAACAAATAAAACTAATCCAAAAAAATCTAAATTCGATAAATGCAAAACAATTTTAATTTAACAGGAAGCGAAAATATGTACGCCTCTTCAAAAACTTCCATGTTTCCTATAAGTTTACGATTTTCTTTTATGTACGAATTCACACTCGCTCTAGAAATATACAGCCGAAGTTCTTTTTATGAGGCAAAACAACTAAAATCCGAAAGGGTATAAAATAAAAAGAGCTAAATTTTCGATTCAACATACCTACATATGTTTGTCTCTGAAACAAAACGAGATTGAACCTTCATTTTGTCACAAAATCCACAAGATCAGACGGGACTACGTACAAGAAAAGAAATATATTCGGCATTGATAGAAAGATTTCCGCACATCCTGGACAGATATAAAGGATTGTAGCGATATCTTCTAGAAAATTAGTGGGAAGCCTCCTAATATATTGGGAACGACGGGACAGGCCGAAGGCGAAAGGAACATCCTCCAGGGAGCATCACGAAACATAACAAATGATCGGCTGTTTGAAACAAAATAAACGGAGAGAGGATGATTTATTTGTGGTTATTTTTGATTATGATGAAGACGGTTGTTGTCTAGACGTGAAATATTTGAAAGACGTTAGTCTAGTGGGTAGCCGTGTTTGCCAACGTCGAACGTTCTGGTTATTAATGTAAATTTAATGTAAATGCGATAGGTAGTTTTGATTGATAAGCTGAACTTCTGCCGCATGGTGAACATTAAGATGAAAGGATTCACTTTCTATTTGCGAATAGATAATATAGCGTTATACGAGGGTAACTCATAAAATTCTATATCAACAAAAAAACGTTATACTATATTTTTCGACTTTTGTGTTGTTCATAGAATGTGCATTTTGCATTATTTTAATACTATTACCTCCTTTGTTTCGGTAATGAATATATAATGCAGGCTAATATTATTTAATAGAAAATGTTTATTTGTACCTGATGGTTAGTAAACTTATTACGAGCGCGTGTCCGGCTAGCTGAAGCGCTGTAATAAATGCAAATAAAAAAAGAAGTAATTGAATGTAAGGAGTTAATAATTAGTAATTGTGTACAATGAGCATCAAAAGTCCAGGACGTGTTCCAAGCTGAAAGAAAGACATTAGTCGAAATAAAACAATAGGATTGCCCTTAAAATTTTATTCACTAATTTAATTTAATTCTTTAGACTTGAGTATATTAAATAAAGATAATTAATAAGATCGAGAGCAACGAATAAAATAAGATAACCGTAATAGCAAAGCTGTAATAAAAGTAAATCTAGAGATATGCAGCTGTTTAATAAAATATAAAAAGGGTTAGATTAAAATATGTATCGGACGGTCCGCAAAGTACTTGCGGTTTGTGTGTGTGTGTATCCTGGGCTAGGATGTCCACGTGGTTATTTTGCGGTCTCAAAATAACAACGTGAACACTGCGTTAAAAACTTAACTGTACAACCTCATGCAAGTGATGCGTGTGGACTTGGTCATGGTCGGAGAAGAAGTCTCTCTGTATTCTTGCAAGCTGGAAGCTTTTAAGAAACGACCCCGTAGCTGAAGGGTAGGATACTGGTCATGTTTGAATCAACCAATAGCAAGAGAGAATAGGCACGCTAGAAATTGGCGCGCTGAAGATGTTGACATAAATTAAATGTGTGATGTCAATATCAATACAAGTAGCAAACAGATAGACATCTAGACAGAACGATAGACATATATTCTGTGTGAAAAATAGAATAATTAAATGTCTATTGCTTTTATATATCAATATGCGGAATTAATATTAAATTTTAGTCAATGGAAAGTTACCAGTGAGGAAAAGGTTTGTTGTAAAAGTTCTAGGTTGGTTTATTACAGCTTTACCGTACATGACGAAACCAAAGATTCCTGCATTTGTATATATCACAAAAAGGTCAAAATAAATAATAATATATGAATTAAAAATCGAATTATTTTTAAATTAAAATAAACTAATTTAAAAAACATGATATAAAAAATTATTATATATACGGAGGGTAACAATACCTTTAAATTAAAATCTAGCTATTTTTCTAGTAATAATCTGATAAATTAAAAAAAAGAAACTATAGAAAAAACTAACCTTCCAAGGATTGATTTGACTACCAGTGTATCCGCTCAGGATGCAGCTGCCAGCCTGCCCAGATGAAGATAATCGTGTAAGTTGTTTAATTGAAATAATTGCGCCACCTTGTTTAATAAATATAGCAAAACCCCGTATGTAAGTATAACAGGGTGGGGAACAAGAAAACTTTTGCCCCTTGTAGGTAATATATGCTCCACAAGTTTAAACACCACAATAATAAAGATAAAAAAACAAATGAACGATCTCAATTTCATTTTTAATTATTAAAAAATTAAACTGCAGATATAATAGATATTAGCGTGGAAAATGAAGACTAAAATATCATAAATTAATTGAAATCGTTTTGGATCTTGGGCATTTGACAATCTAGATTATTAATAATTACTTATTTACTTAGGGTACTATGGTGTCAGAGGCGCTAATCAGGAATAGTGGGAATTATATTTATTGAACAAGAAGAAAACGATATAATAATAACAATTATAGCCCGAAATATGCATGTCAGAATCAGAAAAATATGCACATATTTTGGAAAAAAAATATCCACAAATTGACAAATATGCTCCAATATAGCAAAATATGCATCAATATGCAACATTTCCTATAACAAAATAAATCCGATTCTGTGAAAGTAAAACTTTATTTTACATTTTAGGTGTGTATCATTACATAACTTGTGTGTAACATTATGAACAATATAAAAGAGTTTCAGACATTTTGTTGGGGATAACCTTCATGACAGTTTAGGTTATTGAAGTGTTTTAAGATTGATTCACGTATTCTTCGGCCATAGTAGTGACTCGTTCAAGATAGGATTTTGATGGAATTGAATCAGATGTAATGCCTGATTTTAAGTCTATGCTCAGTAAATGCAGAACCTGCCATTCGCAACAGCTTAATACAACGCTCATACTGTGCAACACGAGAGCCAACAGCCCACTTTGATTCGCTAATATATACAGTGTCGCATAAAAAAGATATCCTGTATACACCAAGTGTTCTAGAGAGTCACGGTTTTTTACTGAAAAGCGGTCTGAAAGTTTCAAATGGACTATAAAGATGGAACATACTAATGCAGTCACTGATGCCTTGTATATATGAAAATGGGCTCTAGGAAAAGGAACGAAGCATACTGAGTATCAGGTTGTGAAACTCGGTCTATATATAGTCTGTTGAGCATTATGTTTGGAAAAGTTATTGTTTATTAGGGTACTGGTGATATGAATTAAATCCTAGGGTAAAGAATACGGGTCACATATGCTGAAAGCTCTTTCAGCCAGCGAGTTGATGATGATGATGGAAAGGGAGTTCAGATATCGGTCAGGGAGGGTGCCGGTAAACCGAATATCTTAGTGAACTATCCAGATAGCGATTCACCAAGACGTTTTAGAAAGGAAAGAACCTTTCTGATTCAGCATCCAGGATGAAATAGAATTGTACTGGGAATTTAGAAAGTGTTAGAAACGTCGGTAGCAAAAGTGTCGAGGATACGGTTCCAACTCGTAAGTCAGGATGAATTAACCAAAGTTACCTGAATTGTTCCAATATATCCGTCAGATATTCGGGAAAGCTAAAACGAAGATGAACACAACCACTGATGTTTCACTACTCATGTAGTTTAACCATTATAGTAAAATTTGTGTATTGAATATTATAAAATATTTCCAATATTGTTTAATCTCATAAGTCCAAATTTTAACTACATATAAATGGAACTACTTTGTTAGTTTTGATATAGAAATCTATTCAACCTATAGAACTTACTAACCGATGCAGTTATTAAAATTTATTCAAGGTACGTTTATATAATATTAAATCATATCAATTACGAAAAATTTTCTGCTTATCACATCATTATAATTAAGCCCTTCAGTGAAGATTCGAACCCCAGTTGTTCGCTTATCAGGTGCTTTTTCATTAATTACTGTCTTAATTAATTCGACGCTATAAGCAGAAAATTTAGAGTTTTAATTAATTTACATCGTGAATGCAGACAATTGTGTATATACATGTGTGTATGCATATGCATTTAATACATATCAATTACATTTAAATTTGTTGAAAAATGAACGAAAAACAAAATAAACTTATGAATTTTTACAAATACTCATTACGGTAGTTAAACATTGGAAGGATCATTGATATGAAAATTTATATCAAGGTAATAATAATATTAAGGATAATATAATAATAAATTAATAACGTATATAATATATTAACAACAATAGATCACTCAATAGACTTTCTACTAATGTATCAAATTTTCTAACATTTAATTGTAATAAAAATGCTTCTATCTTAGCATTGTCTTTCGTTGTGAAACTTTATATACTGATCTATGATTAATTATCAAAATTATGTTAATAATTGGGCAACCTTTGATATGTTGTGGGCCAAATTTTAATGTGCAAATACGTTTGCAAGCCGCGTTTAAAAGTAGTGCATTTTAAAGTAGTGTTCATAATTTTTAGCGATAGATATCAGACATGAAATAATACGACAATGTTATTATAATACAATTTATTAAAATAACAAAATTAAATGGAAAAAATAGGTACAACATTATAATTAAATCGTTAAATTTGGAATTATTACAAACTACGAAATTTAAATAGCGACACCGAAATCAATGAGACACTTGAGCTTGAATTTGGCAAACTAATCCATCGATGTTTGGATTAACTCCACTTGTACAAAAACGTAAAGAATTTTCCAAATTATCGGCAGTCAGCCTTGTACGATATTTTGATTTATTAACTTTCATCATTGAAAAGAACTGTTCGCATTTATAAGTACTGCCAAACGCAGAAATCAATCTTCTTGCGAATTTTCTGAGCTGCAGAAAATGGTCTTCTTCGAGGTATTTTTTGTAGAAATCGCACAACTCCACGTCTTCAAATTTAGATTGTAAGAGTGAGTTTTCTTGAGTAAGTAGTGTAATATTTCTTTTAATTGGGTTTTTCAAAATATCTCGTGGGTGGGATCAAATCTTACAGCGGGCCGGTTGTTGCCCACATATATTGTAGATCGTACAATTATGTAAGTTTAAATGAATACAGAATGTATTTGTTTATGAGGAGCGTTTACTCATAATTAAATTATCTAAAATTTTTCAATGAAAATTTCATCATTTATTTTAGTTTAATTTTTTAACATATTTTGTGCCATACTCTTAATCAATTAAGATTAATATAAACCCTTTCCATAATACTTTTCGTATTCTATGTACGAATTTCGACAACTAAGTTATTATCATCATCAGATAAGCCAATATATACTCAGTGAATGCTTGGTTTTCGACAGTATAAGACTGTCTTTGTGTGGATTTTGCAGTGGTTCTAGGTAAAAGACTGTGATTAAGTATCCGCTAATGATGACAACTTAGATGTCGAAATGCGTTTATAGAATACGAAAATTATTACGGAAAGGGGATATATTAAACATAATTGATTAATTTAATCAACCACAGTTTCTCAAATTTACCATATTTGACAATAAAAATTTTTACAATATTTCGTTCCTTCTGTCACATAATATATTTTCAAAAGGCTTTGTGTTCTTCATATTTGTACTGTTGTACTACAACTACACGTTTTACGTCAACGCGAATCTTATTAATATATTATATGAAATAAAAATAAATGTTAAAATTCCATTAACATAATGAATTGACTTTATGGATCGTTCAAATGCAAATAAATGATATATTTATAATTCGTCCGGTTTACGAATTTATGCAAAATATATTGAATGTAAAAACACTAAATACCCACAGGCCACCATACCATACTAAGTTGAAATTTATTGTTTGGTGAAACTATTATGGAATGAAATAATTTCAACGCAATCCCTAAATGGATTAAAATATATTTATGTTGCATAAAATATTCACTTATAATATTAAATAGTGACCACAAACCAATTAAACATTAATGAGTTTTTAATTGAAATTCATTGGAAACTGTTTTCTATATGCTTTTAAATTGAGTAATTTATATATTCGTTCAATATTAAAGATACTTTTAATGCATCTGCATTTTTAATAATAATACAATGTACATATTAGTAATAATACATTTTTACATATTACTGTGAAATGTTCTGTGAGTTATTACCTACCTTCTTGCTTAATGAGCAAATCTCTGTGACTTTTGAGAATAAAATCTGTCACGAGAAAAGTATTCTCATGCACCATAATATTTTTTAAATTCGATGCGCTGATTAGTGTATTCTTTTGAAAACTTTTTAAAGGCTAAGCTGGGTTTCTTTTCAATCAACTGGGCCTAGCACCCAGTTAAACATATTTGTAAGATTCAAATAAATAAAATGATAGATTACAACTTCTAAACTATGATTTATTATGTCCCATACAATTGGGTACGAAACGTTATACTTAGCATGGACCACGACCGCGGAAGTCTACGTACCAAATTATGATTTATTAAATTTAACTCGATTAAACAATTATATTTATGAATAGCAAATGGTAATCATCAATACATTCGACACGTTCAGAACAAGAACAATCAATGAATTATACATATATATATATATATATATATATATATATATATATATATATATATATATATATATATTCATGAGCATGTTGTTTTTTTTTCCTCTTTTGCCGTTTATACTCTTTTTTCTTTTTTTTATTGTTTTTTGCGGCAGTGTTAATTAATTATTCAATTTTTTTAGCGTTTCGGCAATATACATACTGCCGTCTTCAGAATTTACTTAATATATCTGCCTCTGCAACATTGTCCTGAAGTGTGTCATCTATATAAAAAAAATTTTTTTTTTGTTTTGGAGGTGATCAATTATATCACATTATTATCTATATTTTGAATGTATTTTAGTTGTACACAGCGTTGAAGTCAGGCGATGTGCGTCACATCACCTGTACACACACATCACCTGACTTCAACGATGTGTACAACTAAAATACATACAAAATATAGACAATAATATGATATAATTGATCACCTCCAAAACCAAATAAAAGGAAAAATTGATCTATCTATCTATCTATCTATATATATATATATATATATATATATATATATATATATATATATATATATATATGCATATAAGCCAAAAAATTATGAAAGCTCTTCAAAAACATTTAAGCATTTTAAATAAACAATAAACCAGTGATTCTCAACCTGTGGAAGTACCACCCAAAGGGAATGCGCTAACATTAGAGGCGAGAGCATATAAAGTTAAGAAAAATATTAATTTCTTTAATTGTCTAATTTACTGAAAGAAAAGCAATAAAATGAATTCTGACATAAAGTTAAGTTTAATAATTTTCAGTGACTCCCTTGGGCTTGCCTTGTAGAGCGAAGTTTTTCGAAAAAGGTTTAATATTTGAAATAAACACTCTTTTCCCCTATATATAGCCGTGATCTATAGTTTGTCTTAAAATCAGTCACCGTAGAAAATCGAGTTTCGCAAAGGTAGGGTGATGAAAATGGTAGTAGTATTCGAAATGCTTTTGTTTGGAGTGCAAAAAATTTATCAACCATCGTTGCCCAAAATTCAAACACTAACTTACTACTAAATTGTCTTTCGATTTCGCTACTTGATGTGAAGTGTATGAAAATTCCTCCTTCAACAGTTTTGAGACCTTCGGGAATATTTTTAAATATAATTCACTCGTAATTTGCTATGAAGCTGTCGACAACAAAAAAAAGCCTTTTTAAAATTCTTTGTCAGCATCGCTAAATGACTTTCAATGGTTACGAAAACAACTACAATAGGTTATCTTTGGCCTTGTAAGTTTTAACAAATTCATCGATCTGCTCCACTATTCCAATTTTTCTACAAAAAGCATTAAGTACAACTCGTTTCCAAGATATGTGTGTTTGCTCCTTGGAGTTGAAGATTTAAGGTACTTAATTTGTCGAATATATCGCTAAAGTAGCTCATTTTATCACAAGTAAATCATCTCAAAACTTCCCGTCTTCCTGTTAGTTTTCTTTTTCTAGAAAAATAGTGATTTCATCTCTTAACTCATAAATACGTTGCAAAACTTTCCCAGTTGATAACCATCTTACCACGCTTTAAAACAGTAACGCCTAATCTACTGCACCCATGTCTTTACAAAGTGCGTAAAAGATTCTTGATTTACCTGGTCTCATTTTGATTAATTTACTACGTTTTTAACCATCGTAAGCACAATATTCATACCAGAACTCATTTCTTTTGAAGCCAGAGCTTTTCCGTGATTCACACAATGTGTCCAAGAATATTGTGGAGATCTTTGTTTCGCAAGTGCTTGCAAAGTTTGGAGTCTTCCAGATATTGTATGAGCACCATCGGTACATATTCCGATGCAATTTTCCCACTCTAGGTTCCCGTCTTTTATAAAATCATTTAATATACTAAATAATGCAAGTAATGTCATGAGCTTTATTGAGGTAATGAGGTAATTGTTCTACTGCTGACATACCATCACAAAATCAAACATAGGCAATTAAATGAGCATATTTATTACTTATCAGTTACTCATCAAACTGAATTGAAAACAACTTGCCTCACAGCTAGCCGAAAATTTGATGCTATACATCTTCATCAATTCGATGGGCAACCGTATCATTTGATAGAGGTATAGATTGCAGTAGCTTGACAAAATTATTTCCAACCATAGTTTCTACAATCTCAATTGCAGCTGGCAGAATTAGTTCTTCACCAATTGTGTGAGGCTTTTTACGTCTGGCTATTTTATATGAAATTTTATAAAAAGCAAGTAAAGGTGTTTCATTCACAGATAAAGCTTTCCTTCTTTGCTTTTCTTATGATTTTAATTTTAATTCGTGGAATTTTAAATCATTTACACGATTTATACTAGAAAACCAATAGTCCGCTGTTATTTTACGCCCCGACTTGAACAAAAGCAATCAGTAGTTAATTTATTTTTCTTTTATTTTTGACTTGCTTTTTCCATAACTGGGACTATAAATCTTTGTGTAGGGTCTTTCCACTAAATTGATTTATTTACATTTTACGCAAATCTATATGATAAGTACGAATTGTAAAATATAGTCAAAATATAAATTATATTAAGACAAACAAAAATAAACATAAGCATGCATATATATAGATATAAGGTATGTAATACAATTTACATATTAAAATAAAACACAAAAAATGCCTAGAATATATAGGTACATAAATAATTTGATTTAATTAATTTAAGTCAATTCAATTTAATTCAATTTTTAATTTCATTTCCTTAATACGTGTACAAAAGGAATTGCTAACGGTACATAATATCCAGAAATAACCTCCAACGCTTTATATAGGGGGTTGTGTAAGAATATATTTTTTAATTTTATTTCATGTTTTCAAAGATCCATATTGATTTTATAAAGTAGCTTATTGTAGTAGTGCCCTCTGATTTGTTGCAGCTTGTGTCCTAGTCAGTCAATGGAATACATGTGCAATAATTGTTCTTCCTCGCGTGTTGTAATTGTGGCTGTCACTGAGTTTTCTATTTCGTGGTGTTATAAATTTGTGAAGCTAGTAAGTACGAGTATATAACACGCAGGCAAGATGAATATTTTATTTGTTTCTAAAAAAATCTCCGCAAGTTGTTGGTAGTGTTACATTTGGCAAAATTCTAATTTTTGTTGCAGATGAGTTTTCTACGCATTCCCATTACCACCATATAGGTCTATATCGCAGATTGCCTTGCCGTGGAAACAACCATGGCCAGCTTTTCTGTCCTTGACCCGTGCAATACTTTTGATAGGACGTATATAGAAGATTGAAGATACTAATTGTTGCATGCAGTCCAGAACTTCGGGATTTATTCATTCATCACTCGAGAAAAACACAAGTGACTCTGCCTTTTCAGAATTCATTTTAAATTTATTGGCCAGTAATAACTTGCAAGGCTCAGCAGACACACTGCTGACTTCGCTCTCATTGTTGTCATCGCTCACATTCATCAAAAAGGAAGTATGAAAATATGCTGTTGATAAGTCGTTAATATTGTATATACTAAAAGGGTGTTTCAAATTTCGCGGTTTCTTTAAAGAATAAATAAAACATATTTTGCATTGACTTTCAAAAACTTTTTATCGGTAATTGAAGTATTAGTTATGACATTTACATGCGAAAAATCTCACAAATTACACGAATAATTTCATCTTCCAAAGCAGGAATTGATTGTGGATTGTTTTTATAAACCTGACTTTTCACATGACCCCCAAAGAAAATAGCCTAACGGTGCCAAATCACATGATCTTGGTGGCCAATTAATGTCACCGTTTCTTGAAATTACACGTCCAGGAAATTTTTCTCTCAATAAATCAATTGATTCATGTTCAAAGTGAGGTGTAGCGCTATCATGTCGAAACCACATATCCTCTAGATCAATACTCATTAATTCAAGCCACAAAAATTCGGTTATCATTCGACGATATCGATCAGGATTGACCGTTACAGCTTCACTAGCAGCATTTTCAAAGAAGTAAGGTCCAATTACACCACCTGACCATAATGTACACCAAACAGTAACTCGTTTAGGACGCATAGGTTTCTCATGAATAATTCGTGCATTTTCTTCACCCCAGATACGGCAATTTTGTTTATTAACATAGCCACCAAGTTCAAAATGTGCCTCATCGGAAATCATTATTTTTTGAGAAAAACCAGCTGGTTGTTCATTGATGAAATTGACAAATGAACGACGTTTTAAATGGTCTAATGGGTTCAGTTCCTATGTTATTTGAACCTTGTATGCCTTCAGAGCTAAATCCTTGTGTAAAATACGCCATGTTGTTGATCCACCGAGTCCAAGTTGTTGTGAACGTCGTCCAATGGACATTTCAGGATCTTCAGTAACACTTTCACCAACCAAACCAATATTTTCTTGTGAACGACCACTACGACTGTATTTTTCACTTTTTTGATCTTCCACGAAACCAGTCTCTTGAAATTTTTTAATAATTCGACCAATTGTGCTTTCAGATTGACGATTATGTAAACCTTAAAATTCACGTAATTTTCTAAAAGCTCTTTTCATAGAACGCTAATTTTCGTAAAATAATTCAACAATTTGAACGCGTTGTTATACCGTGTACCAAGCCATTTTTATAAATGTCATACATCACACTTTTTAAATGCCCACATACCCCGACAAATTCAGTGCGCCATCTATATTTTATTTATTCTTAAAAAAAACCGCGCAATTTGAAACACCCCTTCCTATAATGCGTAGAGATCCTTGCTGAGAACCTCAGTCAAGAGGCCTTTCGCCGGATCTAACAAGTTTGAATTTGTTTCTTGTGGGATGTGGTGAAAAACAAATTATACAAAAGAACCTATGATTCGCCAAATGATCTGAAACAAATGCTACAGTAGGAGATTTCAAGAATTGACCGACGAAAAATTCTTAAAGCGATAAATTCTATTTTAAAAAGTAATAATGGTGGTCATTTTGAACACTTATAAATAGCAGTATTTTTTACTCGTTTATTTTGAATTTAGTTTGAGAAGTATATTTTTGTTTGGAGTGTTGTAATTTAATTTGTGAAAATTTGATTATTTCTACAATAAACTAAGGCACTTTGTGTGGCGTTCAAATATCTGTTCAATTTTTTCAAAAGCCAAATGTTTTCATTGACAAAGAAACTAAATTGCTATAACTTAATTACTTATCATAATAACTATATGAAGGGGTACGTTTTTGAAACGGGAAAAACAAACTTCTTTAATGAAGTTATATCCAACTATGGGTGCTGTTTACAAAAACAAAAGTTTGGGTTATAATCCAAAAAGAGAAAGTCCGATAAAAGTCAGTTAACACCAATTAATAGAAGGCATAGCTGCCTTAGAACTTTCCTTTTCAACTTTTCTCTAAATTCAATAATAAAGTAGTTATACGAGATTAAGGAAAATGGAACTATTTAATATTCGGCAAATATCTAGCAAGCTGTAAAGTTTTGCTGAAATACAACAGCAACAACTTGCGTTAGTAAGTTTGTAAATCTACTTCTTTCCACATTTAAACAAATCTGTAATTTTTTAATTTTCCGAGATTTTTTTTTGGCCTCGGGATCAATGCCCATATGCCTCAGTAATTTGCGACGGTAGTCCCAAACTTGACGTAGATAGAGAACAGGGTGAGGGAAAAACAGGGACACACGTTTCACATTTCGGGGCCTGTCGAAATGCCTAAACTAAAGTCACAACAATTCGGCCATCGGGTAATAGGTTATCCACACGGGGAGAATAGAGTAGGGAAGGTCCTGTTCTCTATCATCTTCAAATCCTTATTTTACACTGCGTTACTAAACGGATTATTATATCTTGAATCCTTTTACTATTATAGCCCAACAACACAACAATGCTGGTAGGTAGAGGTACGTTTTCCTGAATCAAGCCCTTTATAAAACCATTTATTTTATCTTTATGTAATTGACACGATAATAGCATATGGTTCAAATCTGCATAATCAAAACCACACTCGCACTCAGGTGACTCTATGATATTTAGTTTGTACAGATGGGCCGGGTATTGACCGTGTCCAAATTTTAATCAGGCAATGGTGGTGCGTTAAAACCGAGAAACTGTTGTTTCATTGTACCATGCTTGTTCATCTGTTCGGGGATGTATGTAAGCGTATTGTGTGTTTTTTTAGTGTATGACGTTTTCCATCTCTCATTCCATGTTTGCTTTAAAAAATATCTTCTTGCTACTGTTACAGGTTCCCCAAGTCCAAGTACTGGTATCTTGTGTTATTTTCCGAGATCTAAAACAAAAAAAATTTAAAAAAATAACATTTAAACATTAATTTTACTTCATTGTCTTTTTTATTATGAAATCTTTTAATTTGTCGAACAAACAAGCCTATTACTATTAGCAGTATTTAATTTATTCCCTAATATTAAGGACATATTATTCTGAAAGCGTTTCGTTAATGTACACGTGTACTCTCTTCAATCTAAATAATTACTGATTAATACATCTAAGAGATAATTTTCATGGTAGTTTAACATGACTTAATTAGATAACTTTCTCTTTCAGCACGAACAATAATATCAGCTATCATCCAATTTCAGCGGAACATCATATGCGCTGCAATTTTCTCTCAGCGCGTCATCAGAATTTCCTTTATTACCGCCGCCTTGTTGCCAGATACGGCAACGAACGACTTCGAATAATTGAAGGAGAATAAATGACGGAACACAGCTGGAGCACTCTACGTTACGTCGTCAAGCACTTGTCGTCGTCATCATTCCGACAGTTCTTCCTTTGAAAGATCCCCCCCGTTGTCCGCGTCTTTGAAAAGCGAGCATCCGCTGAAAGTGATGAATAAGGACTGTTTTTAAATTCAAATGGAAAATAAACGGCCGGAATAGGGCTAAATTAAATAACCGTGATGGCTGCAGTTGGAATGGTGTCGTAACGGTGTCTTTTCTTAGACGCTCAGATGTTTCCGAGCTATGTATGAATTTAATATTTGCAGTGTCAGAGATATTGTGTGTGTTGCTTTGCTCGCACCACGTTTCCTTATATTACGATTTAATATAACGTGAATGCGACATATGTTGAAATGAAAGTCATCTTTGGATGAAACTAAACTCTATTACGTTACATTTATTTTTGCAACTAAGTCGTTTTATTGCCTTTTGTATATACACTTATTTTTGAGCGCGTCGTTTAATTAAAAGCTATCAAAATTCATAACACGAATTCAATTATTATGTTTTACAATGTATCGGTTTCAGAACATGGTTAATTAAAATGGAATGTTTACTATACATTAAATTTCCAGTGATTATATCCTATAATCGATAATTCTACCTACGGTTCGTAAAAATTTTTGAATAACATTCTGTGGTATTTTAAAATTAATTTTGTAATAAGAAAACTGTTCCAAAGCATAATATGTAAAGTAAAATCTCGATAATTCGTAATCCCAAGGGACTGGATAATTCTTTCCAATTATCGGGATTTTCTAATAAACAGAATCAATATGGACCGAAGATATAATAATAACGTAAGAATAAGAAAAATATGTATAGACATGATTAGAAACAACATGATTTATTAGAAAATAGGTAAAAATACAGCCAATTTTTTTCATTTATATACAGTACATATTATGTATACGAGTGTAGTTTGACAAGTATTGGGAATGGAAGAGAAATACGAATTTTTTGAATACAAAATAATTTCTATTTTTCAATATATTCTCCTAAAAGAGCAATATATTTATTCCAACGATGCTCCAATGCCCTTATGCCATCTCTAAAATGCGATTCCGGAAGGCTTGCAAAATACTCATTTACGAAGATGATAAGCTCGTCGTTAGACGAAAATTTCTTTCCACCTAGTGCCGTTTTCAATTTTGGAAAAAGGTGGAAGTCGGAAGGGGCTAGATCCGGCGAATAAGTCGCACGCGGTACTAATTGGAAATGCAACTCGTGGATATTGGACATGGCAACTGTGCTGGTGTGCGAGGGAGCGTTGTCTTGGTGAAACAGAATCTTTTTCTTTGCCATTTCTGGCCGTTTAGCACGAATCTCAACATTTAATTTTTGTAGAAGTTCTGCATAATATTGTCCGTTTATTGCGGCACCTTTCTGAAGGTAATCAATGAGCCAAAAGCCCTTTGAATCCCAAAAAATTGATGCCATCACCTTGTTTGCCGATAAAGTGTTTTTCGCTTTCTTAGGAGGTGCAGAAGCACGTTCTAAGCATTGTTTCGACTGTTGTTTAGTTTCGGGTGTACTGTAGTGTATCCAAGTTTCATCGCAAGTAACAAATCGCCTACAAAAATCAACCAGATTCCGCTTATGAAGGTCCAAACACTCATTGGAAATGCGCAAACGAGTGAACTTTTGATCGGTCATAATCAATCGCGGCACCCATCTTGCCGAAAGCTTGGAAAGGCCCAATTCTTTCGTTAAAATGTGGTGTACGCGTTCTGTTGAAATGTTTACCATGTCTGCTATCTCTCTCACTTTGAGTCACCGATCTTGCGTAATAATATTATGGATTTTTATAATCATTTTCTTAGATGTCACGATTTTGGGTGCTCCAGAGCGCGCTTCATCAACACAGCTTGTTCTACCACGTTTAAATTCATTTACCTATCTACTTATTGTGGTGGATGATGGAGCAGATTCACCTAATGTTTCCCGTAACTCATCTTTTATTTCGGTAGCTTTCATACCCTTAATTACGAAGTATTTAATCACCGCACGATACTCTGCTTTTTACATTTTAACAAAACGGCTTCTTTTTCAATCAACTGTCAAAAATAAACTAATCAACCGATTTTTCTAAATATCGGAATGTAAACATATAAATAGGCAACCTAAATTACAGTGTATTTGTTTTACCAATTAGAGCGCCACCTATGTATCATTCTCACTACTTGTCAAACTATCCTCGTAATTATGTATAATAAATGAACGAGAAATATTTAAGTTGAAAAATAATCAGCGATGTTTTTCTAATATAAAGATCGGTGTGGAATTCGATTAATTGCATTGCCTATTGTTACTAAAGCTGAAAATACATTGCCATTTTTAATTTAGGTTTTTGTCAATAGACTTCGTAATTTATCAGTATAAGTTCCGCCCTTTCTGTAAACATAATAGCGGTCACCTTTTCTTCATATTCGTCTTCATCTTTATCAACTTTTTCCACTAGTGTACAAATAATATCGTCGTCCTTTAATGTTTCTGCAACTACCACGTCGTCGTCGAAATGGACAAAATCGTCAAATATTACATAATTTCGAAGTTGACGATTTCATTGAATAGGATTCAATCATATCAACTGATGAATGATAAACATCTTCTTTATATTGATTGTCTGAAGCGATGAAACCACATGCTCAGAAACAAATTTCGGATTGTGGATTGAGTGATATTCCTCCTCGTTTTGGCGGCAATATTCATCACTCAAAGGAGTGTTGTTGTTGTGTTCAGTTTAATCTTCAATGCCGTTCAAGAGTTTAGAAACGGTTTCTTGCGATAAAAGGGTCTTAAAATTGTTCATTATTTCCTAATCGAATGATTGCAGCACAGATGTTGTGTTGAATTGAAAAAATTCGACTTTAACGTGAAATATTATTGCGAACTGTACCGTTACCAAGAGACAACAAAATCTTACGTTTTCGTCTTTCCATATCACTTTTCAATAGCCTTAGCTGTTCGACAAATAAGTCATTTGTCATTAACGCTTTCCTATTGGAAGAATAAGCCATTGGAAGGGATTAAACATTCTTGAGGCATTTTGGTTTTTCAGATTTACTAATTAGAGCCTTCAATTATTCAGACCCATTCATATTCGCACAAAAGAGTGTGGTAATCCTTTTCTTACTGTTCTTACCACCGTAACATTTCTCATTTTTGGAACACTTTGTGGATCTGGGAGATACCTATCAAACAACCCTCTTTCATTAACTTTGAAAATATTTTTGCTCATATCCACTAATTATTTCGCCCAATTATACTTCCAATCGATACACACATTATTTTCCCACAAATTTTTCGAAAAAATGTTATTCCTGTCAAACCATCCATCACTTGCTTTAAAATCTCTGATTTTACTGCATAAATTTTAGCTTTTTTTTCATTACTATATTATTATTACTGCACTGAAATCCTTGCGAAACAAAATTGATGTTAATGTAGATGGTGAGACCTTAAAACGTTTTTGCAACGTCAATCGTTTTCTCGCCATCACAAACAGCTTAAATAATTTATTTCCTTTCTCGAGAGACACTTATATGACCATTTCTGAGCCATAATATGTACTGTTAACGCAGAAAAAGAAATACTAATTCATTTCATTCTAACTAAAAAATTTTATTCTTTTGTGTTTGGGTTTTCCACTATTAGGTCATTAGGTACTTAGTCTATATTAACGAAGTTTCGGGAGAGTTTTTCCTCTTTGTCATGTTACTTATTTAATCGGTTTTCTTTTACTTCTTTAACCAATAATACGTCGATTTTATAAACTTTAATTTTGTTTAATACAATTTAATTAATCGAATCATGTCTTTGTGTCGATCGAAATTTTTCCCAGTTGGTGTATAATTATCTGACCATAATTTTAGCATTCACTTTTTACTTTGCCTGTGATTATAAAAGAAAATGGCACTCGACCTTTCTCCTATTTCTAAAGTTAACGTTCTAATTGAATACAAATTTCCGATCTTACGCCATTAAGTATTAACTTAACTTATTAAAGTATTAACTTAGAATTTATAATCGGAATGTATTGGAAATGGTTTATTGCATTTCTATTAACCTGGTTAGATTTGGATAAGCCGGTTTAAGTGTTTTATCGACCTTATAGCGTAGGCTAATTGTGCAGGTTGGTGAAACAAAAAATCACTGCACGTGGTGTTTTAGAAATTCTAGAAGGATCTTGTTGGCTATTTTTATCAAAGGGACGATGTCAGATCCAGTTAATTAACTCTCAAAAAAGAAACCACCCAGAGGATTCTAAATTTACCCTACCTACCTCTCATCTGTGGATAATATAATAATCGTCGTATGGATGAAATTAATGTGTGTGTAAGAATCTCCTGCCCGTCTGGTTAGAAGACAATGCTCTAACAGTACGCTCAAGGGGTACCAATTGGACCAGATTAATCGAAGCCATTGGAATATTGAACCTGCAGCAAAGCGTTCATATTACTATTTTATTTATTATTTTAAGTGCTAATCAATTCCAAAGTCGGTGGTAACAACGGCTAGCTGTTAATAATTTATTTTCTTTACTCATTAACAAGTAAATACTTTACCATAAGCCAACTATTATAGTTCTCTTAAACAATTATTTTTATATTGTGGCGCCTCAGATTCTATCAAACACCCAAGGGTAATATAAATTGTATGATTCATGTCAAGTGTAAGTTTGGGAGAAATGCATTCTTTTTGTCTCACATATAACTCACGTTGAGCTTATCATTTTCAGCAAGTGTGCATGAGATATGTTCAAGTAAGTTACATGCGAGAGGCGATTCTGGTAGGTTTGAGATAACATCTATTAGAGATTTTATCCTTGAAATAGTATGTCTTCTAGCCACTTTTGAGCCACTATGTATCAACCTATAAAACTCTTCACTTGTTGCTTCTGCGTGGGTTAATCGATTCCCAAAACTTTCTATTAGATGCAAGCTGAGATCTTTCGCCTCTTTTTTTATCTCTACCATGCATGCTTGGACTTCATCTATTATTGCCCCTGCCAATACTTCATTGTCAGTCTCACCATACTGCAGGGACATTACTGTGGGAACTGTGATGTCGTGCATTGGGGGAGCGGATGGCATTTCTGTTTTTAATCCACTATTCATGAGTCTATTGGAGACCAAAGCCCTCAAATTTGTAGTTCCTAATTTCGGGTTATCCAAAAGCAGGAGAGCTGTACATTCTAGCATCCCTTTAGTGTTAGTTTCTATTATGTCCTTTTTTATCATTTGGAGACATCTTTCTTTGTGATTACCTTTAGAAACCTCTAATTGTAGGACACGATAAGGATTGGGGATTTCAGTGGTAAATTTTAAGATAGAGGCTTTCATCGGATTGATTCGATTTTCAACCCATATCGCTATTGCTTCTCTTTCATTATAATCATGGTCTCTCATTCCTCGAAGGTAACTTTCTAGATTTGAAGGGCTTTTTAGTATATCTGTCGGGACTTTTTGTGTTTCTCCATTTAGGTTCAAGTTCTGAAAAGAGGCATTGAATGTTTTACTATTGGGGTTCATTCCTTGAGTTTGCTTATGTTACTATTTTAATTTTATCGTCTCAGTCCGTTATTACTGCCATCTTTTCCTTGACGATTGCCCTTGAAAACCACGATGAAATTTTACATTTGTTATTTCTTTCAAAATTTTATTAAATTCACTGAATAATCTGTATAATTTTTCTTTGCAATTATTTTGTGAGCGTAGTCTATTATTGTAATTGGGAAGTGTCCAATTAGGGATACATATACTACTGTATAATTTTATGTGAACAGCTATACGTATAGAGAGGGAAAGTTTTCCAATATTTTATTTAGTGATGAGAACAATAACGTAAGAATTTCCTTTTATGTTCTTTTAATACGTATTCACAATGAACGATCATACTTAATACCTTGTAAATCAATAGTTTTGAACATACAATAAACTTGTGTAGAGCCGAAGTTTTCTTTTTGTTTTTGAAAAGGCTTTTAGTTAACAGAACAACGAAAGTATTCTTTTTTTTGGATCCTTTGTTTTAATATTGGCCGAAGGGCTTTCAGAGTTACAATATTGTGGCGTCCAATTGCATCGTATTAACAGACAACCCCTCCCACTCTCCGCATTCATTTTGAGCTAGTAAACACTTTGGGAGTTAAGCGATAGGATCGCTGGGTAATTTAAAAAACTGGTGTACAGCACAGGACGTTGAGACTGGTATTTTCTTTGAAATATTAGTCCAGTATCTTTTTGAAGCGCCTATGTATGTAGTGAAAATATAATCATTAACAAAAATTAATGATTTTAAATTAAGAATATTAGAAAGACAGTACTCAAAAACATTTTAAGACTTTGAACTAGTCATCCAAATAAAAACGGATAATGGGACTAACGCAAAAAGTAAATGCATAGACATAATAAGTAGACTTGGCGCTGCGACTGTTCTCTAGCAGCACGTGCTTCGAAGAAATGCAAGAAATTTAACGTTTAACGTTTCCAGTATGCAGTAGCATACCTGATATGCAAATATTTAATTAATCATATCTGCTTTGTGCATTTTCCTAATTAAAAAGAATATAGAAGGGCAATAAATTTACAAGCAATAGGGCGCGTCGAGAAATGGCAAAATATACATAATAAGATAATGTACATATGTATATAATACAACTGAAACTTTTAGAGAAAATAGCAAAGAAAGAATTGGAAAATGAGAAATCATTCGACTAAAGACGTAAAGACGGCGCACACTAGGGATTTTTGTATGGAGGTGTGGAAAAAAGTTTTTTTTTTAAATATAGTAATCTAATGACTGTTGTTATTTTGTTAATATAGTAGAACACAAAATAATTCAGATTAAAAAAACATATATATTGGAAAGTGAAAAGCAAATGGGTACAAGTAACAAAACTAAAAAAATTGAGTTATAAGCAGGAATCAACACTTAATACCAATATCTATTACTCTACAAAAGTTCAGACCTGTACGATGACCTCAAGAGGCGGATATGTATTAGAAATTAAAAATATTATGTATGAAAATGCGTGGGAACAAAAAATTACTCAGAATTTTCTTTTTTGCATTTGTACCCCTTTGCTTTTAAGCCCCTCATATGTTATAATTATGTTAAGGACAAACTTAAGTTGTACGAATATATAACAACCGTAATATTATTATTCTAAAAGAGCCTTCTTTACTTATACGACTACGATTTTTCTTGCTAAACGAAGAAGTCAAATGTGTTATCATTCTTAGCATCATTCGGTGCATAATATCTTCGTTCGTGTTTTTCCAATCGCTACTTTATGCGCTTAGAATCCTACTACCTTCGTTTAAATTGATAATAAAAACGATTGAATATTGTATCCAAAATTTCACATATTCTATCTTCGCTTAAAGTAACGTATGATTGTTCCAAAAATCGTTTTATTTTCATTATGTTTTTGTCACATTCCATAAGCTTTGAGCGTATGAAATAGAAAAACGGTCCATTATCGTGTATATTAAATATATGACTTTTTTCCGCGAAATCCCCACAGTGCGGCGTGAACTACAAATAAGGTAAGAAAAATAGGGAAAAGAAAATTGTAAAATCGAGGAACATTAAATGTGAAAAATTAATGTAAAGATTAGAATTAAAATAATAAAAGTACAAAGACAATTAATCTGCTTCATTATATAGACAAAACGTATCTTAGTAAAGGCGAATATTCCGATAGAAATGAACAGAAGAAACCATTTTGAGATGATTGAACGAACAGATTAAACTAATAGCTTCAAAATTTTCGGATTCGCTTTATTATTGTTATTATGATTCAAAAGCAGTCAGCAAAAAGATGAGAGAATAAAGATAAGAACATAAATCAATATAAAATAGCTTAGTAACCGCCAAATTATGAAAGCTTAATCGGCGTTTGAAAATTTAAGGAATATATAATTTAAGTAAAAGAAACAAAACGATCGAGGAAAATTCTAAAATCAGCTCGGAGGCGCTTACGACGATTAAGTTTTTTCCTCCCACCGAATTTCCGGGATCGAATGCATCTTTTTAATAAAGCAACTTCCGAGAGAGATTTACATAAAACAGCGATGAATACTCTGAAAAGCGTCATTTAACTGAGGGATGAAATATTCTCATTTCATCGAAGGAATTAATTAAAGAATTAATTAGAAACTGTGACCATCCAGTTAGTTGAACCCTTTAATCTCTACATCTGATTTTTTAAGCTCCTCTGTTATTTTATCTATGTATATCGACAGAAATTTATGTAATTTTATTGAAATCAAGACAAAAATTTTTTAAAAATCAAGAACGAAACAGAGATACGTGAATTTAAATCTATTTTTAGTGCAGAATCTTGCATTTAACTCAGTTACTCTTATATTTCTACTTACAATTCTTTGAAAATAACTTTAAAAGTTTTAAATATTGTATATGATAATAATAATAATAACGTTATTGTTCAGAAACTAGATTTAATTAGTGTACCCTATACATTTAGTTGTATATAGGCTACAAACAAACAATTAGTAGTCGCAAATAATAATATTATTAATAATAATAACGATAACATATACATATATATATATATATATATATATATATATATATATATATATATATATCGGTCCCCCATTTACTTTTCGGTGTAAGGGTTAACATTACAATATACATTATGTCTTATGTACAAAGTCTCTCCACAACTTCCTATCTCTCTTGCAACAGATATTGATTATCTGCTCTATTCTTTTGTTTTCTATATATATATATGTTTAGTGTTTTTTGCGATGTTACCATTACTCTCGTTTTCTGTGTTTATTTTCATTCCACACACCTCTAATGAATTGTTCCATATATCAAGATTGTTTTGGAGGCTTTTTCCACTATTTGCCATAACTAGCAAGTCATAATAACAATAACAATAAAAATTATAAACTAATGAATATCCATAATAAAATGGTACAACTTTTGACCAAAGTATTACAAAGTCCAACAGAACTACATCGCTTCACTCAAGGTTTACCCTATTTAAAGCCAGAAACTAATAGAACTAAAAATCCGGCAAATTGTTGTCCTATAACCTGTCCCTCTCTACCATATATAAGATTCTTACATCCATAAAAACATCAAAAATGAAAGAACAATTGACCAATGGTGAGATATTATGATAAGAACAAAAGGT
The DNA here is from genome assembly GCA_031893035.1 of Dermolepida albohirtum. Classification (NCBI taxonomy): domain Eukaryota; kingdom Metazoa; phylum Arthropoda; class Insecta; order Coleoptera; family Scarabaeidae; genus Dermolepida; species Dermolepida albohirtum. Next base: position 251,816 of record JAVIWB010004751.1, on the reverse strand, counting down.
TGCAAAAATATTCCAAACGATGTAAAGAACATCAAAAATGCAAGACTGAAAAATAGACATTTCCTTTGCGCATACATTGATTATCAGAAGGCATTTAACTCTATTTAAATCTATACAACGTAATTGTTTCCTGCGTGTTCTTGAAATTTACAAGATAGATTACTTAACTCATAATGTTCCTTATGTATGTTATGAGTTCATGGTGAACGTTCTTATACATAAGCACACGATTAGATACACTGTAAACAACACAAATAACAGAGAAATACAATAAATATATCATTATAGCAGAAGAGATACATAGGTTGCTTTAAAAGTTGTGTGGTTCAGCTACTTCCCGTAAGCTGATACTGTCGGAAATATTTTTGTCATATTCTCTGGGATTTTTTATCCGAATAGCATTTACAGATTGTTAGCATATGCTATTATCTCTTTTTTCTTTAAGTAAAGTGGGTTTTGTGGAAAATGAAATTTACGCGTGAAAATTTTCGACCCATGATTTTCTAAAGATGCAAAAAAATCAAGCGATTGTTTGGCGATAAAGCACTATCCTCGACCACTGTTGAGCGGTGGCACAACGAATTCCAGCGCTGACGTGTTTCGCTCGAAGACGAGCATCGTGAGGGACAGCCTACCACTGCAGTCACTTCAGAAAACATTGACGCTGTGTACAACATAATAAAGGTAGACAACCACTACACCTACAAAAATATTCGGATTTCATTAAGCATAAGTATGACCCAAATCAGAACTATCCTGCATTATCATCTTGCCGTCAAAAAGAGGGATACTACACAACTTAACGGAAAAAGCGCGTATAGATTGATGCAAAAAAAGTTTAAAAAATCAACAAAAGTCGAGCGAAGTCGGTGTTCGACATCGTTACATGTGACGAAAGTTTGGTTTATTATTACGAGCCAGAAAGCAAACGACAATCGACTCAATAGGTTTTCAAAGACGAGGAGAAATCCACGAAAGTGAGTCGCAGACGAAGCTGTGGTAAGAAAATGGTGGCCTCTTTTTTCGAACACACCGACCACCTTGCTACTATTCCGCTAAAGGATCGTCGCACAGTCAATGCTGAAAGTTATACAACCATTTGTTTCCCAAAAAGTTCGCGGAATTAATGACTCAATAGCCTTATAGTCCCGACCTGGCACCGTGTGACTTTTTTAATTCCATATATACAAGATAAAATGCGTGGATCGAAATTTAATATCCCGGAAGCAACTCTGGAAGCCTACGAAAACTGCGTATCTGAGGATTACTGAAGAACAGTAGATCCAATGCTTTGAGAACTGGTTCCGCCAAATGCAAAAGTGCATAGATCATGCGAATATTTTGAAAAACAGTAAAAATATTTGGTATAGTATAGCAACTATGGCATCAAAAGCAGCTCAAAATTATACCAGCCATAGTTTCTACCACTGGAATAATTCTTAAACAATTCCATTAAAGCCCTAAATGCCCCTATTCAATCGTCAGATTTCTGAATGCACAAGAAGAAAGAACGTAACTTAATCTGCATCTATAAGCAAATATAATAATAATATTTACTTCCAACAAGCAAAAACTCAATAATAGGGAAAATTAACTAAAACCAATGTATTACATATCCGTGACATATATTATTCATAATAATAATAATAATCTTTAATGTCCAACAGTTACACAGACCATTTACAGGACATAATGCACTTAAGAATAAAATTAAAATTGAAACAAAAAGAGGTGCAGTCATAAATTGAAGAACAAAAGGTCTGTGGACATGGATAAAATTTCACTTCACATTATTGAGAGTTGCTTTAAGATAACTTTTGAACCACTTTGTCACCCACTGACTTATAGGAAGTTTAAAGAATTATTAAAGTATGTGGTTGTGATACAAACGCATAAGAAAGGCGAGTATGATAAATTAGATAATTGTAATAAAAATAATAATCTTTAATGCCTAACAATTACACAGACCATTTACAGGACATAATGCACTTAAGAGTAAAATTAAAATTGATACAAAAATAGGTGCAGTTAACGTAATACAAAGAAAAATAGGAATCCAATTAACAATATATATATATATATATATATATATATATATATATATATATATATATATATATATATACCCACCTACAATAATGTAAGTTATACAAAAAGAAAAGAAGAAAACTGAACGAACAATAATAGATGCAAATTAACGAAAGGGATCCTTGTACAATACATTGGCATTCCTGGACATATGTACCAATGGAGACTTGTAGAGAACATTGGTTCTTGCCCTAACTAGAAGGTCGCCGATGATCTAGTGTCAAAACTAGGCACGAAGAAATCAATCTGGGACAACAGCACAGAAGAATCAATAAAATTATTTATTAATTTATAAAGAAAACCGTCACTAGCTTTCTCCCTGCGTATACCAAGAGAATCAAAATTGTGCCTAGTATGAGTGACCCTCATACGTCGAACCAAAGGCAGGGTAACAACCATCAATCCTGTAGGACAAATATTTGAGGAACCTCTTTTGAACACGCTCCACGAGTAACTGCTGGTAATGGCAAAGCGGGTACCACACAACTATAACATATTCCAATCTGGACCGGACAAGAGAACCATAGAGAACCTTCAAAGTGTGCAAACTGCTAAAACCCCTGCAAGAACGAATAAGGAACCCAAGACCTCTGCAAGACGATGAAGTTATACTACTTATATGCTTCGAAAAGCTAAGATGCGACTCGAACAAGACTCCAAGATCCTCGAAGTTGTGTACTCTAGGTATAATGGATTGCCGAACATTGTAGTTATAATAAAGTGGAGTATCACTTTCACTAAAAGAGAGAACAGCACATTTGTCGATATTAAGTTTTATCTGATTGTGGGTACACCAATCGTCAATAATGCACAGATTAGATTGAAGATTAATACTGTCGTCAACTGAATTAATACAGCTGAAGATCTTTAGATCGTCAGCGTAAGCTAACACTCTGTAGTCAAGACGTTTCAAGAGATCATTAACGTAAATATTAAACAAAAGGGGTCCCAAATGGGAAGCCTGTGGGACTCCAGAGGCGATATCGAAGAGCTTAGACGAATACCCATTGTAATGCACATAAGCGGAACGATTCTGCAGATAGGAAAAATGTAAATTGATAATATTGGGAGAAAAGCCAAAAGATGTCAACTTAGAAATCAAAATGTCATGATTGATGGTATCGAAAGCTTTGCTAAAGTCCGTATATATGGCGTCTACTTGCTGACGTTTATCAAGTAGTTCTCCGATACATTGAGTGATCTCAAGCGGGTTGGTAATAGTAGATCTGCCTGCAATAAATCCATGTTGCCTAATGGACAAGAAGGGTTTGACACAGCTAAATAACTTGTCATAGAGAATCAGTTCAAATATTTTAGCAAAATTTGACAAGATACTGACAGGTCTGTAATTATTGCTATCAGAACGCCCCCCCATCTTGGACACTGGTGTAATCCTGCCTATCTTCCAGCCAGCCGGGAAAGTTGATCCTCGGACGCACGGATTAAAAATATAGTATATAGGTAGATGAACCAAGCTTCTTGATAGTTGCCAAAACCTCCTCAGTTGTAATGCGGCCAAAGTGTTGAGTATCCTGGTTAATCTCCACATGCACAAGGTCGGCGCCAGAAGTCCCCCCCAACGTGTGAACTGGAAAACAAGCCGGCAAAATTCTCTACTATCTTGGATGACTCATCAACAAGTGCACCATTGGAAGTTAAACAGCCCGGTATCCTACTGACCCCTCGCTTAGAATTAACAAACCGCCAGAATTTATTCGGATGTAGAGCAATGTCATTTTCCACTTTAAGCTATTATTGTGCATATGCTACCCTACCTTTTGCTTTAATGATAGCACGAAGTCGTGAGAATTCATTTCGATCAGTTGTAGCTTTAGTAGGTTTCCATTTGCTGAAGTAATGTTTCTTTAAGCTTCGGAACTTTTTGACTTCATTATTAAAACAGAGAGCATTGTGACGAGGGCATTTTTTTTAACGGGAGTATATATTGAATAATTTCATAAAGTTTATCATAAAAAGCAGTGAGAGCATCATTGGCATCAGTAAAGCCAGCTAGAAAGGTCCAGTCAAGAGCAACCATGGTAGTGTTGAGAGAGGCCATGTTAACCCTGCGGAAATCGTAACGCTGGTTATTATTACATGGAAAGTTACATATAATGAAAAGAAACGAAGTTGATAGATGCAATTAACCATTTCAATACAATAAGCCTGATTACTAATTCTAAGTTGGGACTTGTAAATGGCGTAAGAGCAGAAGCTTGTATTCTCTTAGAAAGGTAACGCTGAAAAAGGAGCGATAATAGCCCGCCATTTGCTTTTACATCATTATGCATGAATAAAAAAGTAAATGCTAATATTATGGCCAAGTAACTACAAAACCACCGGGGATAATTTCCAGTCAATACAAGGACAATAATCACATATTTTTGTTAATTAATTAAACCAAATTTTAATTTAAATGGTATTTATATAAATCGATCGTGATGATACATTGCTCACAGATACGAGAGGGCTGTACGAGCACCAAATGATAATAAAAATATACCGAAAACCAAATACAGAGACTAAAATTATGTTTGTAACAACGTACAGGTAGCTATATAGCACATACTCGTACATACGCAGATACACAATTACATAAGTAATGTTATACGCTACCATATGTAAAAACGATAGCGGTGAAAAATAAATATCTATGGTATTGTTAGAATGTGTATTAGGATAAAAGCATGTTCTTCCTCGCACGAGGACAGCACTACAAATTATTCATTCTCGCTTCTAGTTTCAAAATGAACAAGTCAATTTTTTCTAAAAATTTAGAAGTGTTATTATTTAGAAAGTCAAATAAAAATGTCATACAGACTTAATTTTGATGTAGTAACAAAGAATCCACACCAAACCCATTCAACAGTCCTTGATAATTACAACCCTGGACACGATATATGCCAGCGTGCATGAAATTTTCTCTACGCTAACTCCAAAAAACCTGTTTGGGAAGCGTACACTGAGGACCAGGAGACCAAACTAAGCAAGCGTAGTCTATAGCGCATATAAAATTAAAAAATAACTTAGTTTTTAGAATTAATTTAGTAATTTAGTAATATTTTCCAGATGAGTATAAAGCAACTACTTAAGGTCGAAAGTAGATTGACCCACCACAGGTGGGTCTGTCTACGGTATCTACGGTAAGAAGTAAGGTAGTAAGAAGTAAGTATGGTACTCAATTATCTAGAGAAAGCAAATATTCTGCATTTAGAAATATCCATATTCATATAATATTCGTTTCTATTACACCAAATACATATGTGCAATATCTATCTGGTCCTGAAGAAAGTCACAGACCCTAACTTAAGTTACTTGGTGAAAAAACTGTAAATGAAACAACAAACTCCTGACAGTGACTAATTACACAGTTCATTTATAAAAATTTGGAAAAAAAATGACTCCAAGTTCGTACCTCGACGTACGCCCGAGGTAGAGTAAGAAACATAATTATTCCTATCAGGCATGTATGAAGAAATGAGACATGGGAAAACCCAGTAACTTCTAATTTATTGAGTAGCATTCAATGATCAATCAATACGATCAAAAGCTTTCGTCAAATGGTAGTAAATAACGTCTACTTGAATACTGTTATCTAATCATTCGCACATGTGTAAGAGTAAAAACCGATTAAGGTATATTACAAATTTGGAGTATTTTTAAAAGGAAGTATTAAAAAGGAGACTAAAATTCGGTAAGAAAAGAAATAATGCAGGTTTTATTTTAATATTGAGGGGCGCAAAATATGTATTAAACTGTCCATTATTTATTTTCTTGTTTATCTTAATTCTAAAAATACTGACCAAAACAACAATAAACTAGAAGATAAAATAAAAACAAGAGGAAACAAAAATAATTCTAAAACTATTATAAAACAATCAAACAAATTCTATTTACCTGTTTTACATATTGTATATTTGAATAATAAGCATATATACGGAGTGCGTTCAATAAATCAATATCATAAATTTGTTTCAAAAATTGTGACTTTATGTTTTTATTGAAGGCTCTGCAGTAAACGTGAAGAAGAAGTCTCTAGACTTTCTTTAAAGAAATTCTCTAAATTATGTATGCAATTAAAGCTTCAGAAACAAAGAGACAGTAAAAGAGAGTAGTAGTACCTTGTAATAAATAGGACTTCCTTACTCGTAATGGAATTTAACGTGATGGACCTTTTCGTTTCTTCGAAATCCAAGTTTTTCGGTGTTACATGTTGACAGGTTTATCCGTTGAAAATTCTAAAATTCCATGTCCTAAAATATACGCAAAATATCAAATAATGTTTTCCATGACGTTTATCTAATTACAACACTTATCCGATTCTGATTCTTCACTGCATTGCGATTCTGGCCGACCATTTATGGACTTACCCTTAGTACAATGATCATTTGACCTGGAATGAAAGCTTCTGAAGTATTTACCATCCCGTTCGTGTGTTTGATAGGTCGGTAAAAGTGGGTTAACAGTACGACGCCAGCCTGATATTCCTGATCAATGAGTAAAAACATTAATTAATACTTGTATTATGGACGGGGCCGGAGGACAACTCACGTCTCTTAAATCGCACGTTATCCTAAATTGTTCATAAAATTACTATAGAACTCTGGATACAATTCTAGAACGTCCAATAGGTCATGCCTATGAATTTTATGTAGATCACAGTAAGTCAAAGCACGCACATTTTTTCCCCAAATGTGTCAAATTTACCTGAAAGAATTATGTATAATTGTTAGACACAGAATTCAGCAATTTTTTTTGGGTTAAAATTTAAAAAATTTTACTTTTGTATAAGTTAGTTTCTAAAGTTTAAGAAATACTATTACTCCTTTAATTTTTGACGATCATTTGTTATAGACATTACAAATTATATTAATTTATTGAATAATAAAGGTCTTTTTCTGTGTCTGTTTCTTATTTCTTCAAAGGATCAATACCATCAAGATGATATCGAAAAATTTTACTTTTTAAGTATTCGTGTAAATTTTATTAAAGAAGTAACTTAAAATTGCAAGAACATCATCCCTCAATATTTCAACAGATCTTCTTGATATGGAATATAAAGATGTTAAAACGTCACCTCGGTGAACCAAAGTGTCACCAAATGGCGCGTGAGTCGTTTTAAATTTTAAAGTTAGCGCTTTGTAATATTAAAAAGTACAAATAATCTGCGAAAAACTCTTTAATTATAACATGAGTTCATTGAAAAAACGAATTCAGGTAGGTTTAGTATTTATAAAAAAAACGCGATTCTTAACATATAATTCCAGGTATCCTTCTTACAAGACGATAAATAGATTCCTAGAAATGTCGTGTCCAGGGGGATACGTTCTAGAAAATTTTAAGAGCCAAGTTTTTTTTTTAATTCAATAAAACAAATTTATTTCTATTAGAAATATTTTTTTTAACAAACCCTGTGTGGGGTTTCTTTTTATTACAATCTGGTCATTTGTTGATCAATCTGTAAATCTGCGTTTTAAAGTTTGTGCGAAGATTATTTAAATGTTTAGCATACGTCCAACTGGCATCATCCTACACGTAAGTTGGGGAACTGGAAAAATTCGCACCTTCCAATGTTTTGCTTCATTAGTTATTTGGCAAAGAAGTTGTAATGATGGGCTGTGCTTTTATTAATTTCAGACTGCCACCTTGCAACTGCAATTTAACGTCATTAAATTCGGTAAATTAATCTTTTAAATAAACCGTATCTGGCTTCCATTTACTTAAATTTCCTTTCAAAATGACTTTGACAGACAGCATACTTCGGGGTATTTTTTTTCACACAGCGTTACAAATAACATTGAATTCAACTCTTTGCTGCGAATTTTATTACTGCCGTTTTGACAAATTGAAGAGACAATTTGGCACAAAGAGTTTGAACTACTACATGTTATCGATGAATGACGCAGTGAATTACCGTTTTCTTAAAATAACTTACAATACCGCGATAGCACCCAACCATAGTTGGTGCTCCACCTGACGTAGTTGATGTTATATTTGATAAAGGGGTGGCTATTCCCTGAAACAATCAAACAATCTTGCAAAAACATTCAGTATTGATTCGCCTTTAGTATCTGTTTTCAAAGTTATCTCACAGAGCAGTTCTTCATGGATTTCTAGATTCATAACAAAACGGGCATATATCAAGAATAATGCTTCATTATCAGACAAAGTTTACCAGACTAGTAAAACAGTAAAATAGTTTGTTTACAATAAGCTTTCCACATCGTGACTCATTTCGCCAATACGTCTTTGAACTGTGTTGCCGCTCAAAACAATTCTTTTGAGTATATCATATGCAGACCTGTGTAGAACAGTTTTTAAAATCTTTTCCACAACTGACAAAATCAATTGTTCTCCAATACGGTAAGGTTTCCCTAATTTTACTATTAGTAGTGACGCATTTATAATAATAAAAATAATCTTTAATGCCCAACAGTTACACAGATCATTTACACGACATAATGCACTTAAAAATAAAAGTAAAATTAAAAACAAAAATAGGTGCAGTTAATGTAATTCAACGAAAAATAATTAACAAAAAAATATACGCACTTATAATAATGTTATCCAAGTCATTAAAATAAAAACTGAACGAACAATAATAGATGCAAATTAACGAAAGGGATCCTCGTATAATACATTGGCATTTCTGGATATATGTACCAGTGGAGAATTGTATAGAACATTGATTGCCCTAGCTATTGAGAAGTTTGCCGATGGTCTAGTGTCAAAACTAGTCACAAGGAAATCAACCTGGGACAACAGCACAGAAGAATCAGGATAAATATTTGAGGAACCTCTTTTGAACACGCTCCAGGAGTAACTGCTGGTAATGGTAAACCGGGTACCACACAACTGAAGCATATTCCAATCTGGACCGGACAAGAGAACCATAAGGAACCTTCAAAGTGTGCAAGCTACTAAAACCCCTGCAAGAACGAATAAGGAACCCAAGACCTCAGGAAGACGATGAAGTTATGCTACTTATATGCTTCGAAAAGCTAGGATGCGAGTCGAACAAGACTCCAAGATCCATAAAGTTGTGTACTCTAGGTATAATGGATTGCCGAACATTGTAGTTATAATAAAGCGGAGTATCAGTTTCACTAAAAGAGAGAACAACACATTTGTCGATGTTGAACTTTATCTGATTGTGGGTACACTATTCGTCAATAATTCACAAATTTGATTGAAGATTAGTACTGTCGTCAAGTGAATTAATACAGCTGAAGATCTTTAGATCGTCGGCGTAAGCTAACACTCTGCAGTCAAGACGTCCCAAGAGATCGTTAACGTAGATATTAAACAAAAGGGGTCCCAAATGGGAACCCTGTTGGACTCCAGAGGCAATGTCGGATAGCTTAGACGAGTACCCATTATAGTGCACTAAGCGGAACGATTTTGTAGATAGGAAAAAATAAATTGGTAATATTGGGAGCAAAGCCAAAAGACGTCAACTTAGAAATCAAAATACCATAATTGATTATAATGCAAACAAATCATCTTTTTTTGGAATGAAGCCTAAATTCTAATAATCAATGCTATGTTGCTAGCGTTTCTTTTTAGCCTCACCCATATGGAATAGTAGATATCCATCGACAAAAAAATATATATGGTGTTATGGTTTTCTGTATCAGCCACTTTTGAAAATATATATTTAAATCAATATACTGTTGTAAGGATTTCTGATAGTTGCTCTCTAAGGTTAAATTTGTATTTCATGCGATGCCCATAAGTAATCAGAATAATATTCTTCGACTCATACATAAAATAAAATTGCTAGTACCTCAAGCATCAAGAATAAATAACCAAGAAGTTTTTATACTTAATTAGGTAGGAGCAAAATTAATACTTCAACCAATTAAACATACGAAATTGGATCTATTTTCTATTTACGAATTTCCCGGATTCATCCAATATATTAAAAACGAACAATAATAACATTCTTTTCGTCATTCCATTCAACCCCACATTGAGTCTAAGAGTCTCTTGATCTCCAACCATATACTGATTTAGTTTACTATTATATTATGTTCTGTCATGTACGTAAAAGTAGTTCTATTTGACGAACCCAAAAAGAAAAAAAAATCACTTCGCACTACGTGAAACAGAAATTCAAGCGCAATACAAAACCGTCACTTTCCTGTATCGAGGAAAGTAGTTTGCGCCTTGCTTCGCCCGAAATCCAATCAACACCTGTGACATGCCTCCGTATCAACAGTCAACGAAAATAAAACAGGAGAAACCCTCATCTGGTAGAACTGTATTGAACGTAACCCCAATAGAGTATTGATTTCCTAGCGACACCCACGCATACCTTTATTTTAATACTTAGGATAGTCGTTTTCTCAGAACGGAGTCTGTACTATACCATCTCAAGAAGATAACGGTTATTTTCTTTTTACACTTAAATTCGTATCAATCTCCCTATTCTCTTAAGCGATTTGCGTGCTTGGCATACGATAAAAAAAAAACGATTTCATATACATACATTTATCTACGTTACCGATTTCAATGCATATATAGCATTTATAAGCCTCTACAGATATCAATGCATATATAACATTTATAAAACTCTAATAGAAAATGTAATATATGGAAACAAAGGAAACGGAAGAAAAGGGCAATAAATTCAAGAATAGATTTACGTTTAATGGGCAAAGATATGTTATTCATTCCGCTATTTTATCATGAAATTGGAATTAATTTATTACAGTGTGTAATCTAGTAATTATTTAGATAAGATAAAACAATTTTTTTAACTTCAACGTTAATAAATTATGTAAGGTTTGTAAACTCTATTGTTCCTCGCCGTTTTATACAACGCAGCGGGACTTTCCGGACGAGCCGGCACGCAACCAGAATCCTTGATGTGGATTGTCTTTTATTGACCAAGCCATTGTTTTATTATTTCACTATTCCTTTTCAAAATGTCTTAATTTTAATTTCTAAATTCATTTTGTACTAAATTTACTTGTTTAAACTTAACTTACACATTCCCATTTTTTCATAGTTTTGACTAAAATTTCTAAAAACACTACTACCATCTGCCAGATATGTTTTTCATTGTTCACGTGTATGTCCTTTCAAAATATTGTCTTGCAATTCCTATAATTTTCTCTATAACGTGATAGTTAATATCGATGTTTTAACGTGGCCTTGATTTTGGTTGGCATAAAACATAAACAACTAATTATTTATAAAATATTCTGTAGGGATTGTAGATGAATGGATTTGTTTCCACTTAGCTTTCTGCCGTATTATATTATTCTAGATATTGTTCCCTATATGCTATTTGTGAATATTGTATGTAATCCCACACAGTGTTGCATTTAGGTATAACAACATTTATAACCTGACATTAAAATATACCCAAATAAGTTTTACTGGTTTAAAATTCTAACGAACTTGCTAATTTACGTTCGTATGATCTAATATTGTTAGTCATTGGCCAATATGCTGTACATCTTAGCATTACAAGAAATTATATTCAAAGACTAAAGACTATACATAATAAGAGAACTTAAATCAACATTCTTCCTATATCGATGTTTTTTTTTAATATATATTTTACACAATGAGAAAGATTTAGTGGTTTTTGGGATATATAAAAACAATCTCACCACCAAATATATTCAAAACAAAATTAATCGATGTATCACTACATATGTATATCCTATTAAAAATGAAATTAAACTTTTATACAGTACAATGTACATTTTTATACACATGAATGGAATGTTTTTACTAAGAAATATGTTCCTTTTATGTAATAAATTTTTGTATACAATTATGTTACGTGTGAATTTGATATCGCACCAGATAATATGCATATATGCACACTACACACTGTCTTAAGATAATATTATATAAGCTCATATTCATATCAATGCTATCTTACACATACAATTTATCTTGCGTTCTTATTTTATCGGCGCCGCTGTATATTGTAGAATTGAAATATTTTGGAAACAAGTATTCAACCAATTTTCGTTTTCTTATTCTTTGTTATTCTTATCGACCTCTCGTACTTGGCAGTCTAAATTTGTAATTACTACTATCGAAAGATTATAGATCTTGTCGATGTGTTATTTTCATTTTGACTATTACTTTTGTATTTTACTGTCATAATATTTACATTTACATGCTATCTGCTTCTGGGCTTCCGGGCTGGAACCGCGTCACTTGTATATTTACTGACGTTTCGTACCCATTTGTATGTGGGATATCTTCAGGGCCGAACTACTGCACTGAAACAGTTTCAATGTTTCAAAAGTTTCAGTGTAGTAGTTCACTGAAGATGTCCCATACAAATGGGTGCGAAAGCCCAGAAGCAGATAGCATGGACCACGACCGCGGAAGTCTACGTACCAAATTTACATTTACATACAATATTTGCAAAGAACTCGTTGCTAAAAATTTTTTTCAGAGCGTAAAACTTTTAAAAAAGACAAATCTAATATTGAGAAACATACATGTATATACATGAGATAGACAAATAAATATTGTAACAGAAACAACTGCGAAAATGCCAAGCAATGTAACTAATAATAATTATTGGAACTGGAGTAATCTTAATTTTTATTTTTTAATTTTTCATAAATCAAACTTTAAATACTATTACGTATTTGTAGGGATAATTCATTGCCGATAGTAAAATTAAAGGTCGGAATGACGAAGACAATTCTTTCAATATTTATTATAATTATTAACTATATAAGTACAACTGTTCATAATCTCAAAATACTAATAACATACATACCAGTGACACTAACATTCATCTTCAAAATCAATTGATGTCTACTTATGTACACGTGTCACATGCGGATTGGCAATGTGCTTGTTCTGGAGTAGATACATTGTCGAACGCCTCGAATACTTCCTAGTACGTGCATACATTCCCCATTAAAGGTCTTGTGGCACCACTGCCTTGCTCAGACTCCGATCCAACTCCAATGTAGACAATTCGTGTCTCATTCAATTTACTACTACTTCGTACCTAACGACGTACCAAACACTATGTAATTAATCCGCTTAATGACGATATAAGGTCCTTCCCTGTTTTTTCTAACTTGGTGCTCTTTCCCTTCCTCGGCATGATTTGTACAACCAAGTTTCGTTTGAAAATCGAAAGTATTGATTTGCTAATCACGCTTAGTTATTCTGTCGCCCCCCAACTTCATCCAATACATCATCTGCACGTGTATTTTTGTCGAGGCGTTATGTTATGGACTTTACTATTTTGTTCTATGGGCACACAGGAGTACCAAACGTCTGCAAAAAGAGTTTTCTTCTAAACAGAAGACTTACAGATGTCTTGCAAAAGTGTCCTGCAAAAATAACTCATTGCGCCCAATAACATTTCCAAGTTACATTCTTCTCTGAAATGTCATTCCTTACTAGTGACACTGAATCTTACTGATTCAATGTTCGAGTTGGTGACAAAAATTTTCACCTAGCACTTGATCTTGCTTCAGCTTTTCTAAAGACTACAACATGGCAGCTTCCAACATAGTTTTGCAAAAAACTTTCTTTTCTTCTATCTTGGGTATAATTGGTCTATCATGAACTGGTAGTCTTGTAGAATTTTAAACCATCCTACTCTTTGATCTTCTAAGTTCTTGAATCGCAAGTTACACTTGAAATGCATGATTTGTTGGGATCAAAAATCAAAAAGGCTGTCCCTAGAGATATATATGAAAATGTCCCAGATTCTTTACTGTGTTTAACAATTCCATTCTCGACACAATTCTTGGACGACACTTTGCTGAAATATCCAACAATCTCTTCCCAATCATCTTCCACTTAAGAAGGTACACAATCGATTCCGGTATTACTGCCGTCTGTACAAACAATGAATCTTGCCCCTGCTTTTAGATAAGTCAGAACGAATAGTGAGAACATTCTAATTTACAATGTATCAGATACTTTCTGGCTTTGGAACATTTTGTACGTCAGAGGACCGAGATCAGAAAGTTACTTTAACAGTGTTAACTCATACTAAAAGGCACAGAACTTGTAAAACAAATTAGTTACTTACACAAACTGTCCTTAATATTAACTGAAAAATCTAATAGATGATATATATTCTGACTTTGAGACATCCAAACAATTAGAATATGAACAACTCCAATAGTTAATGGAGATATTTGGCCAATATCTATGAATATCTTGACGAACTTTCGGTAATAACTCAAAACTTCGAACTTCTCAATATTTTCGTGTATGTGCGTACGTGCTTACATTGTCAGATAAAAGTCGGTGAGAATACATTTAACAATAACTTTAATTACAGCCCACCTAATAATATGAAAAAGATATTAATCGAAATTAGTGCAACAGAGCCAGAGATACTAAACTAACTAAATATTTATACTAAATGAAAAACTATATATGACTAAGTTGGTAAATTTTTGGCAAATTCTTGACACATGTTTGCAAAACAGGCATTGTAGGTAGATCTTTGACATATATCACAAACTTTGTTTGCCTTTGCATCTTTGGTACTTCAACACAGACGCCGTCTCCTTTTGTTATCCATTATCAACGACTTCACGTATTATCGGAATCGTGTCTGAATGTCTAATTTTCATTCTCAACAAGTTTTCCTTCCAAAGCCTTCTTTGCAAGTAAGATTAACTAATCGCTTTGTAAATTTTAGTCTCGTTAATTATTCGTTTTGAGGAAAAAATGTACGTAACATCGAATTATTAATACTTCTTATATTCAAGATAGCGTGAAATATAGTTGCCGGTCATCTACAAGTGCGTCTGCTAAACCATCCGCTTCTGCTTTTGTCGAATTATTATATATGAGATCTGCGTAAACTTCATAGTTCATTGATGACACCAAAAGTTCTGTTCTAGCCTTCATTAGGATAAAAAATACAAATGTTAGATTATTTGTAAATCCATACAGGATAGTACTACTACTGGGAGATAACAGACCAGTATTAATCCGTTCGTCGACCTGTGTTAACTCCTACAAGCTTTAGCTTACCAGTTTTATTAAGACATCTTTCAATGACTTTAAACGTTTTCTGCTTTTGTATTCTTTGAGTGGAATATTTTTCTTAGTATCTCCGAACAGCAGTAGCGCTATATTTATATATCTTATCATAAATTAAATTACATATTTGTCGTGTCTTCCATGATTAGAAATTGTCTTCAAAATATTTGTTAAAGGCCCAATGATTTTAGAACTAAAATATTTGATTTTTTTCTTGTTAATTTCGGGAATTGGCAACACTGTTGTTGTGTCGGGAAATAATAGTGCAGTGTCTGAATTGATAATGCAAGACCGCGATGTGACATACCGTGAGATCGAAGCATCTCTAGGTAATAGTAACCAGTGTGCATAAGATCCTGCATGAACATTTAGCCGTTAAGCTATGTTCACACTGAGTACCACATAATTTGGCAACTGCTCAAAAAATGATTCGCATCGATTGGTGCCAAGAAATAAACAAAACATCCAATGGCGGTGCTTCAAAGAACATTTATAAACTCGGCACAGATGATGAATCTTGGATCTATACGTATGAGCCCGATAGTAAACAGCAGTCGACTATGAGGGTATTCCAAGATAAGCCAAAACCACCAAAAGTTGTTCGCGCTCGAAGCACATCACAACAAATGGTCGCCTGTATTTTCGAAAAAACCGGTCACGTTGGTATCGTACCTTTAGAGAGTTGTAGAACAGTCAATTCCGAATGATACACAACTATTTATTTGCCAAATGTTTTTGAAAAAATAAGGAAAACAAACCGAAAAAGACAGATCATTCTCCACCATGACAATGTGTGCTTTACGCAGGTCGGTTCAAACAATTGAATGTTTAACCGGGCAAAACATTTAATTGATAGGTCATCCACCGTGATCTAGTACTCTGTGATTTCTTTTTGTTCCCACACGTGAAGAATAGACCTCGTGGTAAACGGTTTTCTACGCCGGAAGAGGCAGTTGAGGCATTCAAAACTCATATTTTGATGATACGACCTTCTCAGTGGCAACAATGCTTTTCGGATTGGTTTAAACCACATATAGGCAACAACCGCCCCGCTGTAAGATTTGATCCGGCCTGCGAGAAATTGTCGTATTATTTCATATCTGATATCTATCGCTATAAATTATGAACACTACTTTTAAACGCGGCCCGCGAACGTATTTGCACATTAAAGTTTGGCCCACAACATATCAAAGGTTGCCCATAGCTGGTTTAAACGAATGCAAAAGTGCATTGATCTTCAAGAAGAATATTTTGAAAAGCAATAAAACTATTTTCGATAATAATTTTTTTTTGTTTGCTATTCCCAAATATAAACGAGGCTACCCTCGTATATGTATATATTATTATGTTTTATGTATACTTATGTGTTTTATGTAATAATTGTATTTATATCTTTTATTATGTGTGTAATAACTAACGTAAGTTAACATGTACATACCGGTTGGCAGCAAGAAACACACTATTTAATTCAAATAAATTAATCTAATTTAACTTAATGTATCATTTTTCATCTTCCATCACGTCAATACCCATGTAGCAAATTAATTTTATATGAACTATTTTGTTTATTTTATGCTAGAGAACACATTCCTAAACTAGGTCCTCCAATTCTGAAACACTCAATATAGTTTACCATAATGTCTAGGAAAAGAAGAGAGAATATCGTTTTAGTTTGTCGAAAATTTAGAAAGTTCTGTAATGACAATTATGTTGTCAATGTATTGAGTCTTAGTTCTAGGTTGCGAATTTTATTGTTAAACTCCTATCATCGGGAGGGAGGAGTACAAAATTCATGACTGTATATGAATAATGTCCGTGACAATTGCTACAGAATTAGAAATCGCCAGGGGCAAAGCAGATATCCATTAGGTCTACAAAGTCACGTAGGCAGAAACTGTCGAATTAATTTGTATGGCGTCTATTGTAGATACAAGAGTGAATAAGAACTTGACAACTATAATAACTTATATATATACATCTTAAATATAAACTAAAAATAAAATTTCTTGCTACTATTGAACAATTTGAGAATGGTGGCTATGTATGATATTTAGAGATTTCATGTTCGAGTTGACTTACAGTGTTCTTAATTTCATTTTAAGTACAGTATCACTCTATTGTCTAAATGTATAGACCAAGCATAAGTGCGATCAATAAATATGAACTTCCCTTTAAAATTAGAGTACCACGCTTTAAAAACACAGTCAAAAAATATATTTTTCAATTTCTGCTAAATATTTTTGAATATCGAATAAAAATTTTAAATATTTTTGAATATCGAATTAATTTAGGCGTTGACATATTTTGGGCAAATTTACAAATAAGATGGGAAATCAATTTCCGCATAATTTCAGGTAACTGTTTTATCGTCTACGTCGCATGGTAAAACCGAAATATGTCAATTACACTTCCGCTCATTAAATCCCTTAAATTGCAATAAAATCTAAAATAAGTCATTAAAGGAGTAAATTACGTTGTAAAATGCTTTTCTAAATTCCAACTCCGAAGACGTAATAAAAGATGTTCACATTGCTTATTTTTCACGTTATACCTTTGTTTACACCGCATAACTTCGGTTTTTATTATAAAAATCTATTTCAGCTGTAGATTAAAACACATTTCTTATTTTTCCACCGCTATAATAACGATTGTACGTATATGTTATACGAAAAATATTTGGATAAGAGTGGATTGTTATATTTTTATGCCTCATGAAGATTGACAATTTGTGTGTGATACGTGGGAGTCTTTTAAGTTTTGTTTATTGGGACATAAAGGGCATCACTAATTAAATGTCAGACAATTACCTCAATAAGAATGCTTCGCCGAGTTGGTTTCTGTTTTCGGCAATGAAGCACCATATCAGTCAACAATTTCTCGTTAGTATGGAGAATTCAAACGTGGACGGATTAGTCTTAGCGACGATCCAAGTGCAGGTTCACCAACGTGAGATACCGGAAGATTGAAGCATTATTTGGGACTTCAAAGACCTTAATTAAAAAAATTTTGCATAAAGAATTGTGTGTAAAAAAATTAGTTTCCCATTGGATACCGCATCTGTTAACTGAAGAACAGAAAGCAGCTAGGGTGAATTGGTGTCAAAAAACTCTAGATCGCTTCAACGGAGGAAACTCTAAAAACGTGTACAATATTATCAGTGGCGATGAATCCTGGATGTACTCACACGAACTAGAAAATAAAGACCAGACGTCTGTTTAGGTGTTCCGAGATGAAAAAGAGCCGACAAAAGTTTCGTTCTCGGAATGTCTCCAAAAAGCTGGTCGCGCCATTTGTCTCAAAAACTGGTTATGCAGCAACAATTCATCTATAAGATCACAGAACTGCTACTGCCGATTAGTATACAACCATTTGTTTGCCACAAGTCGTCGCTGATCTTCGAAGAACCAACCCCGATCGACGAATCATCCTCCACCAAGACAATACAAGTTGGCACACAGTACGCGAGACAATTGAATTTTTAACGCAGCAATACGTCGATTTGTTGGACCAACCTCCGTACAGTCCAGACCTAAGTCCGAACAATTTCTTTACCTTTCCGAAAATCAAGAACGGACTGCGTGGTCAAAGGTTCCAGCAGTCAGAAGGAGCAAACGATGCCTTCAAAAGCGCAATTTTGACTGTGCCAACAAACGAGTGAAACGACTGCTTCCAGAATTGGTTCGAGCGTATGCAAAAGTGCATTACTCTTCGTGGAAAATACTTCGAAAAACACTGAAGTCTTTAAAAGCTATCTACTGTTTTAATCCAGTTTTATATGCAACTGGAACTATACAACGTGGAACTAAAAATGTAATACAAAACTTTCTTGTGCGTATTGTTAAGAACTTCTATATTTTTTAAAACAATATTATGCTCAATATCTTTGTATATTTTTTATGAAAACAATGAGACAGTGTCTACAGGGCATTGGATACGATTAAAGCTCAGTGTGTCTGATGATAATTCATATGTAGGTTTAGACAGAAAACCAAATCTCTTAGTTTGTTGACTTGTGCATATAAATTTTGTGATTCAGCAATTGAAATAGAAATAGTTATGGTAAAGAAATAAATAAATTTCACTGCTAAAATACTTACTGATAAATGAATGTTAGTTCGTGTTACTAATCTACCAAAATTGAATATGATTTATGTACACCTTTACTTTTGCAATGAAAAAATACATTGACTTTCTTCTCATTTCTGAATTTATACAAATATTGTCATTTATATTCATTCTATTTAATAAAAATAACGAGATTAACATCAACAATATTAACAAATTTTTAAACAATTATATAATAAAGTCAATCTTCATTAACAAAAATTCTTATCCTACATTACCTTCATATTATCTATATTCATTGATTATTATCTTAGTTAAATAACTTTAAATTTATTTGCAACTGCGATCTATAATTTATAGATGTAGGCCTAGTCTTTGTTTTAAGGTCATTTCTTCTATAAACTATATATAAATTATTGTCGTGAACAAAAAAATTTATGCAATTTCAAATGATAATTTTAATCTAAACTTATCTGTCAAAATAAATATTCCTTGGATACTTCAAACATTTGGTAGCCATCTTTTCCTCCTAGAGTCGCAATTCTTACATTAAGAGTTCGTATGTCCATTTTTATCACATGTCACGTGATTGATATGCATCCAAAGTAGCCTCATTTCTCACATTATTAAACATTTAGAATATCTTCTAATTCACTAATAATGCAACGCTGATATTTTAACTGTTCTTGATTATCAATTCTGAATATTTCTTTTAAACTGTTGAACACTTTAGACTTCATATTAAAAGTTCAATAAGGTATGTATTTACTACAACACATTTTATTACAAATGAGCATACATTCACTATCGTGTTCTCAGGTACTCTCACTCGATTTCCAAACGTTAGCTATGTTTATACAATGAAACGAAACAACCAATATCGAACACGAATGGTTCTAAACCCAATTGCGTTACGAGGTTTTATGATTATCCTAAAAAATTTTTAATTATTTGTAAATAAGGAAATATGAATGATTTTTGTTATGTACATACTCAAATTGTCTATAAACGAATTTGTATTTTAGAACTCCCATATACGAGTGGTTGCCTATATTCTGGAAATTAGTGATATAATTAAATAACGCAAAACTTATACGCAATGTTATTGATGCCAGACAAGTCTTGACATATTTATGCAACTATCTAGTGCAACATTGTTCAGTCTGATTCAGGTATTCGCCTGATGTAGACGCGTTTTAATAGCACTGTTTTTGTAACCATGGAACACACGGCAAAATCTCAAAGAGCGATAAATTTCTTTTTGTGGAAAGAAGATGTGAAAACGTCAGAAATTATTAGTCGTCTGCAAGGAGTATTTGGTGAATCTGCAGTATCCAAAAGTACTGTTTATCGGTAGATCGATCGTTTTAAAGCCGGTAGAACATCACTAGATGACGGTTCAGGCAGTGGGCGGCCAAGCACGTCGGTAAATGAAAGAATCATTACTGCCGTCGAAAACCTACTGAAAGACGACAGGCGAATGACTATTCGTCAAATTAGTGTACACCTTGGGATAGATACACGACAAGTTCATGACATCTTGCATGATTGTTTGGGCGTTAGCAAGGTTTCGGCGCGCTGGGTGCCACGGCTGTTGGGACCAGAACAGAAACTCAATAGGTCCGATATTTGTCGTCAACTTCAAGAGCTGTTAGCGCGTTACGGTGATGAATTTTGGCAACGAATAATAACCACTGACGAAACGTGGATTCCTTATTTCAATCCTGAGACGAAAAGTCAATCCAAAGAATGGCGCAAACCTGAAGAAGGGCCTCCACTTAAGGCGCGTGCAGTTCCATCTGTTGGAAGGTTAATGCTTACTGTATTCTGGGATTGCGAAGGGATTATTTTCATGGATTATCTGCCGAGAGGTACTACAATTAATGCAGAATATTATTCAAATTTATTATCCGGACCACTGCGACAGGCACTAGTCAAAAAGCGGCCTGGAAAGTTGTATAAGCGTCCGCTATTGCAACAGGATAATGCGAGATCACACACCGCAAGAAAAACGAAGGATGTTTTGAACGATTTACGATGGGAATTGCTGCCGCACCTAGTGATTACCATCTGTTCCCAGATGTGAAAAAACTCTTACGGGGTGTTCGATTTGAAAGTTTAACTGACGTAAAACGTGTCATAAAATAGGTGGATCGACAAGACACCGAAAAACTTCTTTGAGGACTGCTTAAAAAAATTAGTTTATCGTTGGGATAAATGTATTCAGTGGAGATTATGTTGAAAAACGACATTGTAATATTGACGAAAATTAACAAAATTATAAAAATTATATGTAATTCCCAGAACTTTGGAAACATCCCTCGTATGTGTATGTATATTTTCTTCCAAATATGACTGAAAATTGAACCTAAAACCTTAATAATTAAGAAATAAAAACAGAATTTTTAACAAGCACTATGTGGAATTACATTACTGAAGTTAAATTCATATGAAAAATGTTACCTTTAATTATTTTACAATAGTAAACTTTTTTTAATTGTAGTACATTTTAGTTACATAAAATCAAGCCATTATCTCAACAATAGTCTTTTCTAACTATTCTCTTACTATCCTTTAAAATTTATGCATATTATAATAGTGCCAGCTAATTTTGAAGGTAATTTTGATCGAGCCTGTAGTTGATTAACTTAAGACTGATATATAACCCCTTTTCACATTAATTTTCATATTCTGTATACGAAAAGAAACTAAAACGCACACACTGAGTGTGCGTTTTGCCTATCAACGATACAGGTCATGTGCGGAATTTGTTTTCATACGGGTATTTTGTCGTAGTTTTCCAGACGCGACGCTGTTTAATTTTCTGCTAATGATGACAACTTAGTTGTCGGAACACGTTTACAAAAAAACGAAAATTAATGTCGAAAGTGATTAACTGACATGATAACCTAAAATTTGCTTGAAATATACTTGCTTTATTAAATTTTCTTTAAAAAAATTTCGAATTTTTAAATGAAAATTTAATAATTTATTTATTCTCGATATAGTGTCATTTGTATAATTTGGTTTAAAAATATGTATTTTCACTATGATTCACTTTTTTGTCACACAATATATATTCTGAAAACCCTTTTATATTTAAACGTCATTCATGTCTTCTGTTCAAGAAATATTTTGAAAAGAAATTTCTATAAAAAAGTTTTTTTTTCATTAAAATAAGTAAATTATTAACTACGGTTACAATTCTATCGCAGTTAAATATTATCTTCCGTATTGTAATATATAAATAAAAATTATTTGCATTACAACTCAAGTATTAAAGGTTGCCATATTCCGTCGCGTTTCGCATAGAAAACTCCGCTTCCTTGAGAAAAGAAAAATGTTTATGGGCGCCAAGGAAATAGAAATAATTGAAGGAAACCATTCTTCCCCATAATTGACGTAGAAAGAGGGAAACAAGAGTATAAAAAGCACCAATTCTCTTCTTCCAGGACAAGTGATATTACCTAGAGGTAAAATTAATCATCATGTTCATTATTTAGGACCTCCTTTCGGTGTCGCTGGTTTTTTATTTCTTCTCTCTTTCTTTAAGACTGAAACAAATTTTGCTTTCTCGCACAAAAACAATGTGTAATATTTCCGCATGTGAACAGGAATGAAATCTGCAACATTTTATTTAGGAGTAAAATTTCGCGTAAATATTAATATTTCTTTTTTTTTCTCAGTCTTTTTTTTTATTAAATACGTAATCACTATCAGTACCTTGGCATTCGGTTTATATCATAATTATTTAATAAAATATTTTTTAAATTTCTTCATAATATTTTTTAACTTCTTCAGAAAGCAATATTCTATTTGCTTATATGTATCATACTGTTACCTCCTTCTTTAAAAAAAACTGCCGTATGTTATGTGTGTGAGGTTAAATGACCACTTAATTAATACAACTAAATAATAATAGAGAATATTTATTTATTTGCACGTGATGGTTAGTAAATTTATTACGAGCGCGTGTCCGGCTAGCTGGAGCGTTGTAATAAATGCTAATAAAAAAAGTATGTAATGTAAGGAGTTAATAATTAGTAATTGTGTATAATGAGCATCAAAAGTCCAGGACGTGTGCCAAGCTGAAAGAAAGATTATTAGTGGAAACAAAACAACAGTATTGCCCTTAAAATTTTATTCACTAAGTTAAACTAATTCTTAAAGCTTGAGTATATTAAATAAAGATAATTAATAAGATCGAGAGCAACAAATATAACAATATTAACGTAATGGCAAAGCTGTAATAAAAGTAAATCTAGAGATATAAAGCTGCTCAAGAAAATACAAAATAGGGTTAGATTGAAATATGTATCGGACGATACGTAAAATACTTGCGGTTTGTGTGTGTATGTCCTGGACCAGGATGTTAGGTATATTTTGCGTTCGCAATATAAACACGTGGACACTGCGTTAAAAACCTAACGGTACAAACTTCGCGGAAGTGATGCGTGTGTACTTTGTCTTGATCGGAGAAGAAAAAGTCTCTGTGTCTTACACGCGGGTGCTTTTTAAGAAACCACACATAGACTAAGAGGTAAGGTGTACTGGTCATATTTAAATCAACCAATGGCAAAAGAGAATAGGCGCTAAAGGTATTGGTATAAATTAAAATTGCGATATAAATTTCAATATAAGTACCTAGCAGATAGATATCTAGACAGAATAATGGACATGTATTCTGTGTGAAAAACAGAAGGATTAATATTTGAATCTCTATTGCATTTAGAAATCAATGCAATAGAATTAATATTAGATGTGTCAATGGAAAGTTGTAATCACAAATAGTTTGTAAACGCGGTAGGGGTTGGTTTATTACAGTCAGACAGTACGTGACGAATACAAAAAATTCCTGCAGTTGTGTATACCACGAAAAGATCAAAATAAATAATAATTTATAAAAAAAACATGATATAAAGAATTATTATTTGTATATATGCGGAGCGTAAAAACACATATGTTTTAATATAATTTGTAAAGCATTAAAATGTACACACACTATTATTTACCTAATAGCAAAAGGCATACGTCTACATGTTTCAGTAAAGATTCTCCTGCAAACCTTGGTCGAACTACTTTCCAGATAGATCGTATCACTTGAGCCTCGTAAGCCCGGCTTACTCGACTTCTTTATTTTTCTTATACAAACAACGAAACACCTATTGTGAGATGTCATTTTAATCGAATTAAGGTTATCTATTAACCAATATAGACAATTATGGCGATTAGCAGTAATCTGTGCGTATAATATTGGTCATCGTTGTAAATCTCCATCATGCAAAATTCAATTCTACGATTATAATCTTCGTCCAATAATTCCTGCACTAAATTAGATATTTTTCATGCTTCAATATTCTGACTACTAATCGGTAGCTCATATCATAATTTAGTGCGAAATATCTAGTAGGAGTTTGCGGTAATTCTTCTAATACTATAACAATACCTTGAGCAATAACTTTATTAGTCGTGACTTTGGTTGTCCGTTTTTCGGTAAATTTCCGGTCAAGTAATAACTTCCCAAAGTTTTATTAACAATTCGTGATATCGAAAGCTGGTCTTGAAAAATTTTTTAAAATAAATTGCCTTCTCCATGGATTCCCGAAACCAATCACCAAAATTTAATATATATAATTGTACCATTCAAAGGTATAGCACCGGAAAATTTTTCACTTAACACATATCTATGGATTTCAGCTCGGACTGTACACGGCTGATATTGTATAATTTTATTATCCATCACAAAACAGTACTTATTAGAAGTTTTATTATCTATCTTATGTCCATTTAGATGTGGTTATCATGGTTGCAATTGTGTTGATAAAATGACAAATATTAGATAGGTTATGAAGTCTGTTTTGTCGATTGAGATTCTTTCTGACTACTTATCATGTTAATGTGTGTATGCGGATTTGTTTCCAGTGGTTGTAGGTGATGAACAAATTGTTTTGTTATATACCTGCTACTGACATCACAATCGGTATTATTGTTACTGCTTCTTGATTCCAAAGCTCGTTTTAGTCGGACGGCGTAGTGGTGTATATTTTATGATTTTTTTCTTAATCGTTTTATATAATTTTTGTAACATTTAATATATTGATTTCATTATCTGTAATTGTCACTTTCTAACGGTGATTGTATTTCTAAAACAAATTCTTTTATTTCTGGAAACAATTGTAACATTTTTAGCCATCACTATGAAAATTCGTTATTCATGTTTTTGTCTTGCGTGATATCGTTATGAGTGTGGCGTTAATCTGGATTATTTTTCTTTCTTTTGAATTTTTTTTCTACGTTTCCTCGTTCTAGATTTATTGCTGTATATTTATTATCTCTGCAAAGTCAAGTTCGTAACACGCATGTACTTCTCTCGCTGATGCACTACACTGTTGCCTTTCAGATATTCACATTTGAGATTGTAGATAGTTGCATAGAAAGATGTCGAGTTATCGAATTGTAATTATAGTACTATAATTTTAAATATTTACCTTTTTCTGTTTATTAATAATTTCTTTACGGTTTATGTGAACATCGTAATGTACAGAAATGCAATTTACCCATCTTCACCACTAACACTCAACACTACAAAATTACAATTCAATGCTCTCTGCTTCTGGGCTTCCAGGCTGGAACCGCGTTACATGTATATCTGCTGACGTTTCGTACCTATCTGTATGGGACATCTTCAGGGCTCAACTACTTCACTGAAGCTGGTGTAAGTCGGTGGTAGACGGGTTTATATATGGGTAATGGGTCATGGGTCAATGAAGCGTTATGGATACGGTTCGGTAGTTTAGAGATGCAGGATTGCCAGACGTTGTGTAGAGGGTAGCCATCATCGCGGTTAAATTTATTGGGGTGCTTAGAGATCTCTATAATTTCACAAATTTTGCGACCATAGTAATGGTTAGTGCGGGATAGGATCTTGGTCGAATTGAATTGAATATGGTGCCCGGTTTCCAGCTTATGCTCGGCAAGTGCAGAACTGGCTATACGCAGCAACCTAGTACAACGCTCATGTTCAGAAGCACGAGTGCCGACAGACCGCTTTGTTTCACCAATATATACTCTGCCGCATAAGCAAGGAATCCTGTACATACCAGATGATTCTAAAGAAACATGGTCTTTTTTTACGGAAAAAGTGTCAGATAATTTGGAATGGGGTTTGAAGATGGTTTTGATGTTGTTTTTGAGAAGAACCCTAGTGATGTGGTCAGTAACACCTTGTATATAGGGCAAATGGGCTTTAGAGAGGGGGAGAGATGATGTAAGCTGTGTATTAAGTTGTGGGATTTTGGGATTAAGATGTCGATCTATGGTTCGTTGAATATTATGGTTGGAGAAATTATTATTTATAAGAGCTTTGGTAACATGGCTTAATTCCTGGGATAGAGAATGCTGGTCAGATATGTTGACAGCTCTTTGGACTAAGAAATTGATAACGCCCTGTTTCTGGGCAGAATGATGATGGAAAAGGGCATGGAGATACCGGTCAGTGTGTGTGGGTTTGCGATAAGCTGAATGTAGTGAATCATCCAGATGACGAGTCAGCAAGACGTCAAGGAAAGGAAGGGATCCATCAGATTCAAACTCCATGGTGAAACTTATGGAATCGTGTTGGGAATTTAAGGAAACAAAGAAGTTCTTCAAGGAATCCCAATCATACGACCAAATAACGAAGGTGTCATCCACGTATCCGAACCAACATTTTGATTTTTGGTTACAGGAGTATAGGATTTGTTGTTCGAATGCCTCCATAAAAATGTCAGCGACAACAGGAGAGAGAGAAGAGACCCCATGGCTGCACCCGATACTTGTTCGTAGTAACTGCCACGGAACTGAAAATAGGTGGAGGTTAAACAAGTATTCACCAGATTGGGCAAATCATCAGGTTGGTTGTCGGTGGAAAGGATTTGACGGATTGTTTGGATAGTGTCGGGTATAGGGACTCTGGTAAATCAGGATTCGACGTCAAAACTAACTAGTAGATCATGAGGATCTACCGTTAGGCCATTTAGTCTTTGGACAAAATGTTTGGAATTTTTGATAAAGGAATCACTATTGTCGGTGTAAGGTTTGAGAATGTTCGAGAAATATTTAGATAATTTATAAGTGAGACTACTTATGGTACTCACTATAGGACGCAGAGGAATGTTGGGTTTGTGACTTTTTGGGAGGCCGTACAGTTTTGGGGCTTTGGAGTAGCCGGGTAATAATTCTCTGAGAATCGGTAGGGATATAAGAGGTTTTGATGAATGTTATAATGGTACGTTCTACTTTAAGCTCGTACTGGACACTGTCCAGAACAATAGTGGCGCTCTGAGTACAACGATTGTGGGGTCAGATTTCAGAACTTTATGGGCTAGAATCTCGGATCTTTGAAGATTAGACGTCGGTGGTTTGGCCGGCGTAAGAATTTTTGAAGATTCGAAACGAATGGGATCGGCAATAGCCGGAGGAATTTTGACAAGAGCGGATTCTATGCCAGTAATGATTTCTTCCGTAGGGATGTAATTAGGCTCTTTAGAAAGAACAGAAATCTCATCAGAGGATAAAGATCGTTTAGGGAGGTTGATGACAGCTTGTGACATAGAAGTATTATATTGTCGAGGTTTGGGTACTAAGGTCTGGAAATTGCGGATGTGCCTTTGGGTATTATGGTATTTGGTGTTTTCCGTTTGTTGAAAGGTTATGCGGTCTAGAACATTCCAATCAGGTTGAGTTAAAATAGAAGCAAGTTATAGATGTATGTGAAGGAGTTTATTAGAAAGGGAATTGAGATCACGTCTGGTATGTTTGATGCGTTCTCGAGCCAATGCGAGAACAGCTCGTTGATATATGGATCTGGCAGAAGGAGCGATGATGTGGTGTTTGATTTGTAAGAATTTAGGAACAATTTTATAATCACGACATCTAAGTAAGAATGTTAAAGAACAAATATAATTCAATAATTACAATTCGGTAACCGGATTTTCTTTTATACAACTGTCTAGTACTAAGACGACCTGTAGTTCAACTAGCTGTATTTTACGTTCTATCTAAAAATTTTCATGTAGCATAGGATATTTTGTTAACTCTCTTCTATTAAGACGATTTAACTCTTCTAGTTCTGCCTTAGACCATTTAATTATAGCGAAAGAGTACGTGAGAGCTGGTATTGCGTATGTATTAATTGCTTTAAACATGTTTCTGAAGTTAAGCTTTGACCTCACTACAGATGTTAATCTTTGTTTATATTTTTCTTAATTTGTTATTTTGCATATGAATGGTATACTTTTGTATTTTGTTCAAACCCCATGTATTTATAAGTTTCTTCCGGTTGCATATTTGTAAAAGTTTTGTTGCTAAATGCTTCCTTATATTCATGAGTTTTAAGTTTTCCTCTATCGATACATTATTTTGCATTTGGTTATGCCAAATTCTATATCAGTGTCTGGAAAACTGTAAGATTAAGAACTAAAATTGTTATTATTTTGTAGCGTTATCCTTGAATATCCATTTTTTTCTCATTCATATATTGCCACTTCTTAATAACCGTCTTCCTCTACCTTTGCGATATACCCAATTCTGCTCTGCATTTCTCGTTCTTGTTTAACTCTTTTTAAATCCTCGTAAAACAAAATAATATCATTAGTTCTATAAAAAAAATTGGCACTTCTTATTTTAAGCGACTTTCGTCAAAATATCCACCTTTACACTTAATAACTTCTTTACAAATTTTGGGTCCAAGCATTTGTAAGGTGTTCCCACAGCTCTTGCTGCGACTTTGGATAGTGTTCTCTCACTTTTCTGTCTAGCTCATCCCACAGCAACTCGATAAGATTCATATCGGGCGATTGTGCGGGCCAAACCATATTTATAAGAAGTACTTCTTCTTTTTGTTTCACACAGTTCTTACAAAATTTAGCTCTATGTTTGGAGCCATTATCTTGTTGGAAATAAAAACTTCCTGCTATCAATTTAATTCCGGACGGAATTGCGTGTTCCTTTATAAATATCCTTATTTTCTTAGAATTCCATCAATTTTATGCAAATCTCCAACACTATAAAAAGAAAATGATGCCTAAACAAGAACAGAACCTCCAACGTGTTTAACTATTGGCAGAAAACATTCTGGTAACTTCCTTTCGCCAACTCATCTGCGAACAAAAACGCACCGATTACTTCCAAATACTTGGAACTTGGATTCGTCCGTCCACAGAACCCGCTTCCACATTTTCACATCCCAATGTTGGTGCTCCTTGGTCCATTGTAATCGTTTTTTGCGATTTTGTGATCGTAACAATGGTTTACGAACTGCAAATCGCCCTTTCAATCCCGCCTTCGATAAACGTCTTTTTGCGGTAGTCAACGACACCGGATTTTCATGATTTTTAGTTAATTCTGCGCGAACCCGTGGGGCTGTTAACGGTCTAATCTGTTTAGATAACAGTACCAGCCGCAAATCTTCTTGGTTAATGGTTATCCTTGGTCATCCGACACGTTTTTTTAGTTGCATTCCAGCCATTGTTATGTACCTTTTCACCGTACCTCGCACTGCATGATATATTAATTTTAATTTTTCCGCTATTGTCCGTAGTGACAATTTTTCCTTTAATTAATCTTTTTATAGTACTACGAATTTCTGCACTCAATTCCTTTTTTTTTTTGGCAGTTTGTATGTTCGTTCACGAATACTCGTAGTGTGACTTACTCGGACAGATTCTATAGGAATACTAAATTTTTCTTAGATTGAAACATTCTGTGTGGTACCACAAATTACTATAAATTGTTTCCTAAAACCACTATAATCTCGTAATATAAAGAAAATCCTTTAAAGTAAATATTTTCAGGAAAAGTATTAATACTGAATACAGATCATAAGGATTAAAGGAAATTATAATATTTCACACTAACAAATATGATTATATAATTTACATAATGATCCGAATATTATTGGTAAACTTCCCAGAACACACTCACATCTGTTATTTCAATTGTTCCTACCAAAACCCAGGTATAAAGACAGAGCGATTGTATCAATAGTATGTGATCCCTTATTTATGGCCGGTAGTGTATATATATATATATATATATATATATATATATATATATGTATATTTGTATACGAGGATAGTTTGACAAGTAGTGAGAAGGACACATAGGTAGGGCTCTAATTGGTAAAACAAATGCACTGTAATTTAGGTTGCCTATTTATATGTTTACATTCCGATATTTAGATAAATCGGTTGATTAGTTTATTTTTGACAGCTGATTGAAAAAGAAGCAACACCTCGTTTTGTTAAAATGGAAAAAGCAGAATATCGTGCGGTGATTAAATACTACGTAATTAAGGGTATGAAAGCTACCGAAATAAAAGATAAGTTACGGGAAACATTAGGTGAATCTGCTCCATCATCCGCCACAATAAGTAGATTGGTAAATGAATTTAAACGTGGTAAAGCAATCTGTGTTGATGAAGCGCGCTCTGGAGCACCCAAAATCGTGACTTCTAAGGAAATGATTATAAAAATCCATAATATTATTACGCAAGAACGACGACTCAAAGTGACAGAGATAGCAGACATGGTTAACATTTCAACAGAACGCGTACACCACATTTTAACGAAAGAATTGGACCTTTCCAAGCGTTCGGCAAGATGGGTGCCGCGATTGCTTACGACTCATCAAAAGTTCGCTCGTTTGCGCATTTCCAATGAGTGTTTAGACCTTTATAAGCGGAATCCGGTTGATTTTTGTAGGCGATTTGTTACTTGCGATGAAACTTGGATACACTACAGTACACCCGAAACTAAACAACAGTCGAAACAATGGTTAGAACATGGTTCTGCACCTCCAAAGAAAACAAAAACCACTTTATCGGCAAACAAGGTGAAGGCATCAATTTTTTTGGGATTCAAACGGCATTTTGCTCATTGATTACCTTCAGAAAGGTGCCACAAAAAACGGACAATATTATGCAGAACTTCTACAAAAACTAAATGTTGAAATTCGTGCTAAACGACCAGGAATGGCAAAGAAAAAGACACTGTTTCACTAAGACAAAGCTCTCTCGCATACCAGCACAGTTGCGATGTCCAAAATCCACGAGTTACATTTCCAATTAGTACCGCATGCGCCTTATTCGCCGGATCTAGCCCCTTCCGACTTCCACCTTTTTCCAAAATTGAAAACGGCACTAGGTGGAAAGAAATTTTCATCTAACGACGAGCTTATCATCTTCGTAAATGAGTATTTTGCAAGCCTTCCGGAATCGCATTTTAGAGTTGGCATAAGGGCATTGGAGCACCATTGGAATAATTGTATTGCTCTTTTAGGAGAATATATTGAAAAATAAAAATTATTTTATATTTAAAAAATTCGTTTTTCTTTTCCATTCTCACTACTTGTCAAACTACCCTCGTATATATATTATTTCCTAATGATAATAGAATAAAGTAATTCAACAACATGTTATTATAAACTTATTTAGTATTAATCAAGTTCACGTATGTATATCTACGAATAGTAGTATTTCGCCCTGTATGAAAACAGTAATCCGTTTTTACTCTTAGCAACAACACCATCTAGTAAATAAAAATCCCATCTCGGTCCTCGTATTAAATAATAAACGCAAACTTTGTAGTAATTTTGCAGATATTTATGCAGCTCACATAATCTTAATTCCTAATCTAATAATCTTCCAGACAACAGAATTCGATTACCGTACATTTATGAGGTCGACCCGTGTGCACAGTTTTCATTGGTTCAATAAATATGAACAAGTTTCTGAAAGAAAAATACATACGGACAACCAATATATCCCGCAACATTATTCTCATCACGTTCGGAACGATGAACGGCATTCAGGATAATGGGATATTACTTCTACTTCCCGGCACTTCCTTGCATTAGATGTCTGTCATTTTTACGCGTAACTTGCAGACTTGCAACACGTAATACCATATAAGAAATTGTAATAAAGGCGAACAAGCAAGACAAACGGAACTTGGTATGTAATTTTTACTGTGGAAATATTGCCGGTTGTCTGATAGGAAAATGTTGTAATAAACATGTTGGGAAATTAAATACAGATTGTGACTTCCTTACGTTCGAGAATATTTCGTTTCACAAACATTTTGTTTACGTTATTATTGGAATTGTTTCTAGCAACGTATTATTAGCCCTTAAATGTGTATAGTCGCCATGTGACAACATACCATCTTTGTATCTGTAAAACATAAAAAAAGGGAAAGTTCAGTTACTACATAATGTATCTGATTGGTTACATACAGGCTAAATATATAGCGCCACTCATTTTGAAGAGATGACAATGCTGGTCAGAATGAAGCAATTGCAGAATTGTGAATATATGCTGTCACAAAATCATTCGTATCTCCGAAACCATCCATTTGCTAACCCATCTTCATTGAGATGTTACGTGCTCTTTCATATTTCATTAAATCAGTTGTCTATATAACCGTACCGCAGATGTAAGTTTTAATTTGATATAATCTGCACTATTTTTCGTACGGCTTTCTTTTTATATTTACTTTTTTTCCTACGCTGAACGTTAGAGAAAGATCAACAATTTCATCCATACGACAATTATTATATTACATACAGGTAGTAAGTAGATAGGGTAAACTTAGAACCCTCTGGGTGGTTTCTTACTCTGGATCGCCCCTTTGATAGAATGGCCAACAAAATGCTTCTAAAATGTCTCGAACACCGCGTGCAATGGTTTTTTCGTTTCATCATACTTCATCAGCCTTCGCTATAAGGTCGATACAACAGTTAATCCGGGTCTAGTTATGTTCATTATAATGGTTTTTCATTCAATCTCTTTGACATTTCATCATCAAGAGTTCCCTAGGGTTCCCATTTGGACATCCTTTATTCAACATCTATGTACACCACTTCTTGGAGCGTCTAGATTTCAGAACGCTAGCCTATGCCGACTATTTAAAAATCTTTGATAGTATTACTTCACCTGAAGATAGCGCCACTTTTCAAATAAGTCTGTGGATTATAGATGAATGATGTACTTGTAGTCAGATTCAGTTAAACATCAACAAATGCACTGTCTCTCTTTCAGCAGAAGCACTCCATTTCATCGCGAGTATAAAATTCGTATTTAGAATATCCCATTTCAAAGGTCTTGTCCCTTCGTTCAACTGCCACTTAAACTTTTCTTAGCATCTAAATGACCTAACAACATCAGCTTTCAGAAGTCTGGTATTCTTTATTAGACCATGTAGTAACCTGAGCACTCTGAAAATTCAATACTGCTCTCCTGGCCGGTTCAAAATGCAATACGCTTCACTAGTATCATAGTCGCATTATCATTATGAGCAGTTACTCTTGGAATTCTTGTTAAGAAGAGATTTATGAAGTATTAATCATATAGAATTGACAGATATTACCCTGCTTTTGGACTGCAATATGACAGCCTAGCCTTTAAGCATAATTTCTCTGGTGTACGCAGAGAGGAAGTCAGTGGTGGTCTCCTTTTGAAATTAATTTAATACCTAAGTAATTAACGTTAATACTTTATACAGCGATCCCTTTCGGATGTAGTATTATTATAATAGCTGCTACCTTGTTTTGCGGGGTATTTATGTTTTCATTTTTTCTATGTGTTTGAATAACTGCATTTAGTTATTATTAATCTTTGTTGTATGTCCTATAATTGGATTCTGTATCTGTTGGGTATTAAAGATTATTATTATGTAAATGTATACATTATTCGAACGCAATATGACAGCCTATCCATTAAACATAATTTCAAAACCCTTGGTGTACGCAGAGAGGAAGCCATTGGTGGTTTCCTTTTGAAATTAATTTAATACCTAAGTAATAAACGCTAATACTTTGTACAGCGATCCCTTTCGGATATAAGTAGTATTATCAGCTGCGACTTTGTTTTGCTGAGTATTCATGTTTTCATTTTTTCTATATACTTGAATAACTGCATTTATTTATTATCAATCTTTGGCGTATGTCCTATAATTGGATTCCGTATCTTTTTGGTATTAATCATTATTATTATTATGTAATTTTATACTGTGCTTTCATATTAAAATGCTACAAATACCGTATCATATTATATTCGGGTCTAGATACCGAATGCCAATCAGAATGTAAAGTGGTGGGGCGCGAGTCAGTCGAATCACAACAACGACTGACTACAGATTACAGATTAAGTAGTTGTTCGTGGTACTTGGCGGAAGGTCTATCACTGACTGTCCAAATTGTTTACGTCCAAAAATTAATAAATTATAATTACTTTTAACTGTACAATTAGGTATTTTTACAATAAGTTTCGCATTGAACTAAAAGACGTATTCTAATAAAACGTTTAAAAATAAAAAAACTCTTCAAGAAGCTAAAAAATAAAATAATTTCTCGGAACTTAAAAAATACTCTTTAAACAGAAAATAAATATAACTTGCCAAAACTTATAAAATACTTTTTAAATACAGAAAATAAATTCAATTAATTAAATTCTCAAATGTCCCTCCTGCTTGTGCTAAACAGTACCCCAATCTATTATAAAATTCATTTCGAACATTGGCCAGTACAAGAGGATTAATAATTTGGAATTGGTGTTCGATATTAACCCGTAATTCTTCCAAATTATTAGCCCTTTCGTCTTGATGCCCATATAATTTTGATTTTATGTAACCCCATAAAAAAAGTCATTAGGGGCTAAGTCTGGTGACCTTGGTGACCAGCGAATTGTACCACTATTAGATATGACTCTTTAGGGGAATATATTACTTAAATATTCATTCAAAATTCTAATTCCATGGGCCGGACAACCATCATGCTGGAACCATACGTTCTCTAAATTGGGATTAATAGTTCTCAAAGCAGGGAAAATGTCGTTTCGAAGAAGTTTCAAATATATTTCCCCATTTAAATTTCCTTCGATAAAGAATGGACCAATAATGTTATTCCCATAAATACCAGCCCAAACATCCAATTTTTTAGGATACTGTGTCCCCGTATTCAATTGTCGATACTCGTTGTCAATAGACCAATATCGAAGATTCGACGGCTTGTGTTTACCGTGCAACGGAAACGTGGATTCATCGATAAACACGATAGTCTCAATGAAGTGTTCATTCGCATTTACACGTTCTATTACAGATTCACAAAATTCCATTCTGCGGTGTTGATCAGCATGAAAAATTTCCTGATGAGTTTAGTATTTATAGGATGTGTATTTATTTTTCTTTGATATCTTATGAACTTTACCCACGCTAATACCTATCTCTTCTGATATTTTAGATATAGTAATATTGGAATTTTCTTCGACCATTGCGCACACCATGACTTCCTGCATTTCTTTATCGTTATTTATTCTCCGTATTTTATGACATTTACATCCCAAAATGCAACCTTCTGATTTAAACTTTTTAAGTACTAATGATATTATTGTTAATGCAGGAAAGGGACAATCTACATACTTTTCAGAGAAAAGGTGCTGGATACGCCGTAAAGAATTACCTTTCAAGGCCCATGTTATTTGAATTTTTTCTTCCAATGTATACATTATCAAAGTAATATAATTAAAAAAATATTTAAATTTAAAGGTCTTACCGTAGCACACTCTCCCAAATGCAAACCACGAATGACGATAATACGATATCGATACGCCTACAGTCAAATTAGTGGTGGGGCTGCAGCTAGTGCGATCAGTAGTCAGTTATAGTCGTGATTCAAATGACTCGCGCCCCACCACTTTACATTCTGATTGGTATTCGGCAGCTAGACCCGAATATAATGTGGTACAGTTTTCGTAGCGAGGTAAAATGAATGCACGGTATATCTACTTATAATAAATTTCTTTATCAGTTGGTTTTCATTTCAGAATGAGCGATCACGAAAAAAAATGTTGTTGGAAAAAGACATCGAAAAATATTGGGAAAAATTGAGCAGATTTAAATAGCAATAATAATGAAGATGTAAGTGATAATGAAGAAACTCTTAGTGAGTCCGAGTCGTGAGAAAATTAAGAAAATATAGCTTAACATGATGGAAAAATAACTTATCTATTTCACAAGGTTTTTCAAAAGAATAGAATAACTACAAATACAAATACTGTGCGGAAAGAAAGATCTACAAAATGTTACCATTACATTGTTATTCTTAGTAATCTAGTATGCTTAAAAATCTTCACGTGGCAATTTTTAAATATCGTTTTTGCGCGTGTAAAATGGTCCTAGCTTTATTCATTGTTTTCAGGTTTTCTTGTTTTTTTTTTTTTTGGTTTCGACGGAATCGACACCCACGTAGTTCGAGGTTGACACGTAAAGCAACGTAAGAATAATTACTATTAGATTATTCGCTTCTTCGTTATAATTTTATTTGTGGTGAAAGTCTAATTTAATCATTTAATGGAATTTATTGTATATTCATACTGAATATATTTCGTCGTTGAATTTCTTATTGCCCATAAGCTGTGGTTAACTTTGAAAAACCCTTTATTTTGAAGAGGATTTTTTTAATTAATTTACCTGAGATGGATTTACTTTTTGCTCAGGAATGAGTATTTTTGAGACTTGTTACGGATTATAAAGAAAACTTTGTGAGAAATTAATTAAATCATGGATTTTTGTAAAGCAGTCTAGCGAAGAAACACTCCTTTGCCAGATAAGTGTATTTTTCCCTTCGCAACCACCACGTGGATTATTTAATTACGTCCCCATCTTTTTTTATTGAACCGATTTAATGAGTATTTTTAATCCTTACTTTTTCAATGTAAATATTATAATTTAATTTCTTGTTAACGAACTTTTGATCGCTTGTAACGAGTTTATGTCAACATCATAAATTAATCGTTTTATTGGAAAACTTATTACGGTACAATTTAATTTACAAATACGTATAAACGTTGAAAGTATTTATTTCATTCTCTCTTTTTGTAGTAACTTTCAATTTCTATAAATTAAAATTTTAGTTTATGGCATGTAACTCTCACTGATTTAGATTCTTTTATATACAAAGGGTATTAGGAAAGTTTTGCAATACAGCTTTGTTTATTTAATTTTTTCAAAGTAATTTCCTCTACACTCAATACACCTCTCCATCCTCCGAAACTAATCTTTAAGCCAGTTCTGCCAAATTTCACTATAGAGTAAATCACACTCGTTTTCCCAAGCCCGCAGAAGGTCCTCATCACTGGAAAACTGCCTCCCTTTTAGCTTCATTTCACATGCGGGAACAGTGAAAAGTCGCAAGGAGCAAGATTTGGACTGTAGAGAGGGTGCTCGAGAAGTTTCAATCCTGTCGTGGTCAAATATTCGGTGCAGGCTTGGGCGCGGTGAACTGAAGAATTATCGTGATAGAGGAACTAGGTGTCCATTCTTGACTATGGCTGCAGGTTTTTCATAGATCCAATGATTTTAGGCAGACACTGTTCAGTATACCACTTAGCTGTGACTATCTTCTATGTATCCTAAATGACGCGTCCCATAATTCCACTCGATTTGAAGAATACAGCTATCATTTTCTTCTTTACAGGTCGGGATTTTCTGACAACTACGGGTGTGTCCTCATCATCAAAGACCCAAACTTCGTTTTGAGCTTTGGTCGGCACATCGTAATAGTACCTCCAAGTCTCGTCACCTGTCACGATGTTGTTCACATACCGAGATTGTCCCTTATTAAACTTTTTTAGCATCTCCCGGCACCAAGTCACACGTCGTGTCATCTGCTCTTTAGTGAGTCAATGCGGCACCCAGAGAGAACAAAGTTTCTTAACGTGCAAATTGTCATGCAGAATCGAACGAATTGCTGGTGCATATAGGCCTGAAGTACCCTCTATTTATTGGTAGGTCACTCGCCTGTCCTCGCCAAGCATTTTCCTCACAGTAGAAACATTTTCCTACCTAACTGACGTTCGTGGCTTTCCCGGTCTCACAGCATCCTCCTCAGTTAAATTTCCCCTTTTAAATTCTCTATACGTTGTGCGTTGTGGACAAACATCACCTAGTGCAAGAGTCATTTCTTCGAAGCACTGGCCTACTATATGTTTGAACAACGCACGAAATTATAACGCAAAACTGCCCTTATCTCATTTCGTGACCACGATGCTATCGCAAGCACTTTACACTCTCACTGCTAATGTATATGTAACTGAGCCCATCGACATGGCGCGGCGGCTACTGTGCACGTATGAACATGTCTCAACATGCAGCAACAAACAGCTTCCTACGATTCATTGTTGCGTCATATTGCAAAACTTTCCTAGTACCCTTTGCATTTTCTTTTACTTTATTGTAAAACACATAATTTTTGTATAAATACCTTACTATTTCGTGTACGCCTTCTAAAATCCTGCGCATTCTAAGCAAGATAACAAATAATTTATTATCAGCTAAATAAAAACAATGCTATAAAATCACATATACAAAATTTATAGAATAGTACTGTTACACTTCGCATGTATAATAATTTTTTTATATCGTGCTTTTAAATTAATTTATTTTAGTTTAAATACAATTCGATTTTGAGTTCATAAATTATGATTTATGTTATATTCAGATGCGAAATATTTTTGTTTTCGTCACGTATCGGCTGTAATAAATCAAATCGTTGTCGTTTTCCAAGAAGCCGAATACCTAGAACTGTTCAAACCTTTTCTTGGAATAGTCTCAGTAACTTTTCATTAACACGCATTCAATATTAATTCTATTTTATTAATTTCTAAATGCAATTAGAAATTCAAATATTAATCGCTTTCTCATACAGAACGCACATGTATTATTCTATCTGTCTGGTACTTATATTGATATCGCGCTTTTAATTTTTGCTAATTCTTTGGCGCGCCTATTCTTTTTTCCAATTGATTGATTCATATATGACCAGCCTTCTGCTCTTCACTTTACTGCTTCGTTTCTTAAAAGCCCTGCTTATAAGACACTTCTACTTATCCGTGTCCAATTCTACACTCATTCTTTTTACGAGTTTGTGCAGTTAAGTTTTACCCGCACATGCAGTGTCCACGTGTCTATTTTACTACCGCAAAATATACATAGCATTCTGGGCCAAGATATACTTATATATACACACACGCAAGTACCTTACGTATCGTTATCGTTTGATACATGTTTTAATCTAATCCTTTTTATATTTTATTTCGCAGCTTCGTATCACTAGATTTACTTTTATTATAATAATCTTTCTTTCAGCTCTGCACACATTCTGAACTTTTTATACTCATTGTAAACGTTTATAGTTGCAGGAGTTAATAATTATTAACTCCTGCAACTTATTTTCTTATTTGCATTTATTTCAGCGTTTCAGCTAACTGGACACGCGCTCGCAATAAATCCATTAACCACCATGTGCAAATAAATATTTACTATTAAATAATATTATCTTTATTACTTATTTAGATTAATTAAGGGGCCATTTAACCCATTAACACACTTCGCGTCGAGCTAGAAGGTAATATACAAAATTAAAAAGAAAATAAGATCTATACTGAAAATTTTTTAAGCAAATCAGCATGAACTGCTAAGTAAAAACCCGTTTTGGTGAATTTACTGAATTCTTAAGTTTCGTTTATTAATTCATAATAATATTATAATTTTAAAATTTATTAAAATTATTATATTTTAATTTTTTTAGATGATGAAATAAATAAATTTATTAATGAAACTCCCGTTCCATTATTTCTCTTAATGAAAGGTACTTAGTATTTTCTCACTTATTAAAATTGTATTTATTACAATGCACTTTAGGTAGTATAGGAAGAATCCAGAGTATGTCGCAAGGAAGATCTTTCCAATATTTCATCGCTGATTGAGGTTGACATTGTTAAAACTGATGTAATATTTCTTATTATTCATGCAACAAGAACGTATATTAAAATAAAATTTGTAATTATCGAAAATCAGTGGATTTCAATGCTTACTAAATATAAAAATTTCAAAATACAAGTTTGGCAGAGTTTGAAATGTTTCTTTTTTGCTTACCGTAATGGAAAAGGTGGAAATTTGCCACTAAGATTGAATAAACAAAGCAAAATATCATTAACAATTACTAAATTGTTATAATTGGACACTTCATTAGAGTACTCAGGTCATTATTCCACTGTTTAGCTACATTATTGACATAAACATATCCTGTATATTTATAATATCAACAAGCAAACATGTCCGGAGATATCGTTTCTATTTCTGTTCATTCTATTGTAGAGGAAAACAAAATTCCTATTATATCAATTGCACAATACAACCAATGTATATGTAATTTATATAATAATGTTCGGCTTAAACTCAGCAAAATAAATATAAATTTTAAGATTTGTTATTACATTTGCCTGTTTTGTTATGTTCTGTTCCCAATTTAGAAATATTTTTCATATTTACATGAAATTTACCGTTACATTTATATTACATACAATGAAAAGGTACATCTGGAAATAGGCAAATCAATAAGAAGTACAAAATCAATCATGTCAGAAGTATACCATGGAACAGACATGAGTTCAACCAAAGCAACGAAAAGCCCTGCACCCCCTGTTCTTCTAAGAATCTGCCCATGATCTCAATACTTCCTGCAGAAAGTATATTGATCACTTAATATCTCAGAGCTGCGGATATCTGAGGATAACCATGTTTCAGACAATAAAACAAGCAGAAGATATCGTTCAGTTTGGTCGACAGGCCACGAACATTTTAATAGTACAAGTGGAGACACAAAACTGTTTCGTCCGCAGCCAGTTGTTCATCCAATTAGCCTTTGGGAGATTTATAGAAGGAATTCTGGAACAGTATTCTATCCTTTGTTAACAAGACACACATAAACTTTTAAGAGCTTTTTAGTTTACCACTCTTACTCAGCGCATTAATAACGTCATCATATAAAGAGAATGAAATCCTAATGGATCTCTTACGTTGCTGTTTTGGAGGACCGAATTTACCTAATCTTATAGGCGAGACACCTTCCACAAATATATCAAGATCCTTAAGAGTTCCTTAACCGACCTAATATGAGTTGCAATTTGATCCATTTTACTGCCATTTTCCTATTCAGGTTCGTTGAAGATGTTTAAGTTATTCCTACGTCCTTCGCGTTCAGCAACTCTTGGATGATTGTTACGGCGCGTCACCCCTTTAGAAACGGAGTGAATTACAACCCTGGGTTGCTGCTAGGAGAACTAATTCAGTTTTCACGTCGAGAGACGGGTCGTGGTCACAAATTTTTAGGATCTTCGGGGCGCCACAACATTTATCCCTAGCAACACCTTGATCAATGTTGAGATCCGAGTGGCTGTCAGTAAGGACGGAGAGTTCCTAATCTGAATTTTCCAAATGTTAATCCCGTTACGAGGGAAAGAAGGAGGAAGAAGAAAAAAAGACAACAAAACTTGTGTATTGAAATGAAATAAAGGTTTATTTGACAATTAAATAAAGTTAAATCAACCTATTAATGTGTTGGAACAAGAAATAAATTTGGCCAACGGTGTATATTACAATTAAGTACAAAACAATCCCTAAATAAATGGATGAACATAAATTAAATTTTGAAAAGAAAAGAAGAAGATACGGAACAGCTGTACTGCTACAAAATATATACAAATTAAATATAAATTACACATACTGCATCAGACCTAAGTTACATTAATCGAAATGCATTGTATTTACCAATGAAACAAAATTTACTAACAACTAAATAACGCTGACAGTATCTTCAATCTCGTAATTGTTGGGTAGGAATATAGAAATTGAGATTGCGAAACTAAGCAATATAAATTGCATTGAATTCGCTAATAATCCGCGATTCGGTAATTACGTAGGATTTTTAATATTAATCAACAATCTCGAAATTGATGAGCGAAAGTAATTAAATTTGAAAGACTAAATTATACAAAAGAAAGTACATTGAGTTTTCTAATATTCAGCTGTTCGACAGTAACGGGTAATTTTTATCAAATATTTACAAAGTAAAACCTTTACAGATGTGTACAAGGTGATCTTTTCTTACATTAAAACTCAAAAAAAAGAAAGGAAAAAGTGCACATAAAACGTGCCACTCGTGAACGTTACAATTTAATATAACGAAATTTATTATATTTAATTTTACAACAAAAAAAAAGACGAGAAAGCAACTCAAATATTTTACAAAGCCGCAAGGCGGTGACTAAATTTTATAGCGACATTAACAAAAATAAAGAAAATAACTCTAATTTTCGGTTGACTTAAAAGGGTTACATTAATCGTAACATTATTAGAATACGCAATTATAATTAGAAGAATTCAGGGACGCCTGATTTGTCTACACAAGCTCGGTGAAGTTCTTTTTGTCGTGAGAGCCAGAGTTTTTCTCGGTAAGAACACGAAGAGATGACAATTACAAGAAGTGCCTTGTTACGATGAATACGGAAACGGTGGCCGCCTTTAGGTTCGCTTACGGGATTTCTGCTCTTGTCGCAAACTCTCCACGCCTATGATCTTCCAGAGGGATCCACCATACGTTGTGTGACGGCAAGTACGTCAAACGTATGAGCAAACTCCATAAATCTTGCCTACAAATATTCTTTAATTTTCGAATCAAATCCAACTAGCACTTGAAAGGTAACTAATCAACCTCTAAATGCTTCGAATAATTAATTCTGGAACACTTTCACATAACGAACGTGGGAGCGACAGCAAGCGTGTACTCTTTGCTTGACACCTGTTGCTCTTCTTCTCTCTAACCGATAAAAATGTCTCTCCCCTCCCAGATTTTGGAGTAAGGGTAACCTATTCCCGGAATTTGCACACTATTGATGCCAGCGGTGATTTAAAGATGACTCTAGTTGACGTTTTAAAACAATCGGAGGAAAGTATGATACATGCATGCAATAACTGCACAATTCGTGCATGTAACATGATCTTCTCAA
Organism: Dermolepida albohirtum; assembly: GCA_031893035.1. Lineage (NCBI taxonomy): Eukaryota > Metazoa > Arthropoda > Insecta > Coleoptera > Scarabaeidae > Dermolepida > Dermolepida albohirtum. The sequence continues at coordinate 208,774 of JAVIWB010004751.1, read as the reverse complement.
CATCAAAGGGATTCAATCAACCCACAACAGAATCAGCAGACTTTACGGTAGGATGTCGAGCCTTAAGACCATCAAACTTATATGGGCTAAGAAGAAAATGAGCAAATACAGGATGGTAATCCGAATCTTGCAATAACTCCAAATATAGTTTAACGACTAGTAATATTTCAATCAAGGCGAAAAAATTATACTTTATATCCTGATGACTATTGTACGTATTTGTCACTTATGGTAAACTTGGCAGAAGAAGGCATTTACTTTTTGGGCACAAATACAAGAACAGATTGCCAATTGCAATTGCACGTTATGTTTTTTTTTATTTCAAAATACTATATCCTCATCATTTATGCCTGTTTCTATATTTTCAATGGCAAATTTCTATCCAATGACCCTTTTTAACATTTCAATTGCTTTGGCTTCGGTATTTGCAATGTACTACTTAACTGTTCTATGTAAATATAAACGCAATTAACGAAAACACTATTTTTCAACTAAGTAATAACTAGGACTTTTGTTTCACTCATGGAATTCTTCGGCAGTGCTACGCTCTAGCTGAGTGTTGTTATCGAAGCGATGAAAAAACCACACTAGTTAAACTGGTAGATTGCTATGTATACGCATACGTCACTATTTGCAGAATTCAACAGATATTCGGTTTAATGTGGCAAAGGTAATATAAATGCGTTCACTTCTATCTATAGAAGTTTCATTTCTATCCGATAGATAAAATGTTTAACATCGATTTTTAAAATTCAAATATTGTATGTACGAATATTATTGAAAACATATTCACAGTTCGTTAGAGTTATTAGATTTGTATAGGAAATCTTTTTGTTCGGAAAGGACTTTGTATAAACTTCTCTGGGTCAAGTTAATTTAACCGAAAGGGTTAATCCACTGTTTCAGCAGTTCAATATTTACACGTCGAATTAATTCCATAATTGATTTTCCCAATCGTCGAATGTTTCCCTTAGTAACATATATTTAGGAATGCAATAACATCCCAGCCCGAATTGAAATTGGCTCGTTTTATAAAATGAGTATTAGATCGTAATGTCTTTATTAGGTTATGATTTCCTATACGTTCTAACTACGAAGGGAACTTGAAAGAAAAACTACCTAACCATGATTGAAATAAGTAATTGTGCGTTGCCTAGTAACATTCAATACTGACCATATTTTTGTACTTATGTGTATTATTTTGTAGTTTCTCAACAAGAAATAAATTGTGTAAAATTAGAACAACGCTATGTAATCAAATTTTAGGCAAACAGCGGAAACCTCGAAAATTATATTATTTTCTGCTACTCCATCGTTAATTAAATACACAGAAATTAATTAAAAATTTCTGCGCTGGAGAAGGACTCGAACCTCTATCTGCCGTTTTCTAGACGACTGCTTTACCAATTAAGCCACCAGGCAGTGTAACTTTGAGTCCTTTAACACGCCATAAATCGTATTATGGAACAGATCTAATATTTATTTAAAAACCCGCAGTTCGGTTATGATGTCATAATTATATATAAATATATAAATTAGTTTCACGATGGGAAATTTAATGAAAATTATATTATTTTCTGCTACTCCATCGTTAATTAAATACACAGAAATTAATTAAATTAATCAACCACAGGCTCCATCAAAATTACCCTATATTCTCTCTGTTCAATATTTTGTCAATTTCATTGTTTGTTAGTTTTCTGTATTCCTCTTCATTTTTCCTACCTCTATATATCTCCTTATTATTTTCCTTTCAGAGGTTTCGAGTCTTTTCCTCTCTGATGTAGAAAATATGTGATTGTCAAACGAATGTTTGATAAACACATATTTGCTGCATCATATTCCTGTGATATATCCTGTAAGCTTTTACTTACCTTTTCCCTTAAAGAGAAAGTATCTAAAAATTTTGAGAATGAAATATATACACGTTACGAAATAAGTAATCTCATACAGCATATTATTTTTGAAATTTTAGGGTTGAGCCGTGGTTGTTTTGAATAACTAGGCTTATCGTCCAATTTACACGCCATTCACATTAATAGATTACAACGCATAAACTATGGTTTATTAAATTCAACAAAACTGCAGATACATTTATGAAAAAAAATGGGTAATTCTTAAAGAATTTACAACATTTAGAACAAAGAACAAGAAATTAAGTATTTATATATACAAGGAAAATTATGTGATATTTCAAAGCACTTAAACATCTTTAATAAATGATAAAGAGATTGGTATTTTTTTATTTACAAAGTATATGTTAAAAATTGTATCTAATAACTCTTAGAATATTTAGTTTAAAATTTTGTCTATAAATGAAAACATTTATGAAATCAAAATTTGGATTATAATGAACATATTCAAAGAAAATTACCTTTGAACGAAAAAGAATTACAGAAACTAAATTAGCTATATATCCACGTCTTCACTCACCATAATCATGACCGTCGTCGACCTACTAATATAACTTGTGTCTCCATAATTCAAAATTAAGTTTGAAAAAGGCAATAACAAAATTTTTACTTCTTATTTGTTTTTAAAATAATATAACAGATAACATTAAATGCATCAGTTTGCTTGGTACAGACATTGCTTTCATCGACCTGCTAGTGCACATTCACTAAAAATTCAAAATAAGATTTTACTTAAACGCGTTGCTGAACGGGTTTAAAATTCTCTAAACTGCATAGCCATCCTATCTACTTCTGAGTTTCCGGGCTAAAACCGCGTCACTTGTATATCTGCCGACGTTTCGTACCCATTTGTATTGGACATCTTCAGGGCTGAACTACTGCACTGAAACAGTTTCAGTGCAGTAGTTCAGCACTGAAGATGTCCCATACAAATGGGTACGAAACGTCGGCAGATATACAAATGACGCGGTTTCAGCCCGGAAACCCAGAAGCAGATAGCATGGACCACGACCGCGGAAGTCTACGTACCAAATGCACAGCCATCGTTGGCTTACTTAGCCTGGCAACCCTAACCTACATATCTTTAATTAATATAATTGAATCTAATTCGGTAAAGTAAACTTAAAATTTAAATTAAAAGAAATATTTTTAACACGTTATTACTAATATAATGCTTTATTCTGATTTTGTATTTAACAGTACATTTCGGCTTTAGATTATAAGCACCCGTAGGGCTTGCAATGTACATCAAACATATCAATGCCTCATTGAAAGTGTGAAAATACCATTCATCGTGAAATTAGTTACCCTACGTAAAACCTGTAATGCAAAGCGAACTCTGCTAATTCTTGCATACACCTATTCCACATGATGGATAATTTCATTTAAGTGTGTCATCAATAACTACACCCTGAAAACGACAACTGTAGTTTCCGACGATTTTTTGAGTTGTGTGAGATGGTGCGTTGTCTTAATGAAAAATGATTTTTTTTCTTCTTTCTCACGAATTTTGCATGCAACTGGTCCAGCAGCTTACAATAATAATCTGAGTTTACTGTTTAACCAGTTTGGAGATAATCCATGAACAAAATTCCTCTTGCATCTCAAAAAACTGATACTGGCACCTTCTTGGCCGATTTCTAGATCCTAACTGGCTTCGGAGCCGAAGTACCGGGTTCACACTACTCCTTAGCCTCTTGTTTTGATTGAGGATCATGATTGTAGACCCAAGTCTCATCCATAGTGATGAAGCGACGCGCAAAATCGTTTTTATTCTTTGTAAAATGCTTCAATTGCTGCTGAGAAAGTCGCATTCGGATGTGTTTTTGTTCCACTGTTAACGAATGAGGCACCCCTGTTGCACATAACTTTCTCAAACCCAAAACTTCAGCCAAAATATTTCTCACACTGCCTAATGAGATGCCTAAGGCTTCTACTAAATCTCTCTCTATTAATCGACTACCTTCCAAATTTTTGCTACGATTTCTGGTGTTGATGCATTTCTTGGACGTAATCAGGAAAGGTCCTGTATTAATAACACCATCCATTCTGAAAGACAGAAATGGACACCAAGTAACAGCTCCATAATCAATTTTGTTTTCAGCAAAATTTTTTTTATTTATTTGTTAGTTATTTTTTTTTAGTTTGTTAGTTATTACTTAAGAAAGTAATTTCATATTCTTAAAATTCGCAGAAACACAGGCAGCGAAACCCAAAACCTTACAAGTAGATGAGCTGACAGTTCCCAGTTGTTGTCTACAAAACAATTTCGAATCAAATATTACGCCCAGGTTTTTAATAAATTTTCTTTTCAATACATGTATTCTTGATTTTGCCAATATGGTAGATTAGAGCGATCACAAATTACAAAGCAACAGTTATTAATCAAGTTCGTAGACTTCCATGGTCGTTACCTATCTTCATCTTGGCTTTCCGGCTGTAACCGCGTAACACTGACGTGTCGCACTGGCAGTTTCGGGGCGACTGCTAAACCCTGAAAATGTTCCATACATTGGTAACGAAACGCCGGTGCTAGTATTGTCGAATACCCGATTCCAGCTCGGAAGCCAATATGAAGAAAACACTTATTAATATTTAGTTCTAATTTAAATGTACTACATCTTTTTGCGATCATATTTAAATTGTCTTATAGAAGAAAATTGCCGTCAAAATTAGTTATTTCAATATATATTTATATCATCTACATAGGCTAAAACTAGACAGTTGAAAATGGACAACAGGTGGTTAGTAAACAAGAGGAAAAGAAACGATCCCAAGTTGGAATTTCGAGACTTCGAAAAGACGAAATCGAAAGTATTTAATGTATTTAATTCTGCATTGGTTGTTAGGTTTCATCTCAAGATATTTCAATTCTGCTGACGTTAATTCTGAGCAGTAAGTATGTATGGGTTTACCACATCCATCGCGTTTTATGAACTTATCATTGTCATTTATAGCAATACTGGATTTTAAACAAATCATATTTGAAATAATATAAAAAATTTTAATAGTATAACAGTAAATATTAAGCTCGTATTAATATCACAGAATAGACAATGGACACTATTTACACCAATCAGACATATACGAGTATTTGAAGGCCTACAAAAAGGAAAATAATTACGACATTAAAGAAGATATTAATAAACAATGTCAAACAATGTATTAAATAGTAGGTATTTAAGCAAATGAACCCCAAAGTCGTGTGCAAAATAGACAAAAATTAACAAGAACTAAACTTGATTACAAAAAAACAGAGAAAAAGGATAAGTTGGCAACTTACTTGAACTAAAGAACACTTAGCACTATAATAAAGATAGCACGTCAATAATACCACTATAAGAAAAGACAATTATACTGATTTTAGTGACATAATTTTAAAAAATATAAACGTTGTAACGTCCTCCTGCGCTTAATAAGATTTTAAATCAACGCCCATATTCCTACCTTTCTAGCGATCCCTTCGTTTAACTTTCAGGGTGCAAAGCTAGCTCAAAACTAGATTCGAAGAATGGGGAGGTTCCCTGTTGAAAAGATATAATAGGCCGCCACAATATTGTTACCCCGAAAGCCCCTATGCCAATATTGAAACAATGGATCAAAAGAAATGCGTTCCTTATTCTGATAATTAAAACTCTGAGGACGAAGGAGTTCCTTTTTCAAAAAAAAAAAAAGTTCAGCTCTATACAAGTTTATAGTATGTTCAAAACTTTTGATTTACAAGATATAGAGTATGATGGTTCATTACTAATAAGTAAGTATTAAAAGAACAAAAAAGGAAATGCTTTGGTTGTTACAAACTCACACAAAATTATGTAATAACATAGTATATGTGCCCCATATTGGACACCCCCAATAGCAACAACAGAACACGAAAATAAAATAATTTAAAAAAATTGTACAGATTAATAAGGTTCAGCTTTCCACTGAATTAATTGTTACTCAAATATTATATGAAATGACAAAAAGTAAAATTAGACAGTGGTTTTCAAAAGCAAACGTTTAAACAAATTAAAAGGAAAACTATAACAGTTGATTGATGTCAAACTCATTACTTGTTAACGAGCAAAGTGAATAATAACCATACACCAAGCCCTGGATTATGTTAAAGTTTACAAATGAGTAAGGACCATATCTGCTAAATACTGATTAGTGTACTTACAAGGCCCTTGATTAACAAAGTTGAACTAACAGATAAATGAAGGTACTAGTTTGATAACAGAGGCTGATTTCAGCTATTAATTCTACCGATTATATGAATTTATGAATACATAAATACCTTCAGTTAGTTTACCTTGCTTTTAAAATTTCACTGGGCTTATATAACTCGATACCGGATCTGAACGGTCTTAAAGATTCTGTAACTAAATGGTACGGTGTATATAAACTCGACCGATGCTACCACAGTCTTTCGAACTGGTTGCCACAATAAACTAATATATAAAATAAAATAGTAATATGAACGTTTTATCCTAGGTATGGTACTCCAATGACTTCGATTGATCTAATCAAATTACTTACGTTACCCCATGATCGTGTTCATCAAGCTTTGCCTTCCCAATCAGATGGTCGTGGGATCCTTATAGACACATTCACTCCGTGCATATGACAACTAATAAATTACCAACAGAAAGTAGATAAGTAGTGTGAACTTAGAACCCTAAAGTTAAAGTAGAGAAAAGAAGAAATAAGAAAAGAAATTGCGCCACTGTGAAATACCAAGTTCTTGGTTTACATACCTCTGGGTGGTTTTTGAGGGTTAATTAATTGTACCTAAGATCGTCCTTTCGATAAAATAAGCCAACAAAAATCCTACTTAAATTTTCGAACACCATGTGCAGTGTTTTTTTTACCAACTTATCTATCGCTTTCTATAGAGTTGATAAACCAGGTAATCGACTTTATAAAACTCCCAACGAAGTTGATGGAAATGCGATAAACCATTCCAAATATAATAGACCTGATTACCAATTCTAAGTTAGGATTTCTGAATAGTGTGAAAGTGGAAACTTATTCTCTTAAAAAGTTAACACAGGAGAAAGAGCAGTAATAAAATGCCATTTGCTTTTACATCACTTAGCATAAATAAAAAATGAATATTAATATTCTAGCCAAATAATTAGCAAACCATCGGGAATAATTTCCAATCAATACAAAGACAATAACTACCTGTTTTTGATTAATTAAATTCTATTAATTAAACAAAATTAAAATTTTAACGTAATCTATAACTAAAATCTGTCGTATGTATTATCAACTGCGGTGGACTGATACAAAAGGGCATTAAGAGTACCAAAGAACTATCGAAATATACTTATTCGAAAACCAAATACTGAAATTATGTTTGTAACAACGTATATTAACTTTTATATAAAACATTTACTTAAAGGTAACTGTCTTCACCTTGCCAAACCTTGAATTAATACCTTAATACACGGTATATGCCCAGGTATTTATGTTGATTAATCAGGAAAAACTTTTTACAAACATATATCAAAACACAGCAACTCATACTTATATAAAAAACGGTTTCTTCCTTCGCTAATCATTTAGTTAATATTAATCATAAGTCAAATTTTAAATATAAAGTACTTAATGCATAGAGAAAGCAAAGAACATAAACTAAATTTACTAGACTGGTTAAAAATTAATAAACTTAAAAGATTAAATAACGTAATTAACGAAAAATTGACATAAACGATTCTCTGTTATTAAATCTCTTTAAAGAATGAAATGTTTAATTGCTTAGCAGAACGCGGAAAATATAAATTGCGTTCCATGTCAATATTTTTAGGTCAATTGCGTCTCCCCGTATGTACTGAAAGTATGTAAATTGCGTCGCAATATCACAGATAGGGTGCGTAAATTGCCTCGTGCACTTATAAATAAAATATAAACAATTTTGTTAAACAGACATTTGAAAAACTATGCGAATGAAATAAATTATTACACAATTACCTACATATTAAAACTACGAAATGTTACATGTCTGCAATGTACCTATAATTGCTAAAATTAAAATCTCGTTATAAATAGGTAAAAATTTAGGTCAAACTTTTTTACAAACTCAAATATAGTGATTTGTTTCTATAATAAATTGTTCACTGCTTCTCTTAAAAAGCTTTCCTTTTCAATTATAATGTTCAAGTTTCGCTTTGTATACCTTTTAGAACTTCAATGAAGTTCAAAACACAAGGTTTGCATTCAAAAGTGCTTGTCGTCCTATTAGTAGAACAAGAAAATTCTACCCAGGTATTTGGAGACAACGTTGCTTCTCCAGTTATACACTTTCCAATTTTATCATCTGCAGGGGATATGGCCATCATATAATCAGTGAACACTTCAGCTACTTCTTCAAGCTTTAAAAAATCCAAACAGAGAAAATTGACTTTGACAGATTATGCTTTGTATTTTCTCGAAAGACCGACAGATGAATTTTTCGATACCAAGTTTGACCGAAATGCAAGCAACCCTTAATAGGCGTTTCCAATAAAACAAATTGAGCAGCTTGCGTATTAATTAAGCATTTGTAAGTCTATAGTTTTATCAAAAAGAAAAAAAGAGGTACATAACAGGCCTTACGCAGAACACACAATGCAAATAACTCATAAAAATGCTTAGGACACCTTTTAAAAGTTATCTACGTAAACGTTGGTTGTACGGCAAAGCGCTTCTAGATTTTTCTTCATAGCAAATCCTATAACTTTTTTCTGATCATTATGGACTAGTATAAAATCTTTACCAGTATTGGTTTTGATTTCCATATTTGCTAAAATATTATAGGTTTCTTCAACTAGTTTAGGCAACTTATGCATAGAAGTTCGTGTTTTGTACATGTTTCCCTTAGTAATTACTAAATCTACTGCTCCCAATGCCTCTCTATCGCCCTCTTTCAAAGCTAAACGAAATAACTTAGCAAGTGTTGCAGATACATTTTGAGTGGCTTTGCATTTTAAAAGGTTATTTAACTTTTGACATTCCAGTTAATTGTCTTCCATTTTGTCACGGTTGTGAGAAGAAGGTTCCTGACTAGCTTTCGGAACGATTTACAATTTTTTTATAACATTGCCCATCACCTGTGAAATAGGTATTGGAATTCTTCTACTACGAACAGTTTCTTACACTTTTCGCTTGCTGTAATTACCACGAGTAGCACTTTTAATAATTTTTTCACAATTTTTCACAATTTTGACTTACACAAATAGGGTTCCGTACCAACTGAATCGGTTGAAAACGTAAAATGTGCTTATTACAAACATAATTTTAATCTCTGTTTATGGTATTCGGTTATGTACATTTTATTGTTCTTTGTTACTCTTAACGCCCTCTTGTATCTGTCCGCCGAAGAATCATTACGATCCCGTCGATATTTTAACTTCGTTTTAATTAATAGAATTTAATTAATCAATTCGTATGATTATGGTTCTTATATTGTTTGGAAGTTATTCTAGGTATTTTTGTAATTAATGGCCATAATAATACGCTTTCCTTTTTTCTGAATACGTCACACGTTGAACATCAATACATAAAATCAAGACGGTTGCTGTTATCAGGCTCTTTTAGCCGATTACTTTGAATGCGTTAACGCGTGAACTTCGTTTACGCTATTAAAAGTTCAACTTTGGATTATTGATCGTGCTAGACTTACATTAGCAATAATTATTACAATTCCTGCAATGAATACGTTGGAAAATACATGCAGATTGATTAATTTATCGACTTAATTTGACGTTACAGTTGTTACAAGCTCTGTGTGCTGATAACAAACGGAAACGTGTGGCATTTTGTAACGAGATTAATGATGCTATTGACAATGATAACACTTTAGCACAACGCATCGTGTTCAGCGATGAAGCGATATTGCATGTTAGTAGACTGGTAAACAAACACAATGTTCGAATTTGGAGTCTACAGTCTACGATCATCTGTTTACAGGCCTTTGATGGAAACACGGTTCAAGGTCAGCAGTATCTCGCTATGTTACAAAACTAGTTATTTCCGAGGCTGCACAAAGACAACTTCATTTTTCAACACCCCATCACTGAAGTCGCCAAGTGCGTGAATATCTAAATGAAACTCTACAGGACCGTTGGATTGGTCGTCCAGGAGCTGGCGACTTAGTATGTTTCAGCTGGGCTCTATGGTTACCGGATTTGACACCCTGTGACTTCTTCCTGTGGGATTTCGTTAAAGACAACGTTTATGTACCACCAGTCCCACAGGACCTGGAAGAGTTGAAGAACCGGATCCGTACTGCCATAACATCAGTGACGAGTGAATTTGAGTATCGATGTGATATTGACATATTAAACATCTGTAATCTGAATTTGAGAGGTTCATAAATATGTGTGTATAGTTTCATATTAGTATCTCTTAAAGTTTAATAAATATATGCATTCCAAATACTTATATTCTTTTTGAAACACCCTGTATTTTATGAATAACTTTAATTTGTTACTTTCATATTTTGTTCATATTATTGTTACGTTCGTTTTATTTCTTTTTTCTGCTAGGCAATAAACCATATTTCTGCTATCATTAACGCGTTTATTGTCCATACATAAATTACAAAATTCGCCATAACCATCCTCCACAGATACATAATAAAACAACTACACCTTCTGGTCTCCTTTGCCGAACTTAATTTAATTTCTCGAAAAATTACGTATATATCAACATTACGATCAGCATACGGATTTCTTATGGAAGAAAGAGGGCAGCGAATAAAGACGATGGGACCAATAAAATAAGTTATAACAGTAAAAGGAGCAAGGCCTAGCGCTGAGAAAGAACAGAAATAAATGGAAAAATTGAGAAGATGAAGTTGGTGCGTTAAATTTATCACAAAAGACGTGAAATTTCCCCCCGGCACAATATGAATAGGGAACGAAAGACATTGTAAATTAGATATCTCATTAAAATTATAACGACTTTTTGAAGTAAGGTATATAAGACGGATCCTTTTATTGTCATCGTAATTCATAAAACCTATTTAAAGTTGAATATTTCATCTTTATTGGTCAAGATATATTAAATTTCCTTCTTATTGGGAATATATTAGGTTTATTTAAACCATAATTATATTAAATTAATGTAATTTGTGTTACTATATATTTGTTGAAATAATGCATTCAGTCATTCATTCACGAGACTGTTTTTAATCATTAGCGATGTATCAAGCATGTTTAGCAAACATTCCAAAAATGTTAAAATAAAAAATTATTTCAAAAACTAATAGTTGAAAGCCAAATAGAAAAGTATTTTGACTAAACACAACACTTTGTTGTTTCAACATATGGCTTAAAAGAAACCGGTCTGGTATTTAAAATCAAATTACAACTTGATGTGCGTTTTGGCTTTCAACAGTACGGATCGTGTGCGGAATTTGTTTCGTACGGGTATTTTGCCGTAGTTTTCCAGGTGCGACAATGTTTAATTATCTGCTGATGATGACAATCTAGTTGTCGAAATCATATACAGAATACGAAAACTAATGTGGAAAGGAGTTATATATCAATATTTAGTGATTAAGTTAATCAACCACAGGCTCCATCAAAAGTACCTTGATGCAAATTCTTCTTTGGCACAATGAACTAAGTGAACTTGTTATAACAACAAAATAATAGATTTTATAAAATGGCCAATGAACTGTACGTTTATTTCCCAGATGATAGTGAAAACACATATATCCGCTTTAACCTTCAGTCAACAATATATTTGTTCACCAGGCAAACCTACATTTGCATATAAACACGAGTAATTAATCGTGTTTCAACACAAATAAAACATAATTAATCAAAACTGCTGCTAAGATCTTTAACCCTCCATTTGGCACATGTTTGGATTGTCACATTCGGACCTCATGGCGTCTAGCCAAACCCTTGTATGTTTTCATATATTTGTATGAAAATATTCCGTTATTGGTGATGCATCATATTTAAATTGCATGCAGGTATACATTTTAATTTTTTTTTCTGGTTCTCAGTGGCTTCCGCATATGTTGAACAACCTACTCAGTTAAAAATATTTAAAAAAAGTTTTTGAAGGTAATAGGTAGTTTTGTTTCGAAGTATGTCATCATTACAAAAGGGATTTTATGATGGCATGAGATACGATCTCTACTATTGATTTTTATTTATACAACTAAAAGAAATATAATCAACTTTGGACTGTTGTTGGCATACTGGATCTGAACATATTGCACAGAAGAAACGAGTTTTACGGTGCGCGATAGCACCGCTTTTCTTTTCAAATACATGTGTTGGAGTCTGAAATGGAACAACGAAACGAAAATCAATGAAATTAGATGAAGAGCATTACGCTTTCATGAAAACGCATGAAATTAAACAATTCAATGGTCGAACGAGGAATAAATTGCTTGACTATATTAAAGTTGTTCATTCGATTTTCAATGTTTAGGAGAACTAATGATTTAGATAACGCTGAGAGGAAATTCCGTCAAGCAGGTCTTTAACGAATTTGTGAATTATCTCCACGAACCGGGGTCTGATATATCTCGAAAGCTTCAAAAAGTTTATAAATATTTTTCTCTATAACCTGAGCTAAACCAATACTAGCGCTTCTCGAATAATTTGTACTTTGTATGTACTGTTTAACTTTGTCAGTTACAGACTTAAAATAAATACTTTGCTGGTGAATGTATTCAATTCTTTGTTTACTGATTTCACTTCTTTCCGTATCTTCTATAAGAATATCATCATTCTATTTTCTATAAGTTTATCAAACAGGGTATTCAATTATTAAAAAAAAAATTAAAACATGTCTACTATAGTATGTCGCACATGTACTCCTTGAATAATTAATGTTCGAACATTTTTGCATTGCTATGACAATGAGTGTTAAAAACAAAAAGTACCATATGAAAGTAAGTTCTGTAATAAAGCGTATAATATTAATAACAACTTGTAGAGCACGATTCACATTTAACATTATCGTAAGAATCAACCAAGTTTAAATATCAAATCTACTGTGGAATATAGTTTAGTAGTTACAACAAAACTTTAAACTTAAACTTAAAAATTATACAGAAAACTACTGCAACTGTATTTACACTTTTAACGTTAATGAAAACTATTGTAACTTAAGAAAGAATAGTTTTCGATTCGAACATGTATAAAAAGCAGATATACTATTAAATGAAATCTTATATTTCCGACTATAGTACATTTATTTTAAAAGATTAGAGATCATCTTCGTGAGAAGCCATTATATAAATGTAATGTATGGTGTATATAATGCAAAAAGTCGAAAATTTGAGTTTCTACAATCTTCGCCGAACACGTCGATTAATAAATTTATTTATAGCTTGCGACGTTAAGCAAACCAAGCAAACAAAAAAGTGAAAATATGACCAAGAGAGAGTTGTTATCCTTCGTGAACCTACCTTTTCTCGCATTTGGAAATTCCACCTGGCCTTCTTGAACTATATCTGGGGTGTGAACCATTAATTACTGGCGATTTTATAAGGACGCCATAGGTTTACAGAATTTCCAAACACCGTCAAATACTGAAAACGGGTGGATGTCAATGTTGGATAACACGTGCGATAATTCAATTTACAGATGGCAAAGGAGGTAGCAGGCAAAACTAACAATACAAACAAAAAACGAAAGAGAAAGGAACAAAAACATTCATAGAGAAAGTGTAATTGCTTAAATTAAAAAAGAATGTGTTACTACAACAAAACAATAATAATTACTTGAGCCGTCCAAGCTAATCTTTTATACAAAATTAAACTTCACAAGTCATTTTGCCTCACATAAACGTATATCAAGTTCACAAAGATGATAAACAATGCAGTATTACTTAATCAAAATCATACCAACGGCATACTATTAAGTTATCTATACTAAAATTACTGTCTGTGAAACTATTGACTTTAAAATTACTGACAAGATACTATTGCATACTATGTAATATATATTTATTAATGACAAAGAAAAAGGACTGCATAATATTAAATTATTAACTCCATAATATTATACACTAATTAAAGAAAAAATAAGGCAAACAAGGAAAATATTCAACTTGCAAATGTTGACCGATAAAACAAAGGTATTAACACTTGTCTATATAACAAATACTAAAGTCGATAATGCACAGTTTGAATGTAAAACAAAAACACAAAGTTAAGAATGGTAATTACCAGAGCGATAATCGCCTACGGCAATAACTTGAGTTAATAATTTTACAGAACGAATTTTATTTCAAACATAAAATTACTTACTTAAATTAACAAACTACGGGAATATACTAGTCTAACTTGTTAAAAGAGAGAAAGAAAGTAACACATATAGTGTAGTGAACTGACCTTGTTATATCAAAATTGGATTTCTCCAGAAGAAGAAAATCACCTCAACAGCCAAAAAAAAAGAAACACGAAAGATGTTACGGTTTATTTTTCATTTAGGACATATTTCGGCGTATTGTATATTTATTTATTTATTAAAATAACCTTGCCGTATTTGATAGAAGGGACGCCCATGGACATTGATGAAGGTTATGTGTAAACACATATTTAAGATATCGTATTCATTTTAAAGTTTTAAAATCGTTTTAAATAAATATATTTCAGCGTATGTTTACGTCGACCTTGATTTTGTTTATATCTATATGTCGCTTTTTGTGGTGACTAGGTGTTCATATCGCGAGTGCAAAACATCCCCCCGTTCGTCTTACTCGCCCTGGTCCGATACAATATATCTACATCGAGGGCATTTGAGCGATAACTCTGCAAAAGGTTGGACGTATAATATCGACCCGCTTCGATTTCTTATAATCAAATGTGTATCTGAACATAACGTAATTAGCTATAATTAGCAAATCATCTTCAGAGCCCGTTACCATCCACAGGTATGTGTCTCCCAATTAATTAAGAATATGAGTACAGTTCCTTATTAGTATTGTTATTATAGGGCTTCTCCTAGTACCGGGATCTAGGTACCTGCATACATATGTTACATACCGACGAAACATCATAGCAGCCAACGTTACTCTTCCGCAGATATTACCGAACTCTGACGGAATTTCTTCCAGCCATCCTGTAGCAGGTTCTAAACCACCCGGGATTTGCACCTCGACGCGGGATACGTTAAGTAACCCCTAAATTTTCTTTATTATATCTCGACATACATATAAAGGAAAAGCATCAGGCGTCGTCGTCGTATGTAAATTTAATCAGATTACGAAACTATATGTGGGACATGTATTAATGTATTAATTTAAATATCCGATTTAAGTAGATTTAATCAGATTAAGAAACTATATGTGGGAAATATTAACTCAATATTCTAGTTAATGAAAATTAATCCAATTAAAGAATTGGCCAAGTGTAAACTCAATATATATATCGGGGTCGCTGAAATTTTAATGTCCTTTAGTTGCTAAGATATTTATTTTCTTTTGTTACATTAGATATCGTTACTTATATGTATAATAGACTTTCATATGTTGCAAGAGAGAGAAATTTGAATAAATAGTGAAATTGTTGAGTGTAAATATATTGGGTGTTTTAATCCATAATTTACCCGTCGTAACTGTGGGGATTCTAGGCAACTCACAGGCCAATAGAGCTACGGCTTGTGAGAAATCAAACGATTAATACATCTGCCATAATTTCGCTCTTGGCGCCCTTTTCTTTTTGTAATTTTAAAACTAAAAACTAAATCTGAACTTGCGAACCACGACCTCCGCGATAGCTAGCTGGCATCGTTCGGTTGCTGCCCAGAAATACTTAAGCTCCCCCGAGCGGTCGTTCGCGACCCGCAGCAAATTGCTTTTGTGCGAATCGGCACGTAGCAAAGAATATTTTAAAATAAAGCAACAGAGAAAGAAAATTCTTACCGCGCGTTGATTTTTTCTCTTTGCTCTCTATTATATGCTTGAATGGAAAAAATGCAATATTTGGTTCCTCCAACAGAGTAAGAAATAACGCTCCTTTTCCGTAAAATTGCATTTTATTCCTCAAATTTGAAGAGAAGTAATCACTAATACTAAAAGATAATGTCTCTAATGCTCGAATATTTCGAATCGCATTCTTTTACAAGAGAGTCCCATGTGCGTCGAGATCTTTTTCCGACGTTCGGCGTATAGAAAAAATACTTAAATGTAAAAAACATACTAAAAGTAATGCAAATATATGGAATTAAAACTTACACGATACGTACATAAATGCGGCTGATTTAATAAAGATGTTACTCGTATGCACGTTGGAAAAAATTATTTTAAAATTTTTAATATTTAAACTACGTTTGAAATTATATTTAAAATTACACCGGTCCACTTGACATAGAAAATTTTAAATTGTCTATCGACATTTTTGTAGATAATGGGGTATTAAGGTTAAGAAAATAAGAAAAATTTTCATCGTAATTGGACATTAATTTAAATTTAATGGTTTCCAACTCATTCACGAAATAAGATAATTTTGAGAAAACGAATTCCCGAAACTTGCTCACGAATCAGGATTTTACGACCGACACAAACGTAAATGCTACACATTTGGAAATAAAATGCCACCGCTAAATCACAGCACTAGTCAGTTTCGTCGACCCTAACACATGTTACATCCAAACTACGAAATTTTAAATGTTCTTTTATGAGTTTCCCGCTTGTAACAGCAGAACGCCAGACGATAGTATCCATATGAGAAACCTCACACTCTGTCGTTACTTTATAGTCGGTCATTTATTGTGCGAAATAAGTTCGGTTTGGCAACAGTATATCTGATCATAAAAATGTGAAAGAAATTTTTGGAAATGAATGACTAAAGAAAGTTGCATTACTTTTAATGCAAAACGTAATAAATATATAGTGTGGCGAGGAAGAGAAAAATATTTAAGGAACTATACTTGAACGAAAGTTCCTGGTGTTTTTAGGTGAAATTCAGGGAGGACTGTTTTTATAATTGTATTTACACTTTAATAACTTGTTCAGTATACCCAGTATTCCTGCCGTTACAATTATGAACGGACCCGTATTTTTTTTAAAAAAGAACACATCCATTATACCGTTAATGTACGTAGAAATTTGTGTGAAGTTACAATAATTTAATCGTGAATTGAAATGACACAAAAATGTTACCACGAAGCTGCATAAATGTGGAATGGGCAAAAATTTAATTGTTAGTGTTTACAACTTATACAACTTTTTACCTTTTTAAGCCCTGTGCAGACTATGGTCATAATTATTTAACGTTGTAGCTTAAGCACTATGTGTAACACATGCGAGCCTTTTTCACATGTGTCCCATAATTTGACAGCGAGGTCAAACAAGTGCATTCTAGTGAATGAACACCTGTGAACATTGCCTGAAATAAATTGTGAAGAATATAATTACAATGTATTTTACCCAGTTACACACATAGTCTATGGGTGCCCTACGATGGCGTAGAAGTCATACAGGAAGCGTAGAGGATATTTGTGGACTACAATACTCTATGATTTTTATACTAGAGGCTATAAGCTTTAGATTCATATATATATTATAAACGGAGAATCACGGTGGAAAATAGTTAAAAGCCTCAGAAAAGAAGAAATACATGAAAAAATTCAAATTTTACTACTCATGTTCGTAGCAGTCACATTACTTAAATATTATGGAATATGATCGTTAGAAAAAGTAAATAAGAATAAAGGACATACCTCCTTCCTGGAATTCCATTGCACAACAACCACCAAGACACAAAAAATTCCGAGAAAAAGATGATACAGCTGTATTCTACCAATATGTGGTCACTTCAAATGCCGAAATGCAAAAGATGGACCCATTTCAGAGGGTTAATTTTCATACCCGCGTTTAGTAGGGGTAGAAGTGGAGTATCAGGCATAATTACATGCAGGAATATTAACATAAATATTTTGGAATTACGACCTACGGGGAGACCACAGTGCAATGACTGAGTCACTTGACAAAAGTTTGAAAAATGTAAGTCGGACGAGTTTAATAAAATAAGGAATGTTTTAAAGAAATCCTAAATTTCAAGAATATCGAATAAGTTTTCCTTATTTAAGAAAGCAATAAATTTACTGAAATAACACGCAGAAGTTTTCAATTTAGAAACTATATAATTTACACTTTTATGCCAATAAAATCTAACTGACCCAAGAGATAAAATTTACTGACTTCTTGCCATCGATAATTTCGCAGTTAGTCTTTAGAGTATATAAAGTAAACTCTCGATTTAATTAAAAGGCGAGGAGGAGCAAGCTACAACTCGGTGTAGATCTGGATATGATACGAGAGATACTGCAATATTGATCGTTATTGTTACGTGGCATCGAGTTTTCTTTGGCACTAACAGAACAACATTGACTTCGAACAAATATGGTTTAAGCAGAATGACATCATTTGTCATATACGAGGGAGCGTTTTTATATTCGCGGAATGGGGGACAAGGGGTGGAAATAGAAAAACCAAATTACTTTTCTTTTTCAATATATTCACCTGCAAGACGGATACATTTTTCACATCTTTCAATTAATTTATTTATACCCTCATAAAAAAATGATTTCTCTTTATCTGCAAAATACGCCGAAACTGCCTCCTTGACTTCATCATCGGCAGTAAATTTTTTACCCCGCAGCTCTTTTTTCATTTTCGGAAACAGGTAATAATCACTCGGGGCCATGTCTGGGCTGTAGGGTGGGTGATTCACAATTTCGAAGCCCACCTTATGCAGGGCAGCTAACGCAACGCGGCTCTTGTGGACGGGCGCGTTGTCATGCAAAAGCAGAACACCTTTTGTCAATTTTCCCCGTCTTTTCTCTTTAATGGCTTCTTTTAGTCGCTCTAATATTGAAGCGTAATTTTCTCCGGTTATAGAAACACCTTTATCTTTATAATCAATCAACAATATTCCTTCCGAGTCCCAAAATACCGTTGCCATGAGTTTCCCAGCTGATTGTGACACTTTAAATTTCTTGGGAGGTGCTGTGCCCTTTTTATGCCACTGCATGGAGTCTTGTTTGGACTCAGGTTCATAATGATGAACCCAAGTTTCGTCTCCAATAACAATTCCACTCAATACACCATCCTTGTCTTCATTACAGAGGTCCAAAAATGCACGCGAACACTCTACGCGCTGTTGTTTTTGCGGCAGCGTGAGCATTCTCGGCACCCATCTTGCGCTGCCCTTAGACATGCCGAGATGATCGTGTAGGATTTTAAAAATTGTTGTATCGGTTACTCCAACCATTTCCGCGAGTTGTTTCTTCTTTAGTCGAGCATCTTCGAGTACAATTTGTTTAACTTTTTGGATAAGTGCTGGCGTGGTCACCTCAATGCTCCTGCCCGGCCTCGGGTCGTCTTCAAGGGATTCCCTTCCTTGTTTAAATAAACTATGCCACTTGTACACCATGGTTTTTCCTGGACAAGAGTCGCCGTAAACCAATGACATTTCATTCATTATGGTCGCGACTGATTTTCCTTGCCTGGTAAGGAACTTTATAACGGCACGATATTCGATTTTTTCCATATTTCACTTTTCACTCCTGATTATGTTACTTGGTTGACGATAGCTCATAGACTAACTGTCTAATAACAATGAAACTTCGTATTTATACTAATCATGAGTCGCTGCACAGGCCACGCCCCCAATGCACCTACTCATCCCTCTACAACCCGCTCTTTCCGCGAATATAAAAACGCTCCCTCGTAACTCTAGCGACACTCGATTTACTGCATTCAGAAATTCCTGGTCGCATTACTTCCTGACATCTACTATTCAGCAAGATATTAGTAGATGTCAATTTACCAGTACTGGGCCAGCAGATTTTGTTCCAAATAAAAAAAATTATTTTTTAAAGGATCTACAATTTACCGACTCAAGGAGTAATTTATCAAATACATAAAAAGTTTTGTGAACGAGTATTTTAAGAATCGGTTATTTTATTTTTTGAGGGTGGTCCTAAAGTCCACCCCTGAGGGTATCTGCTACAGATCCCTTCAAATATTCAAACTTATTTTATCATCATCAACATATCTTTGTGAACATAAACATGTAACGTCGAATGTAAAAGTGAACATAAAACGTAAACATTGAATGTAATAATGTGTGGTTCAAGGCTAAAGATATAGCAAAAGTATTAGGATATAGAGATACTATCAATGCAATCAAAAAAAAACCATGTTGATATAGATGATAAAACAAACATTAATTTGATAATAATGAAATGGGGGCTGGTAATTTGGCACCCCCTTTAAATATAGACAAACAAACTATATTATTAATGAATCTGATGGTATATATTAACTAATATTATCATCTAAGTTAGAAACTGTAAAATCATTTAAGAAATGGATTACTAATGGAGTTTTACCATCAATTAGAAAACATGGACAATATAAATTGAATCAAGAGATAATTTAAAAAATTATAAAAGTTTGCTAAGTACCTACCTTACACGTGAATGTAGAACGTAACATAAAACGTAAACAGAGTCCAATATAAACTACTTTTCTAAACTAAGACAACAGACACACAAAAAAACATAACAGCTATGAGTATTTATTAGTTTTATTTCATTACATCTTTTTTTTATTTTCTGGAGATGATAGGGATGAAGAATCGGATCTTGATGACATTGGCGTTTCTGGTGGTGATGGTGTTTTTGAGGAAGCCGGCGAAGACGGCAGAGCCTTGTCCCTACAAAAAATATTTATTGGTTTGTATAAAAATAATTTAAATTATTATCTCATTTCATGAAAAAATGTAGAACGTTAACATTAAATTATAAAAAATGTTTACCAAACCGTTATTTATTAAAAATTGATGTCACCAAAAAATTATTCTGTGTACTCACATCTATTTTATTTAACAAATTATTTTTTTTGCTGATTTGTTAAACAATTAAGAAGTTGTAACTGTTATAAAGAAATAGTAGATGCAATTTTCTTCTTACCGTTCGGGAAATACAACATCGAGGAAATCCTTCTGCAATTCAAATGTACCAAACCGCAATTGAACATTCATATCGTCCATTTCCATATACATATACATGTTCCTTAAAAATATTTATTTGCTTGTTAACATGAAATATTGAATATAAATTTTGAACATCTAGTCTAGAATATAAATTATTATAATTTGAATATTTTATTTGATTGTTATTATCATTATTGAATATTAATACATGATAAACACTATTTAGTATCTTTTCATTAAAATTGATATCATAAATAATTATTTTTAATGTCATTTATTCTATTAATTAAACATCTTTTACTTGTGTAATAACAAGAATCTTAATATCATTAGAAATGAATCCTTTGTTTAATGTAATTTTTAATATTAATCCCTGCGTTTGAATTAATCCGTAAATTGCTGCTGAATACATTCTAAAATTATTTGCCCATTTATTTTTAGTTATATATGAACCATTAGTATTATTTAGAAAATCGTCATAATGTTGTTGAATAATATAGTTTTTATTTGTTAAGAAGCCCTTGTTATTTGAGAATGGATATGTTTTTCCATTTGCTGTTATTTCATGATTTGTTGTATATACATCAGGATCTGGGTTAAATGATCCACTTTTCTCATTATATTGTAAAATACATAATAAAGATTACAAGCATATGGTGAAGATAAGTTAATATTTATTGCTAATGTTGTTTTATTTGATAATACTTGTTCCATTAATGTTGAATACAATATATTGTTTCTGGTAATGTATGTAATTTTTTATTAAGAATTAATGTTTTATCTTTTTTGGATAATTCAATTGCTTGCATATCCATTTGATAAGAATTACATACAAATATTCCATTAACTTTAATACTTTCAGATAGTTCATTAACTAATATTTGTGATTGAGAATAAAAATCAATTCTGAATACAATTGATTCACAATGAACTATATTTGGTTGTGAAAATTTTGCCAACATATATTTCATTGGAATTCTAATATCAATTCCATCAACTGGAATTTCATAAATATTTTTATAATCATCCTCGTGATCTTCTATGTCATCCTTTCTTCTTCTAATGAATGAATTAATTAAGAAAAATGTACCAGCATAATCGATTGATTCTTCAATTATATCAGCATGATCTTTTTCTTTGAATACTCTTAATTTAACAGATATTCTATTTATAATTTCTTGAATATAATCTTTTGATAATTTAGTCACTTTATCAGTTGGATTACTGATTGATAAATATAAATTTACGTGATCTAATTGTAAACATGTATTTGTTCCAAAATGAAATTCTCTTGTGATTGATGCAGATGATTTTAAAGAAATTTCAAATGAATCAGTATATTGTCGTAAAACATTTAGTGAAGAAAATAAGCCTTCTTTTGATAATAACGACATTTATTATTAAAATAATATAATTAAATATATGGTCCATATTTCATCGTCTTCCAATTTTTGTAAAATATTATTATGCTCTAAACTAAGTTCAATTATTTGATTATTAGAATTGATATTAGATATTGACAAATTTAATTCTTTTGAACTATCTTGAGAGAAAATTGTCCACAAATAGTTTTTTTGATTGCGTATATGTATATTCTCTTAGTAAATTACAACCAATATCAATATGAATATTTTGATTATTAAATCCAATCCATTGAATATGTTTAATTATCAAATTTTTAATTGATTTATTATCTATAGTATTCAAATTAATTGAAGATTTACTATTATTTTTGCTAAAATTAAATGCTAATCTTTGTGATCTACTCATTGATATTTATATTTACTAATTAAAGATAATACTTCAGGAATAGAATTATAAATATCAATTAAGTGATCAAAAGTATAATTTTTTGATTTAAAAGGATCTTTTATTTTTTGAACAAAGTCTGGTAATTTCCCTAAATCAAATTTTATATTTTTTAAGAATGGAAATATGTAATCAGATATTATTCCTTTTCCAATTGTAATATTTTTATGATTATATAATAATTCAAATAATTCTAATAATTCTTTATGATTATTCATTTATAAATATTTAATTTAACATGAGTTATAAGACGATGAAAATTCACATTATTGCTGGATTAAAAATCTTAGCAGATTATTTAACAAACAAATAAATTCAGATGGACATAAAAAAATATTTTGTAGAGGATGTTTAAATTATGCAACAGATAGTGAAGAATGTTTAAATAATCATAAGTTAATATGTAATACAACTGAAGTATGTTTACCAAACATGCCTTGTATTAAATACAAGTGCTCTGGTTGTAAAAAATATGAAGAGGATATAAATGAAATAAATAAGCATATTAATGAATCATGTAATTATTCAGATCTTACTTATAATAATATATCTTTATTCACATAAGACACATCCGTGTATATGAAACATCATACATAGCTATTAATAAACCAACATTTAGAAAATGTATAATATTTGATGAAAACCTTGTATTAATTCATAAATATAAAACAATTATTTCATTTAATAAACCTATATATCTTGGACAAGTTGTACTAGATCTATCAAAAGCATATATGTATGATTTTCATTATAATGTAATTAAAAAGGCATATAATGAAAAAGTAAAATTACTGTACATGGATACAGATTCTTTAATCTATCATTTTAAAGAAGATTTTAAAAAATTTATCAAAGATAATCCAGATTTATTTGATACATCTAATTATCCAAAAGATCACGAACTGTGTAGTGATAAAAATAAAAAAGTAATTGGTAAATTTAAAGATGAACTAGGAGGAAAAAAGATACTTGAATTTGTTGGATTAAGATCTAAATCATATGCATTTAGAGATAATAATGTTCATAAGAAATTGAAAGGAATTAAAAAATCTGTACTTGACAAAGAAATTAAATTTGAGCATTATAAAAAATGTTTGTTTGAACATTTAGAGTATTATCATAAACAAAGCGTTATTAGGAGCTATGATCATAATGTATATACTGAGGAATTAAATAAGAAATCATTGTGTTGGAGAGATGATAAAAGATGTATCCAACAAAATAGTACAGACACATTTGCTTGGGGGCATTGGAGAATTGAAACTGATTGAGATTTATTGTACTTCTGTAAATTTATAATTTTTATCAACAATGACTTTTATTGGAAAGAACTTTTCTTTTTTTTATCATTTGATAACTAATTATGTAATTAAACATGACATTTATTTTATCTATATAGTTTTTATTTATTCTATATTTCTTATTCTTGACAAATACTATATAATCAAATGAATTTGTTAGAATGTTTTCAAATTTTGAAAGGTTTGTAATGAGTAGAATTTTATTTATTGGTAGTTTAGGTAAAGAGTTATATGAATTTATGTACTTCATTGGATCATTATTAAGCGATTTCATTTCCTTCGTGAAACTTTTATCAACGCTTAAATGCGAGAATGTTGATTGATTAGAATCCATACCAATTTATTTATATTTAAAATAATTATGTAACTAATAATTTTTTTATTGTTGAATATTTTTTATTGAAAAAAATGTTTATTAATATGTACTTTTATTTTAACATTAACACTAGAACGTTTACGTTTGACGTTACATGTTTACGTTCACAAAGATATGTTGATGATGCTAAAATAAGTTTGAATATTTGAAGGGATCTGTAGCAGATACCCTCAGGGGTGGACTTTAGGACCACCCTCAAAAAATAAAGTAACCGATTCTTAAAATACTCGTTAACAAAATTTTTTAGGTATTTGATAAATTACTCCTTGAGTCGGTAAATTGTAGATCCTTTAAAAAATTATTTTTTTTATTTGGAACAAAATCTGCTGGCCCAGTACTGGTAAATTGACATCTACTGATATTGACTTAACACCATGTAGTTTTCTTTTATAAGTTTATTTAAAAATAGCAATAACTTATTTATATTTATTATTATTTATTGACCAACAGATTTACAATTCCACATAAAGGAAAAATATGTATTATGCAAATCATAATAACAAGAGATTATAGGAACAGATAATAAATAATCCAAAATACTTTTTGTACTCGCTAATCCCAAAAATCATTTCTCAATTGCCATAAGTGTGTTCGAAGTTAAACTTCACGTTAAAATATACATAAAATCAATAAATTATTAGTATAGTAATAAGGTACAATTACTAAAACGTTAATTTCATCTAAATCGCGAGATTTATTAAAAACTATTTTAAAAAACACTCCATTCATTGTCTATATTCATAATTGTCGATTCAAGTAGATATTATATACAATGACATAATAAGATAATTATAAATGAATATATAACCAAAACATTAATGAATTGAATGCAAATATGTCTATATACCGTCGTCATAATATATTATAATACACCAGGTGTGTTAGCCTTTTTAATCAATACAACATGTTTAATTCTATTAAATGTCTTTGAAATATCAATATAAATTGGATCCATTGCCCATTCGTTATATTTGATATAGATTGTTTAAAGTAAGCTAAATTTATAATTACAGTTCTTTTTTCTATAAAGTTATGTGGATGCGGAGAAATGTAACTTATAGCATGAGTATACGTGCGAACATAATGCTGTTTAAAAAAATTTTTGTAAAATTATTTGAAAGTGATAGTCTATAGTTATTAATGTCTGTGGATGAATAGATTTATGTATGGAGCATACTTTATATGCTTTCCAAATAATTGGAAAATTAACCGTAGATAATACAACAAATACAAGTAATTAATCATGGTTTATCACAAGATTATTCGACGATTTCGAACTAGAAAAATAGTATCTTATTTGGTCATTTTGCTTTTCAATTTGCTAAAAACCGGGAAAAGTCAACTGCTCATATCCTGTGGACATTCAAAGGAAGCAACCCAAACCCAACGCATCCGTCCATGAATACGAAAACAGCAACATTTGTAATTCATAAAAGACCAAAACTTCTGTAAATCATTAAGGAGAGACTATTCGATTTTACTGATATAAACCTTATATTCAGATTATATTTGAAGATCCTAACTAATCTATATTGCTAGAAAGAATTTAAATTTTTCTTTTGAAATAGTTAAAGTGGCGTGCTTTCAATTTGATGTTATTAATTATTTCTATGCTAAACCATGGCGGATATTTACTTCTTATATTTTCTTCGTAAATGTACATAAGGATAAATGACAAAGTAACGTTTTGTGTAGAAGTGCTCACAAACATTAGTAGCTTCTCTTCTGAAAGAACAATACTTCCCTCTCTCGTCGAAACATATAAATGTCCCAACGAAGGAACGAAGCCGTGCCTTCGCGCCAAATAAGTAACTAAGGTGCCATGATGCGTATGTAGACTAACACTTTAAACTTGGTTATTGCCAATTTATCCTGCATACAAAATTTGTTCATCATTTTACTGTAGTCGAAAAGGTAATATTAACCCACTAAGAATCGTTCGTTAATAACACCAGTTTACCTGAAGATAGTTAGTATACTCGAAATACGTCGTAAATAAGGAGTTTACGACGTGTTTCTTATAACTTTCAGCTTCTCTTATGTTTAATAAAAACGACCAATCTACGTTTGAAGGCGAAATATATAGATTCACAGTTTGCCTTCTCGAAGTTATAGATTTTGCCATTTGTATTCTACATAAAGGATTTTACAATTTCATCGTTCAATATATTAATGAGAGTAGAATGATGGTATTCTTCAGGCAGAAACAGTTGCTTATCTCTAATAAATTGCAATCTCAAGTTACTTAAAACTAAATGTAATAAATGATTGTTATTATTCACTACAACATTACAATACAAACCAATACAATGAAATAATACATCGTAGTATTACGAGTATCATTTACATATTAATTTATTTCAGTTAGGGATGTTGAGGTCTCCAATTATAACGATATTAAAATTTCTCAGTTGTTCAAATTCATCCAAGAAACTTGAAATATTTTAATGAGGCATCGGGTAGTATTGGGTTGGCAACTAAGTACTTTCGGTTTTTACTGATAGAGAGTCTTGCTTTTTTTGTATAACGAATGTTAGTGCTGTACTTTACCGTTTGTCGCGTGATACTAGTCACATTGACGTAACTTCAGAAGCAAGTAGTGCGTGATTTTTATTAAAGCTATTAGTTGTGGGTTAATTTTAAATGGAGTGCAGAAACGAACATTTTCGACATATTTTACTATTTTATTTCCGTAAAGGAAAGAAAGCTGCTGCGGCTCACAAAAAGATATGTGAAGTTTATGGTGCTAATTGCTTAACAGAGCGCACGTGTCAGAATTGCTATAAAAAATTCCGTTCTGGAGATTTTTCCTATCAAAGATGAGCAACGTTCTGGTCGGCCTACTGAAGTTGATGATGACCAAATCAAAGTCATAATTGAAGAGGATCGTCATATAACTGTTCGACAGGTTGCGGAGAGGCTACATGTATCGGACACAACAATTGAAAAACATTTAAGATGTCTTGGGCTAGTTAAGAAGCTTGATATTTGAGTACCTCACGAATTGAAAGAAATTCATTTAACACAAAGAATCAACTTTTGCGATATGCACCTTAGACGAAATGAAACCGACCCTTTCTTAAAAAGAATCATCACTGGTGATGAAAAATGGGTCCTGTACAGTAACATAGTTCGAAAGCGATCATGGAGCAAACACGATAAACCAACTCAAACCACATCGATAGCTGAATTGCATCCAAAAAAGATAATGCTGTCAGTTTGGTGGGATTACAAAGGTGTTGTGTTTTTTGAGCTGCTTCCAAGAAACCAAAAGATCAATTCTGATATTTACTGTCAACAATTAATAAAACTGGATGAAGCAATCAAAGACAAACGGCCAGAATTGTCAAATCGGAAAGGTGTAGTTTTCCACCAAGATAATGCAAGGCCTCACACATCTTTGGCAACTCGTGGGAAACTATTAGAGCTTGGCTGGGAAGTGATGCCACATCCCCCATACAGCCCTGATCTAGCACCATCTGATTACCACTTATTTCGAAGTTTGCAGAATTCTTTGAATGGTAAAACTTTCACAAATGACGATGACCTTCACTCGCACCTGGTTCAGTTTTTTGCTGATAAGGACCAGAAATTTTATGAGCGCGGAATCATGCAGCTGAAAGAAAGATGGCAAAAGGTCATTGAGCAAAATGGAAAATATATAATTGATTAAAAACTATTCTTTGTTTAAAAAAAAGTGTTTTATTTTATACTACAAAACCGAAAGTACTTAGTTGCCAACCCAATACATAAACATCATATACATATGTATGTATGTATATATGTACATACAAAACGCAAATACCATTAAATATACACTTGCAACCAACTATATCAATAGACGCAAATATTGTGTATGCAGGATAAATCGAACAGACAAGCAATAAATAATAAATTCTCCATCTGCTAAGAAAATATGCTTCCCCAGTCTTCCGCATAATTTTACGTCTTCGATCACATTCGAAGATTTGAAAAATTATGCGGAATAAAGCTAGGAATCATATCGTCACCCGAAGTAAATTTATCGACAAAAGAATGCGTAATTTAAATCAAGGTTTCTTTATTAACTGGGTTAATCCAAAAAATGGAGAGATCTATAGAGATATTAATGAGGTCGTACACAAGAGAGGGGGGGACAGTGTACCCTTCGGAAAAGTAATGTGCAAATGAATCGACGATGTCATGCGGATTGTCTAGATCTCTCAAGTCGTCGTACATTACTCTGGGTATTCGTGAAGTGCCCTTCTTTGCCGGAAGGAATACCATAAATGACCAGGATTTACTTTAATGAAGTACTCAACATTATATAAGTATACCTTTTAGCAAATAAAAATTAAATGTTTGTTTAAACTGTGAAGCCTTTTAAATTCTTCGTAATAGTAAATGCAACGAGAAGGCTTCAATTTGTTGTGATAGCTTTGCTCATGTTTTAAATTGGCTATAATTTCACTATTAAACCATGGAGGGTAAAATATTACAGTAAATGACTTAACTTAGGAACAATCCATTGAATATACTATAAATAACATTATAATATCAATACGAAGCAAACGGCAATTCATCATGACGTATAAAGTAATATTAATATTTGAAAATATCAAATCAAGATTGTAGTTGTCAATATTTGAAAAAGTATTGAATTGCGATAAATCGAAAGTATTACATAAAATATTTGAGACAGTAGATTTAGAAGAAAAGCTAATAGTTTGAAATAAGAAGAAGGTACGTTAAGGTCCCTGATAATATAACCGGTTTACTTAGAAGATAAATTTACAGTGCCTCAAAAAAGGATTCAAAAATATACAGTGGCGAGTCAGGAGGAATATAAATTTTTTTTAGGAGCAAATTGAAAGACTTATACAGACAGTCATATATAACCGTCAATTGAACAAGTAATGAAAGTAAAAAAAGAGATATCCATAATTTGATACGAGTTAACGTTAGACAGAGCCACCACCCATAGACCAATCAACTATGAAAAATTTTGTATCAGATCGCACACTATAACAAGCAGAAAATACTAAGATTCAAATAAAGATTCCTCTAACCAAGATTCTGTAGTAAGAACGATATCATACGACAATTCATAGGCATTGGTATAAAAAGAATGAGATTTAGACCTTCTACTATGAGTGTTTTGATCACTTTCTTACTATAGTACAATACCTTCTATTACTAAGTATAGCCAGAGTTACCCAAGCATGATTTACTTTATCTTATGGTTTGGGTTATGAAGTCATCTTTCACTAAAATATTAGTTAGTTAGTATTAACTATAGATGTAGTAAATTCTACATACGACTGAAAGAGGAGTGAAAACCATATTAAACGACATAAAAATAGAATATTCCGTCTGGAAGAAAAACAAGTTTTATCCTTTTAACGATGCTATAATTCGTTTTTAATTTCGAAATGCTCTATATTGTAAAATATAGCAATATTTTGCATAGGTTGTTGAATTTAAATAATGTCACAATTATGCCGAGGAACTGTTGCAAAATAATGGTTAATAAAAACGATATTAATTTTAATTTTGTTACGCCCCTCTACACACTAATGTAGAGATTAATACCACAAAGCCCGTAATTCCTACCTCAAAGATATCCTTGGCTTCTAGGACTGGAACTAACCAGCAACTCGGAGAGTTAGTGAGAGTTCTCTCAATGCAAGATCGTATAAACGGGCGTAACAGCGTCTATATTCCTAGAAGTGGGCGCCAATACTGAAGCACATGAATTTTAGGAGAATACGTGCGTTTGAATATTTTAGGAGCATAATTCGTATGCACCAATTTTGTTACAACAGGAAAAGAAAAATAAATCGCATAACAATCAAGGAAGTAAATGCCAGGGTATCGATAGCAATTAAATATTTTGTTTAATTCAATAGCAACTTGACAACTATTGAAATATATGAGAAACTTTATCATATGCTAATAGCTACCCAAAACTTTAATATATGAAAATATATTTATATATTGTATGATAGAAAAGTATATTAACTATCAATAATAAAATATATAATAAAATCTTAGCTAAGTTAGATAAAGAAGTACTTATTGGCAAAACTATCAACAAAACATGATCAATGATCATATTATTCCCCAAATATACGTACTACTGCGGGCAAAAAATAGTAAGACTTTGTTCATAATCTTTAAATTCTTAATTTATTCTTCCAAATCTATTTCGTCCCCCTCAAAGTAATTCCCCTTGGCCCCAATACACTTGTGCCAACGTTTCTTCCAATTCTCGAAACAGTTGTTAAAGTCAATTTCAGGAATAACCTTCAATGCGCGTAGCGATTCACGTTTAATGACTCAAAACGGTTTCCCCGGAGCGGTCGTTTGAGTTTGCTGAATAGCTAGAAGTCACACGGAGCTAAATCAGGCGAATACAGTGGTTGCGGTACGATATTGGTTGAAAATTTGCCGAAAAACTCACGAAGTGCAGTATGCGACGGTACATTATCGTGGTGCAAAAACCAAGAGTTGTCGGCCCATAATTCTGGCCTCTTTTTACGAATAGCATTGCACAAACGACGCATAACACTCAAATAGTATTCTTTGTTGACAGTTTGGGCGGTCAGAAGGAATTCGAAGTGCACCACACCTCGATAATCGAAGAAAACTGTCAACATAACCTTGATTTTTGACTTGCTTTGACGTGGTTTTTTGGGCTTCGGCTCACCTTTGATACGATATTCGGCCGATTGATCGTCTGTTTCCGGGTCTTAAGCGTAGATCTAAGTCTCATCTCCAGTTATGATGCCTTTCATTTTGTCTTGATAGTCGGAAAGCATTGTTTCACAGACGTCAACGCGACGCTGTTTTTCGAAAAAATTGAGTGATTTTGGAACAAATCGTGCTTTCCATTTTTGTTAGGCCCAAATGATCTTTCAAAATGGTTTTCACTGATCCTTCCGATATTCCAACGATGCCAGTAAGGTCTCTGACTGTTAATCGTCGATTCTCAAGCACCAATTTCTTGATTCTATTGACGTGTTGATCATCAGTTGATGTTGATAGCCGTCCGTGGTTCGTCATCAACGCGTTCTCGACCCTCTTTGAATAATTTGTACCAATCAAAAACACTTGCTCGCGACAAACAATTATCACGGAAGGCCTTTTGCAACATTCTGAACGTTTCGGCACCAGAAATTTGATTCCGTACACAAAATTTAATGGAACTTCTTTGTTGAATAATTTCACTCATTGTAAAAATCGCCGAATGTACTTTTTGTGCTTCAGAAAGACAAGCGTATACTAAACACTATATATTATTTTAATGTGACATTTGGCACAGATGTCACTGACAGTCATACCAACCTAGAAAAAAATATTTCGACGAATGGGTTTTCGCGCGAAATTTAAATTGAAAAGTCTTACTATTTTTTACCCACAGTAGTATACTAATTCACACAAACTGTATATCTAACAAATTAAAAATGAAAATAGTTTTAAATATCAAAAGAAGATAATTAAGGAAAAGTTATATAATTCTATGCTATTTATTAACGACAGATTATATCCGTTAATATTTTCCACTATTTATTAACTTAATGCAAGTTAATAGTCAGGCTATTATACATAGTCTTGACCTGTTCTTTTAAATTACCAGCTGAATGATATGTTACTAGAAAATTTGCAGTTTAAATTCAGAAATTATTATAAAATTATCTTCGGTATAATATATCATCATAAAAAAATTTACAATTTAAATTCATTAACTATTGTACACGTATGATTATACTATTAACTCTGGGGGGTAATTCATCATTGTTGCCTTGTACAGATTGGTAGAAAAGTTTTGAAAGCAAAAATGAAACAATGTGAATTTTTAAATGAAACTAGTTTTTTTATTCAATGTAATCCCCCTCAAATTCAATACATTTATTCCAATGATCCTCCAATAATTTTATACCATCTATGTAATGATTTTCTGGTAGCTCTGCAAAATACTTCATTCTTCATTCGATGAAAAACGCTTTCCACGAACGAATTGTTTCAAGTTTCTGAAGAGGTAGCAATCACTCGGAACCAATTCTGGTGAATACGGTGGTTGTTCAAGCAATTGGTACTTTAATTCATTCAATTTAGTCATCGTCAAAACACTTTTGTGGGAAGGCGCATTGTCTTGATGAAAAATTATTTTTTTTTTCGCTAAACCAGGTCTTTTTTTACGAATTTTTGCATCCACTTGATCTAAAAGGTTACAATAATACTCTGAGTTAATTGTTGTACCTTTTTCAAGATAATCAATCAATAAAATTCCTTTTGCATCCCAAAACACTGATGGCATAAACTTTTTTGCCGATCGTTCTGGCTTCACCTCTTTTGGAGTTGAACAACCAACCGTAGTCCACTGTAATCGTTGTTGTTTCAATTTAGGATCATGGTGGTAGATCCAAGTCTCATCCATAGTTATAAAACGACGCGAGAAATCGGTTTTATTTCGCTTGAAACGCACCAAGTTACGCTGAGAAATTTGTTTTCGATCTAGTTTTTGTTGAATTGTTAACGAATGCGGCACTAACTTTCCAAACAGCTTTTTCATATGTAATTCTTCATGTAAAATATGAAGTACTCGTTCGTCTGAGATGACTATGGTATTAGCAATTTCACGCTTTGTCAAATTCGGATATTCACTAACCATATTATGTACTTGCTCAATGATTTCTGCTGTTGTTGCATCGATGTACTGTTGAAAATGAAGCAGCACATTCCTTTAACACGTTCACCATTTTTGTATGAATCTCTGTTGCTGATAAACCTTCCAAAACAAAGAAGTTGATCACAGCGCGATATTCAGTTTTTTCCATTGTTAAAAAATACATTGGTGTGTCTTGGATCCGACATACAATTGCAAGAAAACTCTTTCCAGTTAAAGAGAAAGGTCAATCAACGTCCAGTTACAACCCAGTTTCCCAGAACACTTACAAACTGAATGTAGATTCACGAAAGAAACGAATTCACGTGGTCAAACTAGTTATAAACGTTAGACCGCAACGTCATAAGCAAAAAGAGGCACGAGATAGATATGTAATTGTAGGTACATTATTTTATAGAAAACTTAGGATGTGTCAACTGGATGCATTTACCACCCGAAAGGTACTGTAAAATAGTTAAAACGACTAGCAGCAACCTAGCGCATCTGTATATCTGCTTAGATTTGAATAATGCAGATGGCGCACCATGACTTTTTTAGAAATTAAATATTAGTATCGGAAAAATACTTATTAATACAAATATACGAGGTGTGGCTATTAAATAACGAGTCTGACGCTGCGAAACATTTTATTTTGATTTCATACATATTTACTTACTATCACCTTCAATATACACCCCTCCTCTATCCCTACAAAGCTTCATGCAGATCTTCCATTGTTCGAAACAGTACTGGAAGTCTTCTTCTGTCAGCTACTTCAGGACGCGTGTCGCTTTCGCTTTCGTAACTTCAACGGACTCAAATGTTGTTCCCTTTAATTCAGGTTTTACCTTAGGAAACAAATAGAAGTTATACGGCCCAAGATCCGCCGAATACGCCGGATTGTCTAACACTGGGATGCTGTACTTGGCTAGAAACCTCTTGACTGACAATGAGGAATCAGCCGGTGTATTGTCTTGGTGGAGAACCCACGACTTGTGCTTCCACAATTAGGCTGTTTTTTTCTTTATTCTTTCACGGAGTTGACCAAGAACGTGAAGGTAGTAATGTTGATTTATAGTTTGACCTTGAGGAACCCAGTGAAGGTACACAATCCCATGAATATCGAAAAAAAACAATCATTATTGTTTTGAATTTGGATTTGCACATTCGAGCTTTTTTGGCTCTCGGTGAAGATGGGCTCTTCTGGTGAATGGATTGGCGCTTCGTTTCAGGATCATAAGTAAAAAACCACGATTCGTCACATGTTATTATCCTTTCCAATAAGTTTGAGTCATTTTCAATGGCATTCAAAGTGTCAGTACAAACATTTTTGCGAGTTTCTTGTTGTTCAAACGTGAGAATTTTAGGCACCATTTTGGCACACACTTTTTGCATGTTAAAATTGCTATGTAAAATTTGCAGAGCGGATTCTTAATCAATTCCTACAATTTCAGCAATCACACGAATACTTAGCCGACGGTCAGATAGAACCAGATTACCGATTTTTTCGATACTGCCGTCCGTGACGTGGAAGAGCGATTCGGGCGTGAATCATCTTCAACGTCTTCTCGGCAATCTTGAAAACGCTTAAACCACTCGAAAACACGTGCACTCGACAAACATTTAGTGCCATACACTTCTTTCAATAAATTATAAGTTTCAAAAGGGGTTCTTCCAAGTTTCATGTGACATTTCACAACAATTCGTTGCTCTACTGTTGCACTTAACATTTTTCCGGCTAAACAAAAAATAACTCTAATGCGAACGAAGGCTACGGCTATACTGATTTGTTTACAGAGGCGAGAGGCACAGCATCCGAAAGAGAAGGCTTCACGATAAATAGCTTTCAGTCGTTGGCGTTTGGCGAATGCGTACTTCTTCTGTACCAGTGTCTGTCTCGTTATTTAATAGCCGCACCTCGTATGAAGATAACCCATTGTCAAATAACAAAGCGTAAAATAAATCCATAACAAGAACAATGTGGAGCATCTTGCAAACTTTAATTTCTTTGGAGTTCATCATATGAACTGAACATATTATGTAACACAAAATCTGAAAATGTAATAATTTATTTAGCGTATGGATTGTTTACAATACGATACAGAGAATAAAGTAATAATAGTGCTACAAATAAAATAATAAAGTTATATAACATAAAAGCTGAACACTACATTTTAACTACTTAATTTTAAATAAATTTTGTTTGAAACATTTTTTAAACGAATGAATAACTAATGTGTAATAAATTAAATATAGGTAGTTGCTACACCCCGTATGACTATAGATTAGTTAGTAGTGCAACTACAGATGACTATCAAAATTAACGCAATAAAAAAATTTAAAGAGACTTGCCGAAAAATAAATGTCGATATCGCAAGTTTTCTGTTTCATCAGTTTATTACACGTAAAACATGATAATAAATAGTGACACCTACTCCCCCGTGATGTAACTATTAACCACCGGCGACAACGGGCGCCGCTGTTCAAATATTTCGTCCAGTAGACCGTATTTTTTTCGGTCATTTAATCTTTTTTCCAGGCTCCTGTCGCTGTTATTTTGCCGGGATTCACATCGCCATGATGTTCCAAATCCCGATTATAATTCACACTGGGATAATTCAATTTTTTGGACCGGCGAGTGCGTTATAGGCGATTAAATAAATTCGAAACTGAAAAAGAGGCACGATGTAATCGAAAGCCGACCAACGTTAAGTTCTTTTATACTCGCAGGGAAGATATAAATGTACGATAAAGTAATCAACCCTTTCATTTTTCCAGGGTTATATAACTGATTTCTTTGGTAAAACATGTTTCTACACCCGTTTTAATTATTCACAGGTAACCGTTAGTATGGATTCTTTATATTTTCCAGCATCTTTCTTCCAATATTTGTTTGAAATAATGAATTTGATCTAAAGCATATTTACACTAAAATTTTAATATATTTTTCGCTATTTAAAAATAAAACCCAAATGTTATAAAATGTAATTGCTACTCCTGAATCTTTTACAACCAAACAACAATAAATTTTTATTTTTTTTGAAATATTTTCACATACATAGATTTATAACTGCATGTGAATCCTGTGTATATAATAATAAGAATACCCTTGAACGTTCGTTTAAGTAAACTAAAGTATACTAAGAGAACGAATTACTTTACAATGGAGACCTTAATTTAATGGAGACCCTTGCTTAACTCTCTTGTATCTTCAATTATATTATGTTAAATGTAGTATTGACAGAAAATGAGTTAGAATTTCAGATCGCTCATGACGTTTCTGAATTAACAGAAAATGTTATAACATGACGTACGCCTGATAATCAACAAAAACGAATATATAAGTAAATTAAATCTGAACAAAACAAAATACTTATTATATTTTTACAGTCCATTTTTCCAATTACTAGGGGAATAGGAATATATACGAGGTACGGCAATTAAATAACGAGACTGCCTTCTTTCCAACGCGCAGCTGCATCGGGCGAGACTGTAATTGGAATGTCTTTGACTTTGATACTTCCCAAGCAATAACCTGTAGTTTGTCTCTCTGTTTTCTTTAGTTTACTTTCGAGCTTTAATTTTAGAGGATGCTATTACTTAATAGTTCCGTGATAATGGTTGACATGAAAATCGAGCAGCGAATTAGCCTGAAATTATTTGTCAAATTTAAAAATCGCCAACAAAATGTTTATAAATATTTAAGGAGGTGTTTGGTAATAATGTTATATCACGTGCGTGAGACCGCCGGATCCTCAAAATAGAAAAAAGCACGAATGAGCAAGTCGAAATTGAAGGCAATGCTAATCGTTTTTTTTCGATATCAAGGGTGTTATCATGACTGACTAGGTGCCTGAGTGTCAAACCCTTAATCAGAAATAGTACAAAAAAGTCCTAATCAAGCTGAGGGACAAAATACGCAAGAAAAACCGGATTTGTGCAAGAACGACCAGGACAACGCACCATCTTATAATGCCCTATCTGTAAAGCAGTTTTTAAAGGACAAGCGTATTGCTGTGTTTGATCATCATCCGTATTCGCCAGATCTTGCACCATGTGACTTCTAGCTGTTCGCAAAGGTGAAAAGTGCATTAAAAGGAACACATTTTCAATCTGTTGAACATGTAAAAACAAAAACGGCGGAGGCTGCCGACTGAAAAACTACAGCATTGTTTTGAACAATAGAAGACACGTATACAGTGGTGTATAGATACGGGAGGCGAGTATGTTGTAGGGGATAAAAGCTAAAATAAGTTTATTTCCCATAAATAACATTTCTCATACCAGTCTCGTTATTTAATTAAATATATTCCTGTATAGCATATAATATTATGGCATTTCTTTGTTCTCCATGCATATGATAATATGAATAATTTGATTTCTTACACTTTGATCTTATTTACACTTAATTTCCGAACTAAATGGTTTAGCGCTTCATTTTAAATCTTTATGTTGTTAATAGATCTATTGTTATGAACATAATTAAATTTAATTTATTTCTTTTTCTTATTTAGTTTGATGTTAGCTTCGTATATCCATCCTTTTCTAAAAACATATTTTCATATCTTGTCGAATGCATTTCCGAGGTTTATATGTAAACCGCAATTTTCCAGCAAATCTTAAAACAATTTTCGAGGTAACATAAATTTCCGTTCATAATTAAGGCGATTATATTTAAAAACAATGGACGAACGCCAAGCGAAGCTGGAGCGGAAGTCTCTGGCAGTTTAGGCTGTCACCGACGTATATCGGGCGTTGCAATGACAAAATGACACCGTGAGACATAGGAAAGGCGCACAATGAGTGTCGCAATATAGTATGAATAAATATTAAGAAGCAATATATATTATCATCCCTTTCTACCTTAAACTGGTGTAAGAGTTGAGGTGTTATTTCTTATTCTTTTATTAATTGTGTCCACTTCTCTCTGTCTTGCTAACTTCCTTGCTTCAATCCACGTTCTTTCTATCTTATTAAGTGTTTGTCCCACTACATCTTCTTGTGGTCTTCCTCTCTTCCTCTTCCCCATTAAATTTATACCTCTCCCATACCATCTTCACATGGGCTCCGCTCTCCATTCTCTGCATGTGTCCCCAGCATGCCAATTGTCGCTGTTTAATAAATTCTTCAATCGACTTCATCTTTAGCTTCTCCATTATTTCCGTGTTTCTAACTATGCCTCTCCTAGTGACGCCTTTTACTCTTCTTAAATGCTTCATATCTACTGCATTTACTTTCCTTTTTTTCTCGTATATTCCGTACCCAAGATTCTACTCCGTAAGTTAAAATTGATGTATACACGCTTTTGTACACGTTGATCATAGTTTGTCTACTTACTTCTCTTTTATTTATAAAACCCCTACTCAAGGCATACAACAATTTGTTAGTTTTATCGATTTTTATCGAATATATTTTATGTTATTATTGTTATTATACTTACCTACGAGAGAAATATTAACAATTTAAATTTGCTCGACTAAACATCTGTAACATTACGTAAGCCTCCAGAGTTTTCCCGTTAAATGATGTTCGTCACGTTGTAAAAATGTTCTTATATAGAGAGAATGATCGATCCGTGGCTACTGATGTAATATTCGCGTATATTCTTTGAACTGAGTTAACGTATCCATGAAAGAAATATTATTGTGAATGTCTTTTAGTCTGGCAAAATCTGAACTTTTTCGTAATACACACTTTGTTTGTCATTTAAAGCACATAGCACTGTTTGCATTTCATCTATTACTTTCATTTGAACCACTAATGCTAATGAAGTATTTTTCATGGCATTTGTTAGGACAATGTAATTCGTATGAATAGTTTATAAATCCGTGTGAATCCGAGCGATACTAAATTATATCTGGCTTTCTTTGATGGCTATTTCGTGTTAACACCAGCGGTATTCATTTGTGTCTGGCTATCCTTAATAGCTATTGATTCTTTTGGGTTAAACTGTAGTACCAATAACTTCATTGTGTGAAATTTTTTTGAATAATAAGAAACTGCTTCTAGCCACGTGCCCTAGCGTAGAAGAATTTGTTGGGGTCGTACTCGTATGCCAGGAGAGTATTTGTGAAATTCATATATTCGTATCGATGATTTCAGGAGAATATTGTTAGTGCTATTTATTAGACCATCTATGACTGTGTAAATCTTTCAAATAGTTTCTGCGATTAGATGCAATGCATATGACAGACACGTTATATGAGTGATATGGGACACTGTGTTTAAGAAAATGCCACCCGGTAAGCATTGTCAAGACAGCATCAGTGGCGAATATTACTACTTGGTTTGTTAATTCAAAATTTTGTAATGTACTTAATATACACTTTGAATAGCTGATACACTTTAACAACATTTTACTAGCTAATAAAAATAAAGATGATTGTTGAAGAGGTTACAGTGTATGTACAATGGTATTCAGAATAGAATTTTTACTACAACCTGTTGTCTTATCACAGCGTAGTCACTAGCCGGAGACATCCGTTCCACTTTCTCTCGCCGCTCATGCATGGCATCTAAATATCCCCGCTTTATTCATTATCATCTTGTGCAACAAGTGAAGTGGTTGCTTTACTGGGATACAGACTTTGTGTTGATGCTTATCCTTTGATTAAGCAGTTCATTGTCTAATCTGATACGTAGACTGCCGCGGTCGTGGTCCATACTATCTGCTTCTGGGCTTCCGGGCTGCAACCGCGTCACTGCTATAACTGCCGACGTTTCGTACCCACTCGTATGGGACATCTTCAGGACTCAACTACTGCTACTGTCTGTCGCACTGAAACTCAGTTTCGGTGCACGGTTCCAGCCCGGAAGCCCATAAGCAGATAGTTCATTGTTTTTATTTTGTATTTAGTAACATATTTGTATATAGGCCATTCACTAACAGGTTAGACACACCCAACACCAAAGCCACTGTGTTTCTGACGAGATGTTGTATATTGTTATTCTTTTTTTGAGATTTTATTTTCAATTTAATGCTTTTTATTATCATACAAAATGATTATACAATATAGAACTGCGCGAAGATTTAAAATTGCCAATAAAATATAGGATTAAAATATTAAGATAAAGTTCATTGTGAATGTACATTTATAATACCTATAAATAATAATCACACCATTGATCAATAAGGTTAATATATAACCCCTTTCCACAATTAACTATTTGTAAATTCTGTATACGTATTTCGACAACCAAGTTGTCATCATCAGCAGATAAAATCAAAGTGTCGCACCTGGTAAAACACGGCGAAAAAATTGTACGAAAAATATACTCCGTACGCGATCCGCATCGTTGAAAACCAAGATGTGCACTCTTGGTTTTCAACGATGCGGATCGCGTACGGAGTATATTTTTCGTACAATTTTTTCGCCGTGTTTTACCAGGTGCGACACTTTGATTTTATCTGCTGATGATGACAACTTGGTTGTCGAAATACGTATACAGAATTTACAAATAGTTAATTGTGGAAAGGGGTTATATATTAACCTTATTGATCAAGTCAATAAACCACAGGCTCCATCAAATTCAACTACAATAATCACACCAGTAAAACAAAAGTTTTGACAAAGTAAAGCGAAACATATCAATGTTAAAATCACTTCGATCAAGTGCTCAAATCTCTTAATTTTTATACTATTTTTTTAGAAAATTAGTGATGGCATTTTTAAATTTTATATAATACTTCCCAACTTCATCGTTTCATCAGATATTTTATTTTAAAACTTGGCCAAAGTGTAGAGTCTACCAGTTTATGACCTACTTGTGTAGTGGTATGGGACCACCAGACTTTTGTAACCATGAATTTCATAGGAATTGAAATATATATTCGTTCGGAAATTCGAGAGTATATGTCTGTATATGTTGGAGGCAAACAAGTACATACTTGTAACATGAAAAAATGAAGAGTATATTTAGCGTTTTAAATAAATCTTTACAGCTGGTTTTATTTCTGGCGTCCAGAATTGCTTTAATCACTTTTTTCTATGGCTGAAAAACTTGAATTGATTCATTTCAGAGATGAGTCCTGTAAATGATAGTGTTATAGTAGTCCCTGAAGTAAGCCAATCTTACAGCATCGTACCTGCTACCTTTCTATAATAAAATAACAAATTGCAGTGGTTAATTTTATACGCAGCTAATTTATGTGCTTAGTTTTTTTCGTTTCGCTCAAACTAGACATAAACAAGAGTATTTGCATTTCGCTCAAAGGAGATATAAACAACTATATTTATTATTTCGCTCAAAGGACATATTAACAAGAGTATTTGCGTTTTCTCTGAATTCATCTTTAATCAGTTCGCCTTATACCATTCTCCTGTTTCAGCAAAAACTCCATAGTCAGAATGAAATGTGCATCTTGCATTTTCCGGAAAATCATTGACGTAAACAAGAAAAAAGACTAGCCCAAACATGGCACTTCTTAACCGATATTCATAACACCAAACATCTCTCATCCCAGAACACCTGTCACCTGTTCTCTTTCAAGTAGCTGTGCAACAATTCAAGAGCACTGTTTCTGGCTCCAAAATGCTCGAATCTCCTCAACAGAGTCCCGTGATCCACACAACTAAAAGCTATCGACAAGTCACAGTCAACAACTGACTATTACACACTTCTCATCGAAAGCGTCTGCTATGAGATCTACCAATTCCGCCATTAAATTCTACTTTTCCGAAATCAATGCGGCGCGTTGTTTAGTACGGAGTAAACTAATTCACTAACTTGTCTATTATTACGGCGACAAAAAGGGTGAAACGACTAGGAGAATACTTATTAACTTATAATTATTTAATTAATTAAGTCCTTGGTATCCCTTATTTTAAAGATATATGAAATCTTAGCTAGCTTTAATTCCAATAGAAACACCTTATAAAAATTATCCAAGTGAGTCAAAACTCCAGCAAGAAACTCATTGACATATATGTAGATGTCTCTGGTAATTTTTCTTTTTAGTTTTTCTGACCTACAGACGAGAGAAGAAGAGAAGTCTCATCCGGTACAATTTGGTTTTCCATGTAGTAGTACATGCGCGTAACCGATTCAGGTATAATTGTTGCTATTTCTTTATCAACAGATGCAAAATAATTATTAAAGTTTTGCTGTAATGGATGTGTTCGCTGGATCTTCTTTTTTATTGTTTTTATTAGTGACATCATTAATAATATTTTACATTACTTTATTTCCTGTGGTTCAGATATTTGTGCTTTGAAATTAACCAAAGCGTTGGCCTGATAGCGAAGTTATGTACAATATTTTCTCTTACTATTAGTTGACTGTCTCCATGATTAGAGAACTTTTTGTAGATGGTTTTATATCTTAACCGTGGCTAGTCCGGAATTCAGTCGTTATACTTACGTAAACAGAAGATCAATAAGAGAATTATTCCTTAAATTAATATGTGTGCTTGGAGGTAATACACTCTTACTGTCTATGAAATTCCAAAAAGTTGTAATCTACCAATATTTAAGATAAACACTCAGTTCGGGTTCGCGATTAAACTATGCAAGTCAGGTAAATCATTGCACAGCAAAATTTCCTTTATTTTTTCGACAGTTTCCCTTTCATGTTA
Organism: Dermolepida albohirtum; assembly: GCA_031893035.1. NCBI lineage: Eukaryota > Metazoa > Arthropoda > Insecta > Coleoptera > Scarabaeidae > Dermolepida > Dermolepida albohirtum. The sequence goes on along the minus strand of JAVIWB010004751.1, from coordinate 166,211 downwards.
ACTTTAACTTCTTTATTTTCATATATTAGTATATCAGAAGGCTCAATATGAAATTTCTAGAATAATGTCTTTGCTTATCGACTCCGAAGATTCTCGTTTGTTAGTTTGTTGTTCATCAACTACCGTGTTCCACCTTATAATTCTCGCCTACCCCTAGATCGGCTATATTTGATATACTACTTAGTCCACTCCGAGTATTGTTTTGTTTATTGTTTCATATCGTCTATTTGCGTTACGCCAATCTATATATATATATATATATATATATATATATATATATATCGAAGACATCTTCAGCGTCAGAAAGCAACAGACTAGCTCCAAAAGATGACAAATGAAACCTCGTTGAAACGTCAAGAGAACGGTGCTTCTTGTGTCCTATTCACACGCGGCTTAGTTAGAACCCGAGAAAATTCATCTTTATCGTACGACCGCGAAAACATCAAGTGTATATACTTATATATATATATATACATACATAATGTTTTGTGTTTTTTTGCGGCAGTGTTTGAGAAATTATTTCATTTATTTACGTTTCGGCAATATATTCAATATTATATCTACAAACAAACTCCTGCTAGATATACAATATACAATCAAATTACAATTTGGTTAATAATAATAGGACAAACTATGCAGCATTTGCAAGATAGATTGAATTGGCATTAATATTCTAACATTCATTACATCATTGAAAAAACATGAAAACCAAAAAAAAACACATTTAACTTTAAAAAAATAAAAATCATTTCGAAAGGAAAAAAAAATAAAGCTGGAAATATATTAAAAAGTGTTCAGGTAAGAAATGAAAAAACTTAACAAACGACAGAACAGATATGTTAAATTTATCAGCAATTATTCTTCTGTCATATAATCCTCCCTAAGAGCGACCATGCATACACAAAATAAAAAACAGACACACATGGTTTTAATAAAATTAAAAAAAAATTATCCTCAAATATATAGTATATATCAAAATACTTAACAAACACTCTCTCCTTGCTTCAACAATGTATAGAAACAAAATACATCCAGAGTATCGAAAATAATAAAGTATGATTAATTATCTACAAAAGCAAAACAAAAAAAAATGTTTATATATGTGATACATTTTTGGAGTTTGGTGAGGCAGGTAATTATTAACCAAAAAAAAAAAAGTTTAATTGTAATTTAATTGCACTGTTTAATTATATATTGTATATTTAGCAGGAGTTTGTTTGTAGATATAATATTGGATAAATAGTAAAATTCTAAGAAATGTAATACATATATTGCCGAAACGTAAATAAATGATAATTTCTCAACCAATACTGCACCAAAAAAACCACAAAATATTATATTATTAATGACAAACGGCAAAAGGGTTATATATATATATATATATATATATATATATATATATATATATATATATACCAAGGCAAAAGGGTTATATATATATATATATATATATATATATATATATGTATAACGGGTGAGGCAGAATAACGAGCGATTTTAAAAAGGCTGTAAAAAACAAGAAAAACAATATTTAGGAATAAATTAATTATTTTCTCAAAGAACATAAAAAAGCATTAATTATTTTATTTTTTAAAAATAACTCCGGAAAGATGACATCCGTTCAGGCGTACACATTCTTCCAATCGTGTTTTGAAACTATTCATTACATTTTGCAGCATTGTTAGGAGAATGTTTTCCACTTCCTGTCGGATCCGTTCTTTCAGGGCTTGAATTGTTTGTGGTGGGTTATCTTGAAACACTTTACTTTTTAAGTACCCCCACAAGAAAAAGTCGCACGGTGTGAGGTTCGGTGAACGGGAAGGCCAGGTGATGTCCCCATTTCGAGAAATCACATGATTTGGAAATAATCTGTTAACAATATTCATGCATACTGTGGCTGTAAGGGAGGTTGCTCCGTCTTGTTGAAAAAATGTTTCCTCGTTAACTTCGTAGCGTGCAAGCTGTGGTTCAAAAAAGTTTTCCAACATATCGGCGTATCTTTGTGAGGTTACTGTCACAGCATTGCCACGGGCATTTTCAAAAAAGTAAGGCTCTATGATCCCCGATGAAGACATAGCGCACCACACAGTAACTTTTGTGGAGTGAAGGGGTTCTTGATGCATTTGTCTAGGATTTACGTCACTCGTACTACACAGTATCTAAAGTTCTGCTTACTGACGTAACCGGACAAATGGAAATAGACTTCGTCACTCATCCATAAGTTGTTTACAATATCCTTATGTTGATTAATTAAATCTGAAAACTCTTCACAGAATCGTTGTCGACTCACATAATCCGTGCCTTTAAGAGCCTGTAACATTTGGATTTTATATGGATGAAGGTGGAGATCCTTGTGTAATATTCGTCTGACAGTTCGGTTTGAAATCCCAAGTGTAGTGCTATGCCGGCGAGCTGAACGACGCGGGCTTCGCTCAATAGCAGTTCTTACACGGTCGATATTCTCAGGCGTACGCACCGATTTTGGCCGACCGGGTTTCTTTTTTGTCGTTGACGAAATTTCCTCATAGCTCCTAACCCATTTTTTAATGGCACAGGCAGACGACACTGGTTGATTGCGATTAATGTTAAAATGATTTCGAAAAGCACGACGCGCGCGTATGTAAGAATTATCATTTTCATAAAACGCCTTAACAGCGTACGCACGCTGTTGAGGGGTCCAACGCTCCATTGTTACTAAATGCTAATATCAAGGAAACATGGCCGATAGCGTCCCTACCACCTCCGAATGACACGGCGCGAATCGCAGGCTTTTTAAAATCGCTCGTTATTTTGCTCCACCCTGTATATATATACATATATAGACCAAAATACAATAAACGATAGAAGAGAAGTTTTCAGTCTCATGACCTCTATAATAGCTTCATCTTTCATCTTTTCATCTGTCCGTCTCTATATATACATTCATATATACGAGGGAGCGTTTTTATATTCGCGGAATGGGGGACAAGGGGTGGAAATAAAAAAAACAAATTATTTTTCTTTTTCAATATATTCACCTGCAAGACGGATACATTTTTCACATCTTTCAATTAATTTATTTATACCCTCATAAAAAAATGATTTCTCTTTATCTGCAAAATACGCCGAAACTGCCTCCTTGACTTCATCATCGGCAGTAAATTTTTTACCCCGCAGCTCTTTTTTCATTTTCGGAAACAGGTAATAATCACTCGGGGCCAGGTCTGGGCTGCAGGGTGGGTGATTCACAATTTCGAAGCCCACCTTATGCAGGGCAGCTAACGCAACGCGGCTCTTGTGGACGGGCGCGTTGTCGTGCAAAAGCAGGACACCTTTTGTCAATTTTCCCCGTCTTTTCTCTTTAATGGCTTCTTTTAGTCGCTCTAATATTGAAGCGTAATATTCTCCGGTTATAGAAGCACCTTTATCTTTATAATTAATCAACAATATTTCTTCCGAGTCCCAAAATACCGTTGCCATGAGTTTCCCAGCTGATTGTGACACTTTAAATTTCTTGGGAGGTGCTGTGCCCTTTTTATGCCACTGCATGGAGTCTTGTTTGGACTCAGGTTCATAATGATGAACCCAAGTTTCGTCTCCAGTAACAATTCCACTAAATACACCATCCTTGTCTTCATTACAGAGGTCCAAAAATGCACGCGAACACTCTACGCGCTGTTGTTTTTGCGGCGGCCTGAGCATTCTCGGCACCCATCTTGCGCTGACCTTAGACATGCCGAGATGATCGTGTAGGATTTTAAAAATTGTTGTATCGGATACTCCAACCATTTCTGCGAGTTGTTTCTTCTTTAGTCGAGCATCTTCGAGTACAATTTGTTCAACTTTTTGGATAAGTGCTGGCGTAGTCACCTCAATGCTCCTGCCCGGCCTCGGGTCGTCTTCAAGGGACTCCCTTCCTTGTTTAAATAAACTATGCCACTTGTACACCATGGTTTTTCCTGCACAAGAGTCGCCGTAAACCAATGACATCTCATTCATTATGGTGGCGACTGATTTTCCTTGCTTGGTAAGGAACTTTATAACGGCACGATATTCGATATTTTCCATATTTCACTTTTCACTCCTGATTATGTTACTTGGTTGACGATAGCTCAAAGACTAACTGTCTAATAACAATGAAACTTCGTATTTATACTAATCATGAGTCGCTGCACAGGCCACGCCCCCAATGCGCCTACTCACCCCTCTACAACCCGCTCATTCCGCGAATATAAAAACGCTCCCTCGTATATATATCAACATGAGTTTGCAAACACATATGCAGACAACCATACGTACACTTGAAACATACCTAAATATGAGATAAAACGGGAAAGAAATAGCATATGTCTGTATACTAAACTTCTGCCAAATGTACATAACAGTTCCGTCAGTTCCACACATAAGTATAAACGTACAGAAACACAGTATAATGTTGTTCGTATTTTTAAAAATCAACAATATTCAACAGGAAGAAAAATGTTCGTACCTCGAAATACTGGAACATTTTAAAAACCTATAAAAGAATCCGCCAAATAATAATATGTAAAATCGATGTATTGTAGGTTAAAGATAGTAAAAAGCAAAAACAAAAACTTGAAAAAGGGAAAAAGCCCGAAACGTCGTTAATATAAACTAAGTGGTTTACTATCTCCTACTGGTCGAAAAACCCAGATACAAAAGAATAGAAGTTTAGACATTATTTTTGTCTTCCTTTGGTATTTCTTCTCTAGTTTTTCAGACATTTGCTTTTTTAGATAATATTATCTACACTATCTTCTTCTGGGCTTCCGAGCTGGAACGGCGTCACTGGTATAACTGCCGACGTTTCATACCCACTCGTATAGGACATCTTCAGGGCTCAATTACTGCTAATGTTTGTTGCACTGAAACTGATGTTTCAGTGCAGTTTCAGTGCAACAAACAGTAGCAGTAGTTGAGCCCTGAAGATGTCCCATACGAGTGGTACGAAACGTCGGCAGTTATACCAGTGACATGGTTTCAGCCCGGAAGCCCAGAACAAGATAGTATGGACCACCACCGCGGAAGTCTACGTACCAGAATAATATTATCTAAATTTTGCTATTTAGAATTTATTTTCTGTAATGTACAAATAAATACATAAGTAAATAAATAAATAAATTATTAACATTTGCTTCATTAAGAGAAGTAGTGGATCAGGAGATTCATTAATAAATTTATTTATTCCTCCAATTAAATGAACTTTGATCCTTTTGGTTGTATGTACGTGTCCAGTTTTTCTTTAATGAATGTAATAAGTTTATTGTATTTTGAAATGTTAATTAATATGACCTCTTACGCTTCGCTTACTCACCCTTCAAACCAGCATTCATGTCAGAAAAATTGTCTTCCTGCATTTGGTTTTATAGTATTTTATAGTACATATAATAGTGTTTCATTTTCCGAATACTTTTTTCTTTTCATATATGTGGAATCCTGGTTCCCGATCACACCCCGATACAAGTCAGTGACTAACAAGACGTTGAAGAAGTAAGACGTGTGTGTGTGCGAGTGCGAAGACGACGACGAACAATAACTTAGTTATATATTATATTAATCATCTATGTTATTTAGTTTTAATACAATACTTCTCGTTGATATATCGTTCAGTTATTTACCTACGAATACTAAGAACCTAAAATCATACGGGACGATCATACCCCACATATATATTTCTTCTTCTGCAGTTTACCTGTATTAACGAGATTGTTTTTAATAAATCATGAAAGAAACGGTATTGATCATCTTTTGGGTAATAAATCATCATTAAGTGTATCCACACACAGTTATTGTTATAACAAGACCCATCATTGCACAACAGATTTCAGATTCATCGTTATACTACCACAGGCTGTACATCTTTTCGACAATTTCTCTTTCATGTTTAATACCGGGATTCTCATGCATATATGTACAGACCACTAGAAATTCTAATTTTAACAAACGTCGGAACCAGGCCTGGATTAATTACAGTTATAATTATCTCCAAACAGTGCCACTGCCCAGTCGATTATCGCTTACATAGAGAACTAATAGATCCCCACGAGCAATGCAACGGATTTCAAAATACACTGGCCTACGTGATTGGGTGCGATCGAATAAGCCATCATCAGCGCAATTTGAATATTTCGTTATCGGTCACGTTACAGTGAACTAGTTCAGGCGACCACGTAATTAACTTACCATTATCCATGTTGCTCTTTGCCGGTCAACTTCGTTTTCAATTGTTTTCACATGGTTGCTTTAGCACATTTGATTTAAAGGATGGTGGGAAGAGTCTTTTTTTCTGTTAAAAATTCAAAATTATATCTTAGCTTATATATTACTATTGCAGTTTTTACATTCTTTTACTTGATTTGATTAAAACTTTTTAGTAATAATAGTCTGGATACTGTTTTAATAATAATAATAATAATAATAATAATTAGTAGACATATGATAAATTATTCACGCAAAATTAAAAACTTTCCTATAATACACATGATAGAAAGAACAATATTAAAATAAAAGAAGTGCCCGATATCTCAAAAGTAGAAATATTCTCGACATTATAACAAAATAACATCAAAAACCCATAGTTATAAATCAGCTGGAATAAATAGTTTGCATAATTTTTGTTATGAAAAACTGGAAAATGTCCTTAGTAAAATGACACAACTTATGACCAAAGTATCACGAAATCCAACAGAACTATTACTCTTCATCGTTCAGGGCTTGACCTATTTAAGACCACAAACAAATATGAAACTAAAAATCCTATAAATGATTGTCCTATAACCTCGTCCTACCATATATACGATTCCTGCGTACGTAATAACATCAAAAAGATAAGAACACTTAAGAGTAATGACATATGCGAATAAAAAAAATCCAAATGTAAAGAACAAGCAATTATTGACCAGATTATCTAAAATAGAAAATAGAAACCTCTTTTGCCCTACACATAAACACAATCAGATGCACTGCAAACAACACAAATATTAATAAAACAGGATATATTTCAAGGGAATACATTAAATGCGTTTGATTTTGTATTACACTTGACCCTTTATCAAACATAATAAACGCAATAGAACAAGGTAGAACAAGTTGTAGAACAACATGAAGAATGAATTATACAAGCAGATGTAATAGAAGGACTTCAACAAGAAGAACAGCTGCGGGAAGTATCAATGTAAATAATACTTTAATTATAGATTAAGCAAAAGTATTATTAAATTATGTAAAAGTACAAGCAAATGCTAAACGAATATTAAAACATATATATATATATATATATATATATATATATATATATATATGTTTCAAATTTCGCGTTTTTTTTAAAGAATAAATAAAACACATAATTTGCATTCACTTTCAAAAACTTTTTATTGGTAATTGAAGTATCAGTTATGACATTTATATGCGAAAAATAATATTTGCCAAATGGCCTCCTCTTGCAGCTCCACAGTTTTTTTAAAGAATAAATAAATCACATAATTTGCATTCACTTTCAAAAACTTTTTATTGGTAATTGAAGTATCAGTTATGACATTTATATGCGAAAAATAATATCTGCCAAATGGCCTCCTCTTGCAGCTCCATAGACGTCCACTCTTTTGTTAACATTTTCAATGACCTTTTGACATAATTCAAGCTCTATTTTCGTCTTTCAGAGCAGGAATTGATTGTGGCTTGTCTCTATAAATCTGACTTTTCACATAACCCCAAATAAAATAGTCTAACGGTCTCAAATCACATGATCTTGGTGGCCAATTAACATCACCGTTTCTTGAGATTACGCGTCCAGGAAATTATTCTCTCAATAAATCAATTGATTCGTGTGCAAAGTAAGGTGTAGCGCCATCCTGTTGAAACCACATATCTGCTAGACTAATATTCATTAATTCGGGACACAAAAATTCGGTTATCATCCGATTATATTGATCGCCATTGACAGTTACAGCTTCACCAGCAGCATTTTCAAAGAAGTAAGGTCCATTTACACCAACTGACCATAATGCACACCAAACAGTAATTCGTTTAGGATGCATAGGTTTCTCATGAATAATTCGTGGATTTTCCTCACCCCAGATATGGCAATTTTGTTTATTAACATATCCACTAAGTTCAAAATGTCTCTCATCGGAAAACATTATTTTTTGAGAAAAATCAGTTGGTTGTTCATTGATGAAATTGACAAATGAACGACGTTTTAAATGATCTAATGGCTTCAGTTCCTATGTTATTTGAACCTTATATGCCCTCAGAGCTAAGTCCTTGTGTAAAATACGCCATGTAGTTGATCCACTAAGTCCATGTTGTTGTGAACGTCGTCTAATGGACATTTCAGGATCTTCAGCAACACTTTCACGAACCAAACCAATATTTTCTTGTGAACGACCACTACGACTGTACTTCTTACTTTTTTGATCTTCCGCGCAACCAGTCTCTTGAAATTTTTTAATAATTCGACCAATAGTGCTTTCAGATGGACGATTATGTAAACCATAAAATTCACGTAATTTTCTAAAAACTCTTCACAGAACGCTGATTTTCATAAAATAATTTAACAATTTGAACGCATTGTTGTACCGTGTACGAGGCCATTATAAATGTCATACATCACACTTTTTAAATGTCCACATACCCAGACAAATTCAGTGCACCATCTACATTATACAATATTTATTCTTAAGAAAAACCGCGCAATTTGAACCACCCTTTATTATCAATGTAAATTATACTTCAATTATAGATTAAACAAAAGTACAAGCAAATGCTAAACGAATATTAAAACACTGCCGCAATTTTAACTTTACATTAATGTAAAGTGTTATTCAACATCTGCTTATTATACACCTTTGCGTCATAGTCCTGTGCATCGAAACAATAACATTGCAATAAATACAGAAAATAATTCCTGGATGCTTTTGTTAAGAGATTTTCAACATCGCCAGTATCCGAGACTGCAAACAAAACCGGCAATTCATTTACCTATTGTATTTGCGTTCCCTTTGAACAGAAAAAGACGTAATTTGTAGTGGTTTACTTTGAACCCTAACTAACAACGTGGAGCTAGCGAAAGTGATGCCTCGATAAAGGGACAATTTGTAAACAAATAAATGAAAATGAATAAACATTAAACACACATTCGGAAGTTCGTTTGCAACGCGCGGTTTGCAAAATTACACAAGGTCCGTTTGGTTATATTTTTGAATTTTCTCTGTCAAATTAATGGATATCAGTTAAAATTGTATACCAAAATTCTATTTCCAGGAATGTGGCGTGTGGTTTATCAACGAAACTCAATTAATTATGCTCAATATTTCGATATTGTTTAATATCTTCATCAAGAAATATTACAAATAACAAACAATTAGTATAACCATCATTACTACTCTACTTTAATTATAAACTATATAAAAATTACTTACTTGTTAGAGTTCGTCACTGGCAAAAATCCTTATCATAATCAAAAGCAACATATCGTATATAAAATTTTAAGAAATTAAAAATTATAAATCCATCTAAAAAGACTCTCTAACACGTTAAAATTACCTACAAACTAAAGAAGACACTGATGTAAAAAGAAATAAAAGTATTTGCATGAAATAAATTGTAACATACGAGGTAATTCATGAAAGTAATAGAAATCAAAACTCTAATATATTAATGTTTCTTAGCTTATTTATTATACAGTGTGTATCAGCCAAATGGAATAAATTCGATAATAATTAAATGAAAAGGTGTTCGAAAAAACGCTCGGACACGTCGATTGGGATTTTTAGTTGCGTATTTTTTTAAATAAAAAGTTTATATACAGGGTGTGTAATGTAAAAGTGGCTAATATCAACTTTCTTATTTTAAATACAACACCCTGTCAAATATTAAATTTTTGGGTTCTTTAGAAAATTCCAGACATATTTCATGTACAATGTCCTATACCTATCTTCGACTGTTTCGGAAATATTAAATGTTTTCAGATTAATTTCAAAAATTTTTGATAATGTAAAAAATAACAAGAAAAACATTAATGTCACTATAGGAGATGTTCAAAGTGTTCACCGCAAACGTCTTCACAACGTCCTAATTTTAAATAAAAATTTTTTCTAATGTTGCTCAACATCTCAGTTGTGACCGATCTAATCGCAACTATTATTCGTCTTCTTAAGTCAGCTAAGTCGAGGGGTTTAGTTTTGTATACTATACTCTTGACATATCCCCATAAGAAGAAGTCTAATGGCGTTAGATCAGGGGATCGTGCTGGCCATTCCATCGATCCTCGCCTACCTATCCACCGATTCGGGAATATTTGGTTGAGGTACTGCCGGACATTGATTTGGTAATGGGGTGCTGCTCCATATTGCTGGAACCACATCGCATTTTCTGGAACTTGTGGGTTTGCTAGATCAGGATATAAATTTGTCAAAGCTGGCACGAGATTATTTTGAAGCAATGCTAAATAATTGTCGCCATTCAAATTTCCATCAATGAAAAAAGGACCTACGATATGATCTCCAACAATTCCTGCCCAAACATTGACCTTCTCAAGGTATTGCGTATGTTCTTCCCTCATCCAGTGAGGATTTTCCCTGGACCAATAGTGGCAATTTTGACGATTAGTATGACCGTGAAGCGTAAAGGTACACTCATCAGAAAATAAAATATGTTCTAATTGGATCACATTATTATGTAACATTGTCATCATTTGTTCACAAAAATACGTTCTCCTATCAAAGTCGTCTTCCATGAGCTCCTGAGTTGGTATAATTTTATAGGGATGCATTTTATTTTCTTTTAATGTGCGAGTAATCGATGAATGGCAAACATCGAACATTGACGCTGCTTGTCTACTAGAAGTAAGCGGGTTTTCTTCAAACTCAAGCACAATATCCAGTTTGGTATCATTATTTACTGCATTCGCAGCTGCTTTTATTATTTGCCTTACATGTCCAAACTCGCGAAACTGCTTTTCTATTTTACTAATTGTTCCTTGGGATATAGGCAGCAAATTTGGAAATTTCTCATGAAATAAGTAAGCAACTTCCATTTGTGTCCGTGTGTTATCTCCATAACCAATCATCTGCAGAATTGTTATTTTGTGCATTTCTGTTAAATGAACCATTTTGCTGAAATGTAGTTAACGAAATTCAAACAGTTATGACACTGACAACACTATCACACTGACAACACTTTGCTAAGGCAAGGTATTTTAAAACGAAGTACAAGTACAATTAAAGATTTTCATTTAATAGTTCGGTAAACAAACTATTATGTGAAAATCTTATTTTAATTGTAAACAAAATTATTAATCTGAAAACATTTAATATTTCCGAAACCGTCGAAGATAGGTATAGGACATTGTACATGAAATATGTCTGGAATTTTCTAAAGAATCCAAAAATTTAATATTTGACAGGGTGTTGCATTTAAAATAAGAAAGTTGGTATTGACCACTTTTACATGACACAATCTGTATATAAACTTTTTATTCAAAAAAATACGCAACTAAAAATCGCAATCGACGTGTCCGAGCATTTTTTCGAACACCCTTCCATTTAATTATTATTGAATTTATTCCATTTGGCTGATACACACTGTATATTATTGGTGCTGTTATTATTATTAATGTTGTGATGAGACTTCCAGAAACAATCTATTCTTATAATTATTCTTAATATTTAAAATTCGTCCTTTAGAAATCAAGATTTTCATTTTCAAAGTATGTTGGTCAACAAAGGAACAAGATTTCTTGCTTATTCAACAAGCACTTCTGTATTGGCTCAGTTGTTTCAATCACTACTACTGTACTATGTTTATTTTTGGAGGAGATAACTGTGTTTTATTCTTTAAATTACTAAAAAACTTTTTTTATTATTCAAAGTATTATATTTCGCTACCTTTATACTATTGACGATTTAGTATGAGGATAACTCGTCTCAGTTGAGCTTTTCACAAAAAATCTAATCAACTGAGGTTTCAAGTTATAACTTACCCACCTTATTTGTTGTAAATGAGTTTCTCTTATTACCCAAATCCAAATTGTTCCTTGCTCGCAAAGAGTTTTGGTCGAATAAAAAACATATTGCAGCATCGGATCTTGAGAAAAATTATTACAAAAATGGTATAATAGCCTTTAAACATCGTTGGTCAAACTGTTGAAGTTGAAAGAAAATATTTTAAAAAGTAAAAAAAAAATGTTGCCTAACTGCCGAAGATAGATCGGCAAATCTCTAAAACGAAACAGAAAAACAACTTTTCGTGAAAGAAATCTTATTAATTTTTCTAAATTGTCTTCTTTTAGCTCTAAACATATAGAAGGTCTTAGAACAGTTAGATTCTAAGACCTTTCAACCCATCAAAAAGATAAAAACTGTTTAAGCCCATCCGTAGATTTGATTATATGTGTATTCGATAGAATTTCTCTCCCGCTAATTATTTCTTCCGGGGAATACAGCGCATATTTACTACTGTATTCGCAATTCGGACAGCTATTCCCATCTCACAAATATCGACTTGCAGAACGGGGCACTCTATTGATGGTACAAGGTTTTTTTCTTTACCAAATGAGGTCTTTCAACTTTGATTTTTCGTTCACATAAACCTCGTCTTCCCGTGTTGCAATTAATGGATAAAAATAATCGTCTTGGCCTTCTTCGGAGTTGGTTGGCTACATTTTATCCACTGCTTTGACTGATCTTTGATTGCCGGAGTGTAGCGATGTAAAATCGTTCTCATTACGTTTGAACATATCTAGACATCGCTGCTAAATGGTCATTCTCACTTGGTTTTGCAGGATTGCCAGTAGATGCGGTACTCATTTGGCACTACGCTTTCGCATATTAAAATGTTAATGTAAGATGCAATATCCGTGGTCATACGAAATTCCTACTTGCCATCTTTCTTCCCACCTTTACTAGACGATCATTTATCTCGATTTCATGAACTTTTCCAATTGTTTGTTTTCTGTCTGTCAAAATATGGTATATCTTCTATGTTTGTTCTACCGCGTATAAATTCAGTAACGCAGCTTCTAATTGAACTTGATCTAACTCCGTTTTTATTTGTTTAACATTTAAGTCTTTCAAAAGGATCTCCTTAATCATAGCACAGGACTCGTTTCTATTTATTATTAAGAGAATGCACGAATTGTTTCCTTGGATGTATAGTAACGATGACAGTTTACACCTACTGTTTGAAAATATGACAGCAGTTATGTGAACAATAGCGTTTTCAAGGTAAGTAATCAGCATGCTTATCGCCATCTTCTGATTCGTGTTTGCAATCTATCCTCTTATTTATTTAATTTTAAATCTCGCTTCCCCTCGGCTCAGCCCTGTATTTGCACTATAAGACTAGCGATTATATATTTACAATTTAAATATGGTTTCTACTGCTTTATTTGCCATCCTGAATAGCCTAATTACCAGTGAGATGGAATGTTAAAACTCAGGAATTTATATTAGATTTCAGTCTAACGCAAGTATGCTGTAATAGATAGGCTGCCCGAAATACGATATTTCTACATTCTTCAAATAATTTCAAACGAAAATAGTTGTTAAGAACATAAGGTATTTATTTGTAACATATTATTTACAATTTATATTTACTTCAAAATGATGTAGGTTTTCATGAGCGATGTCACTTGTAACTAGTATAATCTTCTTGTGGGTTTCGCGTGTTGTCGTTTCAACATAACAACGTGATGTCTAAAACAGCACATATATTCCATTCAACAATCCGCAGCGTCTGTATATTATGATGGTTGACCAAGTTGCCGTGCTTGTACGTGGATTGTCTTTAAAGTTTTGCATATAAAACTGAAATAAAACAGTGGATAGCTTTTAAAGACTTCATAGTTTTTCGAACTATTCTCAATCAAGACTAATGCACTTTTACATGCGCTCGAACCAACTATGGAAGCAGTTGTTCCACTCGTTTTTTTTGGTACAGTCAAAATTGCTTTTTCAAAGGCATCAACTGCTCCTTCTGACAACTAGGACCTTTTACCACACAATCCATTCTTGATTTTCGGAATGGTAAAGAAATCGTTGGGACTTAAGTCCGGACTATACGGAGGATGGTCCAACAGTTCGACGGTCTATTGCGTAAAAAATTCAATTGGTGCAGCGGCAAAAAAAATGGTTGTATACTAATCGGCGGTAACAGTTCTTTGATCTTGTAGAGGAATTGTTACTACGTGACCTGCTTTTGAAACAAATGTCATGACCGTCTTTTTGGAGACACATCGAGAACGGATGGCTTTTGTCGACTTTTCTTCACACTTTTCACTTTCCTTCTACACAAAATTCTTTATGCAAAATTTTTTGAATTAAGGTCTTCACCAATAATGCTTCAATCTGGCGATGTCACATGTCGATCTTCGTTGATGATCTTGCGCACAGCATCAACGTTTTCCTGAGTGACTGCCATTCTGGTGAACCTGCTCTTGGATCGTCGCTAAGATTAATCCGTCCACGTTTGGGTTCTTCATACCAACGACAAATGTTGACTGATGTGATGCTTCATTGCCGGAAACAGAAACCAGCTTGGCGAGGCATTCTTGTTGAGATAATTCTCTTTGAAAGTTATAAAAAATTATTCCGCGAAAATGTTCTGGGTTTAACTCCATTTTTCAACTAACTTGTCAACCTTGACAGTTTGTTGTAGCTACTACACTACCCGTATCGAACTGAAACTTTGGATTTAGATTAACTAAGGATGGAGATTAATTTTAGAACTGACATTTGATTAATGGCGCCCTCTATGTCCCACTATGCAAAACTTAAGGAACATTCCACATATTCGCCAATAACATATATTACATATGCGAATATGTATACCTATCAATGTTTTTTATACAAATTTGATGATAAAATCGTTTTCCCCTTGCATTGCAGTATAGCGCACATATACAAGGGGTCTGCGTCTAGAACAATTAATGAAAGGCACATAACTTATAGAATACATTTTTAACGTTTGGGGGACTATAACCATTGCAACCTTTGTAGGCTAAGAACAGCGTTAATTTCGCTGCTTTTACTACCCGACCAACCGTTCATGCTCCAACACCTTGAACTTTTTATGCGAAGAGGATCCACATTGTGTGATCAAGTGAAATCGATCGAAATATTATACGTTAGATATGTAGATTAGACCTTTTTTTATAAGATGTAGTAATGTCTGTATACACCGACAAATGGAACAAAAGTGTGATCAAACTATGATAATTTAATAACGTAAGAGAAACTATCAATACTACGAAGGAAATTAGATCTAAATCTACCTAGTCACGATAGAAACAACTAATCAAATTCGATACATGTGTACGCATAAGTGATATATAGTTACATACAACGTAACTTATGCTGTTCTATGAGACTTGTTAGTGAATAAACTGTAACCTACCATAACTGAACTTGTATACAAAGTAACGGGTGTTTTAAATTGAACGACCACTACAAATGTATTTTTCACTTTTTTGATCTTCCACGGAACCGATCTCTTGAGTTTTTTTAATAATTCGATCAATAGTGCTTCCAGATGGACGATTATGTAAACCATAAAATTCACGTAATTTTCTAAAAACTCTTTTCACAGAACGCTGATTTTCATAAAATAATTCAACAATTTGAACACGTCGTTGTACCGTGTACAAAGCCATTTTTATAAATGTCATACATCACACTTTTTAATGCCCACATCTATATTTTATTTATTCTTAAAAAATCCGCCCAATTTGAAGCACCCTTTACATATGAGAGTAAATTTTCCTCTCTCAACAAAATATTTATAACTGACAACGAGCAGAATAAATGTCCTTTAGTGACAAACATGTATACATTTAGCGGCAAACGAGGAGAATTCTTTAAGAATTAACATATATGTGGAATTGCAAATACATTATGCAGACAGTATTTGAATCCTTTTATAGTATATCCATGCAAATAAATATGTATGTATGCCACTAAAATTGTTTAAAAAAAAGGAACATTGATATATTTTATTTTTGAGTTTGTTTTATTTTCTTCTTATTTTTATTATAACATGCATTAAAGTCGGGTACTATCTTCTTCTGGGCTTCCGGGCTGGAACCGCGTCACTGGTATAACTGCCGACGTTTCGTACCCACTTGTATGGGACATCTTCAGGGCTCAACTACTGCTACTGTTTGTTGCACTGAAACTGAAACAGTTTATGTGCAACAAACAATAGCAGTAGTTGAGTCCTGAAGAATATGTATTAAAGCTTTACAAAGTTTTTATTTAAAAAACCACACACCTTTATAAAGCAAGTAATATAGTATCTTATTCTTTATAATTAAAAGGGTTGTGCTAACGAAATTAAACATCTAACTCGAAAAACGCATAAGTTATTCAAACCAATAATGTTGCAACAGTATTCAATTTAATTGCTACATGAATGTGTCTTAATTTTTTTGTAAATTGGACTGCTTGCCTTAATTTATTCCCTGCAAAAAATATTTACCTTTCAACTCCATATAACATTACACTATATTTACAGATTTAATGTTAAAATATGACAACATGAGGGCCCCTTTTAATAAATACACAATGTAAGACATTCTCAGAAATTTTTACTTAAAGCAATTACAAACAAATAACTTTGTTTCAAACTTCTACCCGCATATTCGCCCAACTTTTCCTCAAATCTGAATATTTTGAGGGAATACTTCAGCAAGACTCGCTAATACAAAAGCGAAAATTAAGAGATTTAAATAATCCATTGGAGGAAAAACGTGTATTTTCATAATCAAGTTTGTCGAGGAAATGGCTCTTTAATCCTTTTTTCCGGAGCAATTCTATCTGTTGTACGGACTCATTTTCAGCGTACAACCACTTTGTAATTACGTTGTTTTTTCCCAAAAGTGAAACTCCTACTTTATTTGAAGTTTCGCCTTTTATGTTGCATTAAAACATCAAGCAAATAGAAACAAGTCGCGCTTTTTTTTCCAGTTCCCCTTTAACATCATTAATTAAATTTGTGGTGCCTTTATATTTGCGTCGCTGGTTACAACTAGGCGTTGAGCACACGGTCTCATTAATAGCATCATCTCGCGAAGATTGAACAAATTTTTTAAAATTAACGTTATGTGTATCGTGCGTATTTATGACATAATTACATTTTTTATTTTTAATGGTAAAAACAAGGCTGTCGCTCACTTAGACACACACACACACACACGCAGTGTATATAACTAAACTAACTAAACTATTAATTAAACGATTGGTTAGTTTCAGGTATGGGGCTTGTCAAAAAAACTTCTTTGTTTTCAATATTTTGCAATGTTTTTATTGTTTCTTTAGGAAAATATGAAACACATTTTTGTATATATACAGGATGGGCAAATTTTAAGTGAGGAAGTAAATTGGCTTAAAAACATACTTTTTTTGACAAATTCAGTTTTTATGATACCAATGTAAAGTAGAAATATAGAGATTAATAATGGAATATGATGTCGGACAAATTTCCACCTCTAGCACGTCGGCAGACGTCTGCTCTTTTCACAAAATTTTGAACCACATTTTGCAAAAAAGCTTCGCTTATCTCGTCAATGCAGTGCCGAATTTCATCTTTCAGAGCGTCAGTTGTTTGTGGTTTGTTCACGTAAACCCGGTCTTACAAATGGCCCCAGAGAAAATAATCCAGCGGTGTTAAATCACAAGACAAAGCGGCCAATTGACATCGCCAAATCGAGAAATTATGCCACCGGGAAATTTCTTATGCAATAACTGAATTGTTTGGCCAGCTGTGTGACTTGTGCGTCGTCTTGCTGAAACCAAAGGTCACCGATGTCAACATTAACCAATTTTGGCCACAAATAATCGGTTATCATGGTTTGATAGCGCAGAGAATTCACGGTGACGGGGTTTCCTTGCTCATTTTTGAAAAAATACGGAGCAATGATGCCGCCTGACCACAAACCGCACCATACGGTCACTTTCTTTGGATGTAATGGTTTTTCGAGGGCTATTTGTGGATTTTGTGAGCCCCATATGCGGCAATTTTGTTTGTTTACTTAACCGCCTAATTGAATATATCCTCATCCCTAGAGATGATTTAATTGAATGCGTTATTTTCGTTCAGTTCTTCAGAGAGCTAATTCACAAACGTTCGACGCAAACAATGGTCGACCGGCTTTAATTCTTAAACGAGTTGAACTTTATAAGCGTGAAGATGAAGATCTTTATGCAAAATGTTGCGCAAAGTGCCTCTGGTGATGCCCAATTGTTGCGAACGTCGACGAGTTGATGTTCCAGGCTCATTCGCAACACTTTGCTGTACAGCGTCTATGTTTGCATCACTACGGCCACTACGAGCATATTGTTTCGATCTATTGTCAGCAACAGTACCGTGAGTCTCGCTAATTCAGCTAATTCACAAACGTTCGACGCAAACAATGGTCGGCCGGCTTTAATTCTTAAACGAGTTGAACTTTATAAGCGTGAAGATGAAGATCTTTATGCAAAATGTTGCGCAAAGTGCCTCTGGTGATGCCCAATTGTTGCGAACGTCGACGAGTTGATGTTCCAGGCTCATTCGCAACTCTTTACTGTACAGCGTCTATGTTTGCATCACTACGGCCACTACGAGCATATTGTTTCGATCTATTGTCAGCAACAGTACAGTGAGCCTCGAATTTAGCGATTAAATTACGCACAGCGGTCTCAGAAGAAGCCTGATTACGAGGAAAACCTGCTCGAATTTTACGAAGTGATACAGTAAAATTTTCACCATTTCGATAGTAAATTTTCGCAATTAAAATTCTTTGTTCAAGAGTGTAACGTTCCATGGTTAAAATTTCCCAACTTTTTACTAAATAAATGTCAAAGGATGACAGCTCAATTCTTGACATTTCATCATTTGACAGCCAATTTACTGCCTAACCTCAAATTTGCCCACCCATTTTATATATATTGTATATATATATAAAATTAGCTAAAAGTGTTTTGGTTGACCGTTATAAGATAATCCAAATCAATGAAATTCGTCGGGTATTCGGTCAACTGTTAAGAAAATTAAAAAAGTAAAAAACAATCATTTGTTTTATCCTCTATATTTCGTTATAAATTTATAGCTTCCTCAGCAGTTAAAAACTAGATTAATTTAAAAAATTCTTTAAAAACACAAAAAAAAAAAATTTTTTTTTGTGTAACATGCTCTGACCTTTACTTACCACTGACGCTAGTACAATAGTTTATAACTTTATTTATTAGTATTTAGTATGACAAACCACATTTTAATGTTTTTAAAGAATTTTTTAAATTAATCTAATTTTTAACTGCTGAGGAAGCTATAAATTTATAGCGAAATATAGAGGATAAAACAAATGATTGTTTTTTAATTTTTTAATTTTCTTAACAGTTGACCGAATACCCGACGAATTTCATTGATTTGGATTATATATATATATATATATATATATATATATATATATATATACAGCACGACCATCATATCCTTGGACAAAAATCTACTGCGCATCGTAGGCGTGCCGGGTGGTACACTCCGAGTCATCGGTAAGCTGTTTGTGTCCTCAGTGTGCTTATGATCGTTGCGTGGTTAAGTTGTTAAGTTACGGTTAGTCAAAGTGAGTAATTGAGGTCTTGCATTATAATTGGTTATTATTTGTTTTATTTATTATAATTAATAATGTCCAACTTAGGAGGTGGAAAAGGACTGCATTCACAAACCCGTGAAGTCGTGTTTAATGTTTTTAAGTTTTTAAAGACAATTTCAGATAACGAAACAGACATAAGAAATTGTACAAAAAGCGAATTAAAGGAATACGTAGCAAGAGCAACTGGTGTTTCAAGAGCTTCTGTCTATAATATTTTAAAAGAGGGGAACGAATATCAAGCAGAACCAGAACGAAATGAGAAAGAGAACACAGAACAACTACCAGTTTTCAAATCGCCAAAAAAGAAAAGATCGAGGAAATGTTTAGTAATGGATTCAATAGACGACATTGACCTATACCAAATAAAACATATTATTTATAATTTCCACAAGACAAATAATCAGCGGATTACTATTAAAAATTTACTACAAAAACTTAAAGAAGATATAAATTTTCCGGGCGGCCGAGAATCCTTAAGAAAAATTATAAAGAAGCTTGGTTTTAGATTCTGTGCTACACAAAACAATCGCAAGATATTACAAGAAAAACCAGATATCAGAAACATTCGTACAAATTTTTTACGAAAAATAGATGTATATCGACGGCAAAATCGTCCAACTATTTATATGGATGAATCCTATATTCATAGCGGCCATACAAAATCGAAAAGTTGGACAGACAAGTCAAGAAATGGGTTATTTTCGACAATCTCCAAGGGCCAGCGTTTAATTATGTTGCACGCTGGAGGTGAGAACCATGGATTTGTAGAAAACGCTTTGTTACTTTTTAAATCCGGAACAAAATCCGGTGATTACCATCACGAAATGAATTTCGAAAATTACCAAAAATGTAATTTATTATGTAATTATGTAATCATTTTGAAATAAAGCTATTTGCTTCTAATTACTGGGTATTATTAAAAAATTTTGTAATTACATTATCTACCTAATCATATTAAGATTTACTTTCATAGTACATCCTCAATAGAACACTATTAAATAACACTTAGCAGCCTCATTAATTAATAATTTACATTCCATTTGGACCAGTATAACATATATTAATAAATAAAAATTTTCTAAATTCTTATTCTTGGCGTCGCGTAGTACAAAATAAAACCGCGCGCGTTGATATATATATATATATATATATATATATATATATATATATATATATATATATATATAAAGTTGCATAACATTATACATATATTGATATATGTTGATATATATATATATATATATATATATATATATATATGTATGTGTGTGTGTGTGTGTGTGTGTGAAACTGGTTTTTCATTAAGCGCTTCCTTTTTTTAAATTTAAATAAAATAAAGTGTGTGTGAGATATCATCGAATTTTTTTATTCGTTTGAAAGGCGTATCGATGGCATTATGTATGGAATATAACAACGTGCAAATGTCCGCCGCAGTCTCACTGGGCGACGCGCATCCGAAATGTCCAATTTTCCATGACTCTGGTGCATAAATCGGGCTGAATTTGACCACACCAAACAGTAATTTTTCGAGACGCATTGCACGCTCTTGGATATTATGTGGATTGGCGTCGTCGACAATCGACAATTTTGTTTGTTGATGTACCTATTCAACCAGAAATAGGCCTCATTGCTGAAGATAATTTTTTGATGAAAATTAGTGTCAGTTTCCAACTGCTCCAGGGCCCATTCAGGGAACACACGTCGTTGTCTATGGTCGTTTACCTTCAGCTCCAGTTGAACTTTGTTGTGGTCTATGTGAAACGCCAAATTCTTGTGATCGACGAAAAATCGACTGCCTCGGATTCTCTTGCACATTCTCACGTACAGCGGCGATGTTTTCGGCAGATCTTGCGTGTCGTCGTCGTATAGGTGTTGGTTCATTGTTTATTGAACCAGTGGATTCAAATTTATCCGCCAAACTGAGATAAGTCCTCTCGGTAGGACGATTATGGCGACCGTAAAATAGCGCACGGAAGGTTGCCCGAACAGAACACCCATTTTGATAAAACAATTTTATTATTTGCACGTGTTGTTGAACGTTATATCCGTCTATGGTGATTTGACAAAACAAACTGGAAGATGACAGCCAATTCAACAGATGTAGCTTTAACAATATCTATCAACTGTCGAATTTCAGAAGTCCCTATTGGAAGACTCGTTATAAACATTGCTATATAAGAAGAATACATTCAAATGCCACGATAAAATTAATGTAAACAAAATAACTGGAAGCTTGTATACTTGAAATCAAGTTAATATATACTTTAAAAGTGTTATATTAATATATATTAAAAGTAATATAAATACCAGATGTTCCAGTTAAATTAGGATAAATTATACATATGTATATATACATATATATATATATATATATATATATATATATATATATACATATATCAAACTGATAGACCTAAAGTATTATACTACTATTAAATAATAATATTTAAATAAATATTAATGGACATATGTGGGTAAAATAGGAACTAACGAAGCATATACTTTCGTAAACATATGTAGTGTTAAAAAGTTATAATTTAAATTTAAAAGAAAGAGACATCTATATATAATAGTGTATAATATTTATAAATAGAAATTTCCATACAAAGAAACTCCAATTGTATGTGAGTGCAGTAGAAGACAATAAGGATTTCAATCAGGAATTAATGAACGGTCTAGTGAATATATATATCAAGGAAAATATACGAACAGACCTAAGTTGTAAAAATGTAAGAAAGTAAGGTATCTTCTACCCTAAATTGCTTTAATATTAATTGATATAAAAAAATAGTATAATTGGAGTTATTGATAATATAATTTTTTTGTGGTTTTTTGCGACAGTGTTGATTGAGAAATTATTTCATTCATTTACGCTTTGGCAATATATATATATATATATATATATATATATATATATATATATATATATACATATATATATATATATATATATATATATATATATGTATATACATATATATATATATATATATACGAGGGAGCGTTTTTATATTCGCGGAATGAGCGGGTTGTAGAGGGGTGAGTAGGCGCATTGGGGACGTGGCCTGTGCAGCGACTCATGATTAGTATAAATACGAAGTTTCATTGTTATTAGACAGCTAGTCTGTGAGCTATCGTCAACCAAGTAACATAATCAGGAGTGAAAAGTGAAATATGGAAAAAATCGAATATCGTGCCGTTATAAAGTTCCTTACCAGGCAAGGAAAATCAGTCGCGACCATAATGAATGAGATGTCATTGGTTTACGGCGACTCTTGTCCAGGAAAAACCATGGTGTGTAAGTGGCATAGTTTATTTAAACAAGAAAGGGAATCCCTTGAAGACGACCCGAGGCCGGGCAGGAGCATTGAGGTGACCACGCCAGCACTTATCCAAAAAGTTGAACAAATTGTACTCGAAGATGCTCGACTAAAGAAGAAACAACTCGCAGAAATGGTTGGAGTATCCGATACAACAATTTTTAAAATCCCACACGATCATCTCGGCATGTCTAAGGTCAGCACAAGATGGGTGCCGAGAATGCTCACGCCGCCGCAAAATCAACAGCGCGTAGAATGTTCATGTGCATTTTTGGACCTCTGTAATGAAGACAAGGATGGTGTATTGAGTGGAATTGTTACTGGAGACGAAACTTGGGTTCATCATTATGAACCTGAGTCCAAACAAGACTCCATGCGGTGGCATAAAAAGGGCACAGCACCTCCCAAGAAATTTAAAGTGTCACAATCAGCTGGGAAACTCATGGCAACGGTATTTTGGGACTCGGAAGGAATATTGTTGATTGATTATAAAGATAAAGGTGTTTCTATAACCAGAGAATATTACGCTTCAATATTAGAGCGACTAAAAGAAGCCATTAAAGAGAAAAGACGGGGAAAATTGACAAAAGGTGTTCTGCTTTTGCACGACAACGCGCCCGTCCACAAGAGCCGCGTTGCGTTAGCTGCCCTGCATAAGGTGGGCTTCGAAATTGTGAATCACCCACCCTACAGCCCAGACCTGGCCCCGAGTGATTATTACCTGTTTCCGAAAATGAAAAAAGAGCTGCGGGGTAAAAAATTTACTGCCGATGATGAAGTCAAGGAGGCAGTTTCGGCGTATTTTGCAGATAAAGAGAAATCATTTTTTTATGAGGGTATAAATAAATTAATTGAAAGATGTGAAAAATGTATCCGTCTTGCAGGTGAATATATTGAAAAAGAAAAATAATTTGATTTTTTTATTGCCACCCCTTGTCCCCCATTCCGCGAATATAAAAACGCTCCCTCGTATATATATATATATATATATATATATATATATATATATATACAATATATTGCCTTCCTTAAAATTTTATTATTTATCCAATATTATATCTACAAACAAACTCTTGCTAAGTATATAATATACAATTAAACAGTACAATTAAATTACAATTAAAATTTTTTTTGGTTAATAATTACCAGCATCAGCAAACTCCAAACATCCCCAAATATTGTCTAAAAAATGTGTCACATATATAAAAAAATTTTTTGTGGGTGATTAGTCATACTTTTTAATTTTCCATTTTCTAGATATATTTTATTTCTACACATTGTTGAAGCAAGGAGATGTGTGTTTGTTAAGTGTTTTGATATGATGATAATTTGTTTTTAATTTTATTGAAACCATGCATGTCTGTTCTATTGTGCGTCTGCATGGTCGTCTCTCAGGAAGGATTATATGTATTATATATATATATATATATATATATATATATATATATATATATATATATATATATATATATATATATATATATATATGTATATATATATATATACATATATATATATTTCTTCATTTCTTATGGGAATACTTTCTAATGTGGTTCTAGCTTTACTGTTTTTTCTTTTTTATTTTTAAAGTTACATTTTTTTTTGGTTTTCATGATTTTTCACTGCTATAATATTGTCAGAATATTTATGCCCATTCAATCTATCTTGTAAATGTTGCGTAGTTTGTCCTATATATATATATATATACATATATATACCTAGTCCTGCCATAAATACTGATATAAAGGTTTTTAAGTATAAAAAGAAAACTGCAAGTTGGATTTAGATTATTTTTTGATATATAATTTTGACAATAGTAAGCTACGAAATACAATGCAAGTTACTCGAAATGGTCGCCATTTGTCTTAATACAACGCCGAAGTCTGCAGGGCCACTCATCAATCGCTGTACGGACTATATCCATGGGAAAATTGTCGACTGCTTCTGTTAACGCTTGCTTCAATGATTCCAAGTTGCGATGGGGTCTTGTACAGACCATGCCCTCTAATATTGACCACAGTTTGTAGTCGAGCGAATTTAGGTCTGGGCTTGCTGAAGGCCAATATTAAACAATAATAAACTCAGGTACATGATTTTCAAGCCATTGCTTGTTGTTTTGGCCTTGTGAGCGGGCGCAGAGTCTTGTTGGAATATCCATGGTTGGTTCTGGAACATGGTGTAGTTCAGGGGCTCCACTACATTGCTTAAAATGTCTCGTTGATAGTTTTTGGCCGCTGTTTTAACACCTTTTTCACAAAAATGCAAGGAAGTGACACCGTCATATGATACTCCCCACCAAACCATCACTGAAGCAGGAAAATGACCTCGCTGAATCCTTGGCACCACTTCACTGGCTTCCTTGGAGGACTGTGCATACACCCTATCATTCTGCTTGTTAAAAGTTTCTTCCACGGTAAAAATTTTTTCATCAGAAAACAGAATTTTTTTGTAACGCTCTTTGCCGTACAACAATATCAGGTGTCTGCATTTTTGCTTCCTATTCTTTTTTAATTCAACGTTAAGGCGCTGTCCTGTTTGTCGTTTGAAAGCTCTAAGTCCTAGGTCTTGTTTAATGATACGGCTCATGGTTCTCGGAGCAATACCCATTTCACGAGCCATGATTTTCTGTTTGCGGACAGGATGTCGATTGATGCGGGACCTCACAGCATTGATGGCCTGTGGTGTACGAACTATGCGAGGCCTGCCAGATCTTTTACGGTCGATTACATTTCCAGTATCAATGAATAACTTAACAGTACGATACACAAACACACGCGTAATATTTAACGGTTTCAATAAATCAAAAATACTGGCTCTTCCTATTCCACACTTATGAAGTGCAATAACCGCAATACGGCTCTCTTTATCCAACCATTCCATAATGACGACTCACGCTATAGTGAAATTGTTCGGCACATATTAAATGCATATATTAAATGTCAGAACTGCCAACATAAAATTTTTGTGCTTTCAAGTTATTATCTGCAAAAAAGTGCGTTTACACTTGTATCAATACTTATGGCAGGACTAGGTATATATATAACTATAGCTTTTAATTAAAAGCTAAATTAATTTTTTTTGTGTATTAATTGGTATTATTTATAAAGATAATAAATAAATAATGTTGAATGAACATAATTGGAGTATTATTATAATAGACTTCAATCTTTACATAATTATCAGCTATTGACGAAAGATATTAAATCTGAAAAAAATTTGAAGCTATACATATTGTAAATTTTTTTTGTTAACTTAACAGATATACATTGTCATTTATTCATAATAATAGTTGAGCGAAAAGAATATTGTTCATTCTGAAAGCATGACCCGTTAATTCAATCTAAAGACCGACCTGAATGACCATACCCTGAGACCGGAGACTTAAAGATAATAAAACATCATTTATGTATTATTAGAATTTCCACCAAACTCAGTTGGTTATCATTGAATTACTACCTAATTATTTATATTTCTTAAATATCATTCTCATAACTTTTAATTTAAAAATTTTTTACACAGTTTTTGTTTATATTATAATATTTATTTCCTTAATATTTCTTACTCAAGATAAAAGACTTTACTATAATTTATAATAAACCTCAATTTTATAATATGTGTACATATATATAATATACACAACGACTTCTAGTTTTCATCTTCTGAAAAGCAGTAAAAAAATTGCCAAATGTTAAAAACAAAGAGGTTTTTTTTTTGACGGGCCACATATCCAAAATTAATCAATTATTTAATTAATAATTTAATAATATATTTTAATTAAATTATAATAGTGCGTATGTGTGTGTAAAATAAAAGACAGCTTTTATTTTTAGTATTAAAAAAACGCAATCGACACTCAAATATGTTCATTTCTTCCAGTTGTAATTTAAAACAAGAGAAAGCAAAGGAAGCGAAGCAAATTAAAGACGATGATAAGAGTTTGGGAAGGTAGATTTTCGTAACAAACTAATTTAACACTTATCTGTTCTAGAGATTAGATCTTCCTTTGTACGCGCATGTTAGTCTTCACACAATTGATTCAATTACTCAGTATATACTACAACTTGCAGTTGTTCTTAAACTTTTAACAAGTTTATTGGTGTAGTTAATTGGAACATAAATTGAACATCATTGTATACTTGTTCAAAGCAATCTGAATTAATAATTTATTATAGCTCTATGCTACGTACAACATAATGGTTTTTATATTTTACTAACCGAATTGTGAGACTTAAATTTTGTAACATGAAAATGAATGAACATGCAATTCCTATAACGTTACAATAGTTTACATTACAATTTTATGGACCAAAAATGTCGGCCAATGTTAATGATATTCACAAGCTTACTTCTTTATTGTTTATCGTTTATCCATATACAGGGTGTTTCAAAAAGAATATAAGTATTTCCAAACCATATATTTATTAAACTTTAAGACATACGAATACGAAACTTTACACACGTCTTGTTGAAAAATGAACTTGTCTTCGTGCAGCCTCGGAAACAACCAGTTTTATACCGTTAACCGTGTTTCCATCAAAGAAGAAGATTGGCGACTTCAGTGATGGGGTGCCCACTCTTGTTGAAAAATGAAGTAATCTTTGTGCAGCCTCGGAAACAACTAGTTTTGTAACATAGCGAGATACTACTGACATTGAACCGTGTTTCAATCAAAGGCCTGTAAACAGATGATCGGGATATCGCAGAAAGCACATTGATTTTAAGCGAATCTCGTACATGTTCAATGTCTGCATGTGAGTTCTGTAGACCCCAAGTTCGAACATTATGTTTGTTTACCAGACTACTAACATGGAAGTCGCTTCATCACTGAACACGATGCGTTGTGCGACAGTGTTATCACTGTCAATAGCATCATGAATCTCGTTACAAAATATCACACGTTCCCGTTTGTCACCAGGACGCAGAGCTTGTAACAACTGTAATTTGTACGGCTTCATAACCAACCGACGTCTCAAAACACGCCAAATTGTTATTATAGGCAGTTGTAACTCAAAACTAGCACGACGAGTTGATTTTGAAGGATTACGTTGGAAAGCATTTTGAATTCGCGCAACATTTTCTTCAGAAACAAGAGGGCGGCCAGGACACTTTCCTTTACATGCACATCCTGTATCTACAAGCTGTCGATATCATCTGCGAATGTTCCACCCATTCGGAGGATCAATTTGGCACTTCGCAAACTCGAGAACACAAAATGATTTCTGTTGCGGAGTAGCCATTTTAAACATATGACGATTACCAAGAAGAACAGAAGACAATTGACATCTAGCGGCTATTAATTAAACTAGACTATGTATTCATTTCTCCAATAGCCGAGCTGAGGTGCAGCGATCGATAGTTTGGACAAAATAATACTTTGTAACACGTAGATTCTTTTTGAAACACGCTGTATATATAAATATCATATATAAATCGAAGAGCACACACTTGCTATCCAAACAATTCCTTCCTAAACAAGAATCTGAAACCTTTCATAAACAAAATTAGGCAATACCCTGTTAAATTCTAAAAAGTCTTATTCAATAACCGAATTACTCTTATTATCTAACTAAAGCTGTAATTTATAATTTATAGATATTACTTGGTTTATTGCATTACATTTGTAACAGGTCTTTCATTAAGCGCTTCCTATTTTTAAATTTAAATAAAATAAAGTGTGTGTGAGATATCATCGGAATTTTTATTCGTTTAAAAGGCCTATCGATGACATTATGTATGGAATATAACCCATTTTGATAAAACAATTTTATTATTTGCACGTGTTGTTGAACACTATGTCCGTCCACGGTGATTTGTCAAAACAGGCTGAATAAATGACAGCCAATTCGACAGATGTAGCTTCAACAACATGGCCGCTATCAACTGTCAAAATTCGGAAGTCCCTATTGAAAGACCCGTTAGTTTCAGTAGTTTTATATACGAGATTCATTTATGACATCTGAATACTGATTAAAATGTGTCTCTAAAACTGCCAATAATGAAATAATTCACTACATCCCGTTGAATCATTCCAATATCGTGAAACCTACGTAACGCTAAATTCCTTTTACTTTAAAGTGGATTCGTATTTTGACCTCACTAATTCCTTATATAACACTTTTTTCGTACAAATTTCTGAACTAAGGAAAGTTGTAATATTTTTTTACGCTATTCTTCCACTTTCTCGATGTCTAAAATAAGAAAATATCCAATAATTAAATAATAAACGCCCAAAAACAGAAATATTAATTAACTTAAGATGAACTTTTCAATTTTGTACACTACAGGGCATCCATTCCAGGAATTAAATTGTCGCAATTTGCACATCTTCCTTTAAAATAAATGCTTTGAAAAATCCTCTTGGCAACCATTTCCATATATTTCTATCAATATTTCTTACCTTGGGAGCAGATATGTATATAACAGCTACGGGTAGGGTAATCCTCTAACTCGGTATTATTAACCCATTTCACTTCCAACGTCACGTAGTTGACTTTTTATTAATCAGAGAACGGCTTTTTTTCTCTGCGAAATGAATGGAAAAGTTAATCGACGAAAGCGATGGGGCCAAGAGAAATACATTATGTACAACGCGGTTTATCAAAAAGCCAAAAGTCATGGAATATGATTTACATATCTCTGTCTTTTCAGACCGCGATATTTAGTCCGTAGAATGTCACCCTTCGAGTACCGAAACCCCTTAGGGACGATTACGGAGACCCCGAACGATTCAACGACCGACGTTTAAGTAGAAAGTTGGAAAACGTTTAAATGACGAAATAACAGACTTTATAGGAAAGGCAACGAGGACAACATAAATATGTTTTAAAAGCCCTTTCATTAGGGGGCTGATGATTATTATTATTTGATTTTCGCCCTCGTCCTGAATCCTAATGGTTTAATTGGGACGCCTCACCAAGTTTGCTATAGTGTATTTTATGTAAATTAACTCAGTAAAGTTGACAATTAAATTTTAGTCAAAACGGTGAAATAAATTCTTTGTTTGTTCATATTGAATAACTAAATTATTAATTTAAATATTAAATTATACATATGAGAAAGGCTAAACTGGAATGTGACCCAAACTAAGGCGGAATAAATACGAACGTTTTAATCATCAATAGTTTTGCAATAGTTAACGCTTTTGTTTAACATATGACAAAAACATTGGACAAGTCAATTTTTAGTTCTTTTTCGGATGCAATACCAATGAAAAATAATTTCGTCTCATATCGCCATTGTATGGCGTCAGCAACAAATTTGTTAAATTGCAAACCAATCTTTATCTATAGTGAATTGATAATTCTCTTTGTTATGAGTACCATAATACCACACACGATGAAAAATAAATAAATGGTTTATAAGACAAGAAGATCAGAACACATTTTATAAGACATTTCTAAAACGTCAAGCTATTTTTAAATACTGTTATCAATAATAAGTACAATTTATGAGTCTAACATATCGTTTTTCTTTTCATGATCGAATATTTCCACTACAAAACAGTTATATGAAAGAATATAAATTCTAAAGTATTGGATACAGTGAAAATGTTAGATCCAAAAGCGATATCTAATCTCTTTAATGACAAATATCTCAACAATCATATAACTCGGTTATTTATAAGTAAAATATTACAGAAATTCTACAGTATGGGCACATGCGAGACATTCGTCTCAATGGACGTTCTAAAGTAGAAAACGAAACAGAAGAACAAATTCTCTTAGAAATTCTAGATAATGCCCAACAATCGAGTCAAAAAATTTCGAACAACCATGGTATTAACCAGCGAACTATACTGAGGATTCTAAAGAAAGAATAATATCATCCTTACAAAGTTATTCACGTACACGAAGTTGATGAGGATAACTCTTTATTTAGAAAAACTTAAATAATTGACAATAATTGTCCTAGAATCCGGTGCTCCGCCGTGCCACAGGCGCCGGATATAAGGACGACTGCTATCGTCGCCTTCAATTTTGTGAAGCTTTGACTAAATAATTAATCAGGTCGATTTAAAAGCTAATAAGCTCTATTATTTTTATTGACGAAACTACTTGCTCTTTGGATGGTGATGACGTTCCAGGCGAAATTGTATACATATGTATATCGAACTATTGATAATTCCTCCTCGATGAACGAGAGCAACACATAATCTCCACAGAAATTCCATACTTGGGCTGGTTCAACAAGAAATTATATTTTAGAACTTTATTTATCCAACATCTGCGATGTACCTTGATTTTCTTCGCTTCGAACTTATACCTGCCCTTGCTCAAATATGGCCACACGTCACCACATTATGTATTGCCTGTCCGGCAATGTCTGTCTGAAATACTTCACAACCAATGAATTGGCAGACGCGGAATTCTAGAGTGAGAGATTCTCCTCTTGACTAGAGAGAGAGAGAGAAGACTCACATGTTTCGAAATACAGAAATATTAATCAGTGCATTACAGATAATGTTCTAAACCAGAGATTCCCAAAACCTTTTACCCCGTAGACCACTTTCGAAATTTGTTTTGTAGACTTCCTACCTACAAGAAAATGAATTCTCCCAAACCTATTACCGTCAAATGTGTTTCTTACTTCAATAAAGTGTCCATTTGTAAAAAAGTGTACATTTTATTCTGATTTGAAAATACACAAAATGCAAGTAAATATTAGATTTTTGGCGAAACAAATAAGAACTTAAAAGAAATTCTTAAATAAAATTAAACTTTCAAATTTTGCATACGTAAATCGCAAATACTTAATGAGAAGGATTAACTTGGTGCTCCTGATAGTAATTGTTCAATATTTGGCTTCAGTTTAATGGCGTATAGCCTCAGATCTCCATGGCCAGTGATTTACAACAGATTTCTTTTTCTCGCAAAATTAGTTACCGCGTTAAAAACCCCTATAATTAACTATCAAAAACTATGTCGCTTCTCTGAACTGCATTTTAAATTCTACATTGTTGCTTATCCCGGTCAGTTCTCCTTGTAATAGGATATCCGACTCTTTAATGTCACCAAATGGATCGATAACCCAGCTAAATACTTTCATAATATAAGCGACCTCTAACTTAATTTGGAAGTTTGTATAAAGGTCATTTAAATGTTACACGTAGGCCAAAACGTCATAATTCAAGACATTTGTCAATAACAAGTTGAGGAACTGGCAAAATTCGCGCCTTGAGATGTTTTGCTTCATTTAATTCTAACAAGGAAAGTTGCACTGATGGACTTTATTTTTATTAAATTCAAACTGCCGCCTTATAACTGCAAGTTAATTTCACTTAATTAGTAAATAAATCTATTAAATAAGCAATATCTGGTTTCCACTTAATTAAATTTTCTATAAAAATTTGATCCTTAGCATTTTAAAGCTCTAAAACGGTCTCAAAAAGTGAAAGTAGTGTCATACATAAGCCTTTTGACAGCTAGCATACTGCAATTGCAGGAGCAATTGTAAAACCTTATCATTTTCTTCACACAATTGTGCAAGTAATCTCGAATTTAATATTTTACTATTGTACTGTTTACTGCTTGAGTTGGAGAGATTTGTGTAATTTGGCACTGTAATTTTAGCTACAAAATATTGTCGGTGTATTATACATTGAATTGCAAACATACCGGATACCTTTGCCTCAAAAGGCTTACAAAACTGCAATAGCGCCCAAACAAGATGGCTACTCCTATCTGCTTCTGGGTTTCCGGGCTGGAGCCGCGTCACTAGTATATCTGCCGACGTTTCGTACCCATTTGTATGGGACATCTTCTGGGCTGAACTACTGCACTGAAACTGATTTACGTCGGCATATATACTAGTGACGCGGTTGCAGCCCGGAAACCCAGAAGCAGATAGCATGGACCACGAACGCGGAAGTCTACGTACCAAATTAAGATTGGTACTCCATTTGCTGCAGCTGATGAGGGGTATGAAAGGTATATGTATGAAATAATTTTGCAAAACATTCAATATTGATTCGCCATTAGTGCCTGTCGTCTAAGTTCCTGCAAAGAGCAATAT
This sequence comes from Dermolepida albohirtum, assembly GCA_031893035.1. Lineage (NCBI taxonomy): Eukaryota > Metazoa > Arthropoda > Insecta > Coleoptera > Scarabaeidae > Dermolepida > Dermolepida albohirtum. Next base: position 133,253 of record JAVIWB010004751.1, on the reverse strand, counting down.
TTCCTTGATTCCTTAGTCAATAATTAAATGAAGATATGTCAATAATATTTCTTCAATATCAGGTAAAATTTACTAGTCTACTTGAATAACTAATTGGTTGATGAGTAGATAATTGCACAATAAGCTTACCACATCGTTATTCATTTCCTCAATACATCTTCTAACTGTATTGTCGTTCAAACCAATTCTTTTGAGTATATCATATGGACGTTTGTATACAATAGTTTCAAAATCTCTTCAACGGCTTGCAGTCAGCTGTCCCCCATATTATGAGGTTCTCGTGATTTTGTTATGAGTAATGAGATATTATAAGCAAACCAACATCATGTCTTTTATATCAAGAAGTTAATATACTGTTCAGCGTTGCTTTCTTCTGAAGTTTTTTATTCAGTATTTTAAAGTATGTCAAATCTTTATCTATTTTATTAGTGATACCTTCTCAGGTGATCTTCCAACTTAGACGGTTTCATAGCATCATTGCTTAAAAATATGTTTCCCAAAAAGCACACGAAAACGAACTTCAAATAATCAACGCTATACTGCCTGCATTTCTTTTTAGCCTCAGCCATGTTAGATAACAAATATCTGCCGACAAAAAAATATTACTGAAGATCATCTTTGTACAAAAACTGTATAATACCGTGTTTTAGCTTTGCCATAATTCATAAATAAAAACCGAATTATCGTCAAGAATCAAATCCAATTAATTTAACTTCAAAATTTAAGTGGTGTCAAGCAAGAGTATTCTGATTCTAAAATCGACTTTACCTAAGACATGAAGTTACGCCATACTCCTTTGTTGGGGAAGAATTAAAAAGAATTAATTTAAAATTTAAGAAAAATCAAAAATTTGAATTGTCTTAACAAAATAATTAATTGAAATTATTAATTATCTATCATATAATCAACAATTTATTAAAATTATTATTTATCTATCATACAATTAAGACCTAATACGAGAGAGAAGATAGGGAATATTGTGAGTTATTATTATGATTTATTTATTTTTTGTTGTTTTGTATTAATTAGGTAATTTTGATGGAGCCTGTGGTTGATTGACTTGATCACTCAAGGTTGATATATAACTCCTTGCCACACTAATTTTTTGGTTCGTATTATGTATACGTATTTCGACAACTAAGTTGTCATCATTAGCAAGTAATTAAAATAATGTCGCACCTGGAAAACTACGGTAGAAAATACCCGTACGAAAACAAATTCCGCACGCGATCCATACCGCTGAAAGCGAAAACGAACACAAAACGATGTGGCAAGGGGTTAGTATCAACCTTCAGCGATCAAATTGTATTAATTAATTTTTTTATGTACTAAGATTATAAAACATTGTTTATACCACAATATAATAATAAATCAATAACTTAAAATTGCACCAGGGTACGATCATAATACATATTATTATTATACGTTATTATTATTGTAATCGGTGCAGTGGTTGGAAAGTTATTCGCACTTGAAAATGGAGAAGAATGTTTCGCTATATTCTGCAATATTATTATGATAAGGGGAAGAACGCTGCGCAGGCTTGTGATAAAATTTGTAAAATCTGTAAATGGTTCGCTGTTTCGTTCTGGAAATTTCAATGTGAAAGATGAGTCACGCTCCGGTCGTCCAAAAACTGAAAAATCTGATGAAATTCTTGAAAAAGTCCAACAAGATAAGCATATCAGCAGTGTCGATATTGGCATGGAGCTAGGCATTGACCACAAAACTGTTTTGAACCATTTACACAAAGCTGGTTACAAAAAAAAGCTTGACGTATGGGTTCCTCATGAGTTGAGCGTGAAAAACATGATGGACCGAATTAACATCTGCGATGCGCTGCTGAAACGGAATGAAATCGAGCCGTTTCTGAAACGTTTAATAACCGGAGATGAAAAATGGATTACGTACGATAATCGGAAGCGTAAAAGATCGTAAAAGGATTATCACAAGCGTTCGCTAAGCCAACATTGACGCCAAAAAAAGTTTGTGTGTATGGTGGGACTGGATTATACGAGCTACTTCCAACTGGTCAGACGATTGATTCTCAACTCTACTGTGCACAACTAGAGAGATTACGCCAGGCGATTGAAAGAAAACGGCCCGAATTGATTAATAGGAAAGGTGTTGTCTTCCATCATGACAACGCCCGATTCTTTGATGACCCGTCAAAAATTAGAGAGTTTGGTTGGGAAATGCACCCACCTTACAGTCCGGATATAGCACCCTCTGACTATCATCTGTTTCGATCTCTGCAGAACTCTCTCAATGGAATTAAGTTGGTTTCAAAAATGAAAACTACTTGATTCAGTTTTTCGACCAGAAACCACAGAAGTTTTTCACCGATGGGATCATGGATCTACCAAAAAAATGGCGAAACATTGTCGATAATAATGGAGCATATTCGGTTTAAATGAATTCGTCCACGCGCCATGCGGGGACCAGTTGAATTTTACTGAAAAAACGCCACGAACTTTTTCCCAGACCCAATACATATTATTATTATACATATTATTATATTCAGACGTACCAAAATTGTCTATTTTCTATTCTATAAAATTAAATTGTTGAATTATTATTATACCGTGTAAAAATTTTTATTTTTCGAGAAGAATTATTATGGTATCGGGGACTAATTATAATTACGAGTTTTCATTATGTTATGCTGCAATAGTTTAACGATTACGAAAATATGTAGAAAAGTTTATACCTCCTTACTTTTCATTTTTATATACTCCCAAACAATGTGATTTTGATTCACTTTTGTACTGGTTTATGTTTTCTAAATATTTTCAAACCACTTTTCTTCTAAAAATTCAGAAAGAACGATCAGTGTCTCTAATATTCTTATATATAATTGCTTCTCAACAAGTCTGGACATATTTTGTATTATAAATAATAATATTAATAAATAAATCTTTATTGTCCAACAGGATTTCCCAATTATAATACAAAATATTAAAACCAATATACAATAATCGTAAATCTAAAACATAGGGCAGGAGAAAAAATCATGCAAATTCTAAACAAAACAACTAAATAGCTACATATAAACAATGCAAGATTCCAAAAAAATATCCGAAACAAGTTTATCAGTAAAGCGATACATTAATGTTATAGGCGCTCTTTGTAGTGCATTGTCCTTGTCGCCGCAAGGTGGAATGTGTTTTCATGCCTGGCAGATATCCTAGGAACGCGAAAAGACACTCGCTATAAAAAAAACTCAGTCAATCTTGCCCTGCAATAAATTCTAAGCTTCGCACAATGTTGATTTCTTCTTTCCGCAAGAGATAGCATTCCATGTCCAGAAAGCAGTTCCACTTGACTCGTTCCAACGTTCCATCCATCTTGTAAGACAAAAATTTTAAGAATCGTCTTTGTAGCAGTAAGCAGTGAGAAGCAAAAGTAGAGTACGGCATATTCCAGCTTGCTAATAACAAAAGCGTAATAAAGAGACTTGAATACTCCCATGACTCCAAAATACTTAGAAACATGCATTAAAAAATCCTAAATATTTACATGCAGATGCACAAGTTGCCAGAATGTGAGGTCTAAACGTCAGTTTACAGGCCTTTAATTTGAAATTGCCTGGTAGGAACCGTATCACCTATTTTGTAGTTCAACAGCAATGGTCCACTCTTTCTTGTTTATGATACTACGCAACATTTAATCACATTTAATCGCAGATGAGAAGTGTTACACCGTGCTTCAGTGTATTCCAGACCCGATTGCAATTTGTAAGTGTCCTCGACGGATGCTATTTTATAATATATCTTAATGTCATCAACGTATGCTAGAAAGGGACAATCGATGTTTAATAGAAGATTGTTGATAAAGAGAACGAAAAGTAGTGGGCCCAGATTCGATCTCTGCGGAGCCCCAGAGTTAGCTACGAATTCATGCGACGAAAATTCAGTGTAGAAAAGGTAAGAGACACGATTTTTCAAATAAGACGACATCAGTGCAATCGCAGACGGAGTAAATCCAAAGGAATTGAGTTTGGAAAGTAAAGCAGCGCGACAAAGGACAAAGCCATGTGACAGATCAGTATACAAGACAACCTGTCCCCGCTTGTCCAAGATTTCGCTCACATACTGAAAAATAGTGCAAAGATTTGTCGTTGTTGAGCGACTGCGAATAAACCCATGTTGATGTGGTGAAAGGAATGATCGGACGTTGGAATATATAGCAGTATACATAACTTGCTCGTAAACTTTTGCAAAGTTTGACAATATAGAAATTGGTCCATAATTCTGCAGCAGTGTCTTTTCGCCTTTTTATGAACAGAACAAGTCAAAGCACGCTTCCAAATGTCAAGAAAGGTAACTGTTTGTAAGGAGAGATTGATAATTGTCATTAATGGATTTGCGAAAACATATCGGCAATCGCGGACAAAGAAACTTGGTAACAAATCCTCTCCAGTAGTACGCCTATTAGCAAGCCTTGATAAAAAATGCAATAAATAATTTTCAGACACTCGCGCAATAGTAAACGAGGGGCAATTGCTGTTTTATTCATGCACGTACGCGCGCTATGCGTTGCTGCTTATTGAAACTTGTAAAACCTTGCACATTAACCTTTGCAAATCAACACAAAGCAGATAAATACATAAACAATTTTATAAAAAATTAATTACGCCTATTAAGAGTGTTATGTACACGCAATCTGTGTTACATGTACTACATCATTTACAGAACGCTTATGTCGCCCAACATATAATTATTTCATTCATTATTTCATTAATTTAAAAAATTAATTGATGACGTCATATCATGCAAAGTAGTAGGAGGACAAATTATTTTTCAGTAATGTATCCGCAAGGAATAATAAAAATCGAACTATTTACCATTTTGTCAAAAAAATATGAGGTTTATTCCAGACTTTTGTCGCGCATTGTATAATTGTTTCACAAATTACTTTAACATTAATTTTCTTTCGACGTTCCTATCTTGTATAATAGAATACACATTTTAAATATATGTAATATGATTTGAACTTCCAAGGCCAGTCGTATTAATTATATAAACAATATAACTTTAACCATTATTCTGGCGGTCTCGTTTTTGTTTGCCAATTCTATCGATGAGGGGTCCAGAATTCAGATAACTAATTTAAATAAATGGGAATAGAAGCACCGATATTAAGGGGTATCCAATTTATGGCGTGTATTGTACTTGAATTAATGCATGTCAAGCGTGAAATAATGAATCTTATATTTGAATTAAATTCGAGTTAGATACTAAAATTTTAATATACTGACTTTCAAATAAAACATGTTTAGTATGTAACATCGATTTGTAAAAATACCCCAACAAAACATTAGAAAACTTTGTTACATTTTAAATTTTTAATATTTACTTACAATTTTGATTCTAACAATATATCTTACATAAATCGACTGACTTTTGCTTTTGTATCTCGATAACATGCCTTGCAAATATATTAACTTTTCATAGAAATGTGCTGTTCGATAAATTTTGATATTGCCAGTATTTAAAATTCCCGGTGTAATTGTCCATATATATCCATATAGTATTTCTCATTCACGATTATTACTATTATAATTATTATATTATTATAATCCGAGTGAATCTGAATTAAAGCTGGAGAAACGAGTGCTTTCGCAGTAGCATACGGTTCAGTTACTATCAATATTAAAAATAATAAATGTAATAGTAGTAAGTTACTTTAGTTTTTCCTGTGTTGGTAATGTTGAATGACGCAAAAATTCGCTGTACTATTGTGTCATTGTTCCAGTGCCGACTAAGTCATATTCCTACGGCAAGGTGAAAATATGTTGGTATTTGGAAAAGGAGCGCTCTGCGCTTAATGACGTGATGTTCGCGAATTTAAAAACCACGTTCGCATCACATTCGCACTCTTGATTTTCAGTTAAACTCTTGTCTATAGACACTATAGTTTGAAGCAATTCGGGATTCTTATTTATAACAGTAAACATTTGTCGGTTGTTAATCTTCCTATACTATCTGTTAGATTTCCTAACTATGCTTTAAGGCATATGTGGGCAACAACCGGCCCGCTGTAAGATTTGATCCGGCCCGCGAGACATTATCGTATTTTTCATATCTGATATATATCGCCAAAAATTATGGACACTACTTTAAAGTGCACTACTTTTAAATGCGGCCCGCGCACATTAAAGTTTGGCCCACAACATGTCATAGGTTACCCATACCTGCTTTAAGATAATATACTATATTTAGCGCTTCATATAATGACAGCTTGGTGTTCTCTAATTTGAAAATAGTATCTAAAAAATTGAATAATTTTCGGAAATTTGCTCTATTTGAGTATGGATGTCGGTATCTGAAAGTAGATTCTGACTTACTGAATTTGCTTGAGCATCTTGCGGATTTAAATTTGTGATACAAGGTTTAATAATGTGTAAAAATTTCTCGTAATATAAAACAGCTTTAAGCCACGTTCCAATCTCGTCAATACCGGCTGTGGTGTATGAGAAAGTCCGGGCAAGCCTATTTAAACTCACGAATGCGTTTTGAAGATTTAATAAAAACTTTTTTGGTAGAAACTATAAATTGGTCTTATTTTGGATAACTGTTTCTAATAAATTCAGCTACAAGATGACATGCATGGAGCAAACAGATTACATGAAGTATTACCTCCTCCTTTGAAGAAAATAAAAATGAATGTGTAAAAATGAATGACGGTTATGGTTAATTCAATGTGTGGTTGGATGTGGATGATCTGATTGATTGAGACAATTTATTACCTCCTTTGTTTTAATAAATAATAATAGGGATATTATCTAATAGAGAATATTTATTTGCACGTGTTGGTTAGTCAATTTATTACGAGCGCGTGTTTGGCTAGCTAAAGCACTGTAATAAATGCAAATAAAAGAAAAGAAAGTAATATAATTGAATGTAATGTGAGGAGTTAATAATTAGTAGTTGTGTACAATGAGCATCAAAAGTCCAGGACGTGTGCTAAGCTGAAAGAAAGATTATTAGTGGAAATAAAACGACAGGAATGCCTTTAAAATTTTATTCACAAGTTAAATTAATTCTTAAAGCTTGAATGTGTTAAATAGAAATAGTTAACAAGAACGAGAGCAACAAATAAAATATGATAAACGTAATAGCAAAGCTGTAATAAAAGATAAGTGTAACGATATTTAGCTGTTTAATAAAATATACAAAAAGTTAGATTAAAATGTGCATCGGGCGATGCGTGTACTTGCGTGTTTGTGTATATGTATATATCCTGGACCAGGAGGCTGTTTATATTCCGCGAACGCGAAATGAAACACGAAGTCACAAAAAGCGCGAATAACGGTTCGCGCGGCACAAACACGTGAAGGACGCGTGTAGTCTGGATGACGACAGAAAAGCGAAGAAGGTTGTTCTCTTACGGCTATGGCTTTATAAGGAACCGACCCCATAACTGAGGGGGTATTGGTCCTGTTTGAATTAACCAATAGCAAACAACAAGGACAGGCACGCTACCACTTGGCGGGAAACAAATTAGCTACATTAAAATTGTGATTTTAATTTCAATATAAGCATTAAGCTAATTATCTACACAGAATAGTCGACGTGTATTCTGTGTAAAAGAAAGAAAATCGGGATTGGTATTTGAATCTCGAATTGCATTTAGAAATCAATATAACTGAATTGATATCGAATATAAGTCAGTGAAAAGTTGGTCACTTCAAGTACAGTCTTTGGTACCGGATTTCGGTGTTTATTGCAGCCTTGACCATTTGTACGTGACGAACACAAAAGGACTCTGCATCTGAATATATATACGAGGACCGGACAAATAATGACAGTATAATAATTTAGGAATTCAAGATCGAATTGTATTTTAAATTAAATAAATTAATCTTAAAAACGATATAAGAAATTATTATATATAGAGAGTGTAACACTCGTAATTCCCAGTAATTTATAATTAGTTTTAACCATATTCGAACCGTCATCTGTAACCAAACATTACAAGTTGGGTTGCCAATATATTGAACTTTCCAAAGGTATGTTTTATAGTTTCTACTATCCTTTTCGCGTTTGTCTTCTGTAATATTCTACTGCGTAAAAGAAGAGTCAAGGAAAGTGCGAACTAACACATTTAAAATACTATTATTTCTTGCAACCCTTGTTTCATCTACCGTCAGCCATATTTTTTGATCTTTAACTCTATTTTTATTTGATCCGTAATCGTGTTTTTCGCCCGAGGAAAATTATATTGTAATTGGCAATCTCCATTTCGGAACGTATTTCCCCCAAAAGATTTGAAATTCTTCTTGATCTACACTATTTTGTGGAATATGACATACACTTAACACAAAAATAAAATCATATAGAAATTTATATGATACATCACTTTGCACATTTAACCGGTGTTGTTTGCTATTAATATGTCTTTTACACACAAAAATACTGTACGGTAAAATATTGATATTGCAAACAATACATTTAATAATAGTGCCAGTGTATTCTAATGTCGAAAGTCGGTTAAGAAATCTATTAACACTCGTCGAACATAACAAAGGACGTCATCGATTCGCCATCACCAATCTAATCCGGCAGTCATACACATACTATATGCATATGAATCTCAACTTCGGGTATATCTGACCGCTTTCGAAATATATCATCGCCACCTATGAGTACGCACTCGTTTCTGCAGGCTTAATTAGAATTATCTAAACATTAATACGTGATGAGTAAGATTGAACAATCCTCCGGGTAACCAGCGACAAAAACCAATTGGTAGCGAAAGTATACAAGCATTGCCGATAGCTTGCATTATGTCGATGACGCGAAGAAGCCTCGCATAAATAGATTATTAACTGCGACGAGTTTATGTAAATATTTTTATTTCATTTATAAATGTATTAAATGTTTATAAGACTTTTATTTAGAAATACAAGCATCCATTCAAAAAGCGAATAAACAGTATTTTATTATTTTCGAATACAAGAATTGTACTAATAAAATTAATCTTCTGACCACAATCAGCCGACGATTAATTAATTAAATTAGGTTGACGTAACAGATTTACTGACACATTTCGATGCCAAAGTGAAGAGAAAACGACCACATTTATTAAGAAAGAGGTTTATTTCATTAGGATAACACGTCGTCTCATTCATTCGCTATGACAACCGCTAAATTTATCGAATTAAGATAGAAATTACTGTCTCATTCGCCATATTTACCGGACATGACTCCAAGTAAATTTTTCTCATTCTCAAAGTTGAAAAAAATGGCTGCATGAAAAGATATTCTTCACAAATGGGGAGGTGGTAGCCGAGCTTCCGAAAGATTACTTGGTGAATTAAAAAAATTTGGAAAGTCGCTGAGCTAAGTGTGTAGAATTGCATGGGAACTAAATAAATATTTTTTACCCTAATATTAGTATTTTATTGAAGTCTCTTCCGTCAATTTGTCCTCCTATGTGACATGAAGATTGCAATCCATAGTGGGGATGGGAATCTTTGTGGAATTTTGACGAAAATGTTGTATTTGAGAAATAGTAATTGATTAATATCTTGAGACCGTGTGTCAAATAGTGTAATTGACATTTTGTAAACCTGTCTACTCAAATTATTTAGCGTTTTTGTGTTAATTTGAAGAATCTTTTGGTTTGTTTTGTATCATCTTTTAGATCTATTTGATTAGTAGAAAACAATGCGTCGATTATTTGAGCCATTAGTCTAACTATTTCTCACTTACGTCTATTGACGCTTTTTTGACTTCCATCCTATACGTAAGTTACTTTTCGTAACTTTTTTCCAAAATATGTAAGACAGGCGATTGTTGGATCTTCCAAAGCTAAATTTATATATTGTAATCCTGGTGTGAAATGAATAAACTATAGATAAATGTTTCTAAATGTTACATTCCCGTCAACGCAATCTTTATTCACGTATGTATCAATATGGCGTGGTAGTTTTTTGGTCCTACTATGTTATCGCTGGCTTCTTCTTCTGGAGTGAATATTGATATATATATATATATATATATATATATATATATATATATATATATATATATATATCAACATATATCAATATATGTATAATGTTAATATATATATATATATATATATATATATATATATATATATATATATATCAACATTCACTCCAGAAGAAGATGCCAGCGATAGCATAGAAGGACCAAAGAACTGCCACGCCATATTGATACATACTTGAATAAAGACTGCCTTGACGGAGGGAAAGTGGGAATGTTTCATTTAAAAACATTCATTTACAGTTTATTCATTTCACACCAGGATTGCAATGTATAAATTTGGTTTTGGAGGATCCAACAGTCGTCTTTCTTACATATCTTGAAAAAAAGTTACGAAAAGTAACTCACGTATAGGATGGAAATCAAAAAAGCATGGGTCCCAGATTGTTTGCTTATGGAACACTAGACGTAAGTGAGAAATACTTAGACTAATGGCTCAAATAATAGACGTATTGTTTCCTACATATCAAATAAATCCAAAAGAATATACAAAAAAATACCAATATATATATATATATATATATATATATTCGTACGTATGTAGTCATACCTTCTAATAATTCGATTATATAAGCAAGTCATGTAACATATCATTTTAAACCACTTACGACGACTAAGTTTTAAACGACATTATTTTTAATATTGTCACAATCTCTTTCATTATATCAAGTCACTAACTATTTATTAGTTTTTAGCGTACTATATTCTGTTCTCTCATTGGTCAATCACTTTTAGAAAATCTCGCTCACAACATGTAATCTCAAAATTCGCAAACCCAATGCACGATCGACAGTCTGTTTTCTGCAAACAGTATGTTCGGGCTTCAATGCATCGTATGTGTGAATCGCGTTTGCGATATACAATAAACCCTGTCCAAGAATATCTTCACACGCGCCAGTATTCTTATCGTCCGATACCAATTGTTTTGACTAATCGTAGTATATTTTACACCTACAGCTTATTTACACACTTTACTACATCCGTCTCAGTTAATTACATTTTTCTTTAGTTACATAGTGCCTTCGCTTTAAGAATTTTATTGTATTTAATTTGATCACTGAAGATTGATATATAAACCCTTTCCACATTAATGTTTGTATTCTGTATACGTATTTCGACTACTAGGTTGTCATCATTAGCAGATAATTAAACAGTGTCGAACCTGGAAAACTACGGCAAAATACCTGTCCGAAAACAAATTCCATTCGTTTTGGCTTTCGGCGATACGATTCGTGTGCGGAATTTGTTTTCGTACAGGTATTTTGCCGTAGTTTTCCAGGTGCGACACTGTTCAATTATCTGCAGATGATGACAACTTAGTTGTCGAAATACGTATACAGTATACAAAAATTAATGTGGAAAGGGGTTATATGTCAATCTTCGGTGATTAAGATAATCAACCACAGGCTCCATAAAAATTACCTTCAAGTATTTAATTTTGTTAAATAAGATTTTAAAGATATCCTCTTTTAACTCATATTTTTTGTATAGGTTTCGGCATGTAGGTAACTTTTTATGCTCATCATAATTTAATTTATTACAATTTTGTTTTCATTATTCCAACACTGGATTTGGCTCACCCCAACGTGAACCATTTTTATTTTAATATCACAGCATTCGTTATAATTTGCCACCCATAATGTAGATACAATAATTTAGCGTCTGCAACGTGGTGCCCAACATTTATTTTTAATACCACAGATTTTTAATACCTCGAATCCAAAATTATTCATTATTGACATGAGAAAATGGCAGCATTGATTGATATAAAATTTATGTATCTGTAGAAAAAGATCACTTGATATGTACAATATAAAATGCTTTCCAAGAGATATAGAGAAGAGAATCTGATTTTGGCAAAACCAAGTAAATATACATATGAATATTTCTTCTAACACAGCAAAATCTTTATAAATACATTTTCAAACCGTATGATAAATTATCTACTTTAAATTTCTTTACCAAAAACCAAATTTACGATTTTGCTTCCAAATGAAATATCCTCTAGGTTCTTAAAATTAAGATTTTGTAATTAAAATAAATTCCTATCAAAATATGTGTTCAAACATACATATACTCAGAGAGAAACAAGAGTCTAATAGTTTTTCCAATCGTCCCTACAAGCAACGGCGAGTTTCATTATTCAAGCTGTTTCCTTGCAGTCTTGTCTCTGGTCGAGCCAGCGTCTGTATAATTTATGTATTTCTCTTACATTGAAATACCCGGAGTCGTTACAATTCCGGTTCTTGAATCCGTCGGCTCACGCCTTGAATAGTTTGCCGCCGTTGTTTACAAGAAAATGAATGTAACGAACATCTTCTTTATCACCAATCTGAAGTAGAAAACCTGAATAGAACGAGACGTCGGATTTTCTTGGAAAATGTGCCAGGCTTGAAATAGTCTCGGACGGATTTTTATTGCTTTGGGAATGTGTGGTTTTTACAGTGTTTTGTTTTCTAGAAGGTGTTATAAATTCCGATTTTGTTTGAAAGCTATATAGACAGTAATATAAGAAAATATCTTTTCATTTACTATCCAAAATCTATTAATTATAATAGATAATTAAATTATTTTGTTTTTAAATATCGTCAAATTTAGGAATAATTTTATTTATGTAAAATTATTGCAACAAAAAAATAATAAAGGAGTTTTTTTTATATGTTTCCCTATACGACTACATACTTACGCCGTTGATGCAGAAACAGGCTCATACTTGCTCGCAAGAAGGCTTCATTGATTGCCTGCTATTCACTTATGAACAGCTCATATTGGGTGGACTACTTTCCCGTCTAAAAATTTCGAAAAAGGAGGTAAAATCAGAACTGTATTCTGAATGGAGAATACGGTCAGATAAAAGTTTGCTTGTGATTTCAAAAGTTTTTGGTGCGTTATGAGGATGAGAAAGAGAAAGAACTCTCGTGAATTGCTTGCTCCCAATCACATATACATATACCTTCGTAACGCAAGATAATCGATATTAACTTTCCTATTTACTGTAATAAAATCAAATAGAACACTTTCTTGAGAAGCCCAGCACGTTTTCTTTTTGACGCCATCACTCAGTCAAAACTTAATAACTAGAGAATTTCAAAACCAATACAGTTCGCGATGAGAGCTATAAGCAGACTAAAGAAGCCTGCTGTAAGTATTGTATGTACATATGTATAGCAAATTAGGGAGTTCCCCTCAATATTTGTCGGAACTGCGATAATGCGAATAACTTACGAATTACAGTATATGCATATGTAAGCGAAATTCTCCGCAATGGGGTTCCCCGTATCGTTTAAATTCAGCTTCATAATTGTTTTCATTTGGATAAACTGATGAAAGTGATTTTTATTGTTAATTTTTCTCGTATTCTAAACTTAAATATATTTACTAAAACTATCTTTGTTGTTAACTATTCTAAACGTTTCTCTACTTGACCCAGATAACAAAATATCCGTTTAATCGTCCGGATAAATCGAGCTACATTGCGCGTTAAAATCATCAACAAGTGTGGACCTTGAAAATCAATGGACTCTAATCAATAAAATATTGACTCGTAATCATTAGAAGAAATATCAGGAGGAATATAGACTACCACCAATTTAAGTCTAAAAAGAAGAAGGTAACGTTCGCAAACAATTAGATCAACTAGTGATCTACCGACAAGCATTCACTAGGTATAACACCAAAATTAATTCGGAAAAGTTCAGAATTTCACATAGAGCTACTAAGCGAAGTTTCTATCAAAAAGGCTACCAATAAATTTTGTCGTTATTATTCAATATAACCTCGCTGAACTTCAATACACTTGCTCCAGTAATTTTCTAATTTATAGATTCCACCCCTGATGTGGGAATCCGGAAAACTGTCGAAATAAGCTTCCGCGGCTTCTATTACCTCTTCGTTGGATGAAAATCGTTTTCCGCCCCTGGATTTTTTGAGACGTAAAAAGAACTAGAAGCCAGAGGTAGCTAATTCTGGCTATTAGAGTGTATGTTGCAACAATAATCCGTACTTTAATTCACTGATTTTTGCGATGGTCTTTTTGAGCTGTATGAGAGGATGCGTTGTTTTGAAGGAAAATGATTTTTTTCTTCTGTAAACCAGGTCTTTTACACCCAGCTGGTCCAAAAGGTTACAATAATAATTTGAGTTTATTGTTTTACTAGTTTGGAGGTAAATCAAATTACTTTTGCATCTTTAAAAAATGATGCTAACAACTTCTTGGCAGGTTTCTGAACACTAACTCGCTTCGGAGCCAAAGTACCGGCTTCACACCACTCCTTAGCCTCTTGCTTTGATTGAGAATCATGGTGGTAGATCCAAGTCATGAAAATGTGCACAAAATTGTGTTTATTTGCATTTCTCTCAGGATATATCGTAAATCGCACTTTCACTAATAACAAGCCTCTTCTGAATCTGCTACTTTTTGATTCAGAAATTAAATAATGTAGTTAGATTTCATCAGTAGTAAGGATTGAGTCCAAAAGTTCATCGCTACTTCTCTTATTATATTGTTGTGATAACGAAGATTTAATTCGTGTCTTCTTCGGTCAAAAACCTTGAATAAATTTACCCTGTAATTGGGTTAAGTAATAAAGTGTTATTATTATTATTAAAAACCAACTACTTATTTAGAGAAAAATTGAATATTTACATAATTTCCAGTTCACATTCTTTTTGAAGATAAATTAAAAACAAATACTTTACAAGCTACCGAAGATATAGAAAAAACAAATGCAAATTTACGCGACTCTTTATTGAATAATATTCATATTTATTTGACCGTCATATTTTTACACCCATAATAAAACGACCGCGAAATAACACGACATGAAATTCATTCAGCAAGCAAAATATTTAAACCACAGCACACCCTTTGAGAGGAATATTGTTCAAGTGCCTAAAACATTCAATAAAATCGTCAACTGTTGGTTTATTGACGTACAAACATGTCCACAACCACTTATCAGCACATCGAGCACATTTGTTTTACATACCTCTTCTTAAAGCATAAATTCATATCCTTTTATTCTATGAACATTTTTCAAATATTTCAATGACTAATAACTATGTACATTGAAATACAAAAATATTAAACTATAACGCAGAATATTAATTGTAATAATTTGCTTTATTATAACCTTTTAAACGTTGGCGACGGTAATATTCCTGTTCGTATGATTTATAATATTTTATACAGCACATTCGGAAAATTTTTACCAAAGTCCTACGTTAATTCTGGTAACTATATTTTCCGCCGAAACGAAGTGTTTAATCAAAAAGACAAACAAAGCATCTAAGGCTTACAGACAAATCGTTATGAACTTCGCTACAAGAAATTTAAGCAACTGCAATCTAAATCCAAAGCCAGTACTATCATTGATTACAAGCAATATTTGTTTTTCATTCAAGCTAATGCAAATTTAAATACAAAATTTTTTTAGAATTTCCTAAATTCCAGAATAAACTCCAAGACCGAAGGGTATACTTTTCCTGTTGATCCTTATGATATAAGTAATATGTTTGCTACTTATTTTCAGTTAACCTATTGTTCTTATGCTAGTTCAAAATCGTAGTTTAATCCCATGTACTACATTAATCCTAACGGTATTTTGAGCTTTAGCATTAACCCTGATATTGTTTTCGAAAAATTGAGTTTCCTTGCTACTTTATTTTTCTCAGGAGCGGATGTAGTTCCATCCTATTTTTTATAATTCCGTAGTCCATATCCATTTCTCTCATATCTACTTACATCTCCTTCATTTATTATTTCTCTTAATTTTAGTGTATTCCCTGATCAACGGAAAACCATTTTTGTATGTATATTTTTCTTAATCAAGCGACCGTTCAAAGTTTCTAATTATCGCCCTATTAGTGCTTTAGTGCCTTTAAGTAAAATACTAGACTCAATTGTTGCGGAGATTTTTAACAATAATATATATTAATAATATTTATTCCCGTTTAATTAGTCCGGAACAGCAATGATTCATTGAAGGCCGATACATCGAAACAAATTGACTTATTTACCATCATTTTATTTCGGAAACAACTGACAATGGTTTTCAAGTCAATTCCGACTTCACCGAGACTTTTGAAAACTGAAAACTTATGACAAGCTTTGATGCTGATTTAAATCTTATTTGTTTAATCGTGTGTAGACTTGGTCCTGATTTATCTGGTCTATATATACAAATTCATGTAGCAATGTTATGTAATTTTCTTCAAACAATAACTACATCACAATGTAAAAAAAACGACACTTAACTAACGATATCGTCGAGATTGATTGGCCATTTCTAAAGAATTATTTTGACGTCAGTTTGACTTTATAGCAAAATTGATGTCTTAATAGGTAAAGTTATTGCCTCTTGACGTTTTTTCCGGCGTTTACTCTATTTAGTCTTCATGTCGACGATCTAATTAAATAGAAACTTTCCAAGCATGTCAAAACGACGATGAAATTGTAATTATTCATAAGCTTAAGACACTTTAGAACAAATACAGATGCTTAAGAATCCAAAGACGTGTGATTTTTGGTGATCAATACTCTACAATCGGTCTCCATATTTTAACTTCAATCTCGCCCCCAACTAGGTACAACAGCTTTGGTAATGGAATGTTCATCACTATAAACACTATTGCTCTTGGTATGTCATCAAGATACGATAAGTTAACTGGTTTCTTCGCAAGAGTCTGGGCTAATCTTCTCGATGTGTCTCGCTTTAATATTCATTTTGCGTTGCCAAATGTAGCTTTCCAACTCCACCAGTCTATAAAATTGTTGCGGGATTTAGCATATATATATATATATATATATATATATATATATATATATATATATATATATACAGCTTAGACTGACACATGCAGTGGATTGTTCATAATATAAGCAGCCAGCATGGTCTTAATCACCCAATTTACCGTTTGAGTTGGATGTCCCTAAGGATAATAGTTAGCCATGAATGCTAACTTGAACTACTACGGAATTGTACGCCATTATCAAGACACCGCCAATGCCTACAGCTGATGCATCAGTGGCAAGGTGAATGATTCAGGAAAAGCCAGGATAACTTAAAATTGGTGTCTGAACCAAAGTCCGAAACGCCACATCACAATCATGATTCCAACATAATTTCGTCTACTTCTTGGTTAACGCCGTGAAGAAGACACTACCGTAGGAAAGTCTGGGCACTACTTACGATACCAACTACAGGTACCAACAAAACGATAGACTACCTTGACTGTATGTGGTGGCGGAATTTTCGAAATAGAAGCGACCTTAGCGGGGTCAGACCTCAATCCGGGTTTGTCTACTATGTCACCCCCATATCTCAGTTGCGGTCTACAAAACCAATATTTATCAAAACTAACTACCAAGCCTGCAGCATGCAGACAATCATACACTATCTGCTATGTTTCTAGGTATCATTCAAAATCCTTGCTAACGATTATAATATCGTCCGAATATACAAAAACTGAGGGTCAGAGTTCAGGACCCAACAGAGAATATATTAACCGCTACCATTTTTCATTATTTTAAAACGGTATAATCCTTGAAAAACGACAAAGGCAGTGCAGTCGCGTAAATCCTCAGCAATGGGCACTTGATGATAGGCACCCTTTATCTTTAACGAACTGATAAATTTTGCTTGCCGAAATTGTTTCATTATAGAAGGGAGGGTACGCATTCTTACGCTTAATAGTATTGGACTGACGATAGTCGATGCAAAATCGCTGGGTGCGATCTTTTTTGGAACCATGCAAACCAGAGAAGACCAATGACTTCTGCAAGGTTCGATAATGTCGACAGCGATCATCCTCTGAATTTCGGCATCGATAACCTGTTTGGTGCCAGGAAGCAGCTTGATGGAATGAGACCAGATGCGTACGTCTAAAAAAACAGGCGACCATTTGTTTCGATATGCTTCGAGCGCGAGCATCTTTTGTTGGTTTTGGCTCATCTTGAAATACCCACACAGTCGACTGCTGTTTACTATCGGGCTTAAATAGATCCAAGATTCATCACCTGTGACTACTTTATAAATGTTCTTTGAAGCACCGCCATTGTATTTTTGTGCATTTATCAAATTATATGGTACCAAACGTGGACATAGCTTCTTAACGACTAAATGTTCATGCAGGATCTTATGCACGCTGGTGTTACTAATACCTAGAGATGCCTCGATCTCGCGGTATGTCACATGACAGTCTTGCATTATCAATTCAGACACTGCATTAATGTTTTCTGGCACAATAACATTCGTGGGACGACCTTCATGAAATTCATCGTCCAAAGAACGCCGTCCAAGTTTGAATTCACTATACCGACGATATACTGTAGTTTTTGATGGTGCTTCATCACCATATAAAGAATTCAACTCGTCGATGCATTCTTGTTGAAATAATCCACGCCGAAAGTTATGAAAAATAATTGCACGATAGTGTTCGCTATTTACTTCCATTTTTACGCTATGACATAAAATTTTCAAGTTACTGTCAACAATAGAAGTAACGACCAGATACTATCAAGCTAAATATATTGTCCAAAATGACAAGCTTTACGATATGATCATCAGATCGAAGGCAATACTAACAGTGTTGCCAGTTCCCGAAATATAAACGGCTACCCTCGTATATGGTATGTTATATTTTTTCTATTCTTTTCATATTTTATTTTATTCAATTAGTTTTTTATTTGTGTAAACCCTTAATTTCTATTTAACTATATTTAATTTTATAATTTCATCTTATTATTAATGCTCAATAAAAATTCAGTGTTAAATATACCACAATATAACAATTTAATTTGTTATACTTGCCCCTAATGTCGCAGTGTATATGTTACAAACATGTTATATAAAAAAAAACGGTTATCACTTGAATTTAAAATTTAAATCAATTGTAGAACGGAAGACTACTACAAATACGTAAAGACTAAAACCATGTTGTTTTCTGCACATGTAAAACAATTCTCGATATATTTACCTAAATAATCTAATATCTTTATCTATACGCATTACCATTCTAGGTCCTTTACAAAGATAGAGATCAATTTAAAAACATCTCTACACCCTCTCATCGCATAACATTTATTTTCAACGAACATTCTTTCCACATTTTCCAGGGTTTTTTCATCGTTTTCCAGACACACAACAACTGACTGGAAAAACAACGCCACCACTCGAAAACGTTCTGCAAGAGAAAAAGGAAACGTCGACAATAGTCGTTTGATGGAATAAGGATAGAGCTTTAGGGGATTGTCAACTGAAAAATACCTCAGTACTATCACTAAAAACGATCAAGAGGTCCATATTTATGGTTAGTTGAACGTCGACGAGTTTTTCTGCGTTTCCGCAATCCGCAACTAATAATATTTGGTTGACCATTTCATTATCTTTATTTCCATTATGTACAAATTCAAATTTTTACCTTATTATTTATTTTTTGTGTGAGTAAATGAATACGCTGATAAGCGTTTTCTCTTGAATCGAAATATTTCCATCTTTCCTGTCGAGTTAGGAGAATATTTGAATGTGTAGAGAAACGGTAAAATCTTACCTTGAGTTCTTCTTTTCCTACGTAGCATTAATAAGGAAAATATCGAACAAGCGTATCAGAGGCACACGCTAGCCGTAAGGTTGGCTAGATTGCGACGAAGTCAAATTAATAAAACTTTCTTCTTTCACTGAAATCATTCCTTCGTATCAGAAACGCTAAGAAACGAACGAAAGAAAATTAATAGATGAGCCAGAGGCAATTATTTAATAAAATGAAAATGTATTTCTTTTTTTTTTCTTTACTTTTATAAAAATTAAAGTTCAGTTAAATCAGTAGTTCACGTGCGGGTATTAAATTAAATATGTAATTTTCTCTTTTATTTGATGATTACGTTCAATGCATTGGCTGAAATAAACGATATTAATTAATAAAAACTTAACTTAATCACTTAAGGTTGATAAATAACCCCTTTCCACTTTAATTTTCGTATTCTGTAAACGTATTTCGACAACTAAGTTGTCAGCATCAGCAGATAATTAAACAGTGTTGCACCTGGAAAAATACGGCAAAAATACCCGTACGAAAACAAATTCCGCACACGGTCTGTACCGTTGAAAACAAACACAGTGTGCGTTTTGGCTTTGTCGAAATACCTACACAGAATACGAAAATTAATGTGGAAAGGGGTTATATACGAGGGTAGCCGTTTATATTTCAGGAATAGTACACAAAAAAATTTTTTTATTATCGAAAATAGTTTTATTGCTTTTCGAAATATTCTTCTTGAAAATTAATGGACTTTTGCATACGTTTAAACCAGGTATGGGCAACCTTTGACATGTTGTGGGCCAAACTTTAATGTGCAAATACGTTCGCGGGCCGCGCTTAAAAGTAGTGCTCTTTAAAGTGGTGTTTTAAAGTAGCGTTCATAATTTTCAGCGATAGATATCAGACGTGAAATAATACGACAATGTCTCGCGGGCCGGATCAAATCTTACAGCGGGCCGGTTGTTGCCCACATATGGTTTAAACCAATCCGAAAAGGATTGGTGCAACTGTGAAGACGGTATTTCCAAAATATGAGTTTTGAATGCCTCAACTGACTCTTCCGGCATAGAAAACCGTTGATAACGAAGTTTATTCTTCACGTGTGAAAACAAAAAGGAATCACGGTGTGCTAGATCAGGGCTGTACGGCGGATGGCTCATCAATTCAATGTTTTGCCCGGTCAAATATTCAATTGTTTGAACCGACCTGTAAGAGCTCGCATTGTCATGGTGGAGAATGATCTGTCGTTTTCGGTTTGTTTTCCTTATTTCTTCAAAAACTTTTGACAAGTAAATAGTTGTGTACCATTCAGAATTGATCGTCGTACAACTCTCTAAAGGCACGGTTGCAATGTGACCGGTTTTTCCGAAAAAACCGGCGACCATTTATTTTGATGTGTTTCGAGCGCGAACAACTTTTGTTGGTTTTGGCTCATCTTGGAATACCCACACAGTCGACTGCTGTTTACTATCGGGCTCATACATACAGATCCAAGATTTATCACCTGTGACGTCTTTATAAATGTTCTTTGAAGCAGCACCCTTGTATTTTTGTGCATTTCTTGGCACCAATCGACGCGAGTCCTTTTTTGAGCGGTTGTCAAATTATGTGGTACCCGACGTGAACATAGCTTCTTAACGGCTAAATATTCATGCAGGATTTTATGCATGCTGATGTTACTAATACCTAGGATGCCTCGATCTCACGGTATATGACGGTCTTGCATTATCAATTCAGACATTGCCTTAATGTTTTCCAACACAACAACATTTGTGGGACGACCTTCATGAAATTCATCCTCCAAAGAACGCCGTCCAAGTTTGAGTTCACTATACCAACGATATATTATAGTTTTCGATGGTGCTTTATCACTATATAAAGAATTCAGCTCGTCGATACATTCTTGTTGAGATAATTCACAACAAAAGTTAAGAAAAATAATTGCGCGAAAATTTTCGCGAGTTAATTCCATTTTTTCGCTGACATAAAATTTTCGAGTTACTGTCAACAGTAGAAATAGCAACCGGATAATAAAACTATCAAGGTAAATATATAAGAAAAATGACAAACTTCACGCAATCATCAGATCGGACACAACACTAAAAGTGTTGCCAGTTCCCGAAATATAAACGGCTACCCTTGTATCAACCTTCAGTGATTAAGTTAATCAGCCATAGGCTCCATAAAAATTACCTACTAACTTAACTACTAACAAATCGTGTATTAAATTTGTAAATATTAGAACAAATCGTAGTATTCAATTTACAAATATTGTAGACGTGTATCAGATCTGTAGATATCATAGTCTAACCACTTTATTTATATATACTTATAATACTATATGTGACAAAATCATACTCGGTAAAATACAGTATTTTTAAACTTAATTTTGTACAAATATTTGCTGTGACGAGAATAATAAAAAAGTATCAAGAAAGCAATAAATCTGTGTGTCATTTTTGCAGAACTCTAACAAAAAAATTCGTTTCACGAATAATATAAATACCTTAAAGTAAAGCTCTTTTCTGTGAATTATGATAATACGTTTGGACATACATTTTAAGTAACATCTTTATTTCAATGAAATTAGAAAATAAAAAAAATAGAAAAAGAAAATAGTCTATACAAGAAATTACTCATACCGTTTCAAAGTCGCTTGGAATGATCTTACACGGGAATTTATAGAACATCTTTTTGAAAGCATGACCGAGCGAATGCCGGATTGTGTTCGTTTATGTTAAAGGGCAAACTCATTATTAAATTTTCTTCATACACTATAAGCACTTGTAGAAAATTTGGTTTGAAAAAAATATATTACACTTTTACTCGGTGTTTCGTTTTTTCTATCACATATGCCAAAGTACGAGTATCAGACGTGCGTTTGAAATGAGAAGAATTTAGTTTAGTATTAGAAATAGGAAAATATAAAAATATAATCAAATCGACAAGTGATAAAATTAGCAACATATAGAAAATACCTACTCTTAACTTATTTAATTGCTATATTTACTTTTATTTTAATTAAATAAAGGCAAATGAACGATGCAATTTAAAAAACTTTATAAAAATTTATTGACTTGAACAACAAAAAAGGAAGCATATTTTCTTAAATTGCAAAGATAGAATTTTATTGTACTCTGAATATAGTTCGTCGCAAGCGACCGCCATTCTCTTCAATGCATTCTTCTAATTGGATTAAAAATTTTCACATTACAGTTTGATGAACGTGTCGAAAAATAGCATTGATTTCGTTTGTAATATTCTTCGTCACTTATCTAGATTTCTAGGTTTGCTCGTATATTTTTTAAGATCTTGCTGGCGATGAAATGCTAAAGAACTGTCCTAAAATATCCATGCTTATTCTCACTGTATGACTTGTGTCATACTGGTGAAAGCAGTAATATCCAATTTCAGTTGGTTTTGAATTTGAAGGAAAAAGGAATTTCTACAGCATTTGAACATAGGACGCAACCATAACTAATAACGTTTGTTTATTCTCTTTAAAAAAAATAAGGTCTAATTATCCTATATGAGGAGATTGTACACTATACAATTACCTTCATTTTTTTGGTGATGTAAAACACTTCGATCGTGACTTGATAGTGCAGGACGCCAGAAAATGTGTGCCCTGTATTCTCCCTAAAATACTTCTTTCACCCTCCAACGGCCACAGAACTACCAGATATCTCATCCGGACTGCCTAGCAAACAATAAATATTCCTGCTGTCTACTCATCTCCGCAGTTCAATCATGGAATCCACCCATTTTCTTTTCTCTTCCTCTTCTTTCATAATCGTTATTTTTTCACAAAACTTCTTACACTATTCCAGTTTTCTCTATTATCCAGCATTATCTTTATGACAAAATTTCAATCAAGTTTTTCCAAGAGACCCTTGTCCATTTCCTTTCCCCATATTCTCCATCTTCTACAGATCACAACAATGTGTTCTACCGTGTTCGACACTCCACAGTACATGTTATTGTTATCATCTGCGATTTTCATTTGCTTTGTGTAATTTCTGAAATATCCATATCCATTTAGAAATCTGTTCAAATAGAAGTCGATATTCCTATGTGTTCACTTCATTCAGGACCCGAATTCATATGTTAGTAACTTCGTCCAACCTGCTGTTTACTCGTATTCTTCTCATACCTGTTTCCATTACGTAAGAGATGTTTCTCGTTCCTTCATTTTAACGCTTTGAAGGTGAGCATTCTCCGTGTGAAATAGGCGAAGTCTCTCTTTTAGGTCTATTAGAGACATTCTTGCCGTTTCCTGAGTCGCCTTAATAGAAATTGGACGATATCCACTCGCATATCTCAACAGCGCCTTCCTATGCATACTAAATAACAAATTTTCATATTTTTGTGTATTCACGACTTAATGCCAGATAGGTCATCTATATAGGTGTACTGAGAAAACCACTCCGCACAACATAGTCTTCTTTAAGCTGCTAGAATCTCCTGTATTTGGGAGGATCCTTGTTAGTGCCGTCAATCTTGCCTCGGCCTTTTCAGCCAAACGTTTCGTATGTTCTTAACCGTTAGTTTTTCATCTAAATAGATTCCTAAGTATTGTAGATATCTAACAAGCATCACCTTTGTATCTAGAGCTTGGAAATTTAATAGATCACGTTTAGACGCGACCTTAAGTAAAATTGTTTCCGTCTCTTAAGCCAAGATTAGGTCATGTCTACGCATCCAACACAGTTAACTTGGGTCAAAATAAAGATCGCTGCAAAATTTCATAATAATGTATAGGTCGAAAAGATTCTAATGTATTAATCTTTTCTTAAACATTTATGTGCTGAACTATTACGATTTTGAGTATGTGAAAATTCATTATTCTTCGTGCGCTTCGCTCAGCTAAAGCAGTAGCATGTTTCACAATATATTCTTGGGGACTAGCGATAATTGCATGTCTCGCTCTTTCTTCTTTAAATGCAGACCGACTTTGGTCATTAAATTGTTGTTGAAAACACCTTTAAACAGCTGCTATTGAATTAAATTCAATAAATTTCTCAACACAAAAGATGCGCTGTTCTGTTGACTAACGGCGTTTTGACAAATGTCTCCAAAGCTTTCTGCTGCAATTAAAAATAACACCATTGTAAATTGTTGATCAGTTTTTCCATTATTAATGAAACAAAATAGCTAATACATTTTTCTGGACTGCATATTGCACCGAACAGTGAGATTTATCAACAACTTTTGCAATTTGCCCTAGAGGTTTGCTTTAATAATAATAATAATAATAATAATAATAATAATAATAATAAGAAAACTTTATTGTCCAACAGTGAAACACCATTAACAGGACCAAATATGAACAACCATAGAAAATAAATAAATGCAGATTGCCATACCCTAAGTAAACACAATAAATAATCCATACAAAAGAAAGAGAAAAAAGAAAACATATATATATATATATATATATATATATATATATATATATATATATATATATATATATGTATACATGTAAATATAATAAAAAAAAATGAACTAAACAAAAATGGTATACCATACATAATAAAATAAGAATTCAAGTCAATGAAACGGGTCATCATAAAATTGCATAAAATTCCGTGACATATGACCAATCGGTGACTTAGCTAAAACATTAGTTCTCGCCCTAGGAATCTCCAACAAGCTACTAGAACGGGTATCACGGCCCGGCACATGAAAACTAACGCACTTGAATAATGCTGCACTGTCAATTGTGTTTGTTAATAGATTGTGCATAAATCTTGCACTGTACATATTGCGTCGATTAGATAGAGACCGAAAGTCATGCTGATCCAACAAGCTTGTGTAGTCAACACAGGGTCAGGGTAATGACTACTTACCCTAAAAGATAAATATTTTAGAAATCGTCGCTGAACACGCTCTATACACAAATCGAGATGGAGATAACATGGAAACCAAACCAATGATGCGTATTCCAACTTGCTCCGCACTAGCGCAAAGTATACAGATTTAATAGCTTGGATATTATTAAAACCACGGCAGGATCTAATCACAAAGCCAAGCGACCTCGATGCAGATAAGCATATTGAGGAAATATGCCCAGCAAATGTAAGCCGCGAATCAAAAAGCACTCCTAAATCTTGCACCCTCGACACTCTTGTTATCGGCCCAGATCCGGCCGTATAATTATAAATATGAGGTTGGCTACATTTACAGTAGGAAACTACTGAGCACTTATTAATGTTCAAAGAAATATGGTTCAATGCGCACCATTTGTCAACTATCCGAAGGTTCGTCTGCAATCTAATACAGTCAGCCTCCATGTTGACAATTTTATAGATTTTTAAATCATCCGCATAGCACAAACACTCGCAGTTCAACCTACATAAAAGGTCGTCAATATAAATATTGAAGACTAAAGGGCCAAGATTCGATCAATGTGGTACACCCGAAGGAACTGGAAAGGAGCTCGATGAGTAGCCATTATAAAAAATATAAGCACGTCTGTCAATTATGTAGGAAGAGACCAGTTGCAAAAGCCCAGGACAAAAACCGATACGATCAAGTTTGGCCAAAAGCAGGTTATGGTCGATAGAGTCGAAAGCTTTAGAAAAATCCGTATAAATAACGTCAACCTGCTTTCGCTGATCCACAGCATCACACAGATATTGTGCCATTTCCGCAAGGTTCGTCACCGTAGATCTCCCGCTCATAAACCCATGCTGACGCGCCGACAAGTAAGGTTGTACGCTCCTATAGATCCTAGAATATAATATGTGTTCCAAAACTTTAGCAAAATTGGAGAGAATGTTAATCGGTCTGTAATTGGCAATATCGCAGCGATCTCCTTTTTTAAACACAGGAATTATTTTACTCAACTTCCAGGCGTCCGGAAACACAGATGCATTAATTATCATGTTAAACAAGATGGCAAGGGGATAGGACAAAACTGTAGCACAATCGCGCACCAAGAAACCGGAAACGCCATCCTCACCAGACGTCACACCGGATTTAAATTTACGTACACTTAGTAATACATCATCCTCAGTAATGCTTCCCACATTAAATGAGGGGCAATTGCCAAACAATACTGGAGATACCACCGCACTCGGACGAAAAGCCTTGGAAAACTCACGAGCAAACACATTAACTATTTCCTGAGGGTTAGTAAATTCTTCGTTTCCGCAGAAAACACGACCAGGAATTCTTGATGCAGATCTCCTACCATTGATGAACGACCAAAACGCTCTAGGATCATCTACAATTTTAGATTCTAAACGCCTCTGATAAGCGTTATATGAGGCTTTCATTTGTTAATATAATTACGAACAGATGAATTGGACCAGGCACTTCCATAGTGCGGTAAATTATGTTTATACTGTCTCGTAAATTATGTACAGCTAAGGTTAATCAATTGGCTTATGTTTCATTTATTAGGTTGACAGGTATAGACACATTTTTAATAATAAACCGAATGCGCATAAGAAAAAGCTGCATTGTATAGACTTTTTGACAACTAGTTTGTTTAACTTATTTCAAATTTAAGATTAGTATTTTAACTTCCAGGAATTTTGAGCTTATGTAATAAGTATGATTTAAGGTTTGAAGTTCACAATTGTTTCATAGGAGACTTTTCAACAGACTGTATATTCGTACGTAAATATTATCACTAGAGAAAATATTACTTTTCTCTTCAAATTATAAAAAATTATAGTGTTATGCCTCCCACATATAATACTTTTTATCATGCTTTTGAATTGCTTTTATTTAATTAAATAAGATTCAATTTTCAAAAGGCTATAAAATTATTAACAAGACAACGTTTGCAATATAAAAATATTTCAAGGACAACTCTCTTTTGTTAGTGAATCTTGTAAAACAAGAAAGTATGCTTGCGACGATACGTATTTGTGCACAAAAACCGTTTCCTAGAATAGTCTCTTAATATATATTCAACTTAATAATTCTAATCATATCCGATTTCTATCATCTTGTTTAAAACTTTTAATCTATTTTGTCATAGAATATATGTTTATTACCTGCCAAATATCCATCTACCAAGTAATTATAACCAATGATTTGCTTCTATTGTATGTCGATTACATTTAAAGCAAGTCGTGTTACATACCATATTAAAGCGCGTCTTACGACCTAGCTTCTAATTATTATGAATGAATTATCTCACAACTTCTTTAATTATAACGTGCCTCTCAGTTATTTTCAATTTTTCGACAAGCTTTTCCTGTATCGTGATTAGCTAATTCCAGTCACAACATTACTCAACGCTCTCTCTTTTAGAAACGCTTTCATTTGTCACTTCTCTCAAGCACAATATATCGTATTCGAGTAACACGTGTTCAGCCTACAGTGTACATATTGATAAGTTGATGTCTCCTGCTGAACTCTATTACTATTGATACTACTTTATATTGTCGTACTTATCTACTTTGAAATGTTGTAAGCACAGTTAATATCTAGTCTAGAGAACCACGGTATAGAAATACACAGTATGAAGAGTCCTCTTCCCGCCTTAGATAAATTATGCTTTAGTTAGTGCGAAAATTCAGGAAGTGTAAAAGTACTACATGTTTTTCGTTCATAACTGTACTTTCACTTCTTCGTTAGCCTTTCTTGTTTATTTACTATCGATTACTATTTTTATTGCTCTTTTCTGTTTAGTTAATTAATTAGAAACTTTTTTATTATACGAGAGTGGTCCCAGTACCCGACTCAACAAAGAAAACACAAAAATTTTGGAAAGAAATATATTTATTTTTCAACATAATCTCCTTTCAGAATAAGTTCGATAATCTTTTTATAATAAGAAATGTCTTGTCTCTTAATTTTGGCCATTATAATAACGGATTTGTGAGCTGGTGTATTGTCTTGATGAAACAACACTTTCTTCTTAGAAAAAGCGACCGTTTTTGCTTGGTTTCTTCCCTCAAACGTTGCAATAAGTTCGCATAATACTCGCCGTTGATAATTTTTCCTTTTTCAAGATAGTCAATGAAAATTATTCTACCCGCATCTCAAAGAAACGATTCCATGACCTCGCCTGCAGATGGAACGGTCTTCGCCTACTTTGGAGCCGGTTTTCCCTTCCGAGTCCATTGTTTTTGATTGTTCTTTTGTCTCGAGTGTGAAGCGATGGACCCATATTTCATCCATGGTTATGAAATGATCCAAAAATTCTGCTTTGTTGCTGTGAAACCTCGCTAAACACTCAATCGAAACATCTTCACGGTACTGTTTTTGCTCGAGTGTGAGCAAACGCGGCACCCATCTTGCACACAGCTTTCTCATGTCCAAATTTTCAGATAATATGCGATGTACCGCACTTTTTGAAATGCCTACTATGTCTTCTAGTTCACGTACTTTCAGTCGATGGTCATCCAGTACCGCTTTGTGGATTTTCTTCACCATTTCTGGAGTCGTCACCTCATTTGGTCTTCGACTCCGATGCTCGTCTAGGCAGCTACCCTCTGCTACCCAATATTTCACTGTTATAAACGAAGAAGCAGACTCACTCAGAATAGAATCAAGTTCAGCTTTTATATCGGTTGGGCTGAGGCCTTTCAAATAAAGTATTGTAATACGTAACGATGACCAAATTTCTCCATTTTTACAAATTCTCTGAAAACGTTCACTATTGACAGCTGCCAAACAGATACTAAACAACGTAGCGTCTTCAAACTTGTAACATATGCTTTATAGATTGTGTACTTTCTAATACAGTGATATTTTTTGAACAACTACCGCCATCTCTAAGTCAGGTCGGGTACTTATGTAACCACCCTCGTTGTATTAATGGTGTTTATCTTTTATTTATTTTAAAGATAGGTTACCTTGTTTTTATATGTATTTGTACTAAAAATACATAAATTTGCCAAAAAGCTTTTATTTTTAATGTGTTTCATACTCATACAATATGTTTTATACTTACACCAGATTGTGTTGCATAAAAGCTTTCATATAATACTCTTATGTAAGTATGAAGCACATTAAAAATGAAAGCTTTTGTGCAGTTTTAAATATCTTGTATTACATATATAATATATTTATAGTATATAATATATGTATATAAAATTGCATAAAGGCTTTCATCTTTAATGTGTTTCATACTTATAGGTACAAAAGTTTATTTTGATTTTATATGCTAATATTTACATTTCCTGGAAAATAATTAACAAACGCAAGAGACACGTTCTCTAAACATTGGTCGTGTTTACAGTATTTGAAAGTGGGAAGTTATGTAAAAACTACCCAACACAGAGCAAGTATATATTGTGTCATAACAAAATGTAACAGCAATAATTCATTGTAAAAAAATACAGAATAATAGTAAAAACGTCATCATCAGATATAATTTTGTTTTATAAGTGGAAATTATCCAATTTGGAGCTTATGGATTGAAATGTTGCCGCTTTTATTTTATGTTCCTATAGGACCGTGTATTATAATAGTTAATAACAATAAGTGATATGTACAAAGTTTGGAATAACTATAGAACAGAAAATGAACAGCGCAGGTTAGCTATTGTCGAGATAATGAACAACTCAGATCAGCTATTGAACAGGTAATGAACATTTTAGAACAGCTGTTGAACAGACAACGAGTAGTTCAAATCAACTACTGAATAACTGAAACAGCTAATAAATAGTCCAGATCAGCATTGAATAGGTAATATTTTCAAATGGATTGTTTGCTCATTAGCTGTTTAATGCTGTTATGAAGTTGGTATAGTTTAAATAGCCTTGGTGAATGGGTACAAAATAGGATAAAGTTAAAAAATCATATCAATTATAAATTGTATACATAGACAAATGACCTGGAATTACGAAACGAACATTAAAAATACGTGAAATTTTGGCGTAGACCCCGATATCTATGGCACTATTTTCTATAGTGTTTGGTCTAGTTGAAAATAATTTTTTTTGAAAATAATAAATACTATTTAAGAAATAGAAACAGATCAGAATTGTTTTTCACATGTACGTTTCTTTGGACGTCATTCATTTTGTGGTCCCCATTTAGTGTTCTGGAGTACATTTCGTCATCAGTATTGGTCATTTTAAGGGAGCTTTAATTCTTACGAGTGGTATCAATGCTCATTTCCGTACATTTTTTGGTGGTCATTTAATATATGAGACAGAAATCATATACTCAATTTATGATGCATCTAAGTCTCTCAGAGAATATAGAATTTAATAATCGTGTATGTACTTTTGCCATGGTTCCAGGTGCGACACCGTGATTAATTATCTGCTGATGATGAGAACTTAGTTGTCGAAATACATAAACATAATACGAAAATTATTGTAGAAAGTGATTATATCAACGTTATTTGATTAATTTAATCAACCACAGCATCCATCAAAGTTTGCCTTAGAAAAAGGGTATTGACGGAACATTATCAGACTATACAGATTCTCCTGCACACTTTCACAGATAGCGGCTGTAATTTATTATAAGTTCAGGGCAGAGATTTGGAAAAAGTTTTATGGACGGAAAGATTTGTTTACTATAGTGCATTTACAAAATGGTAGAATTTACGTAAAATATTTCAAAACACAAATTACACTGAAAAAACAAAATATCTTATTGGTTTCGTTAGGCAAAATCTTTTTCCACCTTCGTTGTTTGCACCAAGAGACATTTAAATTATTTTGTGTATACAAAATATCCTTGTATGATGCGCCAAATGAAGGAAATGGGGTATTGTATTGCAGCGTAGACGTGTAGGTATGAATTATAGATACATAGATTCGTTGAAATATTTTTTGTTTTTCACAAAGGCAAATTATACTAGGCAAAGTCGATATTTTTCACTAAAAATCATATTTTATATTTTTTCCATAAGAATCAGCAAATTCCTATAAAATATACAAAATATATTAAATAAAGTTGTTTTTAGATTTGTGTTAATAATTACATTTCCTTGAAAAAAATTAACAAACGCAAGACGCATTTTCTAAACGTTGGTCCTGTTTACGTACATTTACAGCGGGAAGGTACGTATCCGTTCTAGATAGTAGTATTAATGTTTTAGTGTTACCTGGGGGAGACATTAATTCATCAACTTTTCTGTTTACATGTTTTCGCTTGTTAGTCACTATTTATAATTTAATATCAAATATATTCAAAGCCTTAAGACGTCTTTTTATTTAACTCAGTTATAAACATTTGGCGTTTCGGGTGGCCAAATTATTAACCGGGTGCTGATGACGGGATGTATGCTGGTTAATTAAAAAGCGTGTAATTAAGAATTGGAGGTGGAAATGAGTTCCGGGCTAGCTTTTGCGTTAGAGTAATAAAAAATTAGTAATAGGTAAAGGCAAAATATAAGCAATTGTAAATGCTTTAATAAAATGATCAGAGTACTAAAAATCTGTCGAATAAGATATACAAGGATTAGAATTAAAACATGTATCGAAAGATATGTGGTGTTCTAGCGTGTGTGTGGGTATCTAATCCTTGGTCAGAATAATAATAATAATAATAATAATATCTTTATTGTCCAACGGACAAGCCATTTAAAGGGCAAATCAAACAATATGTACAGTGTGCAAGTATTAAATAAAACTAACTTAAATACAATATATATAAAAATTAAAATATACAATATTAATAATAAATGAAAACTAAAAACTTAAGAATATAATTATAGGCAAAAAAAAAACAAAAAACTTATATGAAACCAAAGTTGTACCACACTCTTAAACCATCATATTACCTATGAAAAGGATCTGCGAATAGCCTATTCGCATTCCTGCACATATGGGTAAGTGGAGCTTTCAATAGAACATTAGTCCTGGCCCTCGGAAGAGCGAAGGAATCAAAAGACCGAGTGGAATGAGAAGGAACCAATAGACAAACCTGAGACAGTACAGAAGGGGCATCCACATCATTACTAATTAAGTTAACAAGAAACTTCCCACTAGTAGCATCCCTACGACAAGACAAAGATTGGAAGCTGTGTCTAACCAATAACGCCTCATAATCAACTCCCCTCGGTGGGTATGTACCATCAAGCTGGTAAGATAAGTACTTTAAAAATCTTTTCTGGATTCTCTCCAGAAACAAACTTTGATAAATATAGCACGGATACCATACCACCGAGGCATACTCAAGCTTAGTCCGGACAAAAGCATAGTATAAAACCTTGAGAGCCGTAATGTTATTAGAATGTCTGCAGGAACGCACAAGGAAACCCAAAGCACGTGACGCCGAAGCACATATAGTAGTGATGTGATCTGTAAATTCCAATCTGGAGTCAAACAGGACCCCAAGATCCACAATTCTCGACTTCCTCAGAATGACAGTGTGATCAATGGTGTACTGACTAACAAGGGGATTATTGCTTTTAGTAAAAGTTACCACAGCACACTTATCAACATTAATAATAATATCATTCTGCACACACCAATCACTAATTGTATTAAGATTATGCTGCAGTATCCGGCAATCGTCATAGGATGTTATCCTAGAAAAAAATTTTAAATCGTCAGCATATGCCAAGGAATTACATGTAAGTGATTTGAACAGATCGTTAATGAAAATATTAAACAATAAGGGTCCCAAAGTGGATCCCTGTGGAACTCCAGAAAAAGCAGTATATACATCTGACGAAAATCCATTATACGAAACATAGCAACTTCTGTTATGTAGATATGAAGAGATCAAATCAATTACGTAATGGCAAAATCCAAAGCTGGATAATTTAGAAACTAATACTGAGTGGTTAATTGTGTCGAAAGCCTTAGCAAAATCAGTATAAATGACATCCACTTGCTGTCCATTGTCCATTGACTCGCTAATAAATTGTGTTATTTCCACTAAGTTGGAAACAGTGGATCTACCAGCAGTAAAACCATGCTGCTGCAGAGAAATAAAGGGTTTCAAACATTCAGTAAGTTTTCGGTGGAGAATATAATCAAAAATCTTAGCAAAATTAGACAGAATACTAATTGGTCGATAATTATGGAGAGAGCAACGATCACCTTTCTTAAAAACAGGAACGATTCTAGTGATCTTCCAGACATCGGGAAAAGTTGAAGTCGTCATGGCCAAATTAAATATAACAGCAAGTGGTTCGCACAAAACTGAAGCACAGTCCCTAATGATAAAACTAGGAAGTCCATCGTGCAAAATCAGCCCTGAGTACATTAATACTCTGAAGAACATCACTCAATATGAATAGTGTCAGGTACAATGAGTTAAAACATAGATTATACGATTCGGTGCCCGTGTGAACAGAGCCCGGACGGAAAACATCAGAAAAAACCCGAGCGAAGGCATCAACAATTTCACGGGGATTCGTAATTTCCTCATCGCCAAGACGCAGACAACCGGGAATCCTAGATGCACCAGACCTACTATTAATGTACCCCCAAAACTGTTTGGGATCTGAACAGATGTTCTGCGATATATTCGAACAATGCACGCCATATGCACTACCTATCTCCAACTTGACCAATCTGCGCAATCTCTTGAATTCATTACGGAAGTAAATAGATCTAGTGGCTTTCCATTTTTTAAAATAATATTCCTTCAGTTTGACCAATTGAATCAATGCAGAGTTAAACCAAGGCGGATATCTTCGATTTTTTCTATTCACCCTAGGTACATAATCATTAACAAGCTCGTACAAGATATTGTAAAACCTATCAACGGCCAAGTTGACATTCTTAAACGTGCTGAGAAAAGACCAGTCAATTTCAGCCATAGCACCATAAAGAGCAATAAAGTTAGCCTTCCGAAAATTAAATCTTAAATTATTGTTGGAAGGAAAACTAGTAAAGTGTCCCGTCAACAGCTCAACAGATATGGAAAGTGGGGGGTGTAAATAATCCTCAGAAACTAAAGGATCCGGATCACGCGAAACCTGGACGATACAATTGAAATTTGACCGAACCAAATCAAGTAGCCTTTCATCAGATTTAGTTACAACATTAGATTGCCGCAAATTCAGACAGTTCATAAAACTTTGCAATGCAATGAACTTACGATCCCTAACATTATCAACGCTGCCAAACTTAGGGCAGTTAAAATCACCACAGATTATGAGGTTTTTGTTCAACAACTCTAAAGCAAGTGCTTCAAAAAAGGTTTCAAAATCATCACATATAGCATCAGGTGGTACATACAATACAATATAATAAATAGTAATGGAACCATAATTACATCTACACATAGCAACATCAATTAAAGGAGTCACTTCTGAGGTAGTACTAACACTAAGTGGTACACACGACGTATTTTGAGAAAAAGCAATCAACGCACCACCACCACAAGATTTACCCACAGCACTAAGGTCACGATCTTTCCTCGTAACTGTAAAGGAAG
This sequence comes from Dermolepida albohirtum, assembly GCA_031893035.1. Lineage (NCBI taxonomy): Eukaryota > Metazoa > Arthropoda > Insecta > Coleoptera > Scarabaeidae > Dermolepida > Dermolepida albohirtum. The sequence continues at coordinate 98,376 of JAVIWB010004751.1, read as the reverse complement.
AATCCAGAACTTCATTATCATTAACATCAGGAGATAGCCAGGTCGGTTAGCAAGATACCATCCGCATCAATATTGAAACTGTTGGAGTATACTTTATGAAGCTTAGTTCTGAGGCCCCGCACATTCTGATAGTATAACCGAAAATCAGTGACCTGTCTGCTGGAACCATTCAGTTTCCCGAACGTGGACCACCACTCATAATCTTCGGAACTTCATGCACGTATCTGATAAAAATATTCGTCTCTCCAGCGGCCCTCCGCTCATCCAACTCATGCTTAATCGTCCTATAGAAATTCAGTTGCGCAGGTGTCCTATCCCTGGACACAAATATGGACTTATATCTTTCGTTATTCCTCAAATTTCTGCTGTTACGCAAAGCCTTGGCAACATAGTCAAAGCTAGGTAAAGCTACTTTAACAGGACGTCGACGAGCACCCCCGGAGGGATCATATCTTCCAAGTCTAACAGGGGCAATCTTACCAACCGAAAGCTCCAAGGCAGACAAAACCCCGCCAACAGACACAACATCGGCAGCAACCTGATCGGCCCTGCTGCCAGCTTCCAACTCTAAATTAAATATTACCGAGTTATTCTTTCTCCTGTCACGCTCGGCAACCTCATTAATTATGCTTTCAACAAACAAAGGATCAAACCCCGATGTCGCAGACGAACCAGAACCCGGCGAGGCTTTCAAGTCCTTAAGTTGTTGGACCTCACTCTGCAGTGCATTAACCAGCGTCACAAGCTCATGCATCTTGCTGAGCTGAGCCTTGAAATCGGAACATGACGAACAGTGATATGTCAGTCTATGAGTTTTACTTTTCAAACATTGAATCTCAACTCTAGAAAGACCACTACAAGTGGTATGGACAAGACTCTTACAAAGATCGCATGAAATTTCGTTATCTGCAATCAAATCCACGCCACAACTACTACAGCGGGAATCCATGACTGCTAAAGAGAGGAGAAAAGTAACAGCAAGGAAAAAATACACAGGTAGTTAGGAAAAAACAAGGCCACACGCTTCACACCAAGGGGGGTCTATCCTGGTGACTAACAAATACACAACACAAGGAGACCGCGGAAGGTGAAGGAAAACAGTAATGGAACAAAAATGTAAATGTAATTCAGATTGACCCTTGTATATAAAAATAAAAAAAAAAAAAAACCAAAAAAAATAAAAAACAAACACAACTCTCTATTAAAAAGTTATCTTTAAACAGCAAGGCAGGATATATTCATAATAAAATGCAAAATAAACTGACGAAAAAAGGGAAAAAAGTATAGTTAGTATATGTGTTTAAATGAAGGAAATAATCGCTTCAAGATGATATAAAGAGCATAAAAAACTATTAGATATTACTCACAGTAATATTAAAATAAGTGAGGAGCAATAAACACACCACACTGCACTTTGCAAAAGTCAAACAAAACATGTAAGAGAAGAAGAGTAGAATGAAGAGAAGAATGTAATAATAATAATAATAATAATAATAATAATAATAATAATAATAAGCTTTATTTTACGAGGCAACGTCATTGTCTATGATTTGGTATGTGTGTGTATGTACGTGTATATGTACTGTGTGTAAGCGTGGTGTAAACATATGTGTGCACAAAGCAGAACATACAATTTAATATTTGATTAATTTAATCTTCTCTTGGAACTCCGTTATTGTGTAGAATCTGTTTTGTAAAAGAAATGTTTTTATGTCATTTCTGAATTTCAAAATGGGTTTTTCAGTCCACGATAATGGCAACCTGTTAAACATATCCAAATGTTTGTGTTGGGCAGCAGTAATACGTAGCCTATGGTTGGAAAGAAATACTTGTCTGGATCTCAGTTGTATTGCTCTTCCCTCTCCTTTCCTTTTCTGAGCTGGTAGCTCTCGTTTAGCGCACAGCAATTGCTTGTATATGTATGTGGAGACCAACGTCATTATTTTATTTTTTATGAATATAGATCTACAATGTGTCGTTATATTAACTAACTTGTTCTATTATTCGTAATGTTTTCTTTTGTAAACTAAAAATGTCATTTGCATGCACTGAATCGCCCCATTGTTGGACACCGTATGCCATCCACGAGTGAAAAAGTGCGTGATAGGTTGTTTTTGCAGTTTCCTTATTTGTAATGGCTCTGTTTCTCCGCACAGCATATATTACACAAGAGAGCTTTTTCGAGAGAGCGTCCACTTCATCTTTCCAGGTTAGTCTGGTATCTAAATTTATTCCCAATATTTTCACTGACCCTGCGTTCGCGGGAGTTTCTTTCCTTTTGAAAGTGAATGCCAGTTTGACAGTTTTGGCTTCATTATATATATATATATATATATATATATATATATATATATATGTGTGTGTGTATATATACATATATATATCACGATCGCAAAGTAAATACGTGGAACACAACATATACGGATTACGGTAAAAACTTCATTCACAAAGTAAGCACGTATTTTACCGTTGAAAAATGTACTAACAGTGCATTACTAAAGAAGAAATAGGATCTTTTTTAACGATTTTTTTTAAAAGAATCGGTGGGACGAAGGCCAAGTACACTAGTCATATATGAAATGAACCAATGAGAGAACAGGAAAGGCACGCCAAAAACTAAAATTATTTAAAAGGAGCGATATATTGAAAATAATTACCAAGTAGATAGATAATTGAATAGAACAATGAATGCGTATTCTATGTGGAACAAGATTAAAGTTTAAATTTCTAATTGTAATTAGAAAATATATAAGATAGAAACGAATCTACGTGGTGTCGTTTGTCGGACCTTAGTTTTATGATACCATTATTGACAAAGAGATTTTTACAAACATAATTTTAATCTCTATTTATTGTATTCGGTTATGTACATTTTATTATTCTTTGTTCCTCTTAAAGCCCTCTCGGGTCTGTCCGCCGAAGTTGGCTAAAATTACGAACAATTATAGATCTCGTCCATATTTTAATTTTGTTTCAATTAATAGAATCCGATTAATCAAATCGTATGATTATTGTCCTTATATTGGCTGAAAGTTATTCCCGATGGTTGGACTAATATTGGTAATTTTACTGAAGGAACAATCTTAATCCTGTTAATTAATCCCCAAAATCAAGTAGAGGTGTTTAATCAAAAACATGCATTTCATAGTGGCCTAATTCCTCTTTGTTTATTTTTTCTACATTAACTTTAGGATTTTTTTTACACACTACTATCTTTGGTAGTTTATTAATTGTCGAACGGACGTAGTTATTTTGTATATGCAGATCCCACACTCATCTAAATAAGACTATAAGAGCTTAATCTGCAGTCGTAAGGTTTAACGAAGCCTTGGCTGTGATCTGACTCTTCAAGCAATTTGAATACTAAAACCTGCGATCGAAGACGTTCGTATTTATTATTATTGTTTTATTAGTTTATTGTTAATGTTATTTATTTCTCGAGACTAGTATCAACGGCTGAGTTTATATGCTAGCGTACAGTTTAGTTACAGGAGTATTTAGATCGTTTGGATCCCGTGTGTTATTTAAGTCTCGGTGTAATTTTTTTTTATCCCCTTTATATATACAATATATTCATTTACAATGAACAATAAGTATTCTGCATGATATATATACACGTACACATGTTTACACGTACCACAATAGATTCAAATGGCGGTTGAAGATGGCATATAGAGTTAAGCTACAATAAGCAACTCATAAATTTCACTATTTTCTAGTGATTGATTTATATTATAAATTCAGTCTAGGTATCAAAGCGCGATAGAAGCTCACTGGGCGCAAACCGCTTTAATCTCTTTGGTTTGTCAGGTTCGTCCATTACGGTGTAAATTTAAGGCCAAGGCTAGTTAACAGAAGGTATTTATGTAATTATCTATTCATACGTGTCATAGAATTTAATAGCTATAACCAATTATTGACTCTTTAGACAACCTTTGTTATTAAAATATACCTTCATCAATTAATTAGGTTCAATTTCATTAATTAAAGACTGAGTTAATTAATAGTTCTTGATTTATTAGTCATTTATGACCTTTGTTGTTCTTTTAACTCTAACTTCATTAAAGACTCGCTGTACGATTAGCCATAATTGTTAATTTTGCTTGTTAACAATTGGTTGTAGCAGAAGACTATCAACAAAATATAGATGTGAACAGATACATTAAAACTTGAACTCCTCCTGTGCTTCTGTACACTTAAACAGCATTTCTGTGGAAGTAAAGCTGAATATTATGCATATTGGAAAAACTTCATCATTTCAGAGCATTTGTTAATTTTGGAAATAGCCAAGTGAACGCAGAAGATAGTGTAAATTTCCATTGCAAACTGTAACATTTTATTCATGTCAAACCTGCACTGCTTTATTCATCTGTGAAGATGTAAATATTTCTCGTACCGATTTTTCAGTTATACAAAATGTATGTAACCGTTTCTCGATTAATATGCAATCATCTACGTGTTTGCACACTGTTACTAACGCATGCTATTATTGTTTTTGGATGTATATCTCGGATCTTTTCGTTCGTCCTTGATTCTCTTGTTCCTTAAAACACTTTGTGAAATGTTTTTACGTTGTACTTTTCAATTTTCTCTAGCTCTTCTTCAACTTCTCTTTATGTTTTCTTAATGTACTTTCCTTCCAAATTCCACTTTTACGGCTATTCTTAGTGCACGTGTCCATGAATTTTAACTCATTGCATTGATCTCTGATCGCACTGCTTTAGAATTTTTGGACGCCTATTTCCCGGTACAATTTCAACAGCTCAGGATATTCTAAATATTTTTTCAATCAACAGTTTAGAACACACTTTGTGTAGTGTTGTTAATGCATATTACCAGACACCTGTTTAGTTTTACAATTCATTATTCTTATTATTATTTTCTGCCTCGCCGTCATTAATTAAAATCACAGAAATAATTAAATATTTCTAAGCTGGACTCGAACCTCATTATGCCGTTTTCTAGACGACTGACAGACCTAATATTTTATGATTCATCTTTGTAAAAGCATCGAATGCTTATTTTTACAAATAAATGATACTGTGAAGAAGATTTACTGACTACGTTGTAAATTCATAACTTACAATAGAAAAATATCACCAAAAAGATGCATACGAAAACTTTTGCGACATTCGATGTTAGAATATTTAGAAAATTCTTTTGTAGTTAATAATAGTTTTCATTTTATTTTTAGAGGTTTTTGGAGCTAAAATGCTAAATGGAAGTAAATATGATTTTATTACCTGCTTTATCTTTGGGTAATAAATAAATAATACAGGATGGATATTATTTAATAGAAAATATATTTATTTGCATTTGACGATTAGTAAATTTATTACGAGCGCGTGTCCGGCTAGCTGAAGCGCTGTAATAAATGCAAATAAAAATAAAGTAATGTAATGTAAGGAGTTAATAATTAGTAAGTTTATACAATGAGCATCAAAAGTCCAGGACGTGTACCAAGCTGAAAGAAAGATTATTAGTGGAAATAAAACAAGAGGATTGCCCTTAAAATTCTATTCACTAAATTAAATTAATTCTTAAAGCTTGTCACGGTTTATTTTTCACTTAGAACATATTTCTGCATATTGTATATTTATTAAAATAAAACCCTGCCGTTTTTGAAAGAAGGGACGCCCATGGACATCGATCAATGTGATGTCGAAATATATTTGGGATATAATATTCATTTTAAATTTTAAAATCGTTTTAAATAAAGTATTCTTGCGTACGTTTTACGCTGACCTTGATTTTGTTTATATGTATAAGTCATAGTTTTTGTAAGCAAGCAGGTGTGCATAGTATGAATGCAAAACACCCCCGTTACGTCTTCCTCGTAGCTAAACCGACATGATGCGATCTATATCGATCCCATTTGAACGATAACTCTGTAAGAGGGCGGACGTTGATTATCCACTCACCTCGATTTTTGCTAGACAAATGTGTGTCTGATCAGTAAAACAACTGAGTATAATTAGCGAATCTTCTTAAGAGCCCGTTAACACCTACAGATATGTGTCTGCCAATTAAGTAAAAATATACGTGCAGTCCCTTATTGGTGACTGTTGTTTTAGGGCTTCTCGTACCGGTTCCAAGTACCGGCATATGTAATTATCGACGATACGTTATAGCCGCTACTATCTTTTTTTCCGGCATATTACTACCGATCGATCCGTTTCCATCGGATTTTTGTCGAGCCGCCTTCATAGCAGCTTCTTAAACAACCTGGAATTGCACCACGACTTGGGTACGAAAAGTAACCTTTTTATTCCTTCTCTTTTATCTCGATTCGTGCAAAAACTACCGAAGAGTGTACATTTGAAATTAGGCGTCGCCATTTTATGTAAATATAAATTTATTCAATTAATGAAACTGTCAGTTTGCTTTGTAAACTCTATATATATATATATATATATATATATATATATATATATATATATATATATATATATATATATATATATATATATATATATATCGGTGGCGTTGACATAGTAATGTTTTGCTTTTACTAGCATATGTAGATTTATTCTTAACATCTTGACTATTACATACATATATTAATTTGCTTCACCTCCTAACGGGAGTTTGATTTAATATTATTATTTGAATAAATTGCGAACTGGTATATACTGGGTGTTTCTTCTGTATCAATGTTGTATCTACACAGATTCTAAGGCAACTCACAGGTTAATAGAGCTACGACCTGTTGAGAACATAACGTTCAATTTCACCTGACATAATTTGCTCTTGGCGCCCTTTTAATATCAAAACAAAAACTATCTCCGATCTCGCGAACCACGACCTCCGCGACAGCTAGCTGACATCGTTCTGTTGCTGTCCAAAGAAACCAAAGCTCTCCCGAGCGGTCGTTCGCGACCCGCAATATTTTGCCGTTGTACGACCAATACGTAGCAAGCTTGAGTTTATTAAATAAAAATAATTAATAAGATCGAGAGCAACAAATAACACAAGATAGCGTAATGGCAAAGCTGTAATAAAAGTAAATCTAAAGATATTAAGCTGTTTAATAAAATATAACAAGGGTTAGATTAAAATATGTATCGGAGGATACGTAAAATACTTGTGGTTTGTGTGTGTATATCCTGGGCCAGAATGTTATATTTTACGATCGCAAGATACCCAGTAGACACTGCGTTAAAAACTTAACTGTACAACCTCGCGCAAGTGATGCGTATGGACTCGGTGATGGCCGGAGAAGAAGTCTGTGTGTCTTACACGTGGCGGCTTTTAATAAACAACCCGTAGGCTGAGGGGTAGGATACTGATCATGTTTGAATTAACCAATAGGGAAAGAGAATAGGCACGTTAGAAATTTTGCGCGCTAAAGATATTGGCGTAAATTAAAAGTGTAATATCAATATCAATATAAGTGACAAGCAGATAGATATCTAGACAGAATAATGGACATGTATTCTGTATGAAAAATAGATTAATTAATATTTTAATCTCTAATTGCATTTAGAAATCAATACAATAGAAATAATATTAACTGTTAGTCAATGGAAAAAACACCAATATTCGGCTTTCGTACGTGACGAATACAAAAGATTCCTGCATTTGTATCTATCACAAAAAGATCAAAATACATAATAATTTATGAATTGAAAATCGAAATATTTTTAAATTAAAATAACTTAATTTAAGAAACATGACATAAAAAATTATTATATATATATATGCGGAGCGTAACACTTTATCACATCAACTAATTAAAACAGTTTTTTTTAAAATTCATTTAATCTTTTCTTTTTTTGTCATAATGTCAATTATTTAAAGAAACTATCGATTCAGTCGTAAGCTAAACATCATTATTTTTTGTAATGTATTGCTCTTATTTTGTTTGTGAACTAATTATACGTGTAGGAGGACATTATTGTTTATATATTTCTAATGGAGACTAGAACAGTATCGTAAGCATTTCTTTTTTTTTTAAATACTTATTCAATATTAAATATCTTCTCATACTCTTATATCGTGTATTATCAAAAGTAATTGAACATACAATAAACTTGTATAGAGCTTAACCGTTTCTTTCTTACTGCAAAAGGAAACTCCTTTTCTATGTGGTCTTAGTTAACTGAATAACGAACATATTTTTTTAGCCATCTTTGCTTCAATATAGGCTTTAGAGCTTTCAGGGTAACAATATTGTGGTGCCCTTTTAAAACTTATTTACAAAGAATCTCCCACCTCCCCACACTCTCCGAAACTATTTCTTGAGCTAGCTTAGCACCCTGCAGGTCAAGCGAAAGGAACTTTGTTAGGTAAGGATACAGGCGTGTATTTATGTCCCTATTAAGCACAAGACGGTACGTTACAAGATTCTCCTTGAAATATTTAACTCACGAATGCTTTAATAATAAATTCCAGGTTAAGATCGAATTTTATATGAATTAAATAATTTTAAAACATTATGTAAGGGAAGTATAACATAGTAAATAACATTTTAATTTTATTTTATTTCTGATAATAATTTTTCTTTGAACGCCTCTATTGATGCTCGTCATAAATTAGTTATTATTTTTTAATTACTGTTGTAACCCTATGTCTAGCCTGGAATTATCAACAAACGCCTCCATTTCTTTCATATAACGTTAGGATAATTATAATAAATTCCTCCGCCCATCCAACGTGGATCATTTTCAATTCCATTTCTCCATTTTAATGTATGTAATGTTTTTAAAGAAAAGTTACAGTAGTTTTTAAAATATTGTTGCTATTGCTTGTTTTATCCGTTCATTTTGACTTTTTTTCGTCATGATTCTTTATTATTCAGAGCATGGTTAGTGGATTATAATTCGTTCACAGTCACTGTACAAAATATTTTAAAAAAACCAACGCGTCGTTAAGACACGAACACATATTTTACAAATGCTACAGCAACATCCTGCCGGATGTTCATTCAATAAGTGATTTTGTGTATCAATCTATTTGAAGGGATGCTTTTTATTTTGTTTCCTGACGTGTTCGTTACTCACTTGTTTTTCCTCCCAATGACCAGTATAAATTGGATTTGTAATTGGATTTTCGCCGCATCGTCCAATCGTGAATTTCCAGCCAAATTTTTAGTTAACCAGCGGTATTGACCTATCTCTTTAGATTTCGCGTTCGGACAGTCTCACTAAAAAAATTCTATGTGTGCATACTTTGCATTTGTAAAACAAAATTGAGCAATTACACTACACTGCATGATTATTCGACAGTTTAGACTGGTAATCACGATGGATGATGGAATCTGTACATTCACAATAATATGCCGTATCCAACATACTAAGTGTTTCCAGATACATTTATAAACCTATTTCTACACTTTGAAATAGAGTACTGTAAACGTTTTAAACTCGTGTTGAAAAACCGTATATCCGAGAATGAAAATAATGTTGAAAATAAATACCACCAATGGTTGTATATTTAAACAGTTTAGTTTTAATTGCGCAATGATTGTATTTAATTTGAAGATTATTTTTATTCTCGTCTATGCATTTTTTAACACTATTTTCAAACGTTTACAATACCCGAGCTATTTCAGAGTGAAGTAATCGATTAATAAATTAATCTGATAACACTAGTATGCTTCAGGTAGTATATTATTTCGAATGTGCGGATTACATCATTCATTATGATTAACTATCAAATAATCATGTAATGCAAAGTATGCATGCAAAGGGTACTAGAAAAGTTTTGCAATACAGCTTTGTTTACTTAATTTTTTCAAAGTAATTGCCTCTACGCTCAAAACACCTCTCCATCCTCCAAAACCAATCTTTAAGCCAGTTCTGCTAAGTTTCACTAGGGAGTAAAGCACACTCGTTGTCCCAAGCCCGCAGAAGGTCCTCTTCACTGGAAAACCGCCTCCCCTTTAGCTTCATTTTCACATGCGGGAACAGTGCAAAGTCACAGGGAGCAAGACCTGGACTGTAGGGAGGATGCTCGAGAAGTTTGAATCCTGTCTTTGGGGCGGTGAGCTGGAGCATTATCGTGATGGAGGAACCAGGTGTCCATTCTTGACTTTAGCCGCAGGCTCTTCATAGATCCAATGACTTTAGGCAGGCACTGTTCAGTATACCACTTAGCTGTGACTGTCTTCTGTGTGTCCAAAACAACGCGTTCCACAATTCCACTCGATTTGAAAAATTCAGCTATCATTTTCTTCTTTACAGATCGGGATTTTCTACTACGGGTGTATCCGTATCATCAAGGACCCAAACTTTGTTTTGAGCTTTGGTCGGCACATCGTAATGGTACAGCCAAGTCTCGTCCCCTGTCACGATGTTGTTCACATACCGAAATTGTCCCTTATTAAACTTTTTTAGCATCTCCTGGCACCATGTCACACGTCGTGTCATCTGCTCTTTAGTCAGTCTATGCGACACCCAGAGAGAACAAAGTTTCTTCACGTGCAAATGATTATGCAGAATCGAACGAATTGCTGGTGAATTTAGGCCTGAAGTACCATCTATCTGCTGGTGAGTCACTCGCCTGTCCTGGCCAAGCATTTTCCTCACAGTGGTAAGGCTTTCCTTCGTAACCGACGTTCGTGACCTTCCCAGCCTCTCAGCATCCTCCACAGTTAAATTTCCCCTTTGGACTTCTCTATAACACCTGAATATCATTATGCGATGTGGACAAACGTCACCTAGTGCAAGAATCATTTCTTCTAAGCACTGGTCTAGGTTTAAACCACGCACGAAATTATAACGCAAAACTGCGCTTATCTCATTTCGTGACCACGATGCCATCGCAAGTACTTTACACTCTCACTGCCAATGAATAACTGAGCCCATCGACATGGCGCGGCGGCTACTATGCACATATGAACATATCTCAACATGCAGCAAGAAGCAGCTTCCTACGATTCATTGTTGCGTCATATTGCAAAACTTTCCTAGTGCCCTTTGTAGTTGCCTTTAAGATATTAAGAGTACGGTCGATTATGTCTATATATACATATATATATATATATATATAATTTGTGTATAATATAAATAGAATAAAAATAACGTAAAAATTAATTTCTGCAATGAGTTGACTAACCATTGTGCATTTAAATTAAACTGGTATTTATATTACACATATATAAATTTATTTTTTTAATATATTCAATATCTAATTACCATATATGTAAAATATGTATTTGTTGTAATGTTTCTTTATTTAAAAAATTCAAAACATTTATATTTTGCATATTTTTACTACTTTATGCCTATTTTATAAAATATTATGTATTTGTGCATATTTTCTTCAAATAACAAACATTTAGGGAAGCGGCAAAGTAGTAAAAATTAACTACCTAGCTATAACATTTCTTTTTCCTTATGTTTAACCTTTAGTAAGTTTGACTTCAGATATCTTGACGTTAAGTAATTTGTATTTCATTGCCTCACACCAACACGCGCTAATATGTCAGTTATACTTCTTCGTTTCATACGAATTCACATCTAGAGGTAGGTGCTTGATGCAAATAGCAACAATGAGAGCAGTTGAACCCGAACTACAGTACTATGTGAATGGATAACTGACGCGGTAAATATAATAATTATTAAAGTTACATAGTGACTCATAATACAGGAATGTATTATATTTTGGAGCAGCCAAATGAACATAAAAGCAGCCATGAACTGCAATCTGGCTCGATATATTCAACAGTGCAGATGAGCGTATTACGTACCGTGGTAATGCTGAACGAACGATGTAATAGAAAGCAGCCATTATCCGACAAAGTATTCAAGTTTATCGGGAAGTATCCTGAATTGAAATATAATGGTGCTAAAATAATGTGTACAGTGTGCAAAAAAATATAATGTGTTAGGATTAATGTGACTGTAAGAAACGTTAATACTAGAACACATATCAGAAATAAAAGAAAGCACGTGCCATCACATTCTGAATTTAAAACTGATCTAACGTACATAATTCTTGCTTGCAATTTACCACTTAATTTACATGATCACAAATTATTTCAACAATTCTTAAATAAATACTAGTTTAAAATTACAAAGTCGATGAAAATTGCAAAAAATTGCACCAACCGTGCACGGAGAAATTAAAACAAAATGAAATCTAAAGTAGCAAGTATCTGTGGTTAATCCTAGAGAAGCTAAAGCTATCAAGTGTCGGACTACATTTCAAGATATTCACGTTGAAAGAGATTTACAAACTATTCAGAAAAATTACACGGAAATGGTTGAAGAAATACAAAATCTACAAAATTTTTCGACTATATTGGAGAACTCACTATAAATAGTGAATGATATTCGTTCAATGTAATGTGCTACCGATGACGCAAGAACACATTGCGTTGTGGCATAGTTAGAGAGTATGTTAAATAAACATTCAAATTTTAGCACTTTAAGACAGATATGTGATGGTGGTGTACTGATCTGTCAAATAATTTCAAGGATTATTTCAATTATGCCATCGTTATATGTGGAACTGTCGGTTTCTGCCATCTCACTGGAGTAATTGATAAAACATACCTGATGCTGTTCTTTCTCCAATCTCAACCACTGTGGGATAACTAATCTTAAGCGGGTATCTATTAATTAATTTACTACAGTACGCTGATTTCATAATGTAGCTTTGATAGCGTTAATAATTATTGTATTTACCGCGTAACAATTATCAGTCTGTAAAATGTACATCCACGTAGTACTATAGTTCAAATCTAACTACTCCCCTGTTGCTACTTACATCCCTGCTTCCGGATAAAGTCCGCAACTCTATTCGTATCCAAGATACGTTCAGCTGTTAATTATTGACCGACACATTTAGTGGAATTACATTTATTTCAAAGCCACTATATTGTTTACATTACCTGTCCTCTCTCACGAATTAGATTCTAAAAACTCCTGTATTTTGATATATTTTCATGCAAAATCAGTTACAGTTCATTTATTTTCTTATTTAATATTTTCGTAATATAAAACTATATATATATAGTAAGATTTTTTAGATTTTAAAACTCGTGAGAATAACGTACACAATTTACGGGCTATGAAGGTAATTCCACGAAATTCGTCGACCAATATCTAACAGTTTCATTTAACTCGGATATGTATTTGTATGAAATAAAAAACTAGACAGCGACAATTTTTTGTTCCATAAAAATGCATATCCAAGTTACGTGCAGCAGTTAAATACCGACCAACTAATTTCATGGAATTATATTTATTCCACAACCGTTAGATTGTTTGTGATACATTACCAATATTCCCAAACCAATACATGCCGGTGTCAGGTAGAAAAATTTGTTTTGTATTATCGGTTCAAAAATCGTACCTATCAGGTACGTATAAATGCAGACAAAGCCAGATGACCTGATGAGCTCTGGTTTGAGCGAAACAAATATCATAATCAATGCTTTGTTTAGCAACGAATTATTTCATTATGTTGTAATAGGAGAGGCTAAGAAGATCTTAAAAACCCAAATACAATATACACTAACCTATTTATATAGATACAAACCAAGTTGATGTAATTAAAATAAAAAAGAAAACAGAAAAACGTACACAGAAAAAGAAAAAATGGTAGTCCACGATTTCGGGAAAGAGAGATAAAAATCTTACCTAAGCGAGATCACCTGATGAGCTCTGATTTGAGCGAAACAATTATCGTAATCGATGCTTTCTTCGGCAGTGAATTATATGTAATTAATTGTAATAAGAAATGACCGAGAATACATTAAAGACCTAAATGCAATTTATAAAAACTTAATTCGGTAGAGGTCAGCGCCGTTAGATCAGGTGACCCCAACCTGTTACGCGCGTAATAGGTCGGGGTAACCTGACCTAACGGCGCTAACCCCGTTCCCCCCTCGAAGAGTGTCCCCGCGGAGGCTGCTGCTGCTGGATTATCAACACTCATGTGTTGATAAGACCAAGTAATCATAATACCGCTTGTGCCCTCGATCTCGCGCCATGCAAAAGTTGTAAACAAGATAACGTTTTATATATATACGTTTAAATAAATTTATAATTCAGTTTCATTATGCTAAATAGTGCGAACAGTGACCATTCATACAGTGTTTCAAATATTACAAATAATATCGTCTTCGTCGAACAAGAGATTGTTGTCGCCGGACATAGCCGGGAGACCGCAGAAGGAAGCGAGAACATCGTTGAATCCGATCAATCTGAAGGTGAGGTTATATATATTTGCTGATGTAATGTAACAAGCTGATGTAATTAAAATAAAAAAAAGGAAACGGAAAGATGTACATAGAAAAATAAAATATAGTAACCCACAATTCCGGGAAAGAGGAACAAAATACATGTAGGTACAAAGAGACACTAAAAGACTACCTGTAAAGACTAATACAAATGATCAGTGTCAACTACATACATGACTCCTTTGCAATGATAAAAAATAAAATAATAATAATACTCACGGACTCTTTCGCCATCATCATGTGGACACAAACAAAGATAGAAAGCATACATATTCTCAGAAAAACAGAGCTCACTAGACACAAAAAAAAACTCCATCCAAACTTTTGTAAAGAAAGAATCACACTAAATATGTAAAGTCTTGATAGATGCTCAAGCTCCACACACAAAACAGATCTGACATTTCTGAAAGTTTTTCCACGATAAACAAATACCTTCAGCAAGAAATTATCAAAACCGATTAAATTACACATCTCTTAATCTCTCCTCTTACAAGTAGTCATTCAGAAAACCTTCAACTGTCAACTTACAAAACCAAGAAGAAGAGCTCAACGCGTGGTGAACAAAACCATTACATGGAAAGTACAGACACGGCATACATCTCAAAACAACTCTCGTAAAAATGGCACGAAGATAATCAGCTCTAAGAAACGTAAAGCTTTTCTCCTAGCTATACAAGGATCAACGCCATAGAGACCTACTAAAAACATTTTCTGAAAGGCACGAACACGCACATTGATACATACAGAAAATGCTAGCAACAGGAATATACCATAGACCATAAAACGAACGCGTGCAAAATCACCGCAGGTACAGAACACATCGTGAAACAACATGGCAGGAAAAGTTATTCATTAAGCAGGGTCTTCTATATATGTATTTGTATTTATATACAATAATTTTTCATAGAAATCTAATGCTCGTGAGAACAAAGGTAATGTAAACAATTTATGGACTCTAGAATAAATGTAATTCCACGAAATTCATCGACCAATATAATAGCTTCACTTAACTGGAACATGTATTTGTATGAAATAAAAAAGTAGGTGGGAACAGATACAAAATCATCACAGACTAAACACCATATTACAAATATACGAGTATATCAACCACAGTTCTAAACAACTATGATTACCAATTATAAAGAGACATAGAAACCCGCATAAGTGAAAACATAATTCACAGAACACTTGACATCATCTTCCAAAACAAAAAGGAACAAATCATCTACCTTACAGACATCTCCATATTCAATAACACCAACAACGAAACTAAATACAATGAAAAAAATAATGAAATACACCTATCTTGCCATGGAAATCCGGAGACTCTGGGAACAGGAAAATATGGCACAACCACAGACCTCACTCAACGCATATCTTCAACAACTCGGGTCTAAACCAAGCACCATCACAAATAAAAAAAGATTCGTTATACTAAAAACTAACAATATTGTCGGAACATTCATTAATTCAAACAATAGACATTAAAACGTCCTGGCTCCACCCCTCGTCGCAAAGTAAATCACCACTTCGAAGTGAAATTTAATAATAATTATAATAGTAATAATGTTAATACAGTAAGTCCTCAGCATAACAGGGAGTAGCGGTGTATATAAAACTGTCCATTGTTCAGAGATGTCCAATGGTGGGAGAAAAAAAGAGTATAAATAATTTTTAATTAATTTATTCTTACAACATACTTAAAACTATCTTATTTAAAAAAAATCTGAAATTTTAGTTTGTTTTAGATTTTCAATCCTTTTTTTACAATATGTGTTTCTACATTGCATACTATCTCAGCGACTCTTTCTCCTTGAGTAATGTCACCAGACAAGAAAAAGACATTTCGAATATCCTTTAGTATTTCATAAGCTTCATTAATGTTTTTAGTTTCTGAAATAATATCATCATCATCCTCACTGTCGCTATTAAGTACATTGGTACTTTTTGAAATTCATGCACACACTCTTGTTCACAACTATCAGAATTCTCGGTATGTAAATTATTATCAATTTGTGCATACGATAATATGTCAGGATAGGGTTTACAAAGTTCTATCAGTGTCACATCGTCTTCAGCACTGAAGTCTATATCCTCGCAAACATCTTCGGCATACCACTCATCAAATCCAGCTTTAAGAAAACATTTGTTGATTGTTTCAGCGCTTACAGTTTTCCAAGCAGTAATGGTCCATATTAGAGAACTAAGAATGTTAATGAATTTTTCTATATATTCGGTAGATTCACAATGATACATAAACGATAAAAGTCTCTTCACTAAGAGCTTTGTGTAGTCGGTTTTAAAATTATTGATAATCCCTTGATCAAGTGGTTGACAATGAGAGGTAGTGTTTGGGGGCAAAAATATTAGTTTAACATTTCGTAACTCAAGTTTTGAGTGTAATGGCGTTGCCTAAAAATAAAAGAACTTTTCTATTCCACTGTTGCATTTTTTTATCAAATTTGGTTAACCAGAATGTCATAATTTCCCTCGTCATCCACGTTTTGTTTATTAGAATACCACTCAACTGGCAACTTCTCAACGTTTGCTCCTCTAAAGCGTCGTGGATTCTTACTTTTCCCAATTACTAAGTCTTTTCTTTTCTCCAACCATATTCGCATACAAGAGAACAGTTAATCTTTCCTTAGCAGCTTTACCACCCGAACGTTTTTCATCTTTTAATGCAAAGGTTTTGTTTGGCAAAGCCCGAACAAAATGTCCTATTTCATCTACATTAAAAATGTCTTTCGGTGAGTATTCCTTTGTGGTAGTTATCAATTGTTTTTTCCAGACAGATATTTCATCCACATTTACTACGGCGGCTTCACTACAAATTGTTCGAGGCAATATAATGTGTCGCTGAGAAAACTTGTCAAACCACCCACTTGAAGCTTTGAATTCATAATTTAACTCTTGTGCAACTTCGAGAGCCTTTTTCCTTACCAGACAATGGAATATTCTTAGCGCGCACTTTGCAAAACCAGTCATACATTATTTGATTCAGTGCAGCTCCTTCTGTTTTCACAAATTTCTTCTTTTGCTGTGAATTTCCATTTTCATCAAACCCTCTATTAATATCAACTTTGTTTTTCAAAATATCGCCCACTCGACATTTATCGATACAGAATCTTTCCGCGAGCAATCTCACACTAAGTTTATTCTTCTGTGCACACTGAATAGCATCAACTTTTTCTTTTAAACTGAGAAATTTCCTCTTTTTCGTAGCTATATTGCTTGTATGAATACTAAAACACTAGATATCTAACTTGTTAGTGCACTAAATATCAACTGAATGCTATAAAAGTTATAGCCGTTTTATATAATCATCATTACAGTTGTACTTATTGCCTGCCTTAATTATATGTTGTTCATGTCCATTGTTAAGAATGTTACAGCGGTCTTAATTATTATACATTTATATGTATGTAATTACATATAATAAACCGAAAGACAATCATTACAGCACTTATTACATATAAGTATGTATATATTAAAGTAATTATATTTAAAATTATAGGAATTGCAATAAATTTCGTACCTGGCTTAATTCCTCTATAGGCAGTCAAATTAATCTTATTCCAAAATATGAATTTTAAGAAGTATTAATGTCCATTGTAAAGAAATAAATTTGCATTTAAATTTAGTGGATGTATATTACTGTCCGTGTTCATTGTTAAGAATGTCCTTGGGTGAGAGATAGCAAATAGTATACTGACAGTCGATGCATCAGAAACTGTCCATTGATTGAAGATGTCCATTGTCCGTTAAGGGAGAATGCACTGTAATAATAGTATATTTGAACACATATGTACATACACAAAAGTAAAATGTACTATACACTCCGCGCAACATGAATAGGACCAACTGCATATATGACATTTGTAGTTGGTATAAACATGGTAGCGCGCTGGAATTGTTATTTTCGAAAATAAGAGGGTTGATAAAAAGATGTATGTAGGTACCTAAATATAATTTTTGTAAAAGTCAGTGCAAATGTACGTTACTAATGACAATAAGTAGAGTAATTAAACGCCACTTGAATACGACCAATCTACAAAATAAAAGATTCGTTTGCAATAACAAAATACTTTATTGTTCAATAATGAGTACTTTTGCCATTATTTCTTATAACCACAAATAGTCGGGATGGAATGGAATTATACAGGGTTCTCAAGTAGTCAACGGGAAGTTCCGCCCAACTTCGTTTCAGTGCCTGCTCTAGTTCGTCAGCGCAACTGAATTGGGTAGCATTGGAGTACAATTTACGCGACAACCATCCCCAAACATTTTCTATGATGTTCAGGTCGGGGGAGAGCGATGGCCAATCGAGAACCTCCATGCCTTGTTCTTGAAACCAGCGTCGAACAATGCGCGCGGTGTGAATACTGGCATTATCCTGTTGGAAAATAAATGGCCCACCTGCCATAACGTTGGAAAATTTGTCTTTCACCTGTTGCAGCAGCTGGACGTACTTTTCCGAATTCTGTCTGCCCTTCACTATTACTAAATCAACAGGTCCGTTATAGGAAACAGCTCCCCATACCATGATTGAACCAACATCGGCTCGCCTTCGTGACTGAATCACTTCATCTTTACGTAAATCGTGGAAATAATAAGAAAACCCATCCGGGCCATCTAAATTAAACTTCTTCTCGTCACTGAAAATAACAGTTTGCCATTCTCTTGTCCACCCCATTTTTGCTTGAGCAAACTGAAGACGTGCAGTGCGCTGAAATTCCCTTAAAGGAGGCCGTCGTTTAATTTTCAAACGTTTTAAATGCGGACAGGTCTTCAGTAACTTCTGTACAGTTCATACCGATGCATTCGTTCCAACGTTATTCGCGATTTGTCTTGCCGTTAATGCCGAATTCGATGCTTCGCGTAATATGGCTCGACGTTCTCTCTTAGTTGTAACGGATGTTGTTCGCCCTTTAAAACGTTTTCCATAATTCTTGGGATCCCTAATAAAATTGTCACACACCCTGTGATGGACTTATTTTCTTTGCAGTAGCCCTTGAGGAATACCTTTCTTGATAGAACGCTTTAATTTTTCCAATTTCTTCCATACTTAAGCACTTCTGTCGTCCCATCGTTGCACAATACCCTTAATTACAGATGTTTGTTTATCCGGATACACGTTGTAACTCGACACTCATCCGGTAGCTTACTATTAAATACTGGTCGTATCCAACCGGCGCGGTGCATTTTATATGTATGTGGTACTTACGTCACCCAATGCATAACGTTAGGCACTATTGCGCAATAATGCGTATTATTTGCCATATCATACCATTACAAACTTGCATTGTATTTTTAGTAAATGAATTGTTTTTCAAACCACCGAAAGCTTGCAACAAGTCGGATGGTCCTATTCATGTTGCGCGGAGTGTATATATGACAGGAAAAGGACATTGTCAAACGAAAATGAAATTGACCAATTAATTTCAACGAAAATAATAAAAATAAAAATAATAATTAGAAAAAATTGTAAACTAATTACTTGATTATTGAAAATAAAAAGAAAATTAATTTAAGTGATCAATTGAATGAAAGAAAATATCAGACTCTGCTGTTCGTTCCATCGTCTTTATGGAAGAATTATGAAGCGAAAAATGAAATTAAGAGAAAGGCAGGGAAAATGTT
The DNA here is from genome assembly GCA_031893035.1 of Dermolepida albohirtum. Classification (NCBI taxonomy): domain Eukaryota; kingdom Metazoa; phylum Arthropoda; class Insecta; order Coleoptera; family Scarabaeidae; genus Dermolepida; species Dermolepida albohirtum. Next base: position 78,542 of record JAVIWB010004751.1, on the reverse strand, counting down.
GAAAAGTGTCAAGAGGGCATTCAGGAAACATAAAAATCGATACATGGGGGCAGATGAGATAAAATCATGTATGAGCTTCCACATAATTTACGTAGTGAACTTCTCGACATCGCCGTATGGATTGTGTACCATGTCTACTTAGTAATGATTCATCAATGTTGCATTCCGTATGTTACATCTTTTCAATAATAATAATAATAATATTTTATTTCAAAAACCAAGTATACATAATATCAGAACATACAAAAAATAACGGCTCAAACATATTACACATACCATACGCTAGAAATACGTCACTAAAAGAAAAGGAAATACTACAAATTTCTATATAAAAAAATCATTTAAACTGTAACAGTTTATCGCAAGCAAGTACTGCTTAAGATTGTTTTTAAAATTGGGTAAGTTATTGATACTTTTAATATTATGAGGTAAGTTATTGTATAGTTTGCAGCCCATAAAATATGTACCTTTTTGGAACACAGTTGTAGAATGAGAAGTAGACAGTAGATAATGGTCGGCTCTTGTTTCATATTTGTGCTTTACATTCCCATTCGAAAATGCCTCCTTGTGCTTAAACACGAAGCAAAGAAGGTCCAGTATATAAATATCGTAAAAAGTTAGAAGCGAATCCTTTCTAAAGCGTTTACTGCACGAGTCCCTGTAGACCTTCACAAAGATAATTCTGAGGGCCCGCTTCTGCAAATGAAACACACAATGGATATTTGTTAATAAATATAATGAGGTGATTAAACAAGTGAAACATTCAAGTTTGCTAATTATAAATGTAAAGAACATAGAACATCGATTTCAAATTTTTAGAGTTTACAAGTATACAACACAAAAATTAAAATTTTAGATGCTGGAACCTTATTAATATGTAAAGGGAAACTTCAAATGTAACAAGATCTTTCGCATTCTCAATCTTTGTGAAAGAAGTAGCTAGAGTCAATCAAGTTTTCGTCATGTAAGAGACGAAACAACATTTACTAACATTTAATTTTATTTTATGTGTCGAATACCATTGCACAAAAATATTCAGATTTTGTTGAAGATGAAATACTTCAACCTATGTTTTAATAGGCGAGTAGATTTTCAAATCATCTGTACATCATCAAGACAATATAAACATGCTAATAAATCAGTCATAAAATCAGTACCAAATACGACCGCTACAGGACACCCGACAATAGAAAAACTCAATAGATTTGAAGCTATTACAAACACATAATGCGCTCTATTACTTAGGTAAGAGTTGAAGTAAGGAGGAACCAAGCATAACTAAAGTAAAAATAAATGTAGTTAATATGTAGACTGCGAAACATGACGTAATAGTGTTTTATTTATTATTTCTTAATGAGAAGTTAAGAATTAAGAAGACCGAACGGTCCATTTTTCTTCTGACCTAAACCTAAAACTAATTTGTTGGATGCTTTGGAGGAATAAAAATTGTAAAAAAATAAATAATAAATTTGAAAAAAAATTTTAAATTGCTGGTACTTTTAACTGAACTAATAAAAAGCAATTCTATTTAAACTAAAAATATGTTATTTTTCTAAAAGAGATATATTTACTTCGTTCAAACTAGTCTCAACTTCACTTAAAGAAGTTCAGTCCATAATTTAAAATCAAATGGACAACAAAGTTGCGAAAGATAGCCTAAATTAATTTGATCAACGCCTTATCTAATATTTTACGATTCCTATATTCATCTTGCACGGGTTAGATTGAAAATGTAACAATTAGATACTAAAGTTTTCCTATAAAACAAAACCCTCCTAATTCGAGTAGATAGATCTAAACGAATAAAAGTTAAGGAAGCAAGAATATACGAGATCCTTCGCACCTCTCCAGGGACGGATAAAAGTTCTATTGAAGCCCGAGGCGATTTCGTGTGTACCGTAGTGGAAGACTGAAGTTAAGTTTGCAGAGAGAGGAAAGGAAACACGCTCGGAAGGATGCAAATATTTGCATAACCCCGAAACGACAGGCGGAATCCCTTTTGCAGGAATAGTTTCCAGTACCACAAGGACTAGCGGAAGGAGCATCTCTAGATCGTGAAGACGGTTACATTCATTGCATCTCTTATTAATATTTAAAGCCTGGTTTAAACATCATATTAACTTAGGAAGTTACTCAAACAAATAAAATATATAATCTGTGTATACTTGCTTGAGTTATGTTATACTTTTGAGCGTAAAGAAGTATATGTATGCAGGTAGTAACGTTTTAAATTTAAAGTGTTAAATTTTACGATCAAGTCATTACGAAGCAAATAGAAAAACGTAAATATAACCCCTTTTCCTATTGCGTATACGTATTTCGACAACTAAGTTGTCATCATCAGCAGATAATTAATCACAGTATTGTACCTGGATGATGCCTATTACATACATATTAAATTGAGAAAATTTGTGTTGAGTTTTAGCAGTAATCTAGTGAGAATTTTATTGCTGTTCCAGGTACGACACTATAATTAATTACTTGCTGATAATGACAACTTCGTTATCAAAATACGTATAGAGAATAGAAACACATGATAAGGGGTTTCATTTACCTTCTTTGATTAATTCAATCGATCACGGTCTTTATTCAAATTGATCTTCATTATAAAGTTGTTTATTTGCTATTAAGGTGTAACTTTATATATGCGCGCACAAGAATATATTTTGCTCCCTAATGAAAATATTTCCAAGAAAATTTAAGTATCACGTTGATACAAAAGCTCGTTTAGCGTTTTTATTGAAGTCAAAAATTATTACTTTTTTAACAAACAAAATACATGAACTTATCAAGAATAGACTCTCCTCCATTATTTACGTCTAAAGATGTCCGGTAGCAGATGGAAACTAGAAATCATCAAGTCAATTTTGAAATGCAACATCGTTATTAAAAGAGATTCGTCGAAGGTTGTTTGATAGACAGCGAAAGAGATATCCAACGGAAGTGGACGTGAAATGTCCTCCAAGTTGAGTTTTCTTGCTGCAAAATGACTTGATGTTTCCCCGACTTTTTGCAATCTCAAGTCCTCGTTAGCAATAAATCTCAGCAATGATGGCGCCCTCTTTGTTCTACTGGATGCACAATATCAGCTTAAGTGGATATGTGTCAGCTATTGCTTAGAGAGTTACATTTTTGCTAGGACTAAGCCATTCTATTTTGTTCTTATTGTTAATGTGCAGGCAACATTTTTCATCACCACTAACAATCTGGGATAAACACTATCAATTCGAGTTGTAGTTTGGTCTAGATCTGACTTAGGTAACCCCACGTTTCGGTAGTTATTATTCTACTGCCGTCGTCAGTGTCGTCTTGATAGAGACTGTTTCTTACCAAACTCATTACGATAATTCTGTAAGTCGTCTGGCTAGTATGTACTATACGTTACTAATTTTTATTCCTAATATTTAATATTTAAATATTCTGAATTTTTACATCTCATCACACACTTAACTACTGAGCTAGCAAGGAAACAAAAATAATTTCTTTAAAACCTGTATTTATGTTACAAGTTTATGCCCCAGTAAATACGCGTAGTAACAATGTGCTTATATTCACAGAACTACATGCGCCTTTCTGTAGCACGAAGTTTTTATGGTTTTCAAATTCTTGAACTTTTTTTTATATCTCTATTACCTTTATTGCAGGTCCTCGGTTGACAGTTTTCGTATTCATAGGGAGTCAGACATCTTTAATCCCAAGACTTTTTGTACTTTCGGTATTTGTTGTCGTGGCTATGTATGCTGTTGCCATCAGCTTTCTTTTAATACAATATTCTTATTTTGCCAGGATTATAGCCTCGGTCCATGCAATCCTATGTCCTTCCTCCCAAGCAAGTTGAGCCAAGCTCGATTTGTCTGTTTCTAATTGCAGAACCATTTTTTGATGTTCGTTGATTCTGACCTTAAGCTTGTCTCTACTATGTATATATGGTCTTTCACTTCCACATGCTATCCTATATACACAGTTCTTTCGTTCTAATTCTTAGAGTTTGATTCTATTAGCATTTTTTGCACAAATTCAAAAACTATTCAAATAGATAATAATATTAATTATTAAAAATGACATTGAGATACGATTAACAACTTTTTTCAAAGACACTCATAACTTATACATCAACTTAATATTAATATAATTTTTCAAATTTTGTCGTACACTTATTGCTGATAATAACTTCCTTATGTTGTTCGCCTTGTGTACTAGCATGTATTGTATGTAATATCATCAGATTAGAAAATGTGCTTAACTACATTTACAAATTTAAAGCGCGTAATAGTATCTACATATACAAACATAGTGGAGGTAACTGAAATTCACGTCATTTGGGTTTGAAAATATTTAATAATGACTAGTAACTTACCAAAGACGTTCAATGTATTCTCGTTATCGGGGTAATTTACTAACGATGTGGGTAACTTAAGTAATTCATTAGATCATCTGAAAGTATAAATATTAAATTTCATACAGTTGGGATCAGTAGGTCGCTAGTCACCCTTAGCCAAGAAAAATCAAAATGTCTCCCCCGACAATCTTGTAAAAATTCGAGCACTGCGCTGTGATTAAATTCCTTACGAAACAAAGAAGAAGTCAAAAAAATCATTTACGAAGACGCGATGTCCACTTGCAAAGATTCTGCAGCTTCGTTATCTGCAGTTCAGAAGTGATCAAGTGAATATAAAAGGGACAGAGAAAGCACCGAAAATGAACCTCGCTCGTAAGGCCCGATTACTGCCAAGAAATAAATAATAAGAAAACGCGAAAAATGTTGAGAAACATACTGGAAAATTCTCGAGTGAAGGTTGGAATGTCAGCAAAGGCGACACGCCTAACCGTTGATACCATACACGCTATTCTTTATGAGCTTTTTAATCTTCCTAAAGTCAATACAAGATGAACACCGCGAATGCTTACGGCGCACAAGTGCAAATCAAGTGCTATAGAGAATTTTTAGAGCTCTGCGATATTTTCAACCGAAGTGTTACTCGATATGAAACGTGATTTAATCACTATTGTCCTGAGAGTAAGCAGGAGTCCATGCAATGGTATAAGAAGGGTATATAAAGAAATTCAAAGCCACTTTGTTTGGCGGAAAAATCATGACCACAGTCAGATCCCAAAAGAAGTTTACTGGTCAAGTACATGCAAGAAGGTGAAACCATAAACCCGTTTTTTGCCTTTTTCTTCATGTTGATTCCGAGATTACATAAACGTCTCTCGCAACTCTATTTGATCACCTTTTTCCGTTTGTTAATTTTAATACTTCTAAATAGTTTAGCTTGGCCTTTGTCACACACATGCAGCACTTTGATCTAACATTCGAAATTATGTTTACATTCTCTGAGGTGATTAACATATATAGAGTACATTTTTTCCAACCTAAGACTTTTATCATGCTCCTGTATTCTTATATTGCAATGTCTTCTTGTTTATCGTTAGTATACTAATGTTCAGTTTCTACATTATTTTTCTATACACCACACTTGTTTAATCTATTAGTTTTAACATTATTGTCGCCATTATACTTATTACATATTAATGACTATAAATTAAATAAATAAAATACTAAGTATTTTTATGTATCTTATGTACGTAATCGTAATTGCTCAAGTAACTTTTAATATTGTACCACGTACTATATACGTAAAACACGTATTATTTTTGTGCTGGGGTATTAATTTTGAGATCGATTGAAGTCATTAATTATTTAATTTTTTTTGTTTACAGATATTACCAATTAATTTTGCATTATATCCATATTGTGTGAAATTTGTTTAATAATGAAGAAAATTTTAACACGAAACTAAATATTATTATGGAGTTTGAAAGAATTTTATAATTTATTTGAAGAAATTAATGTTTCTTGCACTTGCATTATAATTATGATTTTAATTTTACACATTTTAATGATCATTCAATTTACTATGCAGAACTTTTTAAGTTTCACTGTTAATAAGGTAGTGAATTCTCAATATTGAGTATTAGACTTAATTCTTACTAACTTTTAAAATATACGTGCAGAGGAAAGACGTGTCATTAATTAATGAAGATTTAGATAATCATTAAATTTTTCTTCTATCATTATATCATACTATTAACTTACTGCCATGTTTCGCATATATAATAATGTTTTTATCATATTTTTAAATTATTTTATTTAATTTAAATTTGATTCGATCTAAAACGAAAATTATTATCAAAAGCCAACGATTGTGTCGCGTAAATTCCAACAATAAATCCCTTTTATTTAGTTATGTAGTTTCTGTGTAAAAACTAAGTTGAATTTGGCATTCGGTTTCCAACCTGTGCTAAGTAAGGGCCAAACTACACACACGATTGCCAACCAAACGCTTTGTTTTGACAATGTAATGGGTGTTTTTTAAGCTGGATGATAACTATCGATATCGATAACTATGGTTTGACAGCTGATAATGTCAAACTGTGTTGACATTTCTATTTAGTAAGATTCGACAAGTCGTCATGAATCGTTTAACACCAGAATAACGCTTTCAAATTGTGGAAATTTACTTTGAAAAAAATAATCTGTTCGCGAAGTTCATAGAGCACTTTGTCTAATGTGCGTATCGAAGAGAATATTGCTGCTGTACGCGAAGTATTGAAGAAGACGCCGAAATGTCGATTCGTCGTCATTCTCAACTTGTTAGCCTTTGCCCTTCGACTACGTGGAAAATTTTACGTAAGGATCTTGGCTTACGTGCCTATAAAATACAGCTCGTGCAAGAATTGAAGCCAAACGACCATCGTTTGCGTTGTATTTTTGCTGATTGGGCTCATTTGAAACTGGCTGATGAGAATTTTTATGAAAGCATTATGATTAGTGATGAAGTTCATTTCTGGTTAAATGGCTACGTCAATAAGCAGAATTGCCGTATTTGGAGCGAAGACAATTCTCACGCCGTTAACGAATCACCATTACATTAATTAAAATTGACTGTTTAGTGCAGTTTACACGCTGGCGGCATCATCGGTCCTTATTTCTTTCGAAATGAGGAAGGAGCTCCGTTGCGGTGAATGGGGAGCGCTATCGAGCCATGCTGACTGAATTTTTGTTTCCAAAAATGAATCAGTTAAACATCGACGACATTTGGTTACAACAAGACGGCGCAACTTGCCATACAACGCGCTTAGCAATCGATTTTTGCAAAATCAATTTGGTAACAACTTTATTTCCAGAAGTGGTCCTGTTCATTGGCCCCTCGTTCGTGCGATTAAACGCCTCTGGATTACTTTTTATGGGACTATGTTAAGTTATTGGTTTATGCCGACAAACCGGAAACTCTTGAAGCATCGGAAGGCAATATTCAACCCACTATTGACGCCATACGCCAAATTTATTGGAAAAACTAGTCAAAAATTGGACTGATCGACTGGACCCTGTAGCTCGTAGCCGCGGCGGACATATGCCGGAAATCATATTTACAAAATAAATCCCATGAAATTATCTACCAGATTACAATAAAAAAAATTGCATTCCAATACTATTTCTATCTCGTATTATCATTTAAAGTTCTCAAGCTCTTGAAAAAACACCCATACAATTACTACCACAAAAAGGTTGACAATCTAAATCAAAATGTTTACTCTACATTTTTAGATATGTCCATAACGATATCAAACTAGAGAACTTGAAAAAAAACGCAAAATGGTGTACGTTGCGGGGGTAATTCTAATAGCTCACGAGATTGCTTACATTTACAATCCGATAACAAAAAGCTGCAAACAACTGCATTCTCTCTCTATCCGTTTGGGCGATATTTAAAAAATGTATATATTTAGTTCACTTCACAAAATGTCAAATTGAAAAACGTAAGGAACGAACTTTCACATGTTAACGCAACTTTAATTCTGAAATTGTCCGAAACTATAAAATCACAATGTGCAAAATGTATGAACAGTTTTTTTACAAAGTTGTTGAATAGTAGTTGAATAGTAGTTGAATAAAGACCTCATGTAATTAAGACTAGTCGCAGCATTAACAAAATAATGATATAATCAATAACAGGTGAACGATGCACACTTCACATAAACTCTAAATGTGAAATTTCGACTTCACATAAATATTTGAATGTTAACTCAAAATAATATATGTGAATATTTAAGGTTATTTAAATCCAAATTAATGGATATTTATTGATATAACATTTCTATAAAAAATTTCTATTAAATAGATTAGTTTTAGCATCCAAGATAAGAACAATGGAAAGAGACAAAACAGATAAGGTATGACTTCTCCAAAGATCAGTTTTTGTCTTCCAACCAATAAACAAAAAATATCTATCTTTTTCAAAGAATAACGTACTATTTTGATATATATTTTTTTAGATAAATTTATTTATATATATATATATATTATTACCTCCTCCTTTTAATTAACGAGAAAATAAATGATTGAATATATGAAATATAAATGTGTTTGAGAAAAACAATGAATGAAAATGTAAAAATGAGAATGTGTTTGAAAATGAACGAATATATATATGAAGGTTTGAAGGTTACTTCAATGTTAATGTAATGTGGATGATCGATTGATTGAGACAATTTATTACCTCCTTTGTTTTAATAAATAATAATAGGGATATTATTTAACAGAGAATATTTATTTGCACGTGTTGGTTAGTCAATTTATTACGAGCGCGTGTCCGAAGCTAAAGCACTGTAATAAATGCAAATAAAAGACAAGAAAGTAATATAATTGAATGTAATGTGAGGTGAGGAGTTAATAATTAATAGTTGTGTACAATGAGCATCAAAAGTCCAGGACGCGTGCCAAGCTGAAAGAAAGATTATTAGTGGAATAAAACGACAGAAATGCCTTTAAAATTTTATTCACAAGTTAAATGAATTCTTAAAGCTTGAATGTGTTAAATAGAAATAGTTAAAAGAACTCCAAAGCTGTAATAAAAGATAAGTGTGGATGTACGAAGGCTGCTAATAAAGTATAAAATAAAAGGTTAGATTAAAACGTGCACCGGGCGGTGCATATATGTACTTGCTTGTTTGTGTATATGTATATATCCTGGATCAGGAAGCTGTGCTTATATTCCGCGTTCGAGAAATTAAACACGAGGTCACAAGAAGCGCGAATAAAGGTTCGCGGCACAAACACGTGACAGACGCGTGTAGTCTCACTGACGACAGAAAAGCGAAGAGACTTGTCCCCTTACGGCTATGGCTTTATAAGGAACCGAACATTTTTTTGATTAACCAAAAACAACAAGGAAAAAATTCTATATTAAAATTGTGATCTTAATTTCAATATAAGCATTAAGCCAAGAGACGTGTATTCTGTGTAAGAACCAAATGGAATTGGTATTTGAATCGCGAATTGCAAAAATCAATATAACAGATATCGAATTCGTAAAAGTTTTGTACTTCTCCAGGGTTTGGTAGATTTCTGTTTTTGTCTTCCAACCAATGAAAACACAAAGGGACTCTGCATCTGAATATATATACGAGGACCGGACAAATAATGACAGTATAATAATTTGATATCGAATTGTATTTTAAATTAAATAAATTAATCTTAAAAACGATACAAAAAATTATTATATATAGAGAGTATATATATTGTAATTTCTTATAAATGGGAAGAATTGTAGAAGGATTTAATAGGGGAGCAACTTCGGGGGTAAAAATAATTTTTTTTTTAGAAAAGGGCATGCTAACTATTACGTATTAAAATATCTTTAAGTGTATTCAAATCATTATCAGGGAATTGAGGATGGCGGATATTAACTATAGCAGAGGCGAGGAACCTATTTACCATTGGAGGCCACATTTAAATTAATCAGTAACAAAGTAGCCCACAAAAGTTTTATTAAACGACTGCATATTTAAATACATTTTGAAATAACAATACTACAGAAGAAGTATTTTTAAATAAATTTATTACATTATAAAGAAATATAATAGAAAACAGGTAAATAATATCTCAAATTGAATTTCGTGGGTTATTTGCATTTGTTTCTTGCTTGAAAGTAATCGAATATTTGAATGGAGAATCATAACGCGCAGCCTTAATTGATTCTCTAAATGAGAACTTGTAATTTGGGTTCTTAAACTAGTTTTAATTGTTGTCAGGAGAGAAAATGTAGACTCGCAGCAGTAAGTACTTCTAAAGCAGAGAAATAAACGGCGTGCGTTATTTCGTAGGCATGCATTTATCATATTTCTATGGGATCATTTTTAGCGTCAGAAAGAGATTTGAGGATACTGTCTTCTCCTAACTCGAATAACTCCATTTGTAATATGGTACGTAGACTTCCGCGGTCGTTGTCCATACTATCTTCTTCTGGCCTTCCGGACTGGAACCGCGTCACTGGTATAACTGCTGACCTTTCGTACCCACTCACATGGGACATCTTCAGGGCTCAACTACTGCTACTGCAAACAGTTTCAGTGCGACATTCAAATCATTATCAGGGAATTGAGGATGGCGGATATTAACTATAGCAGAGGTGAGGAATCTTTTTACCATTGGAGGCCACATTTAAATTAGGCAGTAACAAAGGAGGCCGCATAAGTTTCATTAAACGACAGCATATTTAAATACATTTTGAAATAACAATACTACAGAAGAAGTATTTTTAAATAAATTTATTACATTATAAAGAAATATAATAGAAAATTGACAAATAATATCTCAAATTGAATTTTGTGGGTTATTTGCATTTGTTTCTTGCTTGAAAGCAATTGAATATTTTGATGAAGGTTCATAACGCGCAGCCTTAATTGTTTCTCTAAATGAGCACTTGTAATTTGGGTTCTTAAACTAGTTTTAATTGTTGTCATGAGAGAAAATGTTGACTCGCAGCAGTAAGTACTTCTAAAGTAGAAAAATAAACGGCGTGCGTTATCTTGTAGGCATGCATTTTTCATATTTCTATGGGATCATTTGCTACTGCAAGCAGTTTCAGTGCGACAGACAGTAGCAGTAGTTTAGCCCTGAAGATGTCCCATATGAGTGGGTACGAAACGTCGGCAATTATATCAGTGACGCGGTTCCAGTCCGGAAGCCCAGAGGAAGATAGTATGAACTCCATTTGTATTTCCGTAGAAGCCTCAGATCTACTAAATATGGCTCAATTACCAGCTTCATAGCAGGAATGTGTTCATCAAAATCGAATATTTTATTTTTTCATTTTTGCTAGTTCCGGAAAGTGTTCTGTAAATATTTCTGAGCGAGACAGCAATGTTTTGAAAAATGTTAATTTTTTCGAAACGCTTGGATCTTTTGCCACAATTCATACATACGCTTCGTTTTACCTTGCAGATAAATATTTAACTCGTTTCGTTGTCATAATTTTGGGCAAAAATGCGATATTTCTGCAAAATACTTCATCTGATAGGTGACATAGTTTTCCTTGTTCTTGAAAAAGGATTTAAATTTGTCATCGTAAAGTAAAACCTTTTATCATAGCTTATTGATAGTTAGATAACCTTGCAGTAGTACGGCAGTATTTACATGAACATAATTTTCTTCCTCCAGAGCGTCTTTAAAATGGTAGATTTTGCCAACCATTTTGCTTTCAATAAAGCTACGAATCTTTCTTTTTTACCTCTCATAAAAGGCGCACCATTAGTACCGACATTGATTAAATTATTTACATTTAATTGTAAATTAAATTGATGGCATATCTATCTTTTTAATTATTTGATGTCACTAAATAGTTTGCCTCTTTTGCCAAGTATATGTGCTATTTTACAAGTAACATGAACTACGGTAATGTTCTTCTTAACAAGCGCACTAAAAGACGCCTGTTCTTGATGCATTCTCTTTTTCAATTTTTCAAGTGCAGCTTATCGAGATTCCTCTTCTAAATTTATGTATGTTTTTTATGAGTCGAATAGTGTTTTTTTGATTTTTTTAAAGTAGTTGCAACTGTATTGCACAATAAACACATTATTTGAAGTTTCACAGAAGTAAAGAAAAATTCCAACTCCCATTCTGGATTAAATATTCTATTTTCTTCATTAAATTTTCTTCTCTTGCAATTTGATATGATGGATAAAATAAATTAGCCACAATAACAACTGTATTAGCAATCCATCGTATACAATACTACAACGTAACAATAACCGATGGCAATAAGAGACGAGAGCGAACTGAATCGACAGTAGTCCTGTCAATCGCGGGGAATGTCCCGGAATGGCAGGGAATAAAAGTTGGCGCAGAGAGAGCGTGAGAATCCTGTTAAATCGGGAAATTCCGGGAAATGGAAAATAAAAATTATTTTATTTTTATTGACCATATTTTGTAAACGCATTTGTTTGTATATCGTCTGAGATTATTGGATATGGGCAGAGAATTCTTACATCTTACTTTACTTTGATGTCGCAGAAATCATTTTATTTGAGGAATTTTCTTGAAATCCAATATTTAACGATTTCATGAAGGGTGTAACAATGGAGAAGCGGGTAAAAAGCACAGCTCGAGTTAGAAAACAGTTAAGTTGCGTGCTCGATATAAAAAAAACAATAACAAAGCGTTTGACTTATGTTTACACAAACAAATAAATAAAAAAGTAAACTGATTAAATTAGATAAGCTTTAATAACTTATTAAATTAAATAAGTGAATGATTTCTATTGATTTACTTCTGTTTTGCTACTGATTTTTAATGTTTTAATCGTTACACTTGCTAATATATTTTTATTTGACAGATTTGTACCTACCATATGTGCAGTTGTGTGCATGAAAATAGCAGACCTAAATTAATACTTATAAATAACATTTATAACGGAAAATTCTGATGGAGCTATATTTAAATTATTTAAAATCCCTGAATATATATTGTTTCCGGTAAAGTACCGAATATGAGGGGGAATTACTAAGTTTTGTAGTCATGCGCAGCTATTCGCCTATGCTTTAAAATAGCAGGACCATAAATGGCAGCACCAAACATAGATGTATAAAGTTCTGTCTGTTGCAGAATAAATCAACAATTTTTTAGTCGTCCATTTCTGTTGTAATATGGGTCGAGAAACGATTGCTCTTCGGAAAAAAGGGTAATTACACTCGATCTACTTAATAGAGGCAAAAGCTACAATTTCATATAAAATACGCTCCCATATTCTGCGAAAATAATTCCAGTCGCTCAGAACTAGGGAAAAATGAAAGAAATTCGCAATGGAAAAAGGATAACTAGCCCTAAAGAAGACAAAAACATTATAACTTGTGCAAAAAGGCATCGTTCATAAATTCAGCTGCAATTAAATATAAGTTACATCTTTATATAAGCACATCTGCTATTAGACGACGATTGATTCAAGGAAAGTTGCCTGCAAGAAGGCCTCGGAAGATACCATTATTAAATAGAAGGCAAATACAAAGTAGATTATCGTTTGCTCATGAACACATACAATAGGACGGAAAAAAGTAGTGTAATGTACTGTGGTCCGATTAATCGAAAATAGTTTTATTTAATTCCAGTGAATACCACTAATACGTACGAAGACCACCACTGACAGCGTTTCAACCCCAGCACACCAAAAAACGGTAAAATTCGGAGGCTCAAACATAATGCTGTGGGGCTGGTTTTTGTGGTATGGCGTAGGGCCTTTACATAAGATAGCAGGCATAATGAATTCTGATGTCTCTGTGAACATATTACGAACTGTGCGTCTATCATATGCAAAGGCATAAATGCCACTAAAATGGTTGTATATGCAGGATAACGATCCGAAGCATGTTTCTTGTAAAACGAACACATGGTTTCGAGATAATGTTCGCGTTTTTGGGTTGACCAGCGCAATTGCCAGACTTAAACCCCATTGAAAATTTATGGGTGGAGGTGAAAAGGACTATATCTGCTGCTAAGCTGCAAAATGTTGACGATCTGTGAAGAATATGCCAAGCCGAATGGCAATCAATTTGAGCAGAGACATCTAGGCACCTGATTAATGCGTTGCCCTACACGTGTCAAGAGGTGAGAAGTGTTCCAATTCAATTAACTAAGTAAAAATGACATTTGGTTACTATTTTGACGTGCACATGACTGTGTTTTCGTATTTCTCTTCGTGATTGTAACTATATTTTCCTCCTTTTGTACCTATTTGTGTAAGCTGTACTTATTCTTAAAAATAAACGTTAATAATAATATTGTTTTATAACATAGAAAATGTGGGAAATTTGCAGGGAGTTGTCGAGGAAATGGTCAATAACCAACGAGAAATTTTGAGGATTTAAGAAGAATGTTGCGGGGATCCTTAAAAATGTACGTTAACAGCACTGATCGGCAGACTTATTCCGATCGAATTTGCCAAGGACACGTTTAGTACGTAGAGAGTAATCCCAATTTTTTAAGTTTTGCGCCACATGTGTGCATCGCAACCTTGACTATATATTACCATTGTTGAACAGCGCGCTTAGAACCAAGCTGTAATCCCCATAGTAAACGGGCCCTAAGAAATGGCAAGATTGACTCGGCATAGGTAGGAAATACAACAAGAGATAAAAATTACCGACGTGAATTATTGAAGTGTGGAAGCTAAACATGTCGATCCCGTAAGTGACACTTCTGCTATTACTACCTATCAAACTATTATTGCCCTAGTTAACACCCTTCAAGAGACGGAAGGTCGCACATGAAACTTAGAGGCCAGCCCCAGGGTCACAGGCGGAGCACCGGATTTTACAACAATTGCTGTTAATTATTTAAGTTTTTTTTTTTTCTAAATAAAGAGCCTCAGAGCCGCGCGTTTCCCACCTCTGAACTATACAATAGTTCATTGCCAAAACCAGGTTGAGTTTATGTCTCAAAAGATGACTAGATTTGAAGTTAAGACATCTATCTGAGGTTGTAGGTTTCCAGAACCAATCTACTAAAATCACATTATTCTTACAGATGAGTAGATTGTACAAAAAGGAACTGAATTATTGTTAATTGTTAATTATTGTTTATTCTGTATCAACAGCAAATTTAAGTCTTTTATGAAAGCTATTAAAGATGTTCCAAATGCAATCAATTTTGTCTGATGGTAAAGCTACAAGCAGAACGTCTACATACTAGAAAATAAACAGAAATGCAAAATCAATGAATGATTCAACGTAATGACTGTGACTATAACTATTTTTGCTAAGGAAATGCTAATAGCCTTCTAAAGGGTGACCTATTTTTTTAGAGTAAAAATTGTCTTTGAAGATCAAGTAAATAGTGTTAAATATAAGAAGATAAAAGTAAGCTAGGAGAAATTAAAAGAAATTATCTAAAATGATCCGTAAAACAATACCTAAGAAAATGTGCGTAAATAGGGATACCACGTCGAAAGAGGACAAAAAATTCGAAGCTATCTCGGACCCTAAACTTATTGTAATCGTTGAAGGAAATATCGATGATAGAATTTTGAAATTTCTGTGTCGCAGATTTTATAGAGGAAATAATTATTTATTACATTTGATTTTGTTTAATCCTAATCCCTATGCTTCGCACATGCTTTGCAATCACTAAAGTTAATTCTGCAAACATCAAATCTTTTTTATTATTAACAGGAACTTTATAATTTGTAAAGAATTTCTGTAAATGGCAGTCGTTATGGAACGTCTTTTATTGATAGGTGTATTGTTTAACCTGTATTAGACGTATTATGTCATTTACGGAACACTAGAATGTTAATCATGACTTGATGTACCCTCTTTTAAATCTTGCGAACCTCTAAATTTTTTATCGCTAATATGGACCCTCAGCAAGAAAATATCGATCCCTGAAAGATCCATATACATCACCTAGCGCTAAGTGACGAAATGACAAAACTGTACTTCCATCTCTCTAACGATAAAGAAAATTATCAAATAAGTGGGAGTACAGTGTTTTAATTTACAATAAATAGATCGTATGCAAATGACAGTGCATACATACGATTCTTGCCAACTTTACAGCAAGTTTTTATTAATATAAGAAATATATATCACCAAGTCCTCTAAAAGTCATGACTATTTAAATATCAAGAAAAATCTATATTACTAGTATATAGTATCTTATTCTATAATATCTACAGAGAAAAGTGTATATGGATACATCTTTCGACATTTACTTTTTAGCCTATTTACTTCTTCGCCAATATCCATCCCATCTTCTCATTGACCCGAAAAACTTATGTAAGGCAAATCCCCTAATTGGCTCCGTTTCTGTTGATGACTTTTCTGCTTTGACCTTCCTTAGGGCTCTTCTTAATTCTGTCCTGCTATACCCGTTTTTCTCTAGTGCTGTCTTGAGGTGTCGCTTTTCTTCCTCTAAATGTTCGGCGTCCCTCATCGTTCCTACTTTTTGCATTAACGCTTTAATAAGAGCTCAGGTATCTATCGGTATGAATTTTTTGGTTACTGGTCTGGTTACTCTGTGTTGTAGTTTCCCGACTGTGTGCGGTGTATCATTACATCTAAGAACAGTAGTCCTTCCTCTTGTACTTCCATCGTAAGTGAGGCGGGTTGTCTGTTGATGTGGTCGAAGAATTCATATTGTTTTTCTTTTCCATGTGGCTAAATCATGAATGTATCGTCGATGGATCGTAGCCAACAATCCAGTTTCCACTCGCTGCTGTCTACAACTTCTTCTTCGAAAGCCTTCATGAATAAGTTAGCTCACACCGGTGAATGTCAACTCCCCACTGCTGTCCCGTTCTTCTACTCGTAGTATCTACAATTCCATAGAAAGTACATAGTTGACAGGCATTGCTTTATGAGATACATAGTATCATTTGGTAATCCTAAATCGCTGATTACTGTTATCATATAATTTGTTCAAATCACTTAATTCCTTTGTAATCACCAGACTAAATATTGTTTACCTTTAAGAATAAAATTTGAAAGATGAATAACGCTTATTTTTTTATTACAATGTTTTTCCAGTTATCAACATATTAATTTTTTATTATCTACATTTATTTTGACCCTATAACTAGTTAGTGATTCCTCTATACAACATTAATTTGACAAAAAAGATCATTTCTTTCAGCTAGTATAACATAATAGGTTCTTCAGTAATACAATACTAAGTTTAGAATACACCATCTAAAGCTGCATACAAAATTTCATTTAAAACGAAAAATGCGACGTAGGAAAATCAACATTCCGACCCAGTATTGTATTCAAATACAAAATCTTAAAATATCCACGCAAGAGAAAGCAAAAATATGTGTAGTTTAAGCAAATATTGCAAAGATAGATAAACATCATACGCCATTCCAACTAAACAATGCAGATATATATCAGCGTCCTGCATTGTATACTGAGATCACAACCACAGAGAAATAAAGCCTGTATACGAGAAAAATCTTATATCGCTCGACATGATGACAGCAGTACAAAACTATTGCTATTTAATGTAATCGAAAAATAATACTAAATCCACAAATGCATGGTTTTAAAAAATAGTGACAAGCTTTTGTTTTTGCGTATTTACTTATAGGAGAAAAATTAGATTTCCGCGAACTGTTACAAATATACGAGACTGTCAACTTTAAAATTTACGCAGCAATATTATAAATTTTAAAGCAGTTTTTCTTATTGTAATGGAAGTAAATGTCACAATTTTCTACAACAATGGAATTTTCAAAAAATACATTCGTCAGTCAAAAGTAATTCAATGTTAAAATTAATCCAGTCGAAAATCGTTTATAGAAATATACTTGTTGCTTTATTTTGACTTCTGGGTTGGAACCACGTTGTCAATACCTCTGCTCTCGACGGACGCTTTGCCTTCGCTTACACAGTAGGGGTTAAACCCTGATAATATCTCGTGCAAATAAAGACAAAACATCAACAGCATAAATACCGAGCACACGGTTCCAATTCAGAATCCAAGATGAAATAACCATACTGGTCTTATAAAAATTTTTTCGTAAATAAACTCAACTTGAGTGGTCTCGAAATTATTTATTTACAAAACTCGATTAACGTAATTTTGTTACTCATCCTGTAGCAGATACTCTTCTAATCTTACCTTATGAAGGTAATTATCCTTATTGATGATGGCTAATGCTGAGTTATGGAATACATTTTCAGATGCATTAATCTGCATTTCTTTGTTCTTTGTAAGTCTATTGTAAACCCTGCACTTACACGAATTTTGAGTAAAAGTCAAAAATTCATATTTTTGTGCCTTTTAGTTGCCTTGCTTTCTTCAAAACTTACGCTCTTCTGTTTTGATGTAAATTCGATTAAGACGGGCCTGTAATTTCTTGGTTCTGCTTGTTATATTTCAGATTCTGCATTTGTTAGCACTTTTAAAGTATTTTCTTAATTCCTTTCGTAATATTTTCCGTTTCGTCTTCTACTTTCTAAATTCCCTAAACGACTGCGTCGCTTTTTTTATTTCTCTATCTAATGTTTTAATTTTTTCTTCCTGGACCTATATTTTATTTATTTTTTTATTTTCTTTTATATTTAATGTCCTCCTTTTTTGTTTCAGTGAGCTCTTTCTGTAAAGTATGCAAATTTTTGTTCCACCATATTATTAGTATCTTCGATTTTACCAAGCTTGTTTAAAATTTTCTAAATTATGAGTCATATGTTCCATAATTAATGAAAAATTATTCAACAAGGCACTAACTTCTACGCTTTTCAATCACTGAGAGCTCGTCAAATAACTTTCGCTTAGTCAGCAGTATGTAAATCATCTAATCGATGTTAAATGAAATAAAGAAAGACAAAGAAATGAGAAAACTATACTTCTATCTCTCGAACAGAAAAGGAAACTATACAATAAGTGAAAGTACAGTATTCAATGAAGGTTACAGTATTAAAACTTGCTTTCACATTCTTCTTCGTCAATATCCTTCCCATCTTCTCATTGATCCGAAATACTTACGTAAGGCAAATCATCTAACTGATTCTGTTTCTATTGATGACGTTTTCGCTCTGACCGTACTTACGGCTCTTCTTAATTCTATACTACTATACCCGTTTTTCTCCAGTGTTTTCCTAACGTGTCACTTTTCTTCCTCTAAATGTTAGGCGTACCTGATCGTTCCTGCTCTGTCCATTAGGGTTTTAATAAGAGCTCTTTTCCACTTAAATGATGATTGGACAAGGTTAATAGGTATCTATCGGTATGAATTTCTTTCCTGGTTACTCTATGTTGTAGTCTTCCGACTGTGTGCGGTGTATCATTACATCTAAGAACAGTAGTCCTTCCTCTTCTACTTCCATCGTAAGTAAGGCTGTCTGTTGATGTGGTCGAAGAATTCATATTGTCTTTCTTTTCCATGTGGCCAAACATGAATGTATCGTCGATGTATCATAGGCAGCAATTCGTTTTCCACTCGCTTCTGTCTATAACTTCTTCTTCGAAAGCCTTCATGGATAAGTTAGCTCTCACCGGTGAATGTGAACTTCCCACTGCTATCCCGTTCTTCTACTCGTGGTATCTGGAATCACATAGAAAGTACGTAGTTGATAGGCATAGCTTTGCGAGATACGTCGTAACATTTGGTAATCCTAAATAGCTGATTACTGTTATCGTATCATTCGTAGGTATGTTGGCAAATAATGAAGTCATGTCAAAGCGCACTAATCTACCCTTTGGATCCATTATCAAGTTCGTCCGAAGTTCTACGAGGTGTTGCGAATTTCTTACGTATGATGTCTTATTTCTTGCGTACCATTCTAACAATGTTGCTAGGTATCTGGCAAGGTCAGAGATTGGAGATCCCTTCCGCTCACTATAACATATAGTGGTATTACTTCTTTGTGTTTCTTAGCTAGTCCATATACTCTACGTGGTCGACTAGTTCAAGGCGTCATCCTCTGCTTATCTTCTCCTGAAAGTGCCGACTTCTTCAATAGGTCTTTCACTTTCCTTACAATCTTCTCGGTAGGTCCCTCTCTAGAGATCTGAGTAAGTAAACGTTAGAGTCCAATAAATTGCTGATTTTCTTCTTGTAGTCTTCTTTATTGGACGCAAGGGTTATATTGCCCTTGTCTGATTTTAAAATAACGATGCAATTACAATAAACTGTAAGAAGATTGCACTACAAGTAAATCGAAACCTATGTAATATCTCTATCTATTTCTATACAAGAACGAAAGTAAAAATTTAGAAGCCACTGATACTTAAACAGACAAGATTAACGAATAAGTTCCTTTTATTATAGTCGTCAATTTTTATTTTCTTTTAAATATTTAAGATGTCCATAAAAGAAGTAGACAATATAAACTACTCATTTATTGCTGAAATTTCTATTGTTAACATTTTAATAATTACCATTTTAATAAATGGACTAATACAAACTTATCTGTAGAATTATCAAAATCCTTGACTCGCTATTATTTGTTGCATTTCATTTAATAAATTCCAAACATAATAATGGCTAGCAATAAGCCAACTGATTATTATTCCACTTGCACCCTTAACTTAACGAAATTGAAGGCGAAATTTCGCCCCGAACAAATGCTGCTTATTACCATCCTCCGTCCGATCCACTCTCGAAAATTCTGAAAATATTCAGAAATGACAAAATTTTCCGGAAGAACATCCATTATTTACGCCGAAGTCCCGGAATGGCGAGGTTTCAACCACGCAGCCTAAGCATTCTCATTATCAATTTATGAGCGAGACCCCCGGGCGAAAGGTCATCTTAATGAAAGATTCCTTAGGTCGTTATCGAGGATAGCAGTCAATACTAAGGAATCAGTGGCGTGCTAATGGTACCTTGGTAATAAATTATGAGCGACCCATCTCAGATTGCGGAAATATTTTAGATAATTTAATTGAAAAAATGTACTTTCAAATTTCAGCGCGTAGATATTCGATTTACTAAATTCTTTGATAATGTAATTGCTCTTTTAATTATGACATTCAAGGATGAAATTTAAACACAAACAAGTCGCCTAGAAATAAATGAATAAATAAATAAATACGTAAATCGGAATCTGCACCACCTTTCAGTAAACTGATTAATTTTCACATTTTATAAATTTCTAAATTGTATATTTTAATTCTGTGCAATAATATCGTAATTATTGCACAGAATTAAAATATACAATTTAGAAATTTATAAAATGTGAAAATTAATCAGTTTACTGAAAGGTGGTGCAGATTCCGATTTACTTATTTATTTATTTATTTATTCATTTATTTCTATTTTGCTCAACACCATTTCTTCCATTAATAGAACAAAACTAATCATACATACCATAAATGTGTTTAAGAAGAACAAAAAGTAAACATAAAATTTCCTAAGTCATAACTGAACATAATAATTCTTTACAGGTAAGTAGCTGGCTAAAGAAAAAATATATACATATATAAAAGTACAGAAACAACCAGAGAAAAAGTGAAAACTTAGCAATTTCCACTACTTGTCCTCAATTGCTAGTCTGAGTAAAGCTCCCATGGAGTCATTATAAATGTCTCCTGCACAAAATATTTTATTAAAATTACGGCACATTATATACATAGAAGATAAACAGGAAAATGCAATGCTATAATGAACCGATAATCGAGGAATGTGAAAATTCAATTCTTGAAGAAGTGAAAGACAATCGACGTCATTATGTAAAAGTTTATATAAAAATATTAAACCAGTATAAATTCGTGTCTTCTAAAGAGGTGACAATAAATCGTTGAAGCAGTTCCAACCGGTCAATACCTTGTGCTGGATAAAAGCCATCAACTCGAAAAGAGAGATATTTTAAAAACTGTTGTTGCACAGCTTCCAAGATATTCGTATGGACATGATAGTAAGGAT
This sequence comes from Dermolepida albohirtum, assembly GCA_031893035.1. Lineage (NCBI taxonomy): Eukaryota > Metazoa > Arthropoda > Insecta > Coleoptera > Scarabaeidae > Dermolepida > Dermolepida albohirtum. Next base: position 56,841 of record JAVIWB010004751.1, on the reverse strand, counting down.
ACCATACCAAAATTGCATATTTAAGTTTCGATCTAACCAGTGAAAACTACAGAGATTTCATTGCTGGTATAGAAGTAAGCGCTCTACAATTTCATATAACAAAACCCAATGACTTCTTCGCTGATAAGGTGTTTTCGATGTGGATGACAAACGTGAGTTTCTCATCAAATAAAACGCCAAGATCTTTGACTAGATTAGCCCTTGTTAATGAAGTAGCACGCAATGAACAATCGTACCTAATTGAGTTGAGCTTCCTTGTGTATGTCATAATCATACATTTAGATAAATTCAACTGTAAACAGTTACTCTCTTACCAATCATTAATTATATTTAGTTGATTTCGCAAGAAGGAGCAATCGTTCATACTTTGGATTGATATAAAAATTTTTAAGTCTTCGGCAAAAAGCAACTTCTTGGACGCAATAACTGATGTCAAATCATTAATATATATACAAAATAAAAGCGGTCCTAAATTCGAGCCCTGAGGTACACCCGAGTTTGCGTGGAAATGACAAGATTCATGCCAGTTATAGCATCCAAATTGTCTCCTGTCATGCAAATATGACTCAGAAAACTTCAACAGCGCCTCACTGAGTTACTAAAATATAAGTAAACTATATAAACCAGTATCCAAACAAATAATGAAAAAAAAAGAAATCAATTTCTAACCTCTTATATTAATACATAGGCTGAATCTCAACGTCTGATTGTCAATGTTCTTAAAAACTATACATATGCTCGCCGTAAACTCTTATAAAATTATTTCCAGCGCAGAGCTCTTATTACTATTGGACGGAAATTCTAGAAAGAATACTTACAACCGCGAGAACCTTCCTTCGAACATATACTTATATCGTATATGTATATATATATATATATACGCTTTCTATTATTTTGGAATAACCATTATTGTTCAATTTCAAGTGGTATATCAATCAATGTACTTCGAACTAGTTTAACGTTATAAGCTTCCGTATTTTCTATACGTGGTAGTTTACTAAATTTCCTGCACTAGTAGTTCGCCGACGTTGCAATACTACTCCATAAAAGCTTTTGCTATAATTTCTAAGGTTCGAATCTAAAGCTTGGTTCCCACTATTTAATTAAATTCTTCGAAGTAATGGCAAACACTTTACTGTGTGGTCTTATCTGAGTGGAGCTAATATGTGGCGCCCTAGATATCTGAATGAACTATCTGCGCTTAAAATTCTATTTCTACAAAGGGTATTCCAAAAATTTTAAATAGTAGCTAGTGAATCCGAATAAAAATAAAAATTTTTGTCAGTTTACTAAAAAGCAATGAAGTGCATTATAGAATAAAACGTAAACTGAAAACTAAGTAACAGTTTATAGACTTTCAGTGCAATTGCAGGAATGGTATTTAATACTCGTATTACACGCCGAAGATCGAAAATTCTTTTATTTCTACGGGATAGTTCCGGTTGTGGAAAGTTTCGGTGTAATGTCGGTTCCGATCCTGAGTTGGCAGTTCATCTGGTACGTCTGATGTGCTGTCGTTCGTGATTGGCAGCAAAACCAGTCTTTTAATCATCACTGCATTATTACACGGGATATTCCACACTGCCGGTTTGCACGATGGCATCCTTGACTGGAAATACTTCCATGACTCGTTCTCTCGACTAGGTACGCGATATGCTCTGAACCTCATAAACACGGAACAGATTTCCGGGAATAAAGTCGAGTCATAGATTCGGCTACCATTTGTTTACATTCGAAGTTGGTTTAGATATTCTTTTTGCTATCTTCACCAGAAATGTTCTCGCAAGAATTAAATGTTAACATTTTGATAAAGTATCTGGTTTTAATTGATCCAGTGGTCGCGCTGGCGCCAAATTGAAAACGAAGAGCACCGATGGTTTACACGTTCGCATCGATAATATATGTTATCGACGGAGGCACGTACGATAACGTTGCAAACAACTATATTATGTAGACGCTACGTACTATTCGCTTAAACATATGTGATATTTCAGATATAAACAGAATTTAAATGTAAAAAAAAGATTATGCGAATGAAATAAATATAATCAAATATACTCATATAAAATTAAAAATTAAATATAAATTGAAAGTAACGAAAATAAAATATTTGAGACCCCTAACAGTAAAGAAAACTATTCTATAAGTGAAAGTACAGTAAAGAGCGCTATATTGTTTTAAAATACAATGAAGAATACTATAAGAATACATAACCAAGGTGGATTAAGCAGCTAATTGGAGCATTTGGTAGTTAAACTAGTCCAGGTCACAGTTATTATGATTAACATATTCTAAAAATATATTATTGTATCCTCTCTGAAAGATAAATGTACGTATTTCTTAAATACACAGACTATTAGGCTACAATATAAATACACTTATTTATTTCATTCAAAGTATCAAATTTCGGGATCGCTAATCCCTTACACAAGTCATAATCTTTATTTGTGCTCGATAAATTCTAGGGAGGCGAAGATGTGGTACAATGTATTTATACAAATAAAATTTATTCAGAATTGTTAGAACTCTAGAAGTGTGTATTATAATGTATTTATCGTCGATAGTTTAGTGTCTTAGAGTTCAACTTATGGCGCATTAATTTTATACTTCATATTTTTATAATAAATATACGCGCCATGAGCAGGGCAAGAGATATTCTAATAATAATGATAATAATATTTAATGCCCGATAGATAACAATACAATTACAGGACATATTACTAAAATTAAGATTAATAAGTGCAGTTAATTTAATACAAAAAAGAAGCACCTAGCCAAATAAAACGGTCTCTGTTGATTAATGCTGTATTAGATAGGGATCCAAGAATAATTCATTGACATTTCTGCACATTTGTACTAGTGGAGCTTTGTAAAATACATTGGTTTTTGCCCTAGGTATTGATAAAGTTGCCGACGGCCTAGTATCAAACCTAGGTAGGAGGAAATCAATTTGAGACAATAGCTCAGTAGAATCAATAAAATTATTAATTAATTTTAAAAAAAAAACACCACTAACTTTCTCTCTGCGTATACGTATGGATTGAAAATTATGTCTTGCAAATAGACCTTCATATGCCATACCAAAGACAGGATAATATCTGTCAATCCCATAAGATAAATATTTTATAAATCTTTTCTGAACACGGTCCAGGAGTAACTGCTGGTAATGATGATGCAGGTATCATACTACTGAAGCGTATTCCATCTTGGACCGGACAAGAGGCAGTAAAGAATCTTCAAAGTGTGCATAAGGGACCCTAGACTTCTTGAAGCTGATGTAGTTTTGTCACTTATATGCTTAGAAAAGCGAAGGTGCGGGTCGAAAAAATTTCCAAGATATATGAAGTCGTATAATCAATGTATTATATAGTAGATTGACGAAAATTATAGTCATATTGAAACAGAGTGTCACTTCTGCTAAAAGAAAGAGAAGCATATTTGATGATTTATTTGAAGCTTAGTGATATCCTCAGGTGAATTAATACTCTTAAAGATTTTTAGATCGTCGGCATAAGCTAACACTCTATAGTCAAAACGTTCCAAAAATTCGTTAACATAGATATTGAACAAAAGGGGTCCCAAACCCTGTGGAACTCCACAGGAACTATCGAAGAGATTACATGAGAAGCCATTATAATGGACATAACCGAACGATTTTGCAGATAGAAGAAAAACAAATTAGTAATATTAGGAGCAAAGCCAAAAGATGTCAACTTGGAAATCAAAATGCTATGGTTTATAGTATCGAAAGCTTTGCTGAACTCCGTGTATATGACATCAGCAAACAGTGAACAAATTAGAATAGAAACTTTAGGGAGGTTTGTATTTTTAAAGCAAAATTACTAGAAAAGTAAAACGCCAAATGGTGGCAAGAATTGCAACACTTGTTAAATAAAATTTGCCATCAACATCAAACGGTCGACAACATTGACACTGGCCACGCTGGCAAAACCATCGAAAGGGAGAATATAAAAATTATTAGCATTACCTTGCTAACTAGACAAGCTTTCATCAGAGAGTTGTTACATCTTCTTCAATCCTTGCCAGCTTGCGACAAAAACGCATTTAACCGAAATAATTAAGAAAAAGCGTATGTACTGAGCCAAGATGCATTAATATTTTATTGCTGAGGAATGGAAAACGATTTTGGCGTAAAATTATATCGAAAACTTCTAAAAACGTTTTCTTATACTACATGTTAGTTACTGTTGTTAATTTCGCAATCATATATCCTATTCAGTGACTAGAAACGAAGCGGTTACAGAATCTATCGAATTTGTGAGACACCTTCGAAACGTTATAGAAGAAAATGTGTGGCGTAAAGTGTTAAACATCCCCCGCTGTGATGGTATTGTCTACAGATGTCGCAAGAAGTGGCCGGCCTCATATTGCTCGTTCGACCGAGAACATCGCTGCTGTTGCCGACGAAGTCTGAGAGAAACCACAAACATTAACAAGACGACGGTGCACACAATTAGGCATCAGCAGACGTTCGTTGCAACGAATTTTAGTGAAAGATTTGAAAATGTTCCCCTACAAAGTGCAACATGTTCACGAATTGCTGCCTGCTGACCGTCGGACAAGGTTAACTTACTGTCATACTGTGTTAAACTTGGTGCAAGAAGAGGATGATCATAATGAGCGACTAAGCCCATTTCCACTTAAGTGGTTGTTTTAACAAAGAAAATGTTTGTTTCTGGGGTACAGAGAATCCACATGTAATGCATGAAGAGCCGTTGCATCCCCTCAAAGGGCCTGGTGCGTCATTTGCCGTGAAAAAGTGATTACCCCTACTTTTTTGAAGACGCCGATAGCACCACCGTAACCCCGTAACCGTAAATGGTGGGAGTTACAGGTAGATGCTAAACGAGTTCTTTTTGCCGCAAGTTGCTGCATTGGGTCTCGATCATTGTTGGTTTCAACAGGACAGAGAGACCGCTCACACAGCTGGAGCAACGATGGAGATTTTCAGACACCAATTTCCAGGTCGAGTGATCTCCTGTTTTCTAGATTTAAACTCCAGATCGCCAGATCTAACGGCACCATACATCTTCCTTTGGGGCGTTTTAAAATCTCGCGTTTACCACAACAAACCACGAACCTTGCTAGTCTTGAAAGCTAACATTGAAGAAGAAATCGCCAATTTGGAGCCAGATGTTTTACGAGCAACAATTGAAAATGCCGTAAAACGAGCGATTATGCATCAACTCGGGAGGTGACCTTCTGAACTTTTTCCAATTAATGTCATCAATTTTACACTTTCAAATAAACTTTTTATGAAAACAGAGCTCTTTTTTTTTCATTTATAACAAAATGGTAACCAGTTCAAATTATGACATTACTTTAGCGCCACCCGTTAGTTTTGAAATTCATCGGACCTCGTGAATGTTTGGAATGTTTTTCAATCTGTTGTTTACTTATTCCCAAATTTCAGTATAAGCTTTTAAACAAAATATATCGAAAAAAAGGCCTGAAAAGAAAACAAAAAGTTGCAAGATAGCGTAAAAACCTGTAACGGCAGTATGCCGAAGCGAATTCAACCAATCATTGAAGCTAAGGATTTGACCAAATATTGAAACAAATATATCCTGTAATTGTAAATATGTCTCAAATCAACACTAGCATGCGTAATATAGAAGGATACGTTTTAAAATTTTGGGTTTAGATTTTACTTATTTCATAAAAACTCAGTAGGGTGGGCTAATTTAATTACCAAATACTCTATATGAATATTAGTCAACAACGAAAATGATGTATGTTTGATTATTTTCTATAGAAATATTTGGTGAGCGACAATACTCTTTCAAAACAAACGCTTTATTTAAAAATTTGACAAACATTTCTTCTTTCTCTGAACATCGTCTTTTTATTTGTTTATTTATTTATTGTGTTTTTAAATCATGGCTAACCCAGAATCAATTTATTCTTCCGAGGATTGTTTACTTGAATTTATTAAAATCCGAGGCGTTTTCTCTCGAATTTTCCGATCCTTTCTAGACACTCAATTAACTGAATTGTTTTGCATTTGCGCGTTTCGAATGGCTTCCGATCCAACAAGTCGAGAGCCGATGGTGACTACATTCGGGTTACCAATTGACCTAAAAACAGACTAGCGCAGAGCAACCATTCACGAAACACGTTCATTAATTTCACCCCTAAACTCTCCAAAAAAAGAAGGGAAGGAAAGAATTTTGCGTCGATCGCGGCGTTTGCGATTTTTCGCTGTTGCGTTCTCTTTCTTAGTCGAGTAAAGTATCCGAAGTTTGCCTGTGTATGTGAACATGTTTCTGTTCGGTCTGGCCTACCCTAATCCTGTAAGCTTTAGGAACGAGTGCTTTTCCGAACCGTTTCGTTCAAACTTTTTCCTTCATTTTCTACGTGTGGCGATTTTTTTAAGTTACCGCTTATACAAAAGAAACAAACTAAAATCAAATACTAAGCTGTTCAAGACAGAGAAAACTTTTCGAAAAAAACACGACTTTACATATATTTGCGGCGAATAAATTCGCGAAAAATCTTTTTGAAGCAGTAAAAATACGTATAAAATCTTTTTATAACATTTAACTGAGCTAATTCTAATTTAAATTAAATTATAAGGATTGACCTTAATCCCCCGTGTGCGATCTATTTCAAGTAGACTATAACGCCCTTCTACACTATACCCTAGAGTAGATAGCACAAAATCTTGTATCGCTGACCTTCAAAAGAAACTAATATATCTTTCGTTACTCCTAGGGGAGGAACTAGCCAGTTAATTCCTATATAAATGTTCTTATGGGACGCCACAACATTAATCCCTAGAAGTATTCTTGTTAATATTGAAGCACATGGATACGCAAATACGTGTCAATGGCAAAATTGAGAACAACACAAAATAAAACACACGGTAATAATGGAAGAAAACTCAAAATTAATTTTAAATTATCTATTCATTTATTAGCATGTAGTCAAAAACTAAATAAATAGTCCTGGTATAGACGTCCTCGGAAATATTCATTAATACTAATCTAATCATTACCATGTGATTAAAAATATTAATCTAATTATTAACAAGTAATCACTGACTTAAATGAGCAAAACTAGTAAATAAATCTTTAGTAATATCAATCTCATTGGTGGCAAGTAACCAACAATATTAGGTGAACAATACTAGTATATAAATGTTTAGAAATGTTAATGTAATTAATGGTGTGTAATCAATAATATTACTTTTGTTATTGCCAAGTAATCAATGATATTAAATGGGCAATACTAGTATATCCTTTACTCTAACATAAAAGTTCTCGCTTGAGGTTAGACTGGATACGTATGTAGTTTACAAGAACTATACAATGGTGTCTATGCCTTTCTTAATTTTACATAAATATCTTCACTATTGCTTGAAGGCCAATTTACTAAATAAGATCTATACAAAACAATCTACGTTAAATGTCAATAATCTTCAGTAACTGACAAAATATACAAATTAAGGTTTGATTACCTTAACTATTCTGTAACTAATCAATAAAATTGCTTCTTAACTATCCGATTTTCTAATAATTAAACCAATAAATGTTCCGTTACCTTAAATGGACACTCAAGGATGTTACATCGATAATATTCTGCAATGTCACGGCCACAACTGAGAGACATTGCTGAGTAATATCGATGTAACATCCTTGAGTGTCCATGTAAGGAACATACATATGTATATATATATATATATTTTTATATCTCATATACAATAATAACTTTATGAGCGAAAAGGAAGCAATTTATTTTAAGAAAAAAATTATATTTGGGTGTGATTTTAAGTTAAATAAACAAACACGTAGCTCCTCATCCACCATCTGTAATCGTTCCTTTTTCTTATTTTATTTCTGTAAGCACCGATAAACTTAATTTGCAAAAATACGATTTTTAGAAGGTCAACAGAAATTTAGCAGCTATAGTAGCCAATCAAGGATATTGGCGAAATTCAAAATTCTGACATTTCTATCAAAGGCTTTGTGCACAAGATCGTTTTTGAAGTTCATTAAATTTTCTTCTTTTATTATTATTAATGTCAGGTGTACGACATCGCATATTTCAATAGGATTGATAACCCATTTGTACATTTAATAATCAAATCAAGAAAATGCTTAGAAAATGGTACAGCGTAAAAAATTCTAACTTTAATCGCTTTTTAAATCGTACATATGTATAATGTCGAAATTTTCTGAAAATATTCCTACTGTGCAGGCTTGACTCGAACCTACGGTCTCGTGCTAACTGGGCATGTGCGTTTACCCTTAGACCACGAAAAACAATGAATTCGAGCCTTCTAACGTGCCATAAATTGCATTATGGAAACGGATATATTTCCAGTTAGTATGAGATCGCGGGTTCGAGGCCGTGCGGAGAGCAACAATTTTTAAAAAAATTCAGCATTATTTTTCAGTCTAACATCGTACGAGGGTAGCTGTTTATATTTCGGGAATCGCAAACAAACAAAAAAATTTTATTATCGAAAATAGTTTTATTGCTTTTCAAGATATTCTCCTTGAAAATCAATACACTTTAGCATTCGTTTAAACCAATCCGAAAAGCATTGCTGCCACTGTGAAGGCGGTATCTCCAAAATATGAGTTTTTAATGCCTCAACTGCCTCTTCCGGCGTAGAAAACCGTTGACCACGTACTTTATTTTTAACGTATGGGAACAAAAAGAAACCACAGGGTGCTAGATCAGGATTGTAAGGCGGGTGGCTCATGAATTCAATGTTTTGTCCGGTCAAATATTCAATTGTTTGAACCGACCTGTGAGAGCTCGCATTGTCATGGTGGATAATGATCTGTTGTTTTCGGTTTGTTTTCCTTATGTCTTCAAAAACTCTTGGCAAACAAATGGCTGTGTACCACTGGGAATTGACTGTTCTACAACTCTCTAAAGGCACGGTTGCAACGTGACCGATTTTCCCGAAAAAACAGTGGACGATTTGCTTTAATTTGCTTCGAACGCGAACAACTTTTGTTGGTTTTGACTCATCTTGGAATACTCGCACAGTCCACTGCTGCTTACTATCGAGCTCATACGTATAGATTCAAGATTCATCACCTGTGACGACTTTATAAATATTCCTTGAAGCACCGCCATTGTATATTTTGTGCATTTCTTGGCACCAATCGACTCGAGTCCTTTTTTGAACGGTTGTCAAATTATGTGGTATCCAACGTAAACATAGCTTCTTAACGGCTAAATGTTCATGCAAGATCTTATGCACGCTGGTGTTACCAATGTTGCCAGTTCCCGAAATATAAGCGGCTACCCTCTTAAAAACGTATAATTATACGATACAGTCGGGGGTTTTATTTTCTGCCCTTCTAACAAAATTTTAAATTTGTTTTGAAAAGCTGCGAGTTTTAAACTTTTCTGACCCACAGTTCTAACTTGTTAAAAAACTTTAATTTGTCTATAATCGTAATATCTTGGTTCATTCCTTGCAAGCTTAAATTTAAGCGTTCAACTTCTCAAAAACATCATGAGAAATATTATTTCTCACCACCAATTATCATCGTTTATAAATTCAAATCCAGAATTTTCGAAGAGTAATTATTTCAGTTCGCAAAGTCTTCTACAAATATAAATTGTAAAGAGATATTAAAGTGCCTACGTTTCCAAACTTCCTAGCCATTTGTATTATGAATCCCAGGCATGCTAAGATACAAATATTAGTATGGCTAACGAATCTCAGTAGATTATCAAATGTTATACCCAGATCATTTACATGATCTTTCCTAGGGATTACTGAATCATTGATATAATACTAAGGCTCCACATATGCCATAAAATGTAAATGTCATTTAATGACTTTGTTATCATTTATTGTTAATTTATTAGGAGCAGAGAATTCGCATAAGAAACTTAGCCTTGGTTGTAATGACCCAATATCAATGTCATAATCAATCTTCTGGTAAAGCTTTAAATTATCTGTATACGCTAATGCTGAACTCTGAATGGACAGAAAAAATCATTAATAAATAAAATAAAGGTCTTAGATTCGAACCTTGCGGGATTCCATAAGTTATCTCAATGTTTATGGTAAAATTTTGCCACTAAAAGATGTTTGTAACGTGCTCGGATGCACTTTATACGTATGTACAAGATAGATTATGGTAGAAAGGACTAATTATTACCTATTATTACTGGACTATTACCCAGTTTGATAGGACTAACAGTATACGTAGTGTTTACGTATGTACCTCGTTGCACTGCTTCAGCCGCACGGATTCTTAGTTGATTGATACTAAGGAAACGCCATGGATGTAGTAATGCAACGTTTATTGAAATAAAAAAACTTCGTATACGTGATGATATTGTACTGTTACAGTCAGATAACTTAAGTGTGTCAAATACAATATATATAGTTCACAGTAATCATACAGTCTTAGGCGGTGTTATTTAAATTTCAATATACATAAACGACGCGTAACATTTAAAGACAATCTCGACATATTTCAGAGAAATCGTATACGGTATATTACAAATCCCCCGGTATTTAATATACACTACAGGCCATAAGTGAGGGATCAGTAGATGAAATTTAAAAAAACATGCACGCTTAGTGAAACAAAACGTATATTTCTACAAAACTATATCTACGAGACAAATGAACAGTTTTCCTCATAAAATAAAATAATTTCAACATATTCTGTAGAATTTCTTATCATGTTCGACTTTCGTCGAAGTATACACCTACCTCTGCGCTTAATGATTTCTTTGCAAATATTAGGCCACCGCGATACAAGCTTCTGGAGCGTATCCATTGGTAAATTATTTCACACCCTTGTAAGTTGCTCCCAAAGCTGTTTCTGCGATTGTGGACAGCTTTCTCTCACGTTTCTATCTAATTCATCCCAAAGTAATTCTATAGGGTTGAGATCGGGTGATTGTGGTGGCCAAATCATATTTATCAGCACCCCTTCCTCCTCTTTTTGATTCACATAGTTTTTACAGAGTTGGGAAGTGTGTTTGGGATCATTATCTTGTTGTAGGTGAAAACCTTCACCAATTAACCTTAATCCAGACGGAATTGCATGTTCCTCCAAAATCTTCAGGTACCCCTCTTTTTTTAAAATGCCTTCAATGCGGTACAAATCTCCGACACCATCAAAGGAAAAGGATCCCCAAACAAGCACATAACCTCCCCCGTGTTTAACAGATGGCACTACACATTCGAGTAATGTCCTTTCACCCACTTGTCTTCGAACAAAAACTCGTCGATTACTACCAAACATTTGAAACTTTGACTCATCTGTCCATAACACCTGCTTCCGCATTTCCATGTCCCAGTGTTGATGGTCCTGGGCCCATTGTAACCGTTTTTTACGATTTCGTGGATTCAATAATGGTTTTCGAGCTGCAATACGCCCATGTAGTCCCGCCTTTGTCCCGCTTTCGACGGCCTTCATTCAGCTCTGCTCGAAGCTGAGGAGCTGTGAGGCGCCTATTTCGTTTTGATAGTATTTTTAGGCGCAAATCCTCTTGTCTGGTAGTTACCCTTGGCCTTCCGCAACGTTTTATTGGTTGTAATGATCCACTTTGTGAATATCGTTTCACTGTTCCTCGCACCGCGTGATAAGATAAATTTAACTTTTGGGCTATTTGCCGCAGTGAAAATTTTTCACCATGTAGCGTTATTATAGAACTACGAGTTTCTGCGCTAAGTTCCTTTCTTTTCGGCATTTTTATAAGTTACTTTTACGTCTGTTCTCAAATACTCGTATTGCAACTTACTCGGACAAATGCTGCACGAAAACTAATTTTTAAATTTCTATATAGTTTACTATGAATTCCTAATATCATTATCATAATATTGCGTTGCAAACCCTGTTAAATTTATTGGGGTATATAAAATATTTCTATTAAATAGACGCCATAAAACTATTAAAAGGATTTACAATATTTTTCAGAAACAAATATATTTATCTAATTTATAATAATAATCCGAATAATCCTTCTCAGAATTACATTTACAACTGTTATTTCAATTATTATCACCAAAACAGGTAAAAGTCTAAGAGATGTGTCTAAAATACAAGTGTTTTGTTATTTATGATAAGTGATCCCTCACTTATGGCCTGTAGTGTATGCCTCAATGATACAAACAAAATTGCTAACTAAATATTATTAAACTTATGATTAGTAAAAGAAAACTATTGACTGTACATTACCAACGCATGCGTTAATTACTGATTCAATGCTAGATAAAAAATCGCGTGAGCTATGCAATAATTTTAGGTAATAGGTTGACCTAACCTTGCTGTCCTTTATACTTCGATCGCCCAACAATTCTCGGCTCAGACATCGGCGGAGAAACCGACAGAACGATATTGCACACGGTGATACCTAGCACCCAAAAGGACGTACAAAGAAAGAAAGAAGGGACAAAACAACAAAAATACCCTCCGTTGATGGGCGGCTTCTATGATCTTTTTCCCAGCGGAAGAATATTCTCGAATATCGCCTGCGGCCGGATAATTATATTTATCCACAATTACTTGAATACCGCTTCGCTCTTTTTTGTCCCTCCAACTGAAGAGTTCCTACTTGGCGTGAAGCCTGTCACGCGCAGTAAATGCCAAATGCTCAATCAATGGTAAAAGGAGTGGAGGCACAGAAAAAATATTCTGGATAGTTCGAGAAAATAATTGGCCTTAGTCCGATTTTCACGTAGGCAGAGAGTAATAACGCACACATGCTACTCATCTATCGGTGCAGTGAAAGTGAAACGGATATAGAGTGTCTCACCGCATCGTACATACAGACATAATAAAAACTCCAAACATGATAAGACTCGCTTTTTGCAGCTTACATAAAAGACTCAATGGAGTTGAATAAGGTTCAATGTGAAGTTGACATAAAATGCGAATAAACTAAGTACAATATTTGTAATAAAATAACGAATATATGAGGATATATTAAAGCAACAATTGACGAAACTGAATTGACATAAAACGTTATACAAACGATATTTGAACATAAAAAAATAACCAAATATTGAGACTATACAGAATTTTGAAAAATTAAATAAAATACGCAGAAGATGAAAATCGCACAGTAACAACCTAACACTAATGTATACCAGTAAGAAAATCTGCTTCTCACTAGTCCCAGAATATAGAACCTCCTCGCATATTCGGTACTCTCCGCCAACGTGTATTGTGTTTAAATATCGCGAAGGTGCGAAAGACGAGTTACGCGGTCTGCAGCAGCCACATGGTAGCGCTGGTGCCGAATTTGCCTGAAAAACAATGGTGAATATTATCTGTCCGCATCGGTAAAATATGTATCGATGGACAAACGCGAATGTCGTTAGCGTTTCAGATATGTGCATTATAAAAAATCGATAAAATAAGCATAAGGTAATATGCATATGCGAAATTAATAAAACTAAATATAAACTATGGAAAAATACTTAAAGTCCATAACATTATGTATTAAGGTAATAATAATAAAGGGTGTATCAAACTTCGCGGTTTTTTTAAAGAATAAATAAAACAAATAATTTGCATTCGCTTTCAAAAACTTTTTATTGGTAATTGAAGTATCAGTTTTGACATTTACATGCGAAAAGCAATATCTGCCAAATGGCCTCCTCTTGCAGCTCTACAGACGTCCACTCTTTTGTTAAAATTTTCAATGACATTTTGACATAACTGAGTCTCTATCTCAGCAGTGACACGAATAATTTCATCTTGCAAAGCAGGAATTGATTGCGGATTGTTTTTGTAAACCTGACTTTTCACATAACCCCAAAGAAAATAGTGTAACGGTGTCAAATCACATAATCGTGGTGGCCAATTAACATCACCGGTTCTTGAGATTACACGTCCAGGAAATTTTTCTCTCAATAAACCAAATGGTTCGTGTGCACAGTGAGGTCTAGCGCCATCCTGTTGAAACCACATATCCTTTAGATCAATATTAATTAGTTCAGGCCACACGACGATATCGATCACCATTGACAGTTACAGCTTCACCAGCAGCATTTTCAAAGAAGCAAGGTCCAATTACACCACCTGACGATAATGCACACCAAACAGTTACTCGTTTAGGATGCATAGGTTTCTCATGAATAATTCGTGGATTTTCCTCACCCCAGATACGGCAATTTTGTTTATTAATATAGTCACCAAGTTCAAAATGTGCTTTATCGGAAAACATTATTTTTTGAGAAAAATCAGCTGGTTGTTCATTGATGAAATTGACAAATGAACGACGTTTTAAATGATCTAATGGCTTCAGTTCCTGTGTTATTTGAACCTTATATGCATTCAGAGCTAAATCCTTGTGTAAAATACGCCATGTTATTCATCCACTAAGTCCAAGTTGTTGTGAACGTCATCTAGTGGACATTTCAGGATCTTCAGCAACATTTTCACGAGCCAAACCAATATTTTCTTGTGAACGACCACTACGACTGTATTTTTCACTTTTTTTGATGTTTCACGGAACCAATCTCGATTTTTTAATAATTCGACCAATAGTGCTTTCAGATGGACGATTATGTAAACCATAAAATTCACGTAATTTTCTAAAAGATTTTCATAAAATAATTCAACAATTTGAACGCGTTGTTGTACCGTGTAGGAAGCCATTTTTATAAATGTCATACATCACACTTTTTAAATACCCACATACCTAGACAAATTCAGTGCGGCGTCTACATTTTATTTATTCTTAAAAAAAATTCGCGCAATTTGAAGCACCCTTTATATTTATTGGTCTTCACAAACTCGAATAAATAATTGGGTCTATAAATCACTGTAATTCACATTGCAAATACAAAAGTAGTTTTAAGCAATATAAACACCTATAGTGTATAATATTCTTTGTCAATAGAAAGCAATATTTTCCTTTATAATTCCATTTTCGTGAGATGTCTATGAAATATGCATTTACACAAAATCAAAGACAATTTAGCGACCTAGATTTTCGGACGTGACACTTTTATCTATGAGAGAAGACAGGAACATATTTCTTGCTTACTTATAATCCCGCATCTTTCAAATTCAAATATAAATGCAAAACCGTGTTCAGATATACGAGCACCTCGCACGTCGTAAAAAAAGAGAGAAAAACAGTCGGAGAGAATCCGAATGGTTTGTTTATGTCCAAATTAACGGACTATTGGCGACTTCTTTATTTTTACAACTACACACTCGGTTAAATTAATGAACTAGAGGTACTTTTTTGGTGACTTTATTAGTTGAAATCGAAAAATACTTCGAGTTCGTTAATTTTAGCAATTTTTAAGCTCCTAGAATTACGAAATTTGCTAGAGCGCACCAACGAATTAGCACATCCTAGATATATGGAATACATAGCAATAAATTTTGTTAAAAAGTGTGAGCAAATGGTTGGAATAGAAAAACAAAAATTTCCATACACAATATATATCCCTAGAGTTGTAGAGTTCGAGTAATACAGGGTCATTAAAACAGGTGCACATACTTTCAATGGGCTACATTTTCTGAAAGTAGGTTTACCGGAAAGTTCTGTCCGTTCCGGTTACAATAAGTTGCAACGAGTATGCGCATATTTATTTAACGCTTATTTGGATCTCTCTTTCTGTCACTGAATGTATACATTCTGACCTAGTAAATGAACTAAAGCGAAGATGCTTCACGTTACTATTAAGTGAAACGCGGAAGAAATTCTACAAAAGCGTGTAGAAATTTATTGAAAATGTTTGGTGAAGGAACAGTTTTTGTTAGAATATGAAGAAGATGGTTCGAAAAATTTCAAATAAGTGATTTCGACCTTTCTGATAAACCACCCTCTGGGCGACCATCTTTGATTGACAATGATACTGTCAAGATCATGTTAGAGCAAAATCCTCACACATCGGAGATTTCAGAGAGGCTTAATTCAGCTCAACAAACCATTTCGGATCTTCTTCCGAAACTAGGATTACTGTGGAAATATTCAAGATGGGTGCCGCCTGAATTAAGTGAGAAGAATTTGAATGATCGAGATATGCACATCTCTGCTTGCACGGAACAAAATCGAACCAACTTGGACCGGATGATAACTGGGGATGAAAAGTGGATTACCTATGAAAACATCGTACGGAAAAAGGCATATTGTGATTCTGGGAAGTCTGCCCCTTTCACCTCTATACTAAAGTTGAGCCTAAATATCAGAATGCTGTGTATATGATGGGACATTCGAGGACCAATATACTTTGAGCTTGAAAGGTACTGTCAGCAATTGGATAATTTAAAAACGGCAATCCAAAGAACGGCCGGTGATGTTCAATAGGAAGGACATCATACTGCTTCATGATAATGCCAGGCCACATACTGCTTTGGGGATTCGTCAAAAACTCGCAGAATTAGGCTAGGAAATTCTGTCGCATCCACTATACTCCATAGACCTAGAACCCTCCGATTATCTCTTGCTTCTGTCCTTACAAAATTTTTTGCAGGGCAAAAATTTCAAAAACGAAGAAATCAAAAATAATAACGTAAATTATATTAGTAGTATGTTACGTATGAAAAATTTTTTATTTTATTTGATTCTAAAAGAGAACAGAACTAATATTTTATTCAAAGTCTGTAAATTGTATTTAATTATATGTACACTTAAGTTTTCAGATATTCAATATGCCCCCCCCCTCTTCGGCTGCATAAAAAATATCTAAACGGTAACTGAATTCATTCAACACTCGCTAAAGAATGTGTTGCATCACTGAGTTCATCGCAGCTATGATACGATTCCTTAGATCATTTTTTTAGATCAATTTTTGGGAATAGATGGTACGTAGACTGCATGGTTTACGAATCCCCACAGAAAACAATTTGTGAGATAAGGAGACCACGGTGGCCAGAACTGAAGTGCCAGATCTTCATTCCGTATGAAACTTATTCGTCGTTGAGGTAGAGATTTATTCAGGTGCCAATGGGGTGAGGCTCTGTCCTGCCGAAAGATATGATCTCCGGATCTTCCGAAAGAAAAATCCTAAAATCTTTCTTGTTTATTCCAACAACAGATACTTTTCCCCGTCGGAGGTTCAATGTTAAAATTACAACAAAATTCACGCTGTGCTGTATTCACAGACCACTTTAACTGAACTCATGGATTCAAAAAGTCTTGTGTTATATAGTAACCATCTTTTTTAAAACTGACGCTGCTACGTGACGCTGAAATGCTCTAGCGTTAGTGATCGCAGCTTCACAGCATTCTCTTTTAAACGTACTATCACTTTAATGGGTGAAATACCAAATACCTCTGAAAACACAGTTAAACTAATAGAAGCAGCCAGTGTAGTAGTTCTTGCAAATACAATAATTTGGAATAAACCTCTGGGTTCGCAATATCGTTTAGTCTATTATATATATTAGGGGAGGCTAGATAGGTGTGATTATAAATAAAATAAATAGCGCATTTAATTCTAATGAAGAAAAACAATTTAGAGATTTATTTACACCCGTCACGAACTATCGACAGTGCACACGTTCGCCCCATATATATTCCTGTCATTCAATTGACGTGACACCCATTTTTCCTTCTTTTGAGTTTTTTTCATTGTTCATAATCGGTCGCTAATCGTCTCTCGGACCACATTTAACGATTCTGCCAATTGTTTGCGAGTAAAGGTTGGGTCTTTATCCAATAACGTCAGCAGTTTCGCGTCTTCAAACTTTTCTGTCTACCAGGAAGTTCTTTATCTTGCGCATTGAAATCACTGTTTAAGGTTAGAGCATGCTCACCGCAAGTTTCTACCAGCAAGCGATGACTTTCATCGGCTTTCTTCTTTTGACTAAATAAGAAAAGGCACGAAACT
This sequence comes from Dermolepida albohirtum, assembly GCA_031893035.1. Lineage (NCBI taxonomy): Eukaryota > Metazoa > Arthropoda > Insecta > Coleoptera > Scarabaeidae > Dermolepida > Dermolepida albohirtum. Next base: position 39,032 of record JAVIWB010004751.1, on the reverse strand, counting down.
TGACGTTTTCAAAGAAGTATAAATCTATGACAGTGTTACTTCCGCAAATTATAACATGAATGGCTTTGAAGCTTGATGTCAGTAGAATAAAATAACATGTGTCAAATCCTAATACTGCATACTTAAGTCTAGCGCCATTTGTTAGAAAAACCGGTAATGACTTTCCGGTACACCTGGTATATAACTTGTCTCTTATGATTCAGTGCCTCATATTCTTACAAAATGTGGTTGGCGTTTTTGAAGCCCTATTGCACAATCTGCATCTAAGGTCTCCATTATAACTGCCAATTTTGTTCAGGAATTATCAAGTGGGCGCATGACTTGTGAAGTTATCATGTTATTATTCTAAGTTGGTTTGTTTCCAATAAAGGCTTTACCATGTTCATGCTTGTATCTTTTCCCCAAATACGTTATGTGTTGAGCTTTCTCCATGTAGTATTCGTTCCCCTATAGTACATTTAGGTGCACTTATAAGTTTTCTTATCTCTGAATATATAATGAGGATGATCCTTCTCCCAGCTCATCATCTTTTTCGTTTCCTGTGATCCCCCACTGTTCCGACACTCATAGCAGCTTTATACAGATACAGTATGATTCTTCGATCAATACATTCGTGTGTTGTACGGTAGAGGGAGGCAATGTTTTTTCATTATTTTTTCCGTATAGAAAAAGTACGATAAATCCTACAAAGGAATCGTTCGTAATAACACAAGTTTGACTGATGATAGATGAAATCCTTGAAACATATGTAGTAAACAGGGTGTTATTAGCAGTGTCTGTCTACGCACGCTCTGGCGACTATGTTGCCGATATGCGAGATAGACGCGCTCTCGTTCTGTCGTTCATTACATTTGTGTGTTGTACGATAGAAGGAGGCAATGTTTTTTCATTCAATAAATTTTTACACTAAAAAGGTCACCAAAAATACAAAAATGATGGTCTATAAAACTATATTTAGACCCATCCTAATATATGGCAGTGAGAGCTAGGTACTCACAAAGAGAACGAGCAGTAAACTTCAGATAGTTGATATGAAGTGCCTTAAAGCAGTAACAGGCATTATAAAGAGATATAGTGTTAGAATCACTAAGGTAAGAGAACAATTGCAAGTAGAAACGCTAACGACAACGATAAAAAGAAATCAACTGAGATGGTTTGGACATATAGTGAGAATGAAAGGGAACCAACAAGCAAAAGAGGTGTAGGAGACACGAATGATGCATAGAATACAGAGGAGTAGACTGACCAAAACTTGGGAAACTGAAGCAAGTGAAAACCTGAGTAAACTGAAAACGAATTGAAACGAAGAAAAAGAAAATGCAAGGAACATGGAGGAATGGGCAAAATTTATATACAGTTTTTAGATGAATAGTATTCGACATGGAAATGTACACCTTGACATCTAACGGTATACCAAGATATTCAATTAATAAATAAATAAATAAATAGAAATCTCGTGATTTTGAATTTTGGAACTTGACGAAAAAAAATTATTAGCGCTTCGGAAAATTAACTCGTAAAAAGTATACATGTAAAATCTGGCTCGCAAGTTTCTGCCGTTGTTGTCCATGGTTTCTTCATTTTAATTTCTTGGTTGCAAGGGCATCCTCGACATTTATGCTACCGATATTTCATGACCAGTTGCACGAAATATCCTCAAAGCTTAACTACTGCCAACACCGACGTTATTATTTGAAACTGGTGTTTGAAAAGAACAGAAATTTTGTTGGTAGATAAAAGTCGTTTAGAGAGATATGACGGTGTATAACATAGAAGTAGTTTGTTGTGGAGGTTTGGATTGTAAGGACCGGAACTTTAGGACGTGTCTTTGTATGATAAGGTGTGTAGTAACTTCAGCTTGTTTGTAAGTTATGTGGTCGAGATAATCCCAATCAAGTTGAGATAAAATAGAAGCAAGTTGTGTGAAGAGGAGTTTATTGGAAAGCAAACTGTCTGGAATGCTTGATTCGTTCTACAACTAATGCAAAACCAGTATATTGACATATGGTTTTGATTTGAAGTGATTTACAAATGATTTTTATAATCATGACATCTATGTAAAAAATATATTTTCCCCCAAACATATTTACAATCTATCCATGGACAATAAGTAAATGTGATATCGCTAAATTAAAAAAGAATTAATAACATGTAGGCAGTCACTTGGAAAAATCGTGCCTTTTAAGCTTAACAGTATCAGTATCTATTCTGTATATCTGACGGCTTGAATCGCTTTAGTCTACGTGTATCGTTGCACTCATTAACTAATCGACGTACTAAACAGTTAAGGTGAACTGTAAGATCGACACAATATTTTACTCTGCGTTTGCGTGCTTCTTCCTTCACTGTTAACAGCTTCAAGTCTCTTCTGATGATGGCGTTGGACACAAACCACAGGGCGAGTATGGTCTTTGAGTCTTTAACTGGAACCTCTCCAGGATTTGAATATTGAGTTCGACGCGGAGCCTCATAACTCTCTACCGTAACTCCAGAGAGACTTAGCGTAACTTTATACAAGAAGACCTTATTCTCTAGGCTAAGTTCGGAATTTCGTCTTAGGAGCCAGTACATTCCTATTAGTTTTAGATTTAGCTGCTTTTTCTTTGCATCGATATGTTCTCTCCACGCCAGCCTTCCGTACAGGTGTACTCCTAGATATTTCACCTTGGAGGACTGAGTGATTTCGTGTCTATTGCAAATTATTGGTGGACAGCTTTCTCTTTTCATTGTGAAGATAACGTGTGTTGACTTTTGATCATTGACTTTATTTCTCCAACTGTGAAGCCAACTCTATATTTTGTTTATCAGATATTGTAGAAGGGCTGATGCAATTTTAGCGTTTGTGAGAGGCCATCACAGTTGTATCATCAGCAAATCTTGCTGTAATCAGAGGTTTTGACGTTGGTAAATCTGCTATAAAACGCTCCCCTGTGACACTCCGGACTGTATACGGGCCACGTCTGTACACACATCTTATTGTTTTACGTAAAATTGTCTATCATCTAGATACCATTTTAGTAATGTATATATATTATGAGGTAGGTGTTTTTTGATTTTATATAGGAGAGAAATGTATAATGGCAAAATTTTTCATTTCCGGAACTCGTGGAAAAATAGTGTGTAATTATAAAAATAGACATAAATTATTTAAAACAAACATTTCCCGAGGTAATTTAATTACATTTTTCAAAGCGAAAAGTATCTGCTAGAATAAGTGTAATGTACTGTAAATTCAAAAAAAAGACAAATGTGCTTAATTCGTAGATCTCACATAAGCAATTTCAACATTTAAGAGAAAATTAAAAGTTTCTGCACTTCAATAATTATTCTTCGTAAAGAATTCTGCAATTTCTCTACTTCGAAAAGGAGTGCTCTTTTAAGTTTTAATTAATTTCCGCAAGTGAACGCGAATTCTCCTTGCAAATGTTAAATTGCACGGAATTCGAAATGAAATTGCGTCCGTCGAAAGTGTACGATTAAGGAAATTAATAATAGGAATGTACAGTAAATATAGCTCACTCGAAACGGATACATTTTAGTATCAAGTCGAGTGCGTTTATTAACAGAACGTATTCATTGATCCAATTCTATAGCACACAAACGAATATGAGATGGAGCTCTCAAGTACCCTCTGTATTCGTCAAAGCGAATTGACTGAATTACTCTACGATGAATGCGGAGCCTCCAGTTTCTAAGATGATTATCAGATTAAGTTGGAATTTACCTGATATCTGAAATTAATTGTTATATCTGGATAATATTCTAAATATGTTGTTCACATTTATACATGTATGTAAATACAAATGTATGTAGTTCGAGGGTACGAGGGTAGCCGTTTATATTTCGGGAACTGGCAACACTGTTAGTGTTGCCTCAGATCTGATGATTGGATTGTGAAGTCTGTCATTTTTGACAATATATTTACAGTTTTATTATCCGGTCGCTATTTCTATTGTTGATGTCAGCGAAAAAATGGAATTAACTCGCGAACATTTTCGTGCAATTATTTTTCATAACTTTCGGCGTGGATTATCTCAACAAGAATGCATCGATGAGCTGAATTCTTCATATGATGATGAAGCACCATCGAAAACTAAAGTATATCGTTGGTATAGTGAATTCAAACTTGGACGGCGTTCCTTGGACAATGAATTTCGTGAAGATCGTCCCACAAATATTGTTGTGTCGGAAAATATTAATGCAATGTCTGAATTGAAAATGCAAAACCGTCATGTGACATACTGTGAGATTGAAGCATCTCTAGCTATTAGTAATACCAGCGTGCATGAGATCCTGCATGAACATTTAGTCGTTAAGAAGCTATGTTCACGTTAGGTGCCACATAATTTGACAACCCCTCAAAAAACTACTCGCGTTGGTTGGTGCCAAAAAATGAACAAAAAATAGAATGGCGGTTCTTCAAAGAACATTTTTAAAGTCGTCACAGATGATGAATCTTGAATCTATACGTGTGAGCCCGATAGTAAACATCAGTCGACTGTGTGAGTATTCGAAGATGAGCCACATCCAACAAAAGTTGTTCGCGCTCGAAGCACATCAAAATAAATGGTTGCCTATTTTTTCGGAAAAACCGGTCACGTTGCAACCGTGCCTTTAGAGAATTGTAGAACAGTCAATTCCGAATGGTACACAACTGTTTGTTTGCCAAAAGTTTTTGAAGAAATAAAGAAAACGCACCGAAAACGACAGATCATTCTCCACCATGAAAACGCGAGCTCTCACAGGTCGGTTCAAACAATTGAATATTTGAGCGGGCAAAACATTGAATTGATGAGCCATCCGCTGTACAGCCCTGACCTAGCACCCTCTGATTTCTTTTTGTTCCCACACGTGAAGAATAAACTTCGTGGTCAACGATTCTCTACGCCGGAAGAGGCAGTTGAGGCATTCGAAACTCATATTTTGGAGATACCGCCTTCACAGTGATGGCAATGCTTTTCGGATTGATTTAAACAAATGCAAGTGCATCGATTTTCAAGGACAATATTTTGAAAAGCAATAAAACTATTTTCGATAATAAAATTTTTTTTTTGTTTGCTGTTCCCGAAATATAAACGGCTACCCTCGTATAAAGGATTTTCCAATAAGGGGCGACGCATTTGTAAGTTACCATTTCTTTCAGGTGGCACCTCTGCTGAGTTTGATTTCATCAGTTTTCCTTAAATCGTAAATTCATTATGGAACGGCACATGCTTTAACAGTGTTTACAAATTCTTCAGATGTTTTCTTGACAAAATTAACATTCTGTCGCGTATTATTATCTGTATTATTATTATTATTATTATTATTATTATTATTATTATTATTATTATTATTATTATTACTATTATTACTATTATTACTATTATTGCTATTATTATTATTACTATTATTGTTATTATTATTATTATTATGGAGTCGATTTCATGCACTTCCTCGATCTAATGCCGAGAAACTTTTCACTCAACCCACATATAATTGTGATGTTCTTTATATTGGGAGTTTTATTATTGTCATTAATATTAACATCTTTGTATTTTAAATGTAAATGCATTTAGACTTTTCCTTAATGTACATTTTTAAATCTTCTGAAGCTTAAGCAAATCTTCGAAATTTGAATTTCTTTATTATTATTCTAATCTGAAATACAGATAAACATCCTGTACAAAAGTGCGGATCAACATATTTACTTTGCGGTTCATAACGTCCCTGTGTCAGTGACCAAAAAAGTACAAGGAGCTAAAAAATATTGCAGTTGTACGGTAGAGTGTTTTCGAAGATCCAAATTTATCAAATCCCCGTCGATCTCAGGCATTACTCATTTCCGACAGAAGTTTGTGACCAATTTTTTGAAAAAAATCTTGGCCTACATACTTACAAGATTGCTTTGACTCAAGAATTCAAACGATTTTTTGTTGCGACACACATTTAGCAATTGAACTTTAAAAAAAACTTGAACATTATCACAAATTTCGTAAGAAAGTCATCTTCAATGACAAAACTACTTTTAATTTAATGAATTTGTGAATAACAACTGAATTAGAGCTATCATATAAATTCCACTTTTTATAATGAACAATATTTATTTACACTACACGAGGTGTGGCTATTAAATAACGAGACTGACGGTGTACAACATTTTATTTTGATTTCATACATATTTACTTACTATCACCTTCCTCTATCCCTACAACGCTCCATGCGAATCTTCCATTGTTCGAAACAGTCCTGGAAGACTTCTGCTACCAGCTCCTTCAAGACGCGTGCCGCTTTCACTTTCACAGCTTCAACGGACTCAAATTTTGTTCCCTTTAATTTAGATTTCATCTTAGGAAACAGATAGAAATCGCACGGCGCAAGATCCAACGAATAAGCCGAATGGTCTAACACTGGGATGCTGTACTTGGCTAGAAACCTCTTGACAGACAATGCGGAATAAGCCGGTGCATGACTTGTCCTTCCACAATTCGGGTCGTTTTTTCCTTATTCTTTCACGAAGTTGAGCAAGAACCTGAAGGTAGTAATGTTGATTAATAGTTTGACTATCTAAAAAACAATCATCATTGCTTTTAATCTTGAAAACGCTTAAACTACTCAAAAACACGTGCACGCGATAAACATTTATTGCCATACATTTCTTTCAATAAATTATAAGTTTCAGTAGCGGTTTTTCCAAGTTTCATGTGAAATTTCACAATAATTCGTTGTTCTATTGTTACACGTAACATTTTTCCGACGAAACAAAAAAACAATTCTAATGCGAACGAAGGCTACGGCTATACTGATTTGTTTACAGAGGCGAGAGGTACTGCATTTGAAAGAGAAGGCTTCACGATAAATAGTTGGCAGCCGCTGGCATTTGGCGCATGCGCGCTTCTTCTCTACCAGCGTCAGTCTCGTTATTTAATAATCGTATATACATTATATACAAGAGTTTCAATTAATATTTAGTTCATTCAGCCCTTGTCTCAATTACGGCAGCAATTACTTTCGACATACTTGGTATACATGAAGTCTTGCAAATTTGGATTATTTCTTCAGGTATTCGCCACATTTTGTCTTAGTACGTTCGATTTCGAGACAAATCAACAATTCGTCTCTATATCCATTTTCAATCGAGTTTAGATCTGGAGACTTGCCTGGCCACGTGCTACATTCACAATTTGCCTTATATTTGTATATTGCGGACCCCGCTGTACATCTTAGAATCGTAATATACTCAATGACATTAGAAGTGTTACACCTAGAAGGAATAGTTTCCTGGACGTGATTTTTTGGTAATGTGATAAGCTTAAGTCAAGAATGAAACGATCAGATTTCCAAGAAATTTTATTAACAGTAATTTGAAAAAAAATCAATAATGTGTTTGGCGACCCCGTAGCTGTAGACACTCCTGTACACGTCTAGGCATCGACAAAATAAGATGGTCGATGTCTGCTTGTGGCACCTCGTTCCAAGCAACTTGAACTTGGTGGATTAACTGTGCCAGAGTTTGTGGAGGATGGTTCAAATTGGTCAGTCTTCTCCCCATTATGTCCCACACATGTTCGATGGGATTTAAATCCGGTGAACGGGGTGGCCACGGTAAAACATTAACGCCAGCTTCTCGTAGAAAGTCCATAGTACGACGAGCAATATGTGGACGCGCGTTGTCTTGCTGAAAAAGGACGTGTGGACGGCCATCTAGATAAGGCAATAAAGTGGTTTGTAGGACGTCATCAACATAACGCGCAGCTGTCATACTGCCCCGAATAAACAGAAGAGGTGATCGGCTTCCATATGCAATAGCCCCCCAAACCATTACTCCAACAGTCCTGTGCACATGCCTCTCAACAGCAAATCCAATATCACGTCGCTCTCCACGACGGCGTCTTACCCTCTGACGGCCATTCTGCTTCCCAATGCTGCCGTTCTCTGCACCAGTCCAAACGTTGACGACGATGTTCTGCAGTCAAAGGAAGGACTAATCGTGGACGGTATGAAGCAAGTCCAAAAGCTCGAATGCGGCGATATAATGTTCGCATACTGACAATGCGACCTTCTACACCAAACCATTGGTCACAGAGTTGGCGCGTAGTAGCAAAACGGTCTCGCAGAGCTAGTAGTCTGAAGTGCCTGTCTTTACGCTCTGCGGTACGCCTCGGTTGACCTGTTGGTCTGTTTCGTGTTCCTCTACGTTCTTCTGTCCACACCCTACACACACGCATTACCGTCATTGCAATGGAACCAACACGGCGGGCAATTTCGCGGTAGGCCAAACTGACTTCTCTAAAAGCAACAATTCTACCCCTGTCAAAATCACTAAGATGGTGATTGTTCGTGTGTATGTAATCGCTGAGTGGACTGTATTTGTTTTCTTCGAGGTTCACATTGGTGTAAAATGAATAAACTAATCTTACTTATGAGGTATATTTAATATTTATGTTTCAATGGTAATAATAACACCTGCTACATTGACATTACATTATTCATTTTTGTTCACTGCGCGCATGCGCCCACTTCCTCCCTGGTGGTTAAAGCATCGTTAAAAATAAAAATAAAAATGCTGTAACAGTGATATTGTTGACGCCTTCGAATTGGAGGCATTTTGTTACGCTTAACAGAAGTAGGCGAAGACACAATAACTGAAAAAAAAAAACTTGTACTTATCAGCTCTGATGAACCGTTTTCTTAACAACTCAATAAAAGAAAAAACTTTTTTTTGCAAAAACTGTCAAACATAAAACGATACAATTGTTATCATAACAAGCTGTCAATATAGTCATTCTGTTGTCAAAAGCACAATTCCAGGAAATTGTTCCTTCTAGGTGTAACAATTCTAATGTTAAGTTATTCGAACAATTTTCGTTTTATTATTCTTTGTTACTCTTATCACCCTCTCGTATTTGTCAGCTTAAAATTGTAATCAATACTATTGAAGAGTTATAGATCTCTATGATGCTTTATATTTATTTTAATTATTACATTTTTATTATTGTCGTAATATTTGTATTTACCTGAAATTATTATAAGTATTTTGCAATTGATTGCCCTAATAATTTGTCAGTACCTTGCTTTTTCCCGTTTTGTTTCTTCTGTTACATAGTGCTAATAGAATCATAAAAGAAGGTGGCCTCGACACTTACATCCTCCTTCGATTACTTAGCTTCTTTCTATTTAAGTCTATCATCTGTCATCCAGTAAATGCTTCTATTTGAATGCAGATTGTGCATAATTATTTAAGTAAAGATATTATTTAGCAACCATTACGTTGGAAAATACTTTGACGATAGATTAATTTATCGACTTATAGTTGGATTGTGTCAGATAAGCTGAAAAACCGCGAACACGTGGACAAGGTTTCATCTTGACTTTGCACTGGCATCTTATGACTTATCACATTAATTAACCCTCAAATCCAACCGCGAGGTATGTAATCTTTTAACCTTTGTATTACATATTAGTCTAATTTTCTTCTTTGTCTATTATTCTATGTCAACTTTAGGGTCTCTATCCTACTTTTGGTTGTATGTTAATTACTTAATAGACTAGATTGTTTACTTTACGGAGATCACGTTTCTGATAAAAAAGCTTGAATGCAATCACTGTCTCTTCGAAGCTGTCTGGCACCTGTTCCTTGTTCAAAGTTATCAGGAGATTGTAATTTAGCCAAGGATCCAGATCTTTTCGTAATTATATCATTCAAATAGTTTTTTGTTATTTATATTTGGTTCGTAAGACTGTGGAGATAATTTACTTTTATGATTAGCTGGTCGAAGATAAGGTAATTATACAAGCAATTATTCAAGCATTAAACATATTTAAAATCGCTTTATCTAATTATTGACTCGTTAACCAATCGTTTTTTATTCAATTTGTGCACTTGACTTACAGCCGTTATTTAATTAATTGAAGGCTTGTTAATTATTTAAGTATTACGTCATGTAATTGATAACTAATTAATTGAGAGCTTGTTAATAAATTCCTCATTATTTAAATATTACTTACTAATTTAATTAAGGTCTTGTGAATGAACCATTCACCATTTAAATATTACTTATAAAACTTGATAACTCTTATTTATTTGTTAGTAAATTGCTTATTATTTAAATATTACCTTCATAAATTTGATAGCTCTAATTTAATTAATTAAGAGCTGATTGATAAATTATTCATTATTCAAATGTATTTGTAGCTCTAACTTAATTTAGGACTCGTTATACAGTTAGCCTTATTTAATTATTTTTGCTGGTTGACTATTAATAAGTAAACCGATCTCTATTTACTATAGTTTTTTTTATAATCTTTTGCTTCGTAGACAACTATCTGGAAATTCACCAAAATTTTAAAGTGTTCGTCTATTTACGCATTAGTAACTTTATTACTGATTTTAGCGAGATGACACGCCCTTGTTCCTTCGTTCGTATATTCGTGAGTTTAAACAAAATAGGGAGATATTGTTTTTTCATTATTTTTCATTCTAATATAGTAGTTATTCATTTAAAAAGTGCTGCTAAAAACTTGCAATATGTGTAATCAGACTACTTATCGTTGCTTATTGTGAACCTTCTAAATGTTGAACGTCTAAATTTTATTTGCGTTATGCAAATGTGAATGTACCCTATGCTAACTTGTTTTTAGGTATTAAAATGTAATGGCATCTTATGACAATTCTATTTCTTGAAATTTCTACATCATATTTCAAACAGTGTGCTAAACGATTACGAACCAGTTACTGATGATAAGAAAACACGAGCTTTAGACAAAACCAATATAAAAAATAGCTAAGCAGCTGTTCTAAATCTCTGTCTAACACGTTTTACTTTTATAATCTTTTAATGAACTCTTAAAACTCCTTAAACACGTGTATGTACATTATTAGAATAGAATTGTGTTTTACTAACTGATTAATTTTGAATAGATTTAAAATTCCTATTAACATATGTGATATACATTGAATGTCATCTAAATGGAATTCAACCGAAAGCTGAAGGTCTTCTATCTATTTCCGCCATTCACTGTCCTTAACGAAACAAGTGTTCAAAACCGATAGCTTTTGCTATACAACCAGTATCGTCGTGAAAGTTCCAGATATCTTCCATTACTGTCTCGCTTATGTCCAGCTGTCGTACCAATGATGCCCTATCTTTCCTTCGTGTCCTAAACGCCCGGCCTGTCACGAAACACATTGACTGCAGAGTTTGGCAATAAAAACAACTATCTGTCGACCAGGACATGATATGCAATATCCTCGTCGTGTCTGAAAGGACACACTTCGACATCGGAATCAATAATAACACAGGGAATCGCAACGTGTCGTTTGTATCGTTCCCATTCAGCGTAAGGAGGATAGCTAGAGCAAATATATAAAATAGTTTTACTGCTGAAAATGTGGTGGACGATCCATTCAGTGTGAAAATACTGACGTTATTATAAAGGGTCACGTTTAATATCGAACGCTTGAAAGAGGAACGTGACAATGATAGATGAAGTATAATATCGCTGTTGCAGCGATATAATTAAAAACGAATTATGTTCACGACAAACACAATAATAATATTATCTTTATTGTTAAAAACTTACGTCACTTACATATCAAATTAAATATTACAGAAAGAACAGCTTATTGTACAACAAAACAAAATGAAGAAAATATTATTAAACAGGTGTTTTTTTTGTAGACATTGTAAATGGAGGGGAAGTGTATATGGGTTAAACAAACACTGCAGTTGTCGAAGTTTCTGTCTCGTACGCTCAGTATAATAATAATAATAATAAATTTTATTTCTAAAACAATGTGCATATAATACATATCAGTACATATAAGAAAATAGCAATCAATACATACTACGTACACACTCATGCTAGAAACACGTCTCAATAAGAAAAAGATGTCATAAATTTGGACATAGAAAGTCATTTATACAATAACAATTTATCGTAAGCAGGTACCGCTTAAGGTTGGTTTTAAAAATAGAGAAGTTCGTGATATTTCTAATACAAAGTGGTAAATTATTGTGTAATTTACATCCCATAAAATATGTTCCTTTTTGGAACATAAATTTCGCGTGCGAGGCAGGTAATAAATAATTATCAGTTCGTGTATCATATTTATGATTTACATTGCTACTCGAAAAAGCGTTTTTGTTTCTAAAACCGAAGCATAGGAGATCTAATACATAAATATCATAAATAGTTAATATCGAGTTACTTCGAAAATGTTCTCTGCAGTAATCCTTATAGCCTAACCCAAAGATAATTCTCAGGGCCCGTTTCTGCATAAGGAACACCCTGCCCACCTCCGGCGACACTCCCCAGTGTATCACACCATATCTCTTGCAAGAAACAAAATTAGCATTATAGAAATTAAGCAGGGTACTCAAATTACAGGAGCTGTGGAGCTGCTTAACACACCTTAGCCAGAGTTCTGCACACTCCACAAAACATAATAAAATAAGGGTGTAGCGCGCGTTAACAACGAAAGTCTATTTTTGAAACAAACGATCATAAATGCTAAAAAAAACGTATATACATTTAACAAATGTGAAAGAAAAATCCAAAAAGGAAAATAAACTATTTCTAAACATAAAACTAGTGTGGAATTGATGGAGTTAAAATCGGTAATTGCATCACTTACGACATAAAGGCTCTAAAGACCTTCTGAAAGTAAATTGGTATCCTCGTTAATATTGAAAACTGAAGAGGTAATGCAAGAAGTTCTTGACAGAGGACGTAGGAAGGACAACGTTATCTCTTATGCTTTGTCTCCAATCTAGGGAAGATCATAATTTGCCGGACAACATTATTCGGGAAGTATTCAATTCACTCGATGAAGTTGGATTTAAAACACATAGGTTGGGCAAGTTCGATCCAATTAAACTTGAAAATAACCACCCGAATAAAATAATCCTTGGGTCGATTGATTCGGTTACTAGAATTTCAAAGAAAAGTAGGCTCTTAAAAGCAAATTCAAAACTCCCAAGGGTGTTCGTAATGCACAATGGGACAACATTTCAAATGCAACTTTATAAGGCATCGAAAAATACTCGAACACAAATAAAAAGGAAAAAATAATATTGCAAGTAGATATAGAAATGACATTTCGAGAATTGTAGATTTAAATCTTTTGCGGCTATGTTATCAAAATGTCAGAGGTTTAACAAGTAAAACACACACATTTCTAACCGGTACACATTCTTCCGATTATGATGCAACTTTCTTAACTGGAATACGATGTGTGATTCTATTATCACCAGTGAATTATTTTCTTCTAATTATACTGTGGTGTGTTATGAAAGGAGATTGGACAATCACTGTGATGTGTTCTGGCAATCTCAAATAATATGCATTTAAATGTAATTGACACTAGCTCATTTAAATCTATAATATCCTTTAGTACACTGGAGAAATTCTTGGATATATTGCAACTGTTCCCCTTGGATAATCCAGTTTTAATTACAGGAGACTTTAATCTTCCATCTTTAAGTGGTAATGACATAAAACACGATTTGGAACTACCTTTTATTAAATTCTTCACATTGCTCTCTCGAATGTTTAATTTGATCTTGGATTTAGGTCCGTCCAGTGTTGAATATAAATTTACCATGAGTCGATGCCATGTATACAGAAGGATGTTCATCATCCTGCACTCTTCATTGATTTACTTTTTATCTTTCGCCAACACCTATTATATTTCCTACAAATAATAAGAAACGCTATAACTTGAGAAAAGCGAACATTTGGGGGTTTTATTTTGAATTTCTAGCTGTTAATCCCCGTTGCTTAGGCGATACATTCAATGTTATACAGTTGTTTTACCTTACCAACAAAATTACTCTATTATGAATTTGTACATAAGTTTCTTGTATGTTTTGTAGCTTCACGCAACGTTTTCCCGTATTCCTAATATTATGTTGCAAAATATTTTCTAGAAATTTGACGCTGTAACGTTTTCTTCGTTGCTTCAGAGAGGCAGAATCCATAAATTTTATACGATGAAAACTCTTCAAAAATCACTTTTCTACATGTTCAAGCCTTAAGCTAAATATATACTAAATATCAGATAATTTAAGCGTATTCAACTTAATTTCTTTCACAAATGTGTGATGTAGTGTTTTTAATGTTTATAGACTTTGAAAACAACGATATATTCTGCCCAAAAACCCTGAAATTTTCGATGTGAAACAACATTCTCATCAAAGCCTTCAGAAAAATATAATCGGCTACCGAAGAGATCGCCCAGATCCTACTATTTTTCTAAGAACTAATAGGTTAATATAATATTGATATATGTTAGAAAAAGTCCACTCGAATACGTAAGTACTTCACATTTTTCAGTGCTCAATTTTAATGCTATTGGCTACGCGCAACTAATGAATGACTCTAAGATTTTTATGCAAATCATTGCAGTCGGAGTAATTGACAATTTCTTTACAAAAGCTGTCCCAACTAGAACTTCAGCATTTGTTAACCTATTAAAAACCAAGGCAATTAAAAATGAAAACTTGTTTAATTCATTTATTTAATTTAGTTAAAATATACAGAAGAAACATAAATAAAGTAAAAAGTTATAAAAAAAATTCAGGGACTGTGGTTTTGTAGCTGTATACAAACAGATACAATGGCTTAATTAGTAGGCTTATTTTTTAGTGTGATATATTTTAAAACACTCCCTTTCTAGACAAAGTTCAACGTCACATTGTTCACGCATCCATCTAATTCTACTATAGCATTCGCGGCATCATAAAGGGTTTTTTATTTCCTTGGGGAAGTAGTTTCCAGCAATAGTAGCTACACCAAGTGCCAGCGAGCGTTTCGAAGTTGGCAGTGTGTGCGTAAAATTTCGAAGATATTAGCGAACAATATGACGCTGAAACTCTAACAGGGCCATTTGGGACTTGCAGTTTTATATAACTTCCACGCATTGACCACAACGGAACTCAACATTGTGGTAAAAAGCGGCTACCATCATTTCTTTCCTCGAAATTTATTTTTTTTTTATCATTGTAATTGTTCAACTGGAATATCATCTTCGCTATCGCTGCCACAAAATACATCTATTTCACCTGACACATCGTATGGGATACGGTCAACTTCAATACTTTCGGCGACACTTTCTTCTTCGTCTGTTATAATCCGGGCTTGGAGGTATAATACCAATTTCAAATTCTTGGTGATCTTCCTCAGCTTCAACATAATTCAGGGCACAGTTCAAGGTATTGAAATGTCTGCCGTAAAAACTTGACGTTTTAATAGTAGAAAATTCCATTTTTTTGTGTGCTAAAATTTAAAAAAAATGCATACTCAGTAAGCCATGGGTACACCAATTTTTCTAGTCACCCAACGTCGTTCCAATTAGTTTTTTATCTTTCACTTTTTATAAATTGCAAAGACAGTTATTCCCCTATGCAAAACTATAACAAACACTTATTATATTATAATACAGCTGAATAATCACTGACCTAGCTAATATTTACAAAATTGACGAGGTATTAAAACTAAACAAAATATACAGTAACGTTAGTATTTTTAAACACTTTGTTGTTGTGCGCTTTTTAAAACGCATTATGTTGAATGCAAAACCAAAAGAAGCGTTGCGTAATTTCACTTCTCGTAAAATTTATGCATATCTAAATATTGCCTTTTTTCTGTACTCAGGCAGATACAATGGCTAGGAATGGGTTAAAAAAAAACTGAAAAAAAATACATTTTTATATTTTAAATTCATCTATGTAAACCAATAGGACAGAATAGAACTCTATTAATATATTGATGAATACAAAACAAGACAATAAAATAATAAATTAAAGATAGAAATACAATGTCTCCTTGTCATTCTAAAATCTTAAAATATTAAAATATTAATATTAAAATAAATATATATATATATATAGGTGCAAACAAATATTTAATATAATAAATTAATTTACAGGCGATCACTGAAATATTCCCCTAATGTACAGAACTCTTTCTTAAATAGTGCCTTTTTAGTTTCTATTGCAAGTTTGTTTTTATCTAGCTGCTTGAAGTGTTGAAGCAGGTAATTATAAAGTTTAATACCCCATAGTGCATGTTGGTTTGCGTCATTATAATCCGGTGTTTTGGAATAGACAGATCATTTCTACGTCTCGTGTAGTGGGTATATTCTTCGCCATTTCTTCTCTATTATGCCCAGTATTCAAATATATATTTTACGACTATGTAAATATACAAGGACATCAAGGATAATATGCTGTGCTGCTTGAAGTATCCTCCGCATGAATCACCATACCGAAGGCCAGATATATTTATAGCTCGTAACCCTTTTTTACAGCATCAATATCCGTTCGACTGCAGACGAAATTCCCCAAAAGAAGATGAGGTGACAATAAATGAAGGAATGGTAGGTAAACATAATTGCTTGATACATTGCTATCATTTTAATTCTTTTAATGCAGGCAATTCTAGAAGTTAATTTCTTCGCCAGTTGATTTACGTGGTGGATCCATTTTAATCCTTCATACATATACATCCCCAGAAATAGTTTACAGTTCAAGGATCTTATTGAACCATTTAAAAAAAGATAAAGAGAGGTGAGCCCAAACTGACTTGACCTACTCCAGTATAGATACCGAAATAGAGATATAGACATAAATCTATCAACAAAACTATAGCTGCATTAGACTATATCAAAAGCCAAATATATTCTATGTTTGTATTAAAAGTAAACGGTCAATGAAATCAATGGCTTTTGACAGGCCTATATATATATATAACATCCAAATGACCTCTACTGTCCAGGATTTCACTCATAAAGATGGGAGAAAACGTGAACAAGTGCAACACCAGTACCAGAGACAATTCCAGCCCAGAAAAGAAAACTACTTCCAACATATATTTCAAGAATGCTAGACAGTGGCGATTTATAATAGTTAACCGTGAACCTATCTAAATACTTACTGTTCCAGTGTTGATGGTATCCTCAATACTAATGGAAACCCTAAACCGTCTTACAACTTTCAGTTTCTCCGATAACCTTTAAATCTATGACATCGTTGCGAATTTTTCCAAATGAGCACACAATTTGATTGCATATCTTTGTTTTTTCACAACTTTCGAGCTCTGTCGAGCTTAAATATAATTGTGACAATAAACAATTTGCAAAATGAAAGAAACCTACTTAAATATTCTCACGTTTTGAAACTCATCTAACAGAATCATAATAATTTCTTCCCTTGCTTTTGTTGAAAGGTGGTTCATAGAGGCTGTAATTTAATCTCTTTATTATTTCAGTATAGTTGAAATTCCTAGTGAGGTATCAAGCTTTCTTTATTTCCGATTTTCCATGTCCAGCCAAGCAGCATTTTAGGATTTGCATAAAATGCAATCTTACTTTCTTTTACCATAAATATATATACTTCATGTACGGTTTCAAAAGTTTTTGGATGAAATTTATATTGGCCTAATAGTGTGTTGATAAACTACGAAACATTGTGTGAGAAATAAAAAAATATGTGTTTATTTTTCTCAATTTAGCCTTGAAATATTTTCTCGAAATCTTAGGAATTTTATCTTAATTTTACTCTAATTCCAACTTGTTAAAACTTTGTATACATTTCATACAACTATTATCACAGGTACTCTTCTAGACAAAGTTTTAATTGGTAGAGCTGAATAAGGTGTTTCGTACATCTTCATTTTATTTCGTGCTTTACGAATAC
This sequence comes from Dermolepida albohirtum, assembly GCA_031893035.1. NCBI lineage: Eukaryota > Metazoa > Arthropoda > Insecta > Coleoptera > Scarabaeidae > Dermolepida > Dermolepida albohirtum. Next base: position 21,354 of record JAVIWB010004751.1, on the reverse strand, counting down.
GTGCCTCGCTAGTCTTTCTTTTAAAAATGTAAAATGTAACTGAAGTAGATATCGTTTATTACCTTTACCTATAGCACCTAAATAACGTACTTAACTAAAAGGAAAGTCGTCCAAATTGCATATCTGTACGACTTTGAATTTTACATCAGTTTACGCTTCGTTTAATATAGTTTATTACTTTCAAACTAAAACAACAACACAAAGTTAGTGTATCTCATTTTAAATGGTTCAGAACTAAGCACTACAAATGTAAATAAACCGTTTGTTGAACTAGTTATAACTTTTAATAAAATAATTACAATTGTCATGTACTGTAGTAAGTTTTCGTCCGCATGATATGGATTAAGAAACAGGATTTGTTGAAAATATTAAGTTTTAGTTTTAAATTAAGTTTGCTTCATTTCGATGTTTATAATATAAATCTTAAAAAATATTGAAGAAACAAAATAATATTGTAGAAAGCCCAACGAACATTCTGATACCGGCAACATTTTAAGCGTTCTTATGTAAGTTTTTAGTGCAGAATTCAAATCAGATGTCAGATTTTGTTTTTGAGATACGTTATACGAGGGTGATCTGAAAAATTTCCGACCTAACAAATATACAAGGCATTTTTTCTTAAAATTTATATATATTTTTCTACATATGCAGTCTCCTTATAACTCTACACACTTCTCCCAGGGATGCTCCCATTTCTTTAACCCGTTTAAATAGTACTCGGCGTTTTTCTCTGCAAAATAATTGTTCACGTAGGTGATTGCCTCTTCATTTGACGAAAATCTCTATCCTCCGAGTGCAATTTTTAGATGAGGGAACAAAAAGAAGTCGCTTGGGGCTAGATCTGGTGAGTAAGGTGGATGGTCAAGCAGTTCAAACCGTAATTCGTAGATTTTCGCCATGGTGTGAGACGGCGCGTTGTCTTGGTGAATCAGAATTTCCTTTTTCTGCAAATGCAGCCGTTTTTTCCACAATTTCTGCCTTCAGCTTGTCAAGTAATGATGCGTAGTATGCTCCTGTAATAGCTTTTCCTTTTTGAAGATAATCGATTAAGATAATTCCATGACTATCCCAAAAAAACAGTCGCCATCACTTTCCGAGCCGAAAAAACAGTTTTTGCTTTTTTTGGAGCTGATTCCCCCTTTGCAGTCTGCTTCGACTGTATTTTTGTTTCAGGCGTATAATGGTGTATCCAAGTTTCATCTACAGTAATTAATCGGCGCCAAAACTCGAATTTATTTGGACATATTCATAACCTTTGCTAAATCTCTCACTTTAATTCGACGGTCGTCTATCACCAATTGGTGAATTTTAGCGATGTTATCTTCAGTAGTTGCAGTTTTTGGACGTCCCGAACGTTTATCGTCTCCCAAGCTCTTACGGCCACGTTTAAATTCTGCTGCCCAAAATTTCACTATGGTTAATGATGGTATAGAATCCCCGTACACATGCCCAACTCATCTTTGATTTGCGTAGGCGTATTGCCTTTCAAAAACAAATATTTAATGACAGCTCTATACTCGACACTCACATCGATTCACTCAAATGACTGTCAAATAACAACTGCGTGTCCAAAATGGCTGAAACTTTGGAAAGTATCTGACAATAGATACACAACTACATTCCCTAGCTTTTACTGATGAGTACTGCCATCTTCACGTTGAAGTTGAAAACTTTTCAGACAGCCCTCGTATTAATCTCTTTTAGAATAAAATCATCTTATTTTTCCATTTATATAAATTTCACGCTTTTGCTATTATTATTTGCTCCAATCTACAGTTAAAAAACAAAACATACAAAGTAAGTTATTCATTTAAAAAATTAAATAAATATACATTCACGACTTATCGTTTAAAAATTATCTTTTGCACTACTTTCTGGCATGGAACTTACCAAGATGGTCTTGCTCTAGAGTACAGCAGAGTTGACCATCATGTGGCTAATACATCTTCCGATATTGATCTTCTATCATTTTAATTTCCTGATAGAATTTTTACCCCTTTTCTTCACCAAAATCACCTGGGTTTTCTGAACCAATCTAGGTGGTCGTGGTAGTCGTACTTGATGCTCATGTTATAACCGAGAACATTAAAGTTGTTCTATGAAATTCTCTGCCTTATGATTTCCAAGAAAATTTTGTACTACTTGATCAAATGAACAGCAGACATTAGATTCAATCTCATTTGTTGATGTGTTTAATTGTGGATCTATAATAAACTGCCATAAATAAGGACCATCAAATAATATGGATTTCAATTTCTCCATGCTAATACCAGAGGAAGCTTACGTATCGAGTAGCCAAAACAAAGTCTATATAGATTTAAAACTATCATCTGATATTCTAAGGTAGTGGGGGCAACCAAAGGTTCTTTGACGATGTTTTGTTTTTCTTGAACCATGATATTTCTTAAAGGCCAATTTATATGAATTCAATGCTGAGGTTTAGGTCTGCTATTCCAAAGATATAGAAAATGAAGATGTTTTGTATATCCACTTTGTTGTCAAAGGACATTTTAGATGCATACAAATTACCTACTGTTGTTCTTCATTCCAAATTTTTTTGCAGTTCTACGGTTATGGATAACACTAAGTAACTCACACTGGCTAATTAGAATTTAATTCTGGGAACAAAATTTAAATTTCGGCCTCTAAAAATATTATTTTATTATTTTTGCATTTTATCAGAACTAAAATAAATTACCCTTTATCTCTACGAAGGAAAGATGTTTTTGGGATCAGCACATCAAAAATTTCCAAAATTACTACCTACTTTTCCGGCATCAAGACAAAAATTTAATTTTGCTGGACTGTTATTTATATGGACATTCTCCTCAAAAGAATAAAGCGAAACGAAAATTGCTTTAACATATGCTTTTATATATAATATTAACAAAGCAACCGGTTTTCTACATTTTCAGAAATATCGCTAGTAATTATATATTCGTAACCCTGCGTTAAAGTTAAACATGTATGGAGTGAGAGGACAAGCAAATGAGCTGATCGGTTCGTATTTGGCAAACAGAAGACAGAAGGTATACTGGAATGATCGACTCTCGGATGCAGCCCCTGTTGATCGGGGAGTTCCACAGGGGTCAATATTGGGGCCTCTTCTGTTTCTAATCTATGTCAATGATATGCCCCATAATGTCACCGTGGGTAGAGTCGCCCAGTTTGCAGATGATACGTCAATAATAGTGCGTGCCCAGTGCAGGGAAGTTGCAGAGGTTTATATGGAGACTGCGTTGGGGGAAGCAAGTGAGTGGTTTAGTAGCAATCTTATGAAACTAAATCAGGACAAAACCCAACAGCTGGCAATAACAACCAGAGGAGTGGCGGGCGAGCCCAAAGTGAATATCAAGTTTCTGGGCCTGCTGATTGCGAGCAACCTGACTTGGGAGTGCCACATTGATAACTTGTGTCGCAATTTGGCATCAGCAATATACTCAATACGAAGAGTGAAACTGCTGGCTACACCCGAGGCGGCTAGGACTGTATACTGTGCAAATTTTCAGGGCAGGGTTTTGTATGGCCTATTGATGTGGGGAGCGTCTGGCGCGGCTGAGGCGGTTTTCAGGATGCAAAAGAGTGCAGTCAGAGCCCTTAGTGGTGTATCCAGTACTACGAGTTGTGTAAACTTATTTAGAAAACACAAAATACTGACCCTCCCATCCTTGTACATACTTGCTTGCCTGGAATTTGTTCACAAGTCGCCGGATAAGTTCTGCAAAAATGGTGATTTTCACAAATATGAAACACGAAACCAGAGCGGTTTGGTGATGCCGTATCATCGCATTGGGAAAAGTCAGCTAGGTTCGAATTACGTGGCCGTGAAGATATACAATGCTTTGGCTTATAGGTTTAGGAACCTAGCATGGATTAATCTCAAAATATTAATAAAAAAGGTGCTGATGGAGAATGTTTTTTATTCGGTAAATGACTACCTGAAGCAAAAATTTTGACATTGCCTTTTTGTGTTTTTTATATTTTTATATTTTTTTTATATTTTAATTGGTACTCTGGTGTATTGTTTTGTATAGGTCTTGCGGTTTTTAACGTGTTGTGAGCGCATTAATAGTGTTTTTATTTATCCATGATTGTTCCATGACGTGTATATGTACATATATATCAATAAATTATTATTATTATTATTATTATTATTATTATTATTATTATTATTATTAATCGAATTGATGTTAACAAAAAGTAGAGTACTGAGATGGTCATGTAAACCGTATCTTATCCTGCTGCTGTGTGAATGTATGTCAGCGTTCGCTTTACACATATAAATACTCTCCTGAATATAGCACTTTGATAACATAAATAAAAAATGATAATATAACGACGTATTTAAAAAAAATGATTCACACGATTCCTTTCGGCACGAAGGCTTTAACTGCCTTTTTTAAATCAAGAACACATCTTGTGCAAGAGACCAACACTAGATAAAACTATAAAACTGCAATCTAGCATCAAGCAAAGCCAAATACAGTGACAGAAGTACGCGTACTGAAGAAATTCTTTTACTTCTGCTTTTATACTGATAGCGCTGTACAAGAACTCGATGTCAACATTGATTCACGAAATTCCATGCTGGTGCATTTAATCTTAACGACTTTCCTTAGTCAAGGAGGGCCACTGAGGTTAATGACGACAAAATAAACGCGTTGACCGAACATCCATTATTAAAGCGGTCATAAACACGAAAAAGCTAAAATATGTCAAGGAGATCGATATTTAGGTACTTTATGAACTCAAAGAAGTACACTTGGCGTATATAAACATCTGCGACATTCTCTTTTAACGTGGAGAAAAGGATTCTTTTTTAAAGCGATTGTTTACAAGAATGTGTTGCGAAAACGGTCTTTATCACGACCTGAGGATTTGACTGAAAATTCGTCGAAAGAAATCGTTTGTATATATATATATATATATATATATATATATATATATTATTTAATTTAATTTATCGATTAGTTACAAATATTCAAACGAAGAATGTTTTGCTTAGTTATTGGTCAATCCTTAAACCAAGTTTCCTTCTTCTAAGAACGAACTTATTTAAATACGTAGGAACTTCCCTGGAATATTCTCTTTAACAATCCACTTACATTTATTTCAATTCTATTGCATCTATTTTCTAATTACGATTAGAAATTCAAGCTGCTAATCCCTTTTCCGATGATAATAATAATATAATAATAATAATATCTTTATTGCCGAACAGACAAACCATTTAAAGGACAAAACAAACAATATTTACAGTGTGCAAGTATTAAATGAAACTAACTTAAATATATATAAAAATTAAAATATACAATATTAATAATAAATGAAAACTAAAAACTTAAGAATATATTTATAGGCAAAAAAAATAACTTATATGAAACCAAAGTTGTACCACACTCTTAAACAACCGAAAGTATTACCCATGTAAAGGATCTGGGAATAGCCTATTCGCATTCCTGCACATATGGGTAAGTGGAGCTTTCAATAGAACATTAGTCCTGGCGCTCGGAAGAGCGAAGGAATCAAAAGACCGAGTGGAATGAGAAGGAACCAATAGAAAAACCTGAGACAGTACAGAAGGGGCATCCACACCATTATTGATCAAGTTAACTAGAAACTTCGCACTGGTAGCATCCCTACGACAAGACAAAGATTGGAAGCTGTGTCTAACTAATAACGCCTCATAATCAACTCCCGTCGGTGGGTATGTACCATCAAGCCGGTAAGATAAGTACTTTAAAAATCTTTTCTGGATTCTCTCCAGAAACAAACTTTGATAAATATAGCACAGATACCATACCACCGAGGCATACTCAAGCTTAGTCCGGACAAAAGCATAGTATAAAACCTTGAGAGCCGCAATGTTATTAAAATGTCTGCAGGAACGCACAAGGAAACCCAAAGCACGTGACGCCGAAGCACATATAGTAGTGATGTGATCTGTAAATTCCAATCTGGAGTCAAACAGGACCCCAAGATCCACAATTCTAGACTTCCTCAGAATGACAGTGTGATCAATGGTGTACTGACTAATAAGGGGATTATTGCTTTTAGTAAAAGTGACCACAGCACACTTATCAACATTAATAATAATATCATTCTGCACACACCAATCACTAATTGTATTAAGATTATGCTGCAGTATCCGGCAATCGTCATAGGTTGTTATCCTAGAAAAATTTTTAAATCGTCAGCATATGCCAAGGAATTACATGTAAGTGATTTGAACAGATCGTTAATGAAAATATTAAACAATAAGGGTCCCAAAGTGGATCCCTGTGGAACTCCAGAAGAAGCAGTATATACATCTGACGAAAATCCATTATACGAAACATAGCAACTTCTGTTATGTAGATATGAAGAGATCAAATCAATTACATAATGGCAAAATCCAGAGCTGGATAATTTAGAAACTAATACTGAGTGGTTAATTGTGTCGAAAGCCTTAGCAAAATCAGTATAAACGACATCCACTTGCTGTCTATTGTCCATTGACTCGCTAATAAATTGTGTTATTTCCAATAAGTTGGAAACAGTGGATCTACCAGCAGTAAAACCATGCTGCTGCAGAGAAATAAAGGGTTTCAAACATTTAGTAAGTTTTCGGTGGAGAATATAATCAAAAATCTTAGCAAAATTAGACAGAATACTAATTGGTCGATAATTATGTAGAGAGCAACGATCACCTTTCTTAAAAACAGGAACGATTCTAGTGATCTTCCAGACATCGGGAAAAGTTGAAGTCGTCATGGCCAAATTAAATATAACAGCAAGTGGTTCGCACAAAACTGAAGCACAGTCCCTAATCATAAAACTGGGAAGTCCATCGTGACCCGACGCAAAATCAGCCCTGAGTACATTAATACTCTGAAGAACATCACTCAATGTGAATGGTGTCAGGTATAATGAGTTAAAACATAGATTATACGATCGGTGCCCATGTGAACAGAGCCCGGACGGAAAACATCAGAAAAAACCCGAGCGAAAGCATCAACAATTTCACGGGGATTCGTAATTTCCTCATCACCAAGACGCAGACAACCGGGAATCCTAGATGCGCCAGACCTACTATTAATGTACCCCCAAAACTGTTTGGGATCTGAACAGATGTTCTGCGATATATTCGAACAATACACGCCATATGCACTACCTATCTCCAACTTGACCAATCTGCGCAATCTCTTGAATTCATTACGGAAGTAAATAGATCTAGTGGCTTTCCATTTTTTAAAATAATATTCCTTCAGTTTGACCAATTGAATCAATGCAGAATTAAACCAAGGCGGATATCTCCGATTTTTTCTATTCACTCTAGGCACATAATCATTAACAAGCTCGTACAAGATATTGTAAAACCTATCAACGGCCAAGTTGACATTCTTAAACGTGCTGAGAAAAGACCAGTCAATTTCAGCCATAGCACCATAAAGAGCAGTCAAGTTAGCCTTCCGAAAATTAAATCTTAAATTATTGTTGGAAGGAAAACTAGTAAAGTGTCCCGTCAACAGCTCAACAGATATGGAAAGTGCAGGGTATAAATAATCCTCAGAAACTAAAGGATCTGGATCACGCGAAACCTGGACGATACAATTGAAATTTGACAGAACCAAATCAAGTAGCCTTCCATCAGAGTTAGTCACAACATTCGATTGCCGCAAATTCTGACAGTTCATAAAACTTTGCAATGCAATGAACTTACGATCCCTAACATTATCAACGCTGCCAAACTTAGGGCAGTTAAAATCACCACAGATTATGAGGTTTTTGTCCAACAACTCTAAAGCAAGTGCTTCAAAAAAGGTTTCAAAGTCGTCACATATAACATCAGGTGGTACATACAATACAATATAATAAATAGTAATGGAACCGTAATTACATCTACACATAGCAACATCAATTAAAGGAGTCACTTCTGAGGTAGTACTAACACTGAGTGGTACACACCACGTATTTTGAGAAAAAGCAATCAACGCACCACCACCACAAGATTTACCCACAGCACTAAGGTCACGGTCTTTCCTCGTAACTGTAAAGGAAGAATCCAGAACTTCAATATCATTAACATCAGGAGATAGCCAAGTCTCGGTTAGCAAGATATCATCCGCATCAATATTGAAACTGTTGGAGTATACTTTATGAAGTTTAGGTCTGAGGCCCCGCACATTCTGATAGTATAACCGAAAATCAGTGACCTGTCTGCTGGAACCATTCAGTTTCCCGAACGTGGACCACCACTCATAATCTTCGGAACTTCATGCACGTATTTGATGAAAATGTCCGTCTCTCCAGCTGCCCTCCGCTCATCCAACTCACGCTTAATCGTCCTATAGAAATTCAGTTGCGCAGGTGTCCTATCCCTGGACACGAATAGGGACTTATATCTTTCGTCATTCCTCAAATTTCTGCTCTTACGCAAAGCCTTGGCAACATCGTCAAAGCTAGGTAAAGCTACTTTAACAGGACGTCGACGAGCACCCCCGGAGGGATCATATCTTCCAAGTCTAACAGGGGCAATCTGACCAACCGAAAGCTCCAAGGCAGACAAAACCCCGCCAACAGACACAAAATCGGCAGCAACCTGATCGGCCCTGCTGCCAGCTTCCAACTCAGGTAAATTAAATATTACCAAGTTATTCTTTCTCCTGTCACGCTCGGCAACCTCATTAATTATGCTTTCAACAAACAAAGGATCAAACCCCGATGTCGCAGACGAACCAGAACCAGAACCCGGCGAGGCTTTCAAGTCCTTAAGTTGTTGGACCTCACTCTGCAGTGCATTAACCAGCGTCACAAGCTCATGCATCTTGCTGAGCTGAGCCTTGAAATCAGAACATGACGAACAGTGATATGTCAGTCTACGAGTTTTACTTTTCAAACATTGAATCTCAACTCTAGAAAGACCACTACAAGTGGTATGGACAAGACTCTTACAAAGATCGCATGAAATTTCGTTATCTGCAATCAAATCCACGCCACAACTACTACAGCGGGAATCCATGACTGCTAAAGAGAGGAGAAAAGTAACAGCAAGGAAAAAATACACAGGTAGTTAGGAAAAAACAAGGCCACACGCTTCACACCAAGGGGGTCTATCCTGGTGACTAACAAATACACAACACAAGGAGACCGCGGAAGGTGAAGGAAAATAGTAATGGAACAAAAATGTAAATGTAATTCAGATTGACCCTTGTATATAAAACTAAAAAGAAAAAAAACCAAAAAAACAAAAAAGAAAAACAACTCTCTATTAAAAAGTTATCTTTAAACAGCAAGGCAGGATATATTCATAATAAAATGCAAAATAAAGTGACGAAAAAAGGGAAAAAAGTATAGTTAGTATATGTGTTTAAATGAAGGAAATAATCGCTTTAAGATGATATAAAGAGCATAAAAAACTATTAAATATTACTCACAGTAATATTAAAATAAGCGAGAAGCAATAAACACACCACACTGCACTTTAATGGTTTTACGTATACATATTTATTATTCTACCCAACTATTTAGCTGCCTGGTAACTATAATCAATGTACAACCTAGTTTGTTTAATGAAAAACAGTACTTCCCTCTGACGTTCAAACATACGAATCTACGAACGAAAGACCAAGGACGCGTTCTTCTCGTTGAAATTGGTAAAAAGGTTACCAGTTCGTATATTCGTATGTTTGAACGACAGAGGGAGGTATTCTTTTTTCATTATTTTTCTGTATCGAAAAGCAACCCACAAAAAATCGTTCGTTTATAACACAGTTCACCTGATGATAGGCGAATTCTTTGAAACGCGTAGTAAATAAAGTGTTATTAGCATTGATGTTTCTTTTAACATTCACCTACTTCACTTACTTTATCGCATATCTATTAATTAAGTAGTGGTGTAATATATCGTTTTAAAGAATTTGTCAGAACTAAGTTTCTAAAAATATTATGTTTTATACCATTACAACTCCTTTAATTATTTCTCGCCTTTTAAGTATTTACAATTTTTGGCGCGCTTCTTCTATATCGTGATTGGTTCATTTCAAATTGACCAGTGCACTTGCCCTTTGTCTCGTCGATTCTTTTAAAAGGTCCGATCTTATATTGTAGAAACATTTTCTCTTCTTCAACAACTCTCGCTTCCGTCACATACTGCAGAACACGTGCGCATTCGTAAATCAATTTTGTACCGTACATGTTGTGTTCAACGCACGTATATCATAAATATGGTGTACAACACATCTTACTCAAAGAGATACACATACACTCAAATACACCCATGCATTTATTCATTTTACTAATCTGTATATACAGCGTCTTTCAAAAAGAATATACGTATTGCAAAATATTATTTTGTCAAAACTATCGATCGCTGCGCCTCGGCTCGGCTATTGGAGAAACGAATATATGGTCTAATTTATTTAATAGCCGCTAGATGTCAGTTCTCTTCTGTTTTTCTAGGTAACCGTCATATGTTTAAAATGGCTACTCCGCAGCGGAAATCATTTTGTGTTCTCGAGTTTGCGAAGTGCAATTCCGTGATTACAGTGCAAAGACGTTTCAGGTTGAGCTACCAAATTGATCCTCCGAATGGGTGGAACATTCGCAAATGGTATCGACAATTTGTAGAAACAGGATGTGTATGTAAAGGAAAGAGTCCTGGCCGCCCTCGTGTTTCTGAAGGAATTGTTGCACGAATTCAAACTTCTTTCCAACGTAATCCTTCAAAATCAACTCGTCGTGCCAGTCGGGAGTTACAACTGCCTACAACAACAATTTAGCGTGTTTTGAGACGTCGGTTGGTTATGAAGCCCTACAAGTTACAGTTGTGACAAGCTATGCGTCCTGATGACAAACGGAAACGTGTGGCATTTTGTAACGAGATTCATGATGCTATTGACAATGTTAACACTTTCGCACAACGCATCGTATTCAGTGATGAAGCGACTTTCCATGTTAGTAGGCTGGTAAACAAACACAATGTTCGAATTTGGGGTCTACAGAACCCACATGCAGCCATTGAACATGTACGAGATTCGCCTAAAATCAATGTTTTGTCCGATATCCCGATCATCTGTTTATGGCCCATTCTTCTTTGATGGAAACACGGTTAACGGTCAGCACTATCTCGTTATGTTACAAAACTGATTGTTTCCGAGGCTGCACGAAGACAACTTCATTTTTCAATAAGACGGGGTACCCTCTCACTGGAGTCGCCAAATGCGTGAATATCCGAATGAAACTCTACCGAACTGTTGGATTGGTCGTCAAGGAGCTGGCGACTTAGCATGTGTCAGCTGGGCTCCACGATCACCGGATTTGACATTCTGTGACTTTTTCCTGTGGCGTTTCGTTAAAGACAACGTTTATGTACCACCACTCCCACAGAACCTGGAAGAGTTGAAGAACCGTATCCGTACTGCCATAACATCAGTGACGAAGGACATGCTTGCCCGAGTATGGGAGGAATTTGAGTATCGATGTGATATTTTTCGTGTCGCTGATGAAGGAAATGTTGAACATCTACAATGTGAACTTGAGAGATTCGTAAATATGTGTGTAAAGTTCCATATTCGTATGTCTTAAAGTTGCATGAATATATGCATTCGAAATACGTATATTCTTTTTGAAACGCCCTGTATTTTAATCCACTGCTTTAATATTTAATTTATTACAGCAGTTGTAATTAATTATAATTTTCCTGTTACTTATTGCTTTCGGTAACGAATTTTATTAATATATTCACGCTTTAACAAGTCTTTTATTTAAATTAGTGAATAAAATTTTAAGGACAACCTTGCTGTTTTATTTCTCCTAATAATTCTTCTTTCAGCTTTCCACACGTCCTGGACTCTTAATGCATCATTATAAATCAAATTAAATTTATTACGACGTTAGAGCAAGACCGAAGTTCCATCAATCATTTGTGACCGGTGGTTTCGTAATTAATTTAAAATAAAACGATTTTAAAATCTCCTTTGATTTAGTATTCAACACTTAATGGTGTTTTATAATAGGTATAATATACTTTCTTGTAACTAATAATTAGATATAACTAAAATTAAAACTAATACCAACTACTAAACTATATAGTCACAATCTGTGCTTCCGAAACGCGCTACTGGCGGGAAATTCAAATAATCTGCCAACGGATTTTTATTGTTTTTAATACCACACATAACAACGTTGCTAATAATCTAGCTTTCACACACCATTAACATTCTTAATTTGTGATAATTTGACACACCAACGTGTAATTTTTCACTCCCGCACACAGTGTTGTAGTTAATAATTTCAACACCTTTTAGGTAGTACCTACAATGCTTAATAATTATTGTTGTATAATAACTGTATGTAAACTATATATATATATACGTAATTTTTAAGCATTCAAAACCTATTGAATGTAGAATAATGAATAGCTTAATCAATTAATCTACATTCAATAGGTTTTGAATCGACTTTGAGGTAAGAGAGTCAAATATTCCGCTTTGAATTAAATAAAAACTGAGATGCAATCAACTCTTACCAATGATATTCCCTCGTTCTCATAATAGGAAAAGTAGTCAGTAGATTTTAAACATGGCTGTAATCGATGCAAAATTATAGTGGGTCCACCCACCCATCTGACCATCAACGATGACAGATAATTTCTATAGTTTTAATATAAGTTAGAAATTATACTTGTATGTCTATACTTGTTAATACTGCATTTATTGCAGGAATTATCTTACTAACTTTCTAGATACTTAAGAAGCTAAACGATCTTACAATAGACTTAAACAACGTACAATGAGTATGAAAGAAAACAAGAACATACCAGAAGACTTTATATAAAATCATCAGTCTTTATACCAGGCTTGAAAGAAAGTGCACTGGTTAATGTTTCTGCCTTTGAAATTTATCCATCATAAAAAAATGGATAATATGTAAAGATGAATGTTATCTGCGATAAATGATTTAAAAAATTCCTTAGCAAAGCTACTAACCACAGTATCTCTTAGTTAAATAAGCCGAGATTTCAGTTATGATGTTTAATAAATTTTAAATACATTTTATTGTACTCTCCCGGAAAGATAAATGAACTTATTTCTTAAATACGCGGACTCTTGCCTACAATATACATATATTCATTTATAGTATTGGGTTGGCAACTAAGTACTTTCGGTTTTGTAGTATAAAATAAAACACTTTTTTTTAAACAAAGAATAGTTTTTAATCAATTATATATTTTCCATTTTGCTCAATGACCTTTTGCCATCTTTCTTTCAGCTGCATGATTCCGCGCTCATAAAATTTCTGGTCCTTATCAGCAAAAAACTGAACCAGGTGCGAGTGAAGGTCATCGTCATTTGTGAAAGTTTTACCATTCAAAGAATTCTGCAAACTTCGAAATAAATGGTAATCAGATGATGCTAGATCATGGCTGTGTGGGGGATGTGGCATCACTTCCCAGCCAAGCTCCAATAATTTCCCACGAGTTGCCAAAGATGTGTGAGGCCTAGCATTATCTTGGTGGAAAACTACACCTTTCCGATTTGACAATTCTGGCCGTTTTTCTTTGATTACTTCATCCAATTTTATTAATTGTTGACAGTAAACATCAGAATTGATCATTTGGTTCCTTGGAAGCAGCTCAAAAAACACAACACCTTTGTAATCCCAGCAAACTGACAGCATGATCTTTTTTTGGATGCAATTCAGCTTTTGGTGTGGTTTGAGCTGGTTTATCGTGTTTGCTTCATGATCGTTTTCGAATTATGTTACTGTACAGGACCCATTTTTCATCACCAGTGATGATTCTTTTTAACAAAGGGACGGTTTCATTTCGTCTAAGGTGCATATCGCAAAAGTTGATTCTTTGTGTTAAATGAATTTCTTTCAATTCGTGAGGTACCCAAATATCAAGCTTCTTAACTAGCCCGAGACATTTTAAATGTTTTTCAATTGTTGTGTGCGATACATGTAGCCTCTCCGCAACCTCTCGAACAATTATATGACGATCCTCTTCAATTATGACTTTGATTTGGTCATCATCAACTTCAGTAGGCCGACCAGAACGTTGCTCATCTTTGAGGTAAAAATCTCTAGAACGGAATTTTTTATACCAATTCTGACACGTGCGCTCTGTTAAGCAATTAGCACCATAAACTTCACATATCTTTTTGTGAGCCGCAGCAGATTTCTTTCCTTTACGGAAATAAGATAGTAAAATATGTCGAAAATGTTCGTTTTTGCACTCCATTTAAAATTAATCCACAACTAATAGCTTTAATAAAAATCACGCACTACTTGTTTCGGAAGTTACGTCAATGTGACTAGTATCACGCGACAAACGGTAAAGTACAGCACTAACATACGTTATACAAAAAATAAAGCAACGCTCTCTATCAGTAAAAACCGAAAGTACTTAGTTGCCAATCCAATATATTCATTGATGAAATAGAAATATAATTTGTACATTTTAAAAGTAATTACGTCCATCAGTACCATTAAATAATAATCGAAATCAATAAATTTATTAAAATGGTTTTCAGAGTTTCGGATGACACGTCAATTCGAATTCTCATTAAAATTTATTTATCGTCGATACTCGTAATGGATCTAATGTATCTATGTACGCTAAATGTGGTATTAAATATTAATAACAAAAATACATTCAATGTACAGTCCATTAAATAAAATTTTGAACATTCAACTAATGGAAATGAATTAACAGGGTAAAACAAAATGAAACACGAGGGTGGTCCTACAAGTACCCGACTCAACAAAGAAAATAAAAAAATTTTGGAAAGAAATATACTTATTTTTCAATATAATCTCCTTTCAGCTCTATACACTTTTCCCAGCGATGTTCAACAAGTTAAATACCGTTTTTATAATAAGAACTGTCTTGCTTCTCAAAATAGCCATTAACTGCCGACATCACTTCTTCATCGTTGGAAAATCTTTGACTACTGAACCATTTCTTCTAGTTTGGGAATAGAAAATAATCCAAGGGGGTTAAATCTGGAGAATAGGGTGCATGAGGTAGCAATTCAAACTTTAATTCATTAATTTTGACCATTACAATAACAGATTTGTGAGCTGGTGCATTGTCTTGATGAAACAACACCTTCTTCCTAGTCAAATGCGGCCATTTTTGCTTGATTTCTTCACTCAACCGTTGCAATAAGTTCGCATAATACTCGCCGTTGATAGTTTTTCCTTTTTCAAGATAGATAATGAAAATTATTCCACGCGCATCCCAAAAAACCGATGCTATGACCTTGCCTGCAGATGGAACGGTCTTCGCCTTCTTTGGAGCCGGTTCTCCCTTTTAAATCCATTGTTTTGATTGTTCTATTGGCTCGGATGTGATGCGGTGAACCCGTGTTTCACCCATGGTTATGAAATGGCACAAAAATTCTGCTTTGTTGCTGTGAAACTTCTCTAAACACTCAATTGAAACATCTTCATGACACCGTTTTTGCTCGAGTGTGAACAAACGCGGCATTCATCTTGCACAAAACTTTCCCATGTCCAAATTTTTAGATAATATGCAATGTAGTGCACTTTTTGAAATGCCGACTATGTCTGCTAGCTCGCGCATTTTCAGTCGACAATCATCCATTACCGCTTTGTGGATTTTCTTCACCATTTCTGGAGTCGTCACCTCATTTGATTATTGACTGCAATGCTCGTCTTGGCAGCTCGTACGGCCTCGTTTAAACTCTGCTACCCAATATTTCACTATTGTAAATGAAACAGCAGACTCGCCCAGAGTAGAATCCAGTTCAGCTTTTATATCGGTTGGGCTGAGGCCTTTCAAATAAAAGTATTGTATCACGTAACGATGACCAATTTTCTACATTTTTGCAAATTCACTGAAAACGTGCACTATTGATGGCTGCTAAACAAATACTATACAACATGGTGTCTTCAAACTTGAAACGTATGCTTTATAGATTGCGTTCTTTCTAATACAGTGATATTTTTCAAACAACTACTGCCATCTCTAGGTTAGGGCGAGTATTTATGGGACTACTCTCGTAAATGTCTATTCACTATGTGACAGAGAAAAACGTTAATAGACTTCAGATTTTAGTCGCCATAATTATTATATTTGACCAGTGTTGAGGAATTCTGGGAATATTTTGAAATTATTGCTAAAATATTATGACTCAAATCATAAGTACAAATGAAGTGGAAAGTGAAATGGGTTTGTAAAGTGAAAGAAAAATATTCGTCTTCTGAAATATTGAAAGCCGCTGTACCGCAACTTATTTTTCAAAAGTCTGCAAGACAGTATGAAATATCTTATAATACGATGACTTCAAAAAGTGAAGTATTGAAAAGACATTTAAGAAGATTCCTGAAACTATTACTGGCTTATTTTGAATACAAAGACATGAAGGTGAAACCTGTTATGGTGAATTTATGCTAAAAAGTACAATGAATGTTAAAGAAAATATAATATAGTAAAAGTATAAATTTCTAAATTAAATTTCGAACAAATTTTTACCGTGCTGAAATTAATAAAGAGCTGCTCAATGTCGACGAATACATTCTGCTATTCGCCGGATATATTTCTAATGATGTACTATGGACTTGTGTGGAAGCCCATTCCAAACAACTTGTACCATCACATTGCTGTTGTAAGGTCATTAGAAGGTTATGAAATATACTAACTCTACGACCTGTCACATCTTAAACATGTTACACGGGCGATAGGTCTAGCGACTGCGCAAGCATAAAGAAAATATTGATGTTAGGTAGCTTTGAATTCATAATTTAGCTCTTGTGCAACATCGAGAGCTTTTGCCCATATTATTTTACCGGACAATGGCATATTCTTAGCCCGCACTTTGCAAAACCAATCATACATTATTTGGTCCAGTACAGCTCCTTCTGTTTTCACAAATTTCTTCTTTTGCTGTAAATTTCGATTTTCAGCAAACCGTTTATTAATATCAACTTTATTTTTCAAAATATCGCCCACTTCACTTTTACCGATACAGAATCTTTCCGAAAGAAGTCTCACACTAAGTTTATTCTTCTCTGCACACTGAATAACATCAACTTTTTCTTCTAAACTGAGAAATGTTCTCTTTTTCGTAGCCATATTACTTGTACGAACACCAAAACACTAGATATCTAACTTGTTAGAGCCCTAAATATTAACGGAATGCTATAAAAACTATATCCGTTTTATATAAGACCATCATTACAGTTGAACTTATTACCTACCTTAATTATATGTTGTTCATGTCCATTGTTAAGAACGTTACAGCAGTCATAATTATTATACATTTATATGTATGTAATTACATATAATAAACCGAAAGACCATCTTTACAGCACTTATATTAAAATATGTAATTATGTTTAGAAATTATAAGAATTGCAATCAATTTATTATGTACCTGGCTTAATCCCTCTATGGGCAATAAAATTAATCTTATTCGAAAATATGAATTTTAAAAAGTACTAATGTCCATTGTAAAGAAATACATTTCCATTTAAATTTACAGTAGTGGATGTATATTACTGTCCGTGTCCAATATTAAGAATGTCGTTTGGTGAGAGAAATTGTTATATAGCAAATTGTATACTGACGGGGGGTGCATCAGAAACTGTCCATTGATTAGAGATGTCCGTTAAGGGAGAATATACTGTATTTAACTGGGTAAGCCTTTTGTTAGCGTCTTTAAAATTTGTTTTAATTAATGTTTGATCAATTAGGATCTTGTATTACGCCAATATATTTGTACGTTTCTTCTTGTTAAAGTTCTTTTTACATCCATTTGTATTCCATACCCTTTTGCGTTGCTATATTTTTCCTAATTATGCAGCATGTTCTACATTTAGCCAATCTCAACTTCACTTTGATGTCGCAGCGGAAGATTTTTATTGCGTCTACTAGCGATGAACTTGTTGGTCTGTGCCTATGTATATTTTCAAATCATACATGTATAGAAAATTTTGTGGGTTCGGTATATCGGTTATAGTGGTTTATTCTATATTTTTGATGTGTTGCCTTTATTACGTTTGATAAAAAATTAAGTGCATAAGCACAATGCAAAACCGAAGAGCATTTAATGTATCTCCTTGAACTATATCCTGTTTTATTGCTATTTGTGTTGTTTGCATGTATCTGATTGTGTGTTTTTGTATAGAGATGTTCGACATGAACTCGTAATATATTTTATTATTATTATTATCAACGGGTCTTCCAATAGGGGCTTCCGAATTTTGACAGTTGATAGCGGCCATATTGTTGAAGCTACATCTGTCGAATTGGCTGTCATTTATTCAGTCTGTTTTGCCAAATCACCATGGAAGGGTATAGCGTACAATACACATGCAAATGATGAAATTGTTTTATCCAAATGGGTGTTCTGTTCGAGCAATGTTCCGCGTGCTTCGCCTATTTTACGGTCGCCATAGTCGTCCTACCGAGAGGACTATTCACAGTGTTGTGGACAAATTTGAGTCCACTGGTTCGGTAAACAATGAACTAACATCCGTATGACGACAAAACGCAGGATCTGTCGAAAACATCCCCGCTGTCCGTGAGAATGTGTAGGAGAATCCGAAGCAGTCGATTTCGCGTCGCTCACAAGAAGTTGGTCTTTCGCGGACCACAACTTGGCGAATTTTGCGTCGTGACTTTGGCCTGTACACGTAACAAAATTAAACTGAAGGTAAACGACCATAGACAACGACGTGTATTCGCTGAATAAGTCCTGGACCAGTTGGAAACTGACCCTAATTTTCATAAAAGAAGTCATCCTCAGCCACGAGGCCCACTTCTGGATGACTGGGTACATCAACGAACAAAATTGTCAAATTTGGGACGATACCAAGCCACATGAGATCCAAGAGCGTCCAATGCATCCCGAAAAAGTCACTGCTTGTTGTGGATTTTGGGCTGGTGGCGTCCTCGGTCAATATTTCTTTGAGAAAGACGTTGGCCAGGCCATCACCGTCAACGGCGAGCGCTATACATCGATGATTATCAACTTCTTTTGGCCTACATTGGATGATATGGACACTAACGACATATGGTTTTAACAGGACGGCGCTACGTGCCACACAGCTCATGCCGCAAGAGCGATTTGAGGGCATGGTCATCTTACGTGGAGGTGATGTGAACTGAGGATTTCTTAAGTCGCAGGTCTATGCGAATAAACTACAGACCACAGCGGCCTTCAAAGGCAACATAACCCATGCCATCTGTCAAATTCAGCCTGATTTATGCGCCAGAGTCAAAGAAAATTGGATACTTCGGATGCTCGCCACCCAGCGAAGTTGCGGCGGATATTTGCACGATGCTATATTCCATACATAATGGCATTGATAGGCCTTTCAAACGAATAAAAAATTTCGATATCTCACACACATGTTATGTTTAGTAATTAATTCTTTAATGATTAATTTGATTTTTTTTCTAACTTCTCTGTTGTTCTATAAGATAGAACTTCAAATGGTGGCCGGAAAAACGATATCTTCATTTTTTACATCGTACTTTACCTGAATGTTAATATTTTATGTCATTTAAACTTCTTTGTTGTTTATGTCCACGTTGCTTTTACTTATTAAAATACAAACAAAATTATGTTTCCCTTCCACTGTTCAAACATTCTGCTCATAAGAAATTCATGAAATCTTCTTTCACCTTACCTTTCGCACCACACTCATTTTTGTTCTGTTATTGTTCGCAGCACGTTCCAACACCGAGAGATTATACCGCACAGTTTACGTTCCAAAAGAGAGTAATATTTACACATAAACTTTGAACGTCTTGCTTTTGAAAAGAAATAAACGATTCCGCTTGAACAGTAATAAATATTAAAATTCCTTAGTGTCAAGCGCACCATCTTTAATACAGGAGACGGTAATGGTAGATGACAGGCTTGAAAGGATGAACGTCACGAAGAGTTCTAGTGGAATTAGAATTAAATAAATGTTTGTATACTCTTGCTCTTAGGTATCGTAAATGCTGAGATTCTCAAATTATATTGACTTAAATTTATTTTAATGAAATCGTATTGATTAGTATCTAATACGAGAGAAATGGTTAAACAAGAACAGCAAAATCAAATTATGCTTCTGTTACTCAATTTCAATCTTTATTATCCGAACTATTAATAGAACACAAAAGATCTTGAAAAGAAATTGAAACGTTGAATGATAAATCAATTAAAAGTTCATAATAACAAGAAATTAAAAGAAAATAGAGAAGAACCAGAAACAGTTTTAAAAAATAATAAAAAACGACAGTTTTAGCTTGCGATTTGAATTTAAATTCATCAGCACAAACACATAGATAGTGAAAAGACCCATCACAGTAAAAACATAAAAGCAATAAGAAAAGGATACGAGGACGAAGAAGAAATGTACGGTATCGATAAATGTGAGTTACAGAAATTTTCCGCTAGCGAACATAAACTTTGGCTATACGTAGGGAAGTGTAAACTAAATACAACGGAAAATGCGTTAAAATGTATTTAGAAAATAATTTTAAAATAAAAATTTCACCGTAACTAAATTAAATACGAAAGGAAACAATGCATCTTTTAAAATTTGAGCAGATTTTATTTTAAAAGCAAATTATATGACCCGACCTTTTGACCAATGAATATTTTAGTCAAGAAATTTAGATTTTATCGAGAAACAACTTTTTATTAATTGCTCGCTCAATAATATACAATTTCCCACTAGAAACTGATGATATACAACTTAAACATTTAATGAATATCAAATAAAATTAATGAGTTTAATAGCAATTTATTTGATAACTGAAGGTTGATGTATAATCCCTTGCCATATTAATTTTCGTATTCTGTATACGTATTTCGACAACTAAGTTGTCATCATCAGCAGATAATTAAACAGTGCGCGATCCATACCGCTGAAAACCAAAACGTAGAATGTATATTCGTTTCACATAATTTTTAAAAAAGATTGTGTTTTCGTTTTTAACTAAGATAAAAGACAACGGAAAAGGAGGGAAGAGGAAAGACAAATACCTACATGCGGTTATTACACTCACCCTTGTCTGTCATTCAAGAGCCCAAAGAGACATGAATTATGGTTTGGCCCCGGGTCAGTGATCAACACATGGCCTTTATTCTTTAAAATGTACATACTTTCATACGTATCTAATTCTCGGTAATTACACACGTTCTTTATCAAATGCAAACAATCCGCGATAACACTATTACTTTCCAACACATGTTTTGCTAAACAGGATTTTTCAGTGTACGTTTTGGGTTTCAGCGGTACGGATCACGTGCGGAATTTGTTTTAATACGGGTATTTTAGCAGTAGTTTTCCAGGTGCGACACTGTTTAATTATCTGCTGATGATGACAAGTTAGTTGTCGAATTA